>CM028347.1:32643482-33312267 GCA_016618105.1 Dendrobium huoshanense
TAAAGGCCAATAAAGTAAAGACACCAGATTTTATAGTGGTTCGGTCTATACCAGACCTACATCCACTCCTCAGAGGCACCCTCTGAGTATTGCACTAATACCACAAAGTGACTCTCCTTAGCACCCACAGCAAGGCGGAGAAGCCTGTACAAACACTCTTTTCACCACTACCCCGGTGCGGCAGAGAACGTCGTCCTTTTACACAATCCTACAGTGCTGGCAGAGAACCGTCGTCCTTTTACACTCTCCTAGTGTGGCAGAGAACCCGTCGGCTGTTCACACTCTCCAAGTGTAGGCAGAGAACCTTCGTCCTTTTACACTCTCCTAGTGTGGGCAGAGAACCCTTCGGCTGTTCAATTCTCCAAGTGTCGGCAGAGAACCGGATCTCCTTGAATGATCTTCTCACAAGAATCTAGAAGGAAGAAAGAAAAGAGTGAAGAAATCCAATTTCACAAGTAGAGACTCTTACCTTAGCAATCCAAGTGAAGCCTTCTCGCTCCAGTGGTAGGAATCCTCCTTTGAATGCTCTCTTCCACTCTCTCCTTGGCTATGAGGCACGAAGATCAAATGACAAAAAGATTGGGTGGCAGTCTAATTGGACTATTTATACAAAAGACATGAAAAACCGCCCAAAAACTGCAAATTTTCAATTCTGTACGCAGTGGATCGTCCGTACGATCCTGGATCGTCCTGGACGATTTTACTTAAACGATCTGAAACGACCCAATTTGTATATGTGTACGAAATGACTTCGTACACTGATCGTCCTGTACGAACTAGGTTCGTCCAGTACGAACGGTTATTACAAGGTCGGTTCTAGAAACTGCTGAAAACTGTTCTAAGTCGGTTCATCGTTTGGACGAAAATATGTTCGTCTGGACGAAAATTTTCCAGAGAGCCGATCGTCCTGGACGATTATTTATTTCGTCTGGACGAAAATTTTCCAGAGCACCCATCGCCGCGGACGATAATTTGTTTTCGTCTGGACGAAAATTTTCCAGAGAGCTGATCGTCCGGTACGATAATTATTTTCGTCTGGACGAAAATTTTCCAGAGGACTGGTCGCCTCGTACGATGATAAAATTCGTCTGGACGAAAATTTACAGAGAACCCATCGTCCGGGACGATAATAAAATTCGTCCTGGACGAATAGGACTTAGAAAAATTTCAGCAAGTTCCTATTCGTTCCAAGTGCTCTATAGGAGATAACTGACAGATCGTCCAGTACGATAATATCGTCCTGTACGATCAGTATAGAATTTCAAATCTCCTTATTTGTGTGTGTGAGATTTTATTCACTCAATTACAATCACTCCCTTTCAAAATTATTCAAAGAAAAGACAAACTTCAAATAAACAAAATATCTATGTTGAATTTGATTTGAAGTTTTCGTAGTCTGGAGTCTGATTTTCCTGAAATGTTAGTACACACAAGAGCAAGTGCAAATCTTCTAAATTGTTAGGAGATAACTATACATCTGAACAATAATGTTTGGAATCATCAAAACTACATAAGTTGCACAAATATAAATCATTCAAATAGCAACTATTCAAAATAATCTCCCCCTTTTTGATGATGGCAAACAATTATTATTGTATGGTTTCAAGTTAAAACAAATCTCTTATCTCCTAAACTCCCCTGTTTATGAGTACATTAAAATAAGAGGCATTAAAGAACAATATTTTTGTTTTTCAAAATTTTTACACAAACAAATAAAAACTTGCAACAGAACAATTAATAATTAACAAAAAAAACAGAAAACACAAACATAATAATTTCTCCCCCTTTTTGACAGCAACAAAAAGTGAAGAAGAAAAAGACAAGAAATGTAAATAATTATATGAAATTCATTGTTAAAATTTAATCTAAATTGTGATTTGACATAGGGTATGCAATTTTAAACTAAAGATATTAGGTCAATCATAGAAATTCATAAAATTTATGAAATGATATAACATTGTAAGTAAGAAGAATTTATCAAAGACATGATTCAATTTAGACATTTGATTATTGAAAATCATTACAAGTGAGATGTAAAAAAAATTCTATATTTCAAAGTTCAATAGAATATAAATGAACATAAGATCAACTTGAATTAGAGATTGAACGAATTTGGAAAGAAGAGAATTACCTCATGTGGTGCTTTGCACATCTTTTCAAAGTTTTGGAGCACATTTTTGTGCATTTTTCTTTGGTTGGGCTTATTTTGTGCCTCTTTTTCACTTTGCAAATTTTGCGAATTCCTTTTGATTTTTGTACATTTGTACAATGTTCAAGAGTAATTTGACCAATTCTTTCCAAAATCTATAATCTAAAATTTCAAATATTTCTAGGTGCATAAATATCATTTGAGCATAGAAATACAAAATAAGAAAACATCAAATTGCAATAAAATATTACTTTTATGTAGTCTAAATGAATAGACATGAATTTAAAAGTTCTAATTACAACAAGTTATAAACAAATTATAAATTTAGAAAGTCTAGATTTTCTAATATAGATAATCTCAAATTACAATCGAATTTAAGCACTATGTAGATTAAAAAATACTAATGAAATTCATAAAATTAACCACATTTCAAAACAAATCTAATAAAAACAAACTTTCATTGATATTAAAGAAAATATTACATAAAACAACTAAACATAAAACATTACAACAAAACATAAAACAAAACAAAACAAAACAAAAAAAAACACACAGACACAGACATAAAAACAATTTCTACTGTTCTGGAGGAGGAGGAGGAGGAATGCCGCCAAAGAGGTTGAAGTAGGAGGCCATCAACATTACATTGGTATTTATTTCATGAACTTCATCTCTAATATTACCAATGTCATGTTGCTGCTGCGTAAGTTGAGCATCAAATTGATCAAACCTTTGATCAATGTGAGTCTCTAGTCTATCAAATCTCTCAATCAGATTCTGGTAATCTGATTGAGAAGCAGAAGCTTGCACTCCTTCTTCTTCTTCTTCTTCTGAAGCACTGCATGTGCTTTTTCTTTTCTCCTCCTTGAAGAGCAATCTGAATGATGCATCGTTATAGTAAACTGGCTCTTCATATTCTTCATCAGGATGCACTATATTGTACTTCTTCTCCAAAATATAAGTAATTCAAGTGCCCTAAAGAAATGTTCTTCTTCCTCTTCTGATCAGGATGTCCTATTTCTGAAAGCCCATAGATATGATCTAGGATGAGTTGGGCTTCATCAATAGGATGTCTTTGCATGATTAAAAAAGTTAGACAAGAAAGGAGAGGAGTAATGTTAATCCTATCACCAGCTTTAATAATTGAGGATCTAAGGATATGCTGGATGATTCGGCATCTTGGGTCATACCGGCCACTCTAGCAACATGATTGTCAATCGCATTTTCTCTAATTACCCTATTGATTTGAAACCATTTGAAGGAGGTTTTCTGACATTAGGGTGTGGGCTCTATATCCTTCAGTTCTTAAGTTTAAAAATGCACCAAGGTCGTGCTTGGTGATCTCAACTTTTGTTTAAAAACAAAGAACTAATGATAGAGTGGTCAGAATTGAAACTCATGTTGGCTAGAAAGTAATGGTAGGTTTGCTTATTGTAGAAGTGGACAAGAGAAAGAATGAACTGAAATTGGGTTGAGGCGAAGAGGTGAAATACCCGAAATTTCAACTCTGTTTGGATAAGAATGCGAGACGGAGTGATTTTTGCAGATGCAAAACGAGGAAAAGATTCCTCATTTGCCTTGGAAAGAAAGTTGTCTGGGGCATTCCTGTTAGGTTTCTTCACCAAAACTTTTTGTCTTTTGCTAGAGGAGGCCATAGTTGATTTGATGTAGAAAGGGATTGAAAAAGATGTTTGAAAGTGTGATTGTCAAGTTTGAAAGCCTTCATATTTAAAGAAAAACGATACGTTCGTCCTGGACGAAAATATTCGTCCTGGACGAAAAATTATCGTTCGTCTGGACGAAGTAATTTCGTACAGACGATCCAATTCGTCCAAAATGTAACGGCTTTTCGTATTCAACACAACTTACGATGCGTCCCTTCGTACAGGCTTTTTGACTTGACCGATCGTACATACGAAAAAATTTCGTACAGACGATCAAAGTGTTTCGTTTTAATGACTCTTGAAAACCGTCCCTACAATGAACCGACACATGTTCGTACAGACAAAAAATTTCGTACAGACGAAGTTCGTATTAAAAACTGTCTTATCCACTCAACCGCTGCATTCAATCGTCCCGACGTTTGAGAGAAAAAAAAATTCGTCCTGGACGATCACATATCGTACAGACGATCAATAAAAAACTGCTCTCAAAACGGTTTAAATTCGCGCAAACTGTTCCTTCACACATCGTCCCGTACGAAAACATTTCGTCCTGGACGATTTCCTCCAAAAAAAAATTTAATTTTGAAAATTAACAAAATCAACAAACACAGAAAACATAAAACAAAATCATAAATCCAAAAACAATTCATTAAAAACACACAAATTCACAAAATCACAAAACAAAACACAACAAGTATCAATGTTGCAAAGACATTTTGGTTAAGCATTCAAATCAATAACACCAAGCCTTGTTCTTAAAGTACTGAAGGTATCAAAGGCTAAAGGTTTTGTAAAAATGTCTGCAAGTTGATTTTCAGTTGAAACATGTATGAGTTCAATTTCTCCTTTGGATACATGATCCCTTATGAAATGATGCCTTATATCAATGTGTTTGGTTCTAGAATGTTGAATAGGATTTTTGGAAATGCAAATAGCACTAGTATTGTCACAATAAATTGGAATAGTGCCTATAGTTAATCCTAAGTCAATCATCAACTGTTGTT
This sequence comes from Dendrobium huoshanense, assembly GCA_016618105.1. Classification (NCBI taxonomy): domain Eukaryota; kingdom Viridiplantae; phylum Streptophyta; class Magnoliopsida; order Asparagales; family Orchidaceae; genus Dendrobium; species Dendrobium huoshanense. The sequence goes on from CM028347.1 coordinate 32,648,300, forward strand.
TTAACCAAAGTACTTGTGCCACACAACTTCCTAATGCAATGTATTCTGCTTCTGCAGTAGATAGTGCCACTGAATTTTGTTTTCTACTAGACCATGAAACTAATGAATTTCCAATGAATTGACATGTTCCAGAAGTGCTTTTTCTATCCACTCTACAGCCTGCAAAGTCAGAATCTGAGTAACCAATAATTTCAAATGAAGAGCTAAACTTAGGATACCAAATTCCTAAGTTTTGAGTTCCTAGTAGATATCTTAAAATCCTTTTCACTGCTGTCAAATGTGATTCTTTTGGATCTGATTGAAATCTAGCACATAAGCAAACACTAAACATAATATCTGGTCGGCTAGCAGTCAAGTAAAGTAAAGATCCAATTATCCCTCTAAATTTCTTTTGATCAACAGATTTTCCCTTAAGGTCTTTATCCAACTGAACTGAAGAACTCATTGGTGTACTAACAGGTTTAGCATTGTCCATTTCATATTTTTTGAGGATGTCCTTAATATATTTGGTTTGACTAAGAAAAGTACCTTCCTCAAGTTGCTTAATGCTAAATCCTAGAAAGTAATTTAAATCTCCCATTAGACTCATTTCAAATTCACTACTCATTGTTTTAGAAAATCATCACAAAAATGTTTATTTGAAGATCCAAAGATGATGTCATCCACATAAATTTGAACAATAAGTATATCCTTTCCAATTTTCCTTAAAAAGAGAGTTGTATCCACACTTCCTTTTTCAAAAGATCTTTCAAGTAGGAAGGTGCTTAACCTCTCATACCAAGCCCTAGGTGCCTGTTTCAATCCATATAATGCCTTTTTTATTTGAAAACATGATTTGGAAATTTAGAATTTTCAAAACCTGGAGGTTGTTCTACAAAAACATCTTCTTCAATTACTCCATTTAAAAAGGCACTTTTGACATCCATTTGAAACAATTTAAAACCTTTAAAACAGGCAAAGGCTAGTAAAACCCTAATTGCTTCAAGTCTAGCTACAGGGGCAAAAAGTTTCCTCAAAATCAATTCCTTCAATTTGATTATACCCCTTAGCTACTAATCTAGCCTTATTTCTAATGACTACTCCTGAGTCATTCATTTTATTTTTGAACACCCACTTGGTTCCTAACAACACTTTGATCTTTTGGCCTTGTAGTAGTTTTCCCAACTTTATTTCTTACAATTGATTCAACTCTTCTTGCATGGCCAATATCCAAATTCATCTGAAAGTGCTTGATCAATGTTAGTGGTTTCAATAGTTGAAATAAAGGCTGAATGATTGACTTCCTTGTTTAATCCACTCCTAGTTCTAACACCCTCACTTGGTTCACCTATAATCAATTCCTTTGAGTGGTTTTTAGAAAATCTCAAATCTCTAGGCAAAGGGTCTTCTCTTTCTAAATTTTCTTCAATATTTTCTTCCAAATTTAATCTATCAATCTTTTGGGAGTTTTCTTCAATTTCTTCTTCAACAACTTTTTGGCTCTTCCATGTTTCCATTTTCATCAAAAACAACATGTGTGGTTTCTTCAATGACTAAAGTTTTTTGTTGAATACTCTATAAGATTTTCCAACACTTGAATATCCAACAAAAATTCCTTCATCTGATTTTGGATCAAATTTTCCTAAGGCAGATTTTCCATTATTATGTATGAACACCTTGCAACCAAATACATGCAAATGAGACAAATTTGGTGTTCTTCCTTTTAGCAACTCATAGGGTGTTTTATTCAAATTTGATCTCATATTCACCCTATTCAGAACATAGCATGCAGTGCTAACCGCCTCAGCCCAAAAATATCTAAGAAGTGAGTATTCTGCTAACATTGCTCGGGCGGCTTCTATTAATGTTCTGTTCTTTCTTTCAACTACTCCATTTTGTTGAGGAGTTCTAGGTGCAGAAAAATTGTGATCAATCCCCTTTTCTTTACAGAAATCTTCAAATCTTTCATTTTCAAATTCTCCTCCATGATCACTTTGTATATAAATTATTTCACATCCTAGTTTTCTTTGTATCCAAGTTAAAAAATTTCTGAATTCCTCAAATGATTCACTCTTATGAAAAAGAAATTTAACCCAGGTGAATCTTGAAAAATCATCTACTATAACAAATCCATATACCTTTCCTCCTAGACTTACCGTGCTTACAGGTCCAAAAAGATCCATGTGAAGAATTTCTAATGGTTTACTGGTCCTTAGATCTTTATTGGACTTAAAAGAGGACTTCACTTATTTTCCTAGTTGACATGCATCACATAGATGGTCCTTAGTAAAGTCTAGTTTAGGTATTCCTCTCACCAAATTCTTTTGGGTAATTTTTCTAAGATTTTTCATACTAGAATGACAAAGTCTCCTATGCCAAAGCCACGATTCATCAGAAACAGTTTTCAAACAAAAAGCAGTAGGAGATTGAATACAATTTAAATCTAGCATGTAAACATTGTTCACCCTTTTTCCATTTAAAACAATTTTCCCATTTAGGCTAATTATGCAGCTAGTAGGTAAAAATTTTACATTATAGCCCTTATCACATAGCTGACTTATGCTAAGCAAATTATGTTTTAAGCCTTCAACTAATAAAACATTATCTATGAAAAAGTTTTTTAAATTTCCAATCATACCTGATCCAACCACTTTCTTTGTGGTATTATCTCCAAGTGTAACCTTGCCTCCACTCCTGGCTTCCAGCGTTATAAATTGAGCAGTATCTCCAGTCATGTGCTTAGAACATCCGCTGTCCAGGTACCATATACTCTCACGAGGTCTTGTGTGAGAGTATTCCTGCAAAATTCTCAAATGTTAGACCTGGGAACCCAAACTAGTTTGGGTTCACCTTTATGAAATTTATAATCAGATGCATGTGTGATATGTCTAGGTTTATGCATCTTAGTTCTCCACACCAAATTAGGTTTCATCTTTAAAGTGCAGGTGTGAGATATATGTCCCAAAAATCCACAATTGTTACATTTAACATTAGGAAAAATATTCCTATGTTTTCTTTCATATGATTGTCTTCTAAGGGATTTCATGAATTTAGGATAATATTTAGGATTTGTAAAATCTTCAAGTTTAGGGGGGTTCCTATTATCCTCGAGAGCTCTTATAGTAAGTTTGTAAAATGAATTCATTTCCTCCAAGATTCGATTTGTATAATTGACTCTATATGTCTTGTGCTCAGATTCATCCTTAAATTTCTTAAATTCTTTTTCAAGTTCAGCATAGGATGATTTTAAATTCTCAAAATTTTTATTCAAGTCATCATATTCATCAAGTAGTTTCATGTGGTTGCTATCAATTAAAGCATGATCTTTCCTAAGGATTTCGTGTTCCTTATTAAGCTCTTCCAATTCTAAAACTAAACTAGCATGCATCTTTTTCGTTTTCCTATATGCATCATGCATGTATTCAGAAACTTCAAACAATTCATTATAAGTTAAATCACATACCTCTTCTTGATCTGATTGTTCAGATTTATCTGCCATCAAGCAAAGGTTGGTGATTTCTTCTTCTTTTTCAGTCTCAGATGAGTCTGAAGCTGAGTCCGCCCAAAAAGCCTTTTGAAACTTCTTCTTGCCCTTCTTTACCATTGGTTTCTCCTCTACCTTCTCCTTGCTAGGAGTGGCTTTGAGTTTTGGACAATCAGTCTTTATATGACCTGGTTTCCTGCATTCATAACAAATCACTTCATTAGAAACCTTGCCATTTCTGTTATACTTACCTCTATTCCATTGCTGGCGTCTCTTCTGCTTCCTCTTTAAAAAGCTTCTGAATTGTCTAGTCATTAGTGCAATATCGTCTTCATCCTCAGGTTGTGAGTGTTCACTTTCTGACTCTTCCACATTTAGTGCAATATTCTTGTCCTTTCTTGGTTCACCTGCATCAATCTTTCTTTGACTTACTCCTTGCTCGTAAGCAATGAGTGAACCAAGAAGATTGTCAATAGAATAAATGTTCAGATCTTTTGACTCTGTAATTGCAGTAATTTTAGCATCGTATGTAGTAGGTAAGCAACGAAGAATCTTATTAACCATTTCAGTATTAGTTAATTCCCTACCAAGTGCATGCAAAGAGGTGACAATTTGAGTGAATCTTGTGTACATGTTAGATATTGATTCATTAGGTTTCATGCGAAATAATTCGTAGTCATGTAACAAGATATTGAGTCTTGATTGCTTAACCTCATTTATCCCTTCATAAGTAATACAAAGTCTATCCCATATGTCTTTTCCGCTTTTACAAGTGGAAACCCGCATGTAGTCTTCAGATTTTAAAGCACAAAAGAAACTATTTAAACATTTTGCATTTAATTGTGCTAAGTCACGTTCTTCTATAGTCCAATCTGCATAGGGTATATCTACCCTAATTCCATCAACTAATCTAGTTGGTTTTGTGTAACCTTCCTGGACTAGCATCCACATGCGATAATCAAGTGACTGTAAGAAAGTAGACATGCGTGTTTTCCAAAAATCAAAAGGAATATTGTCAAACAGTGGAGGTCTAGTGATAGAGTAACCCTCAGGTGTGTTTCGGTTTCCAAATGTAGCCATCTACGTTAATCAAAAAGTAGTTCAAACTTATGATTTTGAAATAATGCTCTGATACCACTTGTTGAGTCCAGTAATTAGGTTGTTAAGCCTAAGTAAATGTCCCACGGCTACCAAGAGGGGGGTGAATTGGTAGTTTTAAAAATTTTAAACCCTCTTAATAATAAAGTTGAACCGAAATAAAATTTTCTTTTAAAGTTAGTAGAAAAATGTTTTTCAACCACAGAGTTGTTAAAACTGAAATTCAAAGTGCGGAAACGTAAAAGCAATAAAGTAAAAGACACCAGATTTATAGTGGTTCGGTCTATAACCAGACCTACATCCACTCCTCAGAGGCACCCTCTGAGTATTGCACTAATACCACAAAGTGACTCTCCTTTAGCACCCACAGCAAGGCGGAGAAGCCTGTACAAAACACTCTTTTCACCACTACCCGATGCGGCAGAGAACCGTCGTCCTTTTACACTCTCCTAGTGTGGGCAGAGAACCGTCGTCCTTTTACACTCTCCTAGTGTGGGCAGAGAACCGTCGTCCTTTTACACTCTTCTAGTGTGGGCAGAGAACCGTCGTCCTTTTACACTCTCCTAGTGTGGGCAGAGAACCCAACGGCTGTTCACACTCTTCAAGTGTCGGCAGAGAACCTGATCTCCTTGAATGATCTTCTCACAAGAATCTATAAGGAAGAAAGAAAAGAGTGAAGAAATCCAATTTCACAAGTAGAGACTCTTACCTTAGCAATCCAAGTGAAGCCTTCTCGCTCCAGTGGTAGGAATCCTCCTTTGAATGCTCTCTTCCACTCTCTCCTTGGCTATTCTCTCAATAGGCACGAAGATCAAATGACAAAAAGATTGGGTGGCAGTCTAATTTGGACCTTTTATAGAAAAGACAAGAAAAACCGCCCAAAAACTGCAAATTTCTAATTCTGTACGCAGTGGATCGTCCTGTACGATCCTGGATCGTCCTGGACGATTTTACTTAAACTATCTGAAACGACCCAATTTGTATATGTGTACGAAATGACTTCGTACAACTGATCGTCCTGTACGAACTAGGTTCGTCCAGTACGAACGGTTATTGCAAGGTCGGTTCTGGAAACTGCTGAAAACTGTTCTAAGTCGGTTCATCGTTTGGACGAAAATATGTTCGTCTGGACAAAAATTTTCCAGAGAGCCGATCGTCCTGGACGATTATTTATTTCGTCTGGACGAAAATTTTCCAGAGCACCCATCGCCGCGGACGATAATTTGCTTTCGTCTGGACGAAAATTTTCCAGAGAGCTGATCGTCCGGTACGATAATTATTTTCGTCTGGACAAAAATTTTCCAGAGGACTGGTCGCCTCGTACGATGGTAAAATTCGTCTGGACGAAAATTTTACAGAGAACCCATCGTCCAGGACGAAAATAAAATTCGTCCTGGACGAATAGGACTTAGAAAAATTTTTTCAAGCAAGTTCCTATTCGTTCCAAGTGCTCTATAGGAGATAACTGACAGATCGTCCAGTACGATAAATATCGTCCTGTACGATCAGTATTGAATTTCACGATCTCCTAATTTGTGTGTGTGAGATTTTATTCACTCAATTACAATCACTCCCTTTCAAAATTAATTCAAAGAAAAGACAAACTTCAAATAAACAAAATATCATATGTTGAATTTGATTTGAAGTTTTCGTAGTCTGGAGTCTGATTTTCCTGAAATGTTAGTACACACAAGAGCAAGTGCAAATCTTCTAAAATTGTTAGGAGATAACTATACATCTGAACAATAATGTTTGGAATCATCAAAACTACATAAGTTGCACAAATATAAATCATTCAAATAGCAACTATTCAAACAGATGGTTCTCTACCAACACTTAGAGAAGTGTAAAAGGATAAATTACAATATTCTTTTTACATTTTCGCATTTTATTTTTAGCAATTTCTTATTGTGATTGAAAAGTTTATTTTAAAGAAAATCAAATTGTGTTAAAATTTTTCTTTTTAAAAAATTGGTTTTTTATTTAAGAGGGAATTTATTTTTAAAATTACTAATTAAACCCCCCCCCCCTGGTTAGCCATGGGACAATTGTGTTAGGTCTAATAACTTAAATGATATTTTCAAGTGGTATTAGAGCTTACTTCAAAATTTAAAGTTTATATTACTTTTTGAAAAATAATTTTGGCTTATTTTGGAAACTGTAACACACTTGAAAGGTATTCGATCACGAGACCCCCATTATTTGATAACATCCCTTTCAATTTTTGGAAAATATGAATGTCTACTTTTCTTTAATCGCTTGACTATCGTATGTAGATTTTAATTTAAAATGGATACACTAGGCCAACTAGACTTATAGATGACATTATAATTCAAATATCCTTTACTGACTAGACTATAAAATAATGAGACTTAGCATAGTTAAATGCAAAATATTTGAATAGTTTTTTTTGTGCTCTTAAATCTGAAGACTGCATGTGTGTTTCTATTTATATAAATGGAAAAGAAATTTGAGATAGACTTTGTATCACATATAAAGGGACTAAAAAAGTGAAATAATTTAGATTAAATATTTTATTACATGATTATGAATTATTTTACATGAAACTAAATGAATCTATATCTGACATGTACACATGTTTCACTCAAATAGTCACTTCCTTGTATGCATTAAGTAGGAAACTAACTAATACTGAGAAAGTGAATAAAATACTTAGTTATTTTTCTACTGTTTATGATGCTAAAATAACTATTAATATAGAGTCTAAAGATTTAAATGTGTATTTTATTGACAATCTTCTTGGTTCACTAATTGCTTACGAGCAAGGAGTTACTTAAAGATAGATTAATGCAGGTAAGAAGAAAATGGAGAAGAACATAGCTTTAAAAGTGGATGAATAGTAGAGTGATCAGTCACAGCCTAAGGATGAGGATGATATTACCTGGATGATAAGGTAATTCAAGAGTTTTTTAAAAAGAAAGCAAATGAGACACTAGTAATGGAATAAAGGTAAGTTCCACAAAAGTGTTAAGGTTCCTAACGATATTATTTGCTATAAATGCAGGAAATCTGAACATATCAAATTGAACTATCCTAATCTTAAAGCCATTACTAGCAAGGAGAAGGTGCAGGAGAAAATAAATATGAGGAAGGACAATAAGAGATTTTAGAGAGCTTTTTGGGCGGACTCAGCTTCAGATTCATTATAAATAGAAAAAGAAAATAAATTCACTATTCTATGCTTAATGGCTAATAATCTTAATCAGTCAAATTAAGAAGAGGTATGTGACTTAACTTATGAAGAGTTATTTGATGTTTCTAAAAAGATTCATTCAACATATAGAAAATTTTAAAAAATGCATGCTATGTTGAATTTAGATTTCCTTGAATTACAAAAAAGCATGAAATTCTTAAGAAAGATCATGCACAAATTGATAATAATCACATAAAACTTTTGATAAGTTTAATAAATTGAATAAACAACATGAATAATTAAAATCATCCCACATTGAACTTAAAAAAGATTTAAAAATTTTTATAAATGAATCTGATAATAGAGAGTGCCATTTGAAAGTTGACAATACTATATTAGAATGTGTAAACTCATTTTTTCAAGCTTAATTAAAAGCATATGAGAAAAATATGATTCCACTCACACTTGAAGAATTTTTTAATCCTAATGAAAAGACAAAAAATTTAAAACCTAGGAAAAGATAAGTTTATTCTTGAAGATTGAAAAACCCTTTTCTTGGAGTTAAATGTTTTTCTTATGGAATGATTGGGAATATCTTACATACTTGTACTATTCATAGTAAAACTTATTTAATGTGGAGACCTAAGATGCATAAAATAAGTCATATCATATATGCATCTAGTTTAATTTTGTCACCCAAACTTATTTAGGTTCCGAAAATTAATGTTTGATTATTTTGTAGAAATACTCTCATACAAGACTTCATGAGAAAATTTGGTACCTAGATAATGGATGTTCAAATTATATGATTAGAGACACTACATAATTCATATCACTAGAAGCCAGAAATGGAGGCAATGTTACATTGGGAGATAATATCACTAGAAAAGTGGTAGGCACTTATATGATTGGAAACTTAAATAATTTTTTATTGAGAATATTTTACTTGTAGAAGGCTTAAAGTATAATCTGTTGAGTATAAGTCAGCTGTGTGATAAGGATTATAGTATAAATTTTTTTTCCACTAGCTATATATTAAGCCAAAATAGAAATAATGTATTGCATGAAACTAGGGTAAATAATATATATATATGCTAGATTTGAATTATAAAAAAACTCATAATATTTTTATTTAAAAATAATTTCTGATGAATCATGGTTATGACATAGGAGGCTTTGTCACGATAGTATGAAAAATCTTAGAAAAATTATCCAAAAAGAACTGGCTAGAGGAATACCAAAATTAGACTTTACTAAGGATCACCTGTGTGATGTATACCAACTAGAAAAAATGGTAAAGACCTCCTTTCATTCCATTAAGGATCTCAGAACTGACAAACCTTTGGAAATAATTCACATAGATCTTTTTGGACTGGTTAACACTGTAAGTCTAGAAGAAAAAGTTAATGGATTTGTGATTGTTGATGATTTTTTTAGATTCACTTGGATTAAATTTTTATTTCATAAGAGTGAATCATTTGAGGAATTTAGATATTTTTTACTTGGATTCAGAGAAAATTAGGATGTAAAATTTTAACAATTCAAAGTGATAATGGATGTGAATTTGAAAATAAAAAACTTGAAGAGTTTTATAAGGAGAAAAGAATTGATCACAATTTTTTACCACATAGGACCCCATAGTAGAATGGGGTAGTCAAAATAAAGAATAAAATATTAAATGAAGCAGCTAGAGCTATGTTGGTAGAATATTTAATTTCAAAATTTTTTTGGGCTGAAGCACTTAGTACAGCTTATTATGTTCTAAATATAGTGAACATTAGATCCAAATTAAATAAGACATCCTATAACTCCTTAAGGGGAGTGCTGCAAATTTGATTTTATGGATTAGAATTTTGATGATATAAAATATTTATACTTTTCTATAAATAACTTGCCTACTAATATTTCAGGTCCACAAGATCGAGTGCAACTCAAGCTAGCTCAAGATTAGGTAGATTAGGTCTGAGTTAGTTTGTAATTTTTTCCCTTTCTTGAGTCTATTATAAAAGATGTGGTTCATGATGCTAAGTAATCTTGCACACACACACATTGGGAGAATTTCTGACTATTTCATAGAGTTTACTATTTTTGGTAACATCATCCGGGATAATCTATAAATCATCCTGGACGATCTGTTCAAAAATAAAAACCCTAATTAGGGCATTCTTGTTAAGGCAACCATCATTAAGCATATCGTCCTAGTTGATATTCATATCAGTCGAGACAATAAACTCAAATCAGAAAGAATTAATCGCCAGATTTATTTAGGATTTCTTTATTTTTAGACATCATCCATGACATCATCCTAGATGATGCAGCATAATTATGCCTAAATTAATTTGGTAATTAAAAAAACAATTAAGGTTTGATTGCATGATCACATCATCCTAGACCATTGCAAGATCATTTGGGATGATCTCTTGGATGATTGACATCAGCTAGCTTCTATTTAGGGCAATGCTCTAGACGAGTTTCACATATTTAAACTAATCATCCGGGTTAATCGTGAGATCGGCCCAGACAATCAAGCTATTTTTTTATCGTCCAGACATTCTTTCAGAGCAATTTTCTGTATGATATTCATGAATTTGTACTGAGCGTACAAGATGATATTAGATTGACCTGGACGATATGAATAAAAATCCTTTGATCATCCCAAATCGTCTGGGCTGATTGAGCAAAATTTATGCTGATCGTCCTTGATGATAAAGTCAGTTTATATAGAATAAGAGCTATTCTAAAACTCTTCTATTTAAGAGCTCTTATTTTACCCAAGAGCTGGTCTTTTATTATTGTTCTACTATGAGAGAGCTAAGAGGAGAGGGAGAGCAAGGGATAGGCAGAGAAGATTTTATGAGGGAGAGTTTTTAAGAGAGTTCATAAAGGTTGCTCCAAGAAAGGATCTGTCATTATCTTCTTCAATCATCGTCCTTAGTTCCTTGAGGGTTCTAGAGAGGTAAACTTTAGTATCTGATCAAGGTTCTCTACCTGCTTCAGGAGGAACCAAAAGAAGTTGGGTTCTCTTCCTGCTTCTAGAGGAAGCAAAAGGGGTTGGGTTCTTTGCCTCACCTGGGTTAGTGGAAAGGAGGTTAGTAAAGGCTTCTCCACCATATTATGGGGACAAAAGGAGAGACAGTGAGTTTAGTATAATACTTAGAGGGCGGCTCCGGGGAGTAGACGTAGGTCGTGTTGATCGAACCACTACAAATTTCTATGTTCTTTATTACTACTTCCATATTTATTTTTCACACTTTGATTTATGCTGTGAATCTTAGTTTTTGTTTTAAGATTGTGTTATGATCAAAAGATTTTTTAAAATACCAATTCATCCCCCTCTTGGTTAGCCTTGGGACTAGTTTATAAGGGCTTAACATCCCTAACAAACTTTCAAGTGATATTAGAGCGGGATTAATAAAATTAAGTTTGAAAACTTTTTGAATTTTGATTCATGGCTAACTTTGGTAATCGTAATACAATGGAAGGATATTATATTACTCGTCCACTTTTGTTTGATAATATTCCTTTTAATTTTTGAAAAACTCGCATGTCTATATTTTTACAATCAATTGACTATCGTATGTGGATGCTTATTAAAGAAGGTTATACACCACCTTCTTGTGAACTTAATGGCATTAAAACTAATTTCTTTTTTTGAATGGTCTTTTAATGAAAGAGATTTAGCACAACTTAATACAAAATACTTGAACTATTTTTTTATGTGATTTGAAATCTAAAGATTATATGCGTGTTTCAACTTGTGCAACTAGTAAAGAAATTTGGGATAGATTATATGTAACTTATGAAGAAACCAATGAAGTTAAACAATCTAGATTGAATATTCTATTGCATGACTATAAACTTTTTCATATGAAACATTCTGAATCAATTTCTGATATGTATACAAGGTTTACTTAAATTGTCACCTCATTGCATGATTTAGGAAGAGAGCTAACTAATTATGAAAGAGTCAATAAAATTTTGAGATTCTTGCCTTCTTCTTTTGATGCTAAGATCACTATAATTACTAAATCTAAATATTTAAATACTTATTTTATTGGTAATTTACTTGGATCACTCATTGCTTACGAGCAAGAAGAAAATTGTGACACTAAAAGCCAACAACACGGACACTAATTCTTCCAGATCTAAAAATGATGATGTTGGCTTCATCAATAGGCAATTTAAAAGCTTTTTAAGGAAAAATAATAATCATCATCATAAATTAAAAAAAGATAAGGATAGCAAAAATTATAAAAATTCTTCTGATGTTGTCTATTTTGAATGCAGGAAATTTGGACATGTCAAGGATGATTGTCCTACACTTAAGGATCACTAAAGTAAAGAGAAGGGCGAGGAGAAACCTAAGTTCAGAAAGGATAAGAAGAGATTCCAAAAGGCATTCTGGGTAGATTCTATATCTGACTCCTTTGAGATTGAAGCAGAGGAGGAAACAACAAACTTATGTTTGATGGATGATAATCATCTTGAATAGTCTGACCAAGAAGAGGTATGCCAACCAACCTATGATTAACTACTTGAAATATGTGAGAAAATTCATGCATCAGATAGAAGACTTAACAAAATGCATGCTAGTTTGAAATTAGAGTTTTTGAATTTACAAAAAGAGCATTAAGTTTTGATTAAAGATCACCTCCAAATTGATAGCAATCACATGTCCTTTCTTGATGAGTTTGATAAATTGAATAAAAAGCACTCTGAGTTGGTTATTGAGCATGATTCATTGAAACCATCCTACACCTCACTTGAATTTGATTTTAAGACATACATTGATAAATCTGAGCATTGGGAGCACAATTTAAGAGTTGATAATGAAGCTTTAGAAAGTGCTAACTTGAAGTTTAAAGCTAAATTAAATATATTTGAGAGAAATTGGAATACATCAACACTTGATCTAAAGTCAAAACCTAGGAAGAGGCATTATAACCCAAACAGACTAATAAATCCTTTTTCTAAAGTTAGATGTTTTTCATGTGGCATGCTAGGACATATTTCACACACTTGCACTATTCACCATAGTACACATTGGGTATGGAGACCAAAATTGCATGTTTTACAACATAACACAAATGCATTGCATTCTTCTTTTCATAAGAAGGGACCCAAACCTATTTGGGTTTCTAAATCTAACTGTTGATGATTTTTGTATGTGTGCTCTCACTAAAGACCTCGTGAGAGCATATGTTACTTGGACAGTGGAGGCTCGCGGCTCATAATTGCTTAAACTTGCTGCTTAATAAATTTTGGATTGCATGTTTACTACTCTATTGATTATTGTTATTTTTTTTATATTTGTTGATTTTTTAGTTATTTCATCTCTAATATTTTTTTGTTTTCCTTTGAAATAATATTTTGTTTTGGTTTTTAGTTTTTGGAATTTTGTAGTCAATGTCTAAGCATCCCTAAATCAGTTAAAGGGAGAAACACCATTGATTGTTTTCCTCTCTCTAATCTTTTTTAGTGGTGTAATTTTCTTTTATGAACAAAATTCTATCTCAAATTAATAATTGGACTTTGCAATTAAGATCTTTTCTATAGTGCTACAGTAATCTATCTTATATATATATAATGTTCAAAAGCCTTTATATTACTTTCAAGTTCTTCGAAATCTTATTGTTGCATTTATTATAAGAATTTGATTTTGTTTTGTGATTTATTCTTCCCTTTATTAGAGATTGATATTTTCTTCTCAAATAACTAGAAGATATACTCATAATTGAGAATATTTAAGAGTTTTGAAAAGAGATCTATCTTGGAGAAATATTAAAAAAAGTGGCCAATGATGCTAAAACAAAAGATGCACAATGATCGCCAAAAATTAAAAAATACACAAAGTGTATCAAAAATTAAAAGATATGTAAAGTGTGCCAATCAAATTGCCAAGTGGCATAAAATGAGCCCACAAAAAGAAAAGATTTCCTCTCCTTCAAAACCTTTAAATCTTAGAAGAATTTATGTGTCACTTGATACTTTTAATATCTTTATTTCAAATTTCATGATTGTGACAAATCACATTGGTATATTATTCTATAAGATATTTTTTTAGAATCAAGTTTTGAACGGATCTCTTTTTTCTTATCCAATTGATTTGTTCTGAGTTAGGTCTATTATTTTCAAAAGACAATTTTGCTCTAAGAGAAGTCTGAGCTAGGGTTAATAGGATCAGATATTCTACCATTTTATGATTTTATCGATGTTAACTCAATGGTCTTACAAGTCCTTAAATTCAATCACTTAGAGATTTTATTATATTCATACCTTATTTTTACAAAAAGTATAAAAAATAAAAAAAAATAAAAAATTAAATTTTTTTAAATTGCAAATTTGCATTAAAGGAAATAAAGAAAACTACTTATAATTGATAAAATGGTAGTCATCCTTCTTGACCAAATTCATTAAGTTGGACGGAATACTACCAAAAGAAGAGCTATCAAAGAAAAAATCACCATCTAATGCCAAAGTAGCACAAAAATCAGCTACTTTGTTATAATTCCTATTCACATAATGAAAAATAACTTTATTGAAATCATTAAGAAAGTAAAGCTTATTACCCAATCTCTCCTCCAGCTGCCAGTTGTTCTTCTTCATAGATTGTTGAATGTGTGAAGTTGTCACTTTCAATGATGATTCCAACACATTCAAGCATCTAACCTTGAATGAAATCCCGTAGAACAAAACAGATTCCAATTCCAGTTGACCAATGTCCCAATGCAAAGAATTCCTTCCAAAAGCTAGGAGCACTCTACCTTTACAGTCTCTGAAGATGCCTCCTATACCAGCCCGATAATTAGAAAGCAATGAAGAATCAACATTAACCTTGATCCAATCTAGTGGTGGAGGGTGCCTAGAATTCAAATACTCCCAAGAGAGGTTAGCACCCCAGCTATCTAGAAAAGGATGAAGGTTAGATGCGGCTAAAGAAATCACATTTGTAGCACTCATCGAAGCAGACATTGCAAGTTTCCCATGCTTGATCATATTACGGTTTTTCCAATTACAGAAAACTGTGGTACAATAGAGTCTAACCATTCCTGGGTTGCAGCTAGACTATAACATCAGTTTTGCTCCTATCGTCCGGGCCGATCGTGGATCATCCCGGGACGATCAGTTGAAATTTTGTTACAGAATGTGTACATAAGCTACAGGAAGATTTTCCAGTAAGGATCGTCCGGGCCGATCATGGATCGTCCCGGGACGATCAGAGCAATGCAAAAGTCAGAGAATAAGGGTTTTTATCATCCGAGAAAATTAATTATCGTCCTGAGAAATCGTCCCAGGACGAAGTGAATTTGTTCAGATCGTCCTGGACGATCATGCGATCGGCCGGGCCGATCTCAAGTGTATTTAACGAAAATCAGCTCGTTTTGAAGAGAGAGAAAATCAGATTTTTATAAAAAAATCTTTGAGGAGAGAGAAAGTCGAGGGCAAAAGAGGAAAAGTGGATTTTTGGGCAATGTCGGTCCGTTTTCGTCCGTCGAGACAGTTCAAGAAATTGGTGTACGCAAAGTAAGGCACATTCCTCCTTTCTCAACTTTCAGAACGGTGAAGTTTGAATGATTTTTCTGTCCGGATTTCGTTTTCGTTAGCGAATTTTTTTCGTATTTTTCGATTGATTCAGTTTTTACCGTGTAACTTTTGGTATGTTTCTAAGGTGCCGAGTGCACACGTTTTGATTATTTTCTAAAGAATTTTGACCGGATAGTTTTGATTTGGCGGTGTTTTATTTTGACTGTGATTTCTGATGAAGTATGAAATTGTTTGGACAGTAGAATAAAAGTCTTGTAATGTTGTTGTGAATATTCTATGCTAATTTTGTAATTTGTGAAATTAGGAATTTTTGTATAAAATCCGTATACTTCTGTTATGCTGATGGATTTTTGTATAATTTTTGAAATTGTCCGGATTTGTTCTAAAATGACATGATATGATTGTGTGCTATGAAAAGGGAGTTATAAGGGGTCAGGATCTTGTGAGATCCTGTCTATGTTAGGGAAATCTGAAATGAGCTCTGAAATCTGAAAACAAGTTCTGTTTCGGATCCGATGATAAATTTTGTTCTAGTGTTATAAGCACATCTGTTCTGGTGCCATAAGCACAAAGGGAGGTATAAGGGGCCAGAATCCGAGATATTCTGTCAGTGTCTGGGAAGGGAGGTATATGGGGCCAGAATCCGTTGAGATTCTGTCAAAGTCAATGAATCTATTTTGACTTTTGATATGTTCTGAATTGATATGATTTCTGATTTATGTACGATTTCGATACGATTCTGTTCTGTTCTGATTTGATCTGATCTGTATAATTCTGATACAATTCTGTTCTGTTCTAATTTCTGATATGTACGATTCGGATACGATTCTGTTCTGTTCTGATTTGATCTGATATGTAAGATTCTGTTCTGATTCAATTTCTGGAATTATGATTTCTGTGATTTTTGTTCTGTTCTGATTCGATATACGATGTTGTTGATCTGATTTATGTACGGATTTCGTCTGATGTGTTTGATGTGGATTTTGAGAATTTTGATTGGGGGTTTGATGTCTTGCTGAGCTGTTGTAGCTCATCCTTGTTTTATGCATGGTTTTCAGGTTCTTGGAAAGGGAAGGAAGTCTTGGAGTAAGAGTTTAGAGTCTGATCTGTTATAGGTTGGTACTTTTGATTTTGTACAGTCATGGCTTTTCTGTTCTATTTTTCTTTCTGTCTGAAAGCCATGAGCTGTATTTGTATATGATTCTCTTTTTGAGGAAAAAAAAGATAGATGATCTGTTCCGCTGTATTTTGATATTTATAGTAGCTCTGTGTGTGTCTGTTTTTGTGTGTAAATGTTTGGAAGAAAGTTCTGAAACAAATTCCAAAGCCAGATCCTGGAATCAGTTCAGTCAGTTTGAGTTTGGCCACGACCCGATGCGAGCGGGATCCGTCCCGGTCGGGTTGGGTCGTGACATAGACTACCGTCTAAGTTCCACCAAACATTCTTCAAGAGACTGAAAAATACTGATAGCAAATCCCCACTCTTTGATTTTGGAAATAATATCAGTGATACACTTGCATTGAACCATAATGTGTTCATAATTCTCAGCCATACAGTAGCCTCTAACACACAAGTCACTAGTAGCCAATCTTCTGAATTTAAGAAAAGAGTTAATTGGAATTGCAAACTTCCTTAGCCTCCACCAGAACAATTCTACCCTGACATTAAGTTTAAGCTTCTTGAGCCAATTCCCAAAACCATCATCAACATCATTATATCTCTTGTTTATTACAACTTCAAAAGCTAACGCTGAAACAGAGCAACCCGTTAGCTTCTTAACAGGTTCCAGCATATCCCTTCCACCTTCCCTATCCACTTTTACTTGCTTGATTAGCCAAGCCAAGTCGTCATGAAAAAACAATATCAACTTCATTTCATCCCAACTTCCTTCATCAGTTAAAAGCTGCCGAACTTTCATACCTTCTAAATCCACATAATTGATAAAAGTAGGCCACGAGTTGAAGCTTCTGTCCAGGACCCATATGTCATCGAGAACATCAACATCCTTGCCATTGCACACTCTCCATTTAACAACCTCCTTAAGATACTTCCCTCCCTCAACCATAATTCTCTAAGCAACAGAAGAATTATTCCTACAAACTCCATCCAAAATGTTATCAGAATATCTGGCTTTGAGAGATCGGTGTAACAGGGAATCAGGATTTTGAATGTAGTTCAAAGCAAGTCTAGCTTTCAATGTACCACTCTTGATGATACAAGATTGTAAACCAAGACCACCAGCACATCTAGGCTTACACAATTCATCCCAAGCAACATAATGTAATCCTCTTTCCCTATTAGATTTGTGTCAAACAAAATTCCTACACAACTTTTCAATCTCCTGCAGAACGTTTTTAGGAACCATCGAATGCGTGATGAAAAAATTTGGCAATGTTAATAATGAACATTTTAATAGCATAATTCTACCACCCAAGGAAATATTTCTTCTTCCCCAAATATTTAATTTCTCCATAACCTGTGCCTAAAGGTCTTGAAAGTCAGCAGCCTTAAGTCTATTAACAGACATTTTAATACCTAAGTATTTCCAATCATTAACAGATTTAAAACCGAGAATACTGGTAAGTTTCTTCTTTCTGGTTCTACCAACAACTTTACCAAATAGAATTTGAGACTTGTTAGAATTCACCTTCAAACCTGCCCATTTACAAAAATCCTCAATGATTCTCATCATATGCCTAGCCAGCCTACATGTTGCTTGAGATAAGATGAGAACGTCATCAGCATAAAGCAAATGAGTTATTCGAGGTCCCTTAGAAGCCACTTGAATACCCAAACTATGCCCCCTATGTAATAAAGCATTAGATAGGAGTTGAGCACACATAATGAACAAATAAGGTGACAATGGACACCCTTGACAGAATCCACTACATGCATCAATCCACCTAAGCTTCTTCCCATTCATGATAATAGCAAACCTCACATTCAACACACATTCCATAATATATCGAGAAAAACCCGAAGGGAATCCATACCATATAAGAATTTGTTGCAAAGTACTCCATCCCATGCTGTCATAGGCATGTTCCATATTGAGCTTAACAGCCATTAATCCTTTCTTATTCCTTTATGTTTTGAACTTATGAAAATTTTCTTGGGCAAGGATACAATGCTTAGACATCGATCTCCCTGGATTGAAAGCAAGCTGCTCTTCTGAGATCATCTTACACATAAGATTCTTTAGTCTATTCACTAGCATAGAGGCAACTATCTTGTAGGTAGTTTGACAAAGGCTAATGGGATGGAAATTTGAAGGAATAGTTGGATTATTAACCTTGGGGATCAACACAATCAATGTGTCTTTCCAATTCTTATGCATAATGCCAGTGCTAAAAAACTTTTTAATTGCAAGCCAAGTTATCTCTCCAACAATGTTCCAATAGCTCTTAAAGAAAGAAGATGTGAATCCGTCAGACCCTGGAGATTTGTTGTTACCCTGCTAGAAAACAGCTACACTGCAATCTTCCATGACAAATTCCATATTCAACATATGCCTATCCAACTCGCTGAGCCTCTGTGAACCTTCAATCTCCGGCCATTCTTTCAGCATACATCTCCTTTGTTTCCACTTATCTTCAAAAAAATGCAGAAAAATCTGCTCTTCCTCATACACAATTCGGTTGTCATCACTCCTAATATGCTTAATCAGGTTTGCACTCCTCTTAGCAGAAGCAAAATTATGAAAGAAAGTTGAATTCACATCTCCTTCCTCAATCCACCTTTTCTTGGCCCTTTGGTTCCACCAAGTTGCAAGCCTCTACAAAGTAACATTCAATTCATGAACCTTGTGCCTAAGAAGACACAATTCATCATCCGACAAACTTCCATCAGACTTTTCTTTAGAATAAGGCCTTCAAAGTCCTTCTAATCTTTCTATGAAGAATTTCCACCTCATCCCCAAAGTCTTTTTTCAACCAAGATTTGTGAACTATGCCTCTTGCAGCTTGATAAGATCTCCAGGTATCCTCAAATCTGAAATGCTTCTCCTTAGTAGAATGTCAAGCTTCCATCCTATATACAATCGGACAATGATCCGACGCCACACGAGCTAAATGTCTAGCTCTACCAGTAGGAACCAA
Organism: Dendrobium huoshanense; assembly: GCA_016618105.1. Taxonomy (NCBI): domain Eukaryota; kingdom Viridiplantae; phylum Streptophyta; class Magnoliopsida; order Asparagales; family Orchidaceae; genus Dendrobium; species Dendrobium huoshanense. Next base: position 32,667,658 of record CM028347.1, read on the forward strand.
TTGTAAAGAAGCTAAATTTATCAAACATCTGTCAAGCCTCTCCCAAATTCTCGAGGAACCAACTTTATTATTACACCAAGTATAGCTTGGTCCAAAAAAACTTGCATCATAAAAATCAGCATTAGTCATAAAATTCTTCATCTCTCTAGGTCCCCTAGAGAAGATGAATCTCTTTCCACCCTTCTTCTCTTCCTTCTTAATGATACAATTAAAATCTCCCCCAATTAAAGAAGGCCCCGAGCTTATCATGTTCTTCTCAAGAATACTCCAAAGATCCCTTCTCTCCACACAACATCTACTCCCATAAACGGTTGCCACTTTCCACTCATCCATTGAAGGAGTGGAAAGAACTCCTATAACAGCTTGAGACGAACTTTCTTGAATAGCAAAAGAAACTTTATTTCTGTTCCAAATATTCAAAATACCTCCAGATAGTCCCACTACAGGGTGATGAAAAAAATCCCAATCTCTCCCAATAAGGCAATCCACATCATTTCTGTCAATGTTACATAGCTTCGTTTCCATAATCCCAATAAACACCACCTTATGATCCCGCACAACTTCCTTCAAATACAGCGAAGCCTTTCTCTTTCTGGCTCCCCTGCAGTTCCAGAACATTAAAACCGACATTAATCAACAAGAGGGGAACAATCCCTGCCAGTAGAATTCCCCTTCCCATTCCTTCTCTTCTTCCTATGCTTGGGCTCAACCGGACCCAAAGATCTTAGCTCCTTAGCCAACTTGATCTTAACCGAATTACATTTGGATGCTTCATCAGATAACTGCTCATTCACATTACCATCTAGCAGCCTTGAATCAACAGAATTACCATCAAATGGTTAATCTGTCACTTCTCCCTCCTCAATCTCATCAGCCTCATTCATAAGAATTTGAAATTTATTTTTCACTTCAACATTAACATTTTTATCTTTAACATTGTTATCCACAGCAGATCCCTCAGCCATTTGTATATCTTCCTGACCTCTATCAGAAGTTGCTTCCACTTTCTTCTGATGCTCAGCCATCACTACCTTGATGTCTACTATCTTCTCCATTCTAGTGGATCTACCTTCTTTACTAACTCTGTTATTTCTATACATTCTATTCTTGAAATGGACGTGAATCCATGGACCATACTCCGGTTCCGAGATCTTCTCCATTGCGGGAATACTAACATTATCCTGCGTGTTGTTCACCTTTGCAGCCGCGACCATTTTACTCTCAAGACATAAAGCCTTATCATGTCCCACCTTCCCGCAGTTAAAATAGAGCACATCAATCTTCTCATATTCAACTTGCTGAAAGAACCTTCCAGCAATGCCATCGATCTAAACATCCTTGGGAAGGCTGTTTTCGAGATTCAATCTTACACATACCCGGGCAAACTCACGTTTACCCCATCTAAAGGAGTTTCCATCCACATACATAGGAACTCCAATTCTGGACGCAATACGGGCGATATTGTCTTCATCCCAACAGTAGAGAGGCAAATAGGGGAAACATATCCAAACATGAGCAGTGATCCCCTTGAAGGAATTGAGATTGAAAGATGTAGTCCATTTATCCATTCCCACAATGTAACCACCTACATACCATGGACCACCATTGAAAACTTCATCCATGGCCTCTTCGCTTTTGAAAAAGCAAAGAATCCAGTTCATGCCCAGCGACGTCATGTGAAATTTACCAAATCTATCTCACTGTCTTCTCAATTCAACACTGCACATAGGAAATGAAATCATATTTCCCAGAACTTTAACAACCAATGAGAACTTAAGAACATTGGAATTCATAATCTCCTTTTCCGCATTTAGCTTGACTGCAATTCCGTCATCCGACATTTCAACTGAGTCATTATTGAATGAAAGCCTGATATGCTGTGGTTTTTTCCAAGTTTCCACAAATTCATCCTTCGGATTTCCATTTTCACCATTTCCTTCCTTATTACTACGTTCCAAGACAAAATCGACATCAATGGGAACTTCTTGATCCATCTTCTCTATATCGGATATTAAATTCTGACCCAATACAACCTTCTTGTTGCACAGAGACTTATTAACTTTCAAAATCAACCCCTTGATGAAGACGTCTCCAGATTCAAATTCTCATAAGCCAAATGCGGTCTAGAATTTACAACGATTCCACCATTATCATGCTCAATTAAAGGTTTCTTACCTTTACCTTCAGGATTTGGATCTTGACGAGGCAAAGACCGAAAACCCTCCTTAATCACAACACCCTTATTCCCCACACGATCAGAACCAAACGATCATCCAAACACCATAGTAACGTTGGAAGAAGGCCAGAAAATCTCCCTCCGATCGACGATCTTCAAACCCGCCACCAAAAATTGCCCGCAAAAAATTCAAACAGACGCACTTTCTCTCTCTAGAAAATCACTGGAGATGGTAAACTTTGTTCCCAATAAAAAATTAATTAATTAAAAATTAAAAAAATGATAAAATTACTTTTTTTTTGTTTTTCTCTTTGTTTATTTGTCTCTTCTTTTTCTGTCTTTTTATCTTACTTTATGTGTTGTTAATTTTTTAGGGCTTCTCTGATAATCTTCATCCATCATCTGAATTTAAACCTTTTTGTCACATAATCCTGATAGATATTTATATCATCCTGGATGATCGGCTCAACTCACTTTGAATTCTTGTCTGAACATCTAATATGACTTTTTCTGCTTCTGATCGTCTTGGACGATACTTTATCATCCTGGACGATCTGATTATCTTCTTCTTCAACCATCTATGATTATTTTGGATGATTTTCTTTCATCTTGGATGATGTTATTCACTCTTTAATCAATTTATGAAAAATCAGCCCATACGATCCATATATTCGTCCTGGACAATACATGTGGCAATACATTTTAACACTTTAAATTCGCCCGGAATGATTAATTATTGGTCATCGTCCCGAACGATCCACCTTTTCATCCTAAATGATACATATGCAATTTTTTAAACATTTCTAAATTCAGCCGGTACGATCTATTTTTATGCATCATCCTGGATGATCCACCTAATCAGCCAAGATGATCTTCTTTTTTAACGGTCATCCAGCTTGACTCCTCGGGATGATCGCTTGTGTCTTATCATCCCAGATGATATCTGATCATCTTGGATGATAGGACCACCTTTTTGACTAATCAGCCTAGACGTAATTATTATACTCGATTGGACTGGATGATTCTGCGATCATCCTGAACGATCGGGACAATTCTTTATAAACTGAGCCTTTCAGCCATTTTTTCTCACTCAAACCTTTTCAAACCCCCTTGTGCTCTTACTCTTATACTCTATTTTCTGATAATGGCCAAAAAAAAGCAATCTCATCATCCTTTAGGGAGTTCCTTGAGGGCTACTCTGGACCCTCAATTTATTGAGGCGGACGATCAAGCCACCTACCAAAGACACAAGACGACTGGAATCTCTGTCTCCCGGTCTGTCAACCTGAAGATTCTCACATATCTAATACTTGATCTGTTTGCTCACACCTCCTTAAATTTTCTCCTTACTCTTACTGTTCCTTTCAACTCTAAACTTCTGTTTGAATGTTTTGCTAGCCTCTGAATAAATTCCTCTTTCACCTTGCTCATCTCCTATATGAATCGACACCATGTCGAGATTACATATCAAGACCGTGTAGAACTTTTACAACTTTTCACCACAGGGGACAAACTACATATCTTATGTTCTTATCCTAATTATGATTGGGCTCCGTCCAACCACTTCTTAAGGAACACCAACGCTCACTTTCACATTGGAGAGACTAGCACCTTACTCAAAGATGCTAGGATAATCCAGTATGTCCTTCGCACATCTATCCTCCCAAAAGCTGGTGATCGCATTCATATTACTCCACTTCTCTCAATCACCACATTCTACATTTTGGCCCATCACGAATTCAATGCCATTGACCTGATCTTTCATTACATTGAGCATTTGACTATTATTTGAGATCCAGGACATAGGAGGAAGCCTAATCTATCCCTAGGACATATCATTGTATATGTTCTAAAATCAAAATATAATCTCCAATATCCTGCCCCACTAAACTATTAGCCTGCCTTCTACTCGAATAATTCCTTTCATGTTCATCACAATACTTATCTCCACCTGGGGGATGGGGAAGCTCAAGGGGTAGAGGAGGAGGAGGCTCCTGTACCTACTTTTGTACCTGTTCCACTCTGCTGGCACTCTCAGCTGGATCAGCTGATGGAGCGATTCGACCAGTGGGAGGCATGGTTTGAGAACTACATTGATGCGTAGGAGCAGCAACATACTGAGGAAATTATTAGCCTGCAGCACCAGCACGACCAGGATATGGCCTGGTTTAGAGAGCAGTTTGCCACTCTTTCGATTTACTTTAGCCACACCCATCTCCTTTAGATGATCATGGGCCATCATTCTTTTAGTTTTTTTTATGTTGTTTTTTTATTATAGTTTGTTTCTTTTTTTAGTCTCTACTTTATTTATATTTTACTTTCCTCCTCCTTTTTATGATGTCAAAATGGGGAATAGTTTGTTGTACTATTTATTTTATAGTTTAATTTTGTTATTAGATAGTTGATTTATTTCTATTAAACTGCCTTGAACTGCTTAGATTATTTTTTGGTTTGCCATCATCAAAAAGGGGTAAATCTAATTTTATGGATTAGAATTTTGATGATAGTAAATATTCATGTTTTGCTATGATTGCCTTGCCTACTAATATTTCATGTCTATAAGATCGAGTGCAACTCAAGCCAGCTTAAGATTGGATAGATTAGGTCTGAGTCATTTTGTAATTTTTTCCCTCTCTTGAGTCTATTGTAAAAGATGTAGTTCCTGATACTAATTAACCTTGCACAAAACACTTTGGGAGAATTTCTAACTATTTCATAAAGTTTACTATTTTGGTAACATCATCTTGGATGATCCATAAATCATCTTGGATGATATGTTCAAAAATAAAAACCCTAATTAGGGCATCCTGGTTAAGGCAATCGTCATTAAGCACATTGTCCTGGATGATTTTCATATCGACCGGAATAATAGGCTCAAATCAAAAAGAATCAGCCGCTAGATTTATTTAGATTATCTTTAATTTTTGGACATCATCCTGGATGAAGTAGTATAATTATGCCTAAATTAATCTGGTAATTAAGGAAAGCAATTAAGGTTTGATTGCACGATCACATCATCCTAGACGATCATAGGATCATCTGGGATGATCTCTTGGATGATTGATATCATCCAGCTTCTATTTAGGGCGATGCTCTAGACGAGTTTCAAAGATTTGAACTAATTGTTCGGACTAATTATGAGATCGGCCTAGACGATCAAGCTATTTTTTATCGTCCAGACATTCTCTCAGAGCGATTGTCTGGATGATATTCAAGGATTTGTATTTATCGTATAGGACGATATTAGATTAGCCTGGATGATATGAATAAAAATCATTTGGTCGTCCCAAACCGTCTGGCCTGATTGAGCAAAATTTACACTAATCTTCCAGGATGATATGTATATCATCCTGAACGATAAAATCGGTTTGTATAAAATAAGAGCTATTCTGACTCTTCTATTTAAGAGCTCTTGTTCTACCCAAGAGCTAATCTTTTGCTGTTATTCTAACCTGAGAGAGCCAAGAGGAGAGGGAGAGCAAGCGAGAGATAGAGATGATCTTGTGAGGGGGAGTTTGTGAGGGAGTTCACAAAGGTTGCTCCAAGCAAGGATCCATCTTCATCTTCTCCAGTCATCATCTTTAGTACCTTGGGGGTTCTAGAGAGGTAAACATCAACAACTGATTAAGGTTCTCTGCTTGTTTTAAGAGGAAGCAAAAGAAGTTAGGTTCTCTACCTACTTCTAGAGGAAGCAAAAGGGGTTGGATTCTCTGCCTCACTTGGGTTGGTGGAAAAGAGGTTTGTAAAGGCTTCTCTTCCTTGTTGTGGGGGCAAAAGGAGAGACACTGAGTTTAGTGCAATACTCGGAGGGTGGCTCAGGGGAGTGGAAGTAGGTTATGTTGACCGAACCACTATAAATTTCTATGTTTTTATTACTGCTTCCGAATTTATTTTCCACACTTTGATTTATGTGGTGAATCTTGATTTTTGTTTTATGATTGTGTTTTGATCGAAAGATTTTTTAAAATACCAATTCACCCCCCCCCCCCCCCCTCTTGGTTAGCCTTGAGACTAGTTCATAAGGGCTTAACATCCCTAATGAACTTTCAGGGAGAACACTTAATTTGTAAGATTTATATATTCTTGGATGTAAGGTGTTTATTCATAATAATGAAAAACTCAGTTAGAAAAATTTAATCCAAAATCTGATGAAGGAATTTTCTTGGATACTATAGTATTGGAAAATCATATAAATTGTTTAACAAAAGAACTTTGGTAGTTGAGGAGACCATACATATTGTGTTTGATGAATTTTGCAATTTGGAAGAGCCAAGTTTTGAAGAGAATCATATTGAAAATAACTCCCATGGAATTTAAAATATTAATTTTGAAGAAAGTGTGGAAAAAGAAAATCCTTTGTCTAAAGAATGGAAATTTTCTAAGAATTACCCTAAGGATTTAATTTTAGGTAAACCTACTAAGGGTGTTAGGAGTATGCATGGACTTAACAAAGAGGTGAATCATTTTACTTTTATTTCAATGGTTGAACCTACAAATATAATTCAAGCACTTTTGGATAAATTTTGAATTTTAACTATACAAGAAGAACTGAATCAATTTGTAAGGAATGATATTTAAAAATTAATTGAAATGCCAAAGGATCAAAGTGTTGATGGGAATAAGTGGGTATTCAAAAATAAAATGAATGATTCAAGAATTGTGATGAAAAACAAGGTTAGATTGATAGCTAAGGGGTATAATCAAATAGAAGAGATTGATTTCGAAGAAACGTTTGCCCCTATAGCAAAACTTGAAGCAATTAGAATTTTATTAGTATTTTCCTATTTTTAAGGTTTTAAATTATTTTAAATGGATGTCAAGAGTGCCTTTTTGAATAGGAAGATATAAGAGGATGTTTATATTGAGAAACCTCCAAATTTTAAAAATTTAAAATTCTCTAATCATGTGTTTAAATTAAAAAAGGCATTTTATGGACTGAAACATGCACTTAGGGCTTTGTATGAGAGATTAATCACTTTCTTATTAGAAATATCATTTGTGAAATGAAGTGTTGACATTACTATCTTTTTTAAGAAAATAGAAGATGATATACTCATTATATAAATATATGTTGATGACATCATTTTTAGATCTACAAATAAAAAATCATTGTGATTATTTCTCAAAAATAATGAATTGTGAGTTTGAGAGGATTTTCATGGGAGATCTAAGTTATTTTCTAGGTTTTAGTATTAAGCAAAATGAGGAGATAACTTTTCTTAGTCAATCAAAATATATTAAGGACATCCTCAAGAAATATAAAATAGACAATATTAAACCAGTATCTATACCTATGAGTTTCTCAGTTCAATTAGATTAGGATCCAAAGAGAAAATCTATTGATCAAAAGTAATTTAGATGAATTATTGGATCATTGCTTTACTTGACTGTTGGCATACTGATATTTTATTCAATGTTTGTTTATGTGCTAGATTTTAATATGATCCAAAAGAAATATATTTGACAGCAGTAAAAAGAATTTTGAGATATCTTTTTGGAACTCAGAGCTTAGGGATTTGATATCCTAAGCACAACTCTTCTTTTGAAAAAATTGGATATTCTTATTCAGATTTTATAGGTTATAGGGTTGATTAAATAAGTACATCTGAAACTTATCAATTTATAGGAAACTCTTTAGTTTCTAGGTCTAGTAGAAAATAGAATTTAGTAGCCTATCTACTACTGAAGCAGAATACATTATCTTAAGAAATTGTGAGGCACAAGTTCTTTAATTGAAACAACAGTTGATTGACTTAGGATTTTTAATTTGCATAATTCCAATTTTCTATGATAATACTAGTGTCATTTGCATCTCAAAGAATCCTATTCAATATTATAGAATTAAGCATATAGACATAAAACATCACTCATTAGAGATCATGTAGCAAAGGGATAAATTGAATTGAATCATGTTTCCAAAGAAAATTAACGTGCATATATTTTTATAAAACCACTAGCCTTTGACATATTAACACCTTAAGGACAAGGTTAGGTGTGATTGATCTAAATGCTTAATTAAATATTTTGCAAATTTAATATGTTTTTTGTTTATATATGTTTTATTTTATTTTTGGTTGTTCATTTTGTTGTTTATATGTATTTATTTTTCTTGTTTTGTGTTTTGCTTTATTTTTTATTTTGTGTGCATTAAAACTGGAAGCATGTCACACTATTTTGAGTAGTTTGTCTGATTTTCATATTTTATTTTCTATGTTTTTTTTATTGTACAAATATTTTTTCGTCCCATAAGAATTTTGTAGTGTATACATAATAGTTTTAGTAGTTAAGCACGCAAAACTTAAATTTTCATAAGTTTCATATTGTACGATGACTTCATCAACCTGTACAATTTGCATGTTTGTATGCATGGGGATAGTTTTACAAGTTAGGTTCAATTATTTATTATTTATCGTCCTAAATGAATTCATTTTCGTGTGTACGATCCATGTGTCAATTTATGTAGGGGATGAACCTAACCATCTTTAAAATGATATTTAATATTATGATCATTCCGGATGACCACCAGTTCATCTGTACGATTGTGTAGTCAAAAAGCATGTATGAAAGGATGCCTCGAAAATGGTGTTTTAAGAAAAGCTGTTTCTTTTTTGGCCATTTCCATTCGTGCGTACGAACCGAATTTTCGTATTGTACGATATCATTTTTCTTTAAATAGAAGGGTCATTGAAATCATTTTCATTCACTTTCATATCCATTTCTAAACCCTCTAGATCCCTTGACTTTGAAATGGCTAGTTCAAGCAAACATCCACGTGTAAATAAGGGATCCTCATCTAGAAGTGGTGGGGATGACAACTTAATTTCCAAAGCAAATGAGGATGCCTATTTTAGGTATAATGCTGCCAAGATCACCCCATTGAACCTTCTAATCCAGGGTGATCTTCATTTTTTTGTGATGCCTCTGTTTGATTCAACCCAACTCTCCTTTATTCTAACTCTCATTTACGTGTATCACAAAGAAACCTTCCAGTACTTCCTAGCCAACATGACTGTCAATAGGACCACACTAGAATAAGCCCCTATGTCTGAAAATAACATGTAGACATAATTAAGGAAGACTTAAAAAATTTTTTTCGTCTGAGAACCCAGGGGATTCGAGCCCACACCTTGACTTCTAGATCTGATTTTGACTTGTCTAAAATTAATAAAATTCTAGAGGTGTTTCCCAAGTAAGTCACTTAGCTTGAGTCTACACCTTGAACCAAAATGTCTGGATCATCCAGCATGTCTTAAGAATGTCCATTATTCTTAAGGCTGGTGATCGTGCAAATATGACTCCTCTCATTTCCACTATCACATACCTGATTATGACTGAAAAGCCAATTGATGAAGCCCAACTCATCATGGATTACCAGTATAATCTTTCTGAAATTAGGCTACCTAAATCACAAGAGGAAAAAGAATGTGACTTTAGGACACTTAGTTGCCTACATTCTTCATAAAAAGTACAACCTAATCCATCCTGACCCTCCCACTGACCTCCCAATCTACTTTGCATATGCTTCTTTTTTATCACTATTTGAGAGAGATTAGAGTTCGAGTGACGATTCTGAGGGAGATGGGGGAGCACCTGCATATAGATCCAACCAAAATTATTTTCAAACAATGGTCCAGTGATTTGATCGTTTAGAGACTCACTTTAATTAATAATTTGATCAAATTCAAACTCATTTAAATCAGTAGGATGCAAAATAGCAGGAGGGCATGGGTTGGATCCGTGGTCAATTTGATACGGTTAATATAAATATAGTTATGATGAATATCTATATTTTAGTGTTCAACCAGCCTCCTCCTCTAGATCGGGGTCTCTATGAGTTCTAGATATACTTTATTGTTGTTCCTTCTATCGAGCTTTTGAGAGTGATGTTATGATGTTAAGATGTTTTTCTTTTATGATTGTAGTGTGTGTTATATGTTGGTACGTTTTTATGAGATGATGTTGAGTGTTGTTATTTTTGGTATCGTTGGGAGTGATTGTATGTGAAACTTTTTGTATCAATAAAAAATATCATATTTTTTGGTGACATGTTCTTATTTCTTGCTACTTGAAATGTTAGTATGCCTAATAAGAAAAATCATTTTGAAATTGATCATTGAAATGAGTTATAAATTATTTTTATTTACAAATTAATTTTCTTACAAAAATCTAATCTTTCAAAAATTTAAATGAAATTATAACTTGATTTAGATAAGGAGATTAATTTTATGTTTATTTAGGCAAACATAACTAGAATATCATTATTGCAAGATTAAAATTTTATTATTTTTTATTTCATTTTCAATATATTTATTTTTGTTATTAGTGAAATTTGTTTTTAGATTACTAATTTTGGAAAGACTCTAAATTGAAAAAAATACACAATATATGCAAAAATAAAAAAGATGCACAATGGTTCACAAAGTGGAAATAAACACAAAATTAGCTAAAAAAAAAAAGATACACAAAGTGTGCCACAAATATTTGAAAATATGTGCTATGTCGCCAAATTAAAATTTGTTATTATGTTCTTTCCTCTATCATTCAATCTTTAATTCAAATCTATCTAATTAACAATTATATTCTATATTGAATTTGAAGTTAACTAATCTTTATTTTATCATTTTTATAATAATCAACTTTATTTAATTTGTCTAGCATGAATCATGACTTTAGTTAACTTTTCTTATCTTAGGTATTTTTTTATTTATAATTTTGAATTTTTCCTTTTAGTATTATAGAATTAATATTGTATTTGTAATTAGTTTAAAATTATTTTTTAGATCAATTATTTTAGTTTATCTTTTAAAATCTTTCATTTTAAGTTCAACTTCTCTTTTTATTGTTGTCAAAAGAGGGGAGTAATAATATTGTTTGATTAATGTATATTTTGATTTTGTGTATGTGTGTATATGTGTATGTGTCTGTTTTGAGATGTGTGTTTGTTTTTGGATTTTTTTTTTATATTCAAGTTATTGTTTTGGTTTATTATTTTTGATCTTCATGAAATTCTCTTTATTTACATTGGTCATTCATTTAGGGGGAGCTAAGGAGAAAATTTTGTTTTAAAAGTTAACTCAAACAATAATTATTTTGCCAACATCAAAAAGGCGGAGATTATTGCAATTTAATTTTCATAAATTTGTTTTCATGTTATATATGTTTTTGATGATTCAAAATATTATTATTTTCTTTTTGATTCTCCTAACATATATTAGAAATATTACTTTTGTTGTTTGTGTGTACTAACATTTCAAAAAAATTATACTCCATACTGTTAAATACTTCAAGACATATTAAATTAGGGTTTATTATAAATGGAGTCTTTATTTTATACTTTTATTGAGTCTTTGAGAGTGTGATTGTAATTGGTTAGCCATGCATACACACACTAGGGGAGTATAAAAACTTGAATTTTTTAAATTAATCGTACTGTACGATTTATCATCGTACGGGATGATTTGTTCAGGTGGTTCCTCCAGAAAGCAAGTAGTTGAGCCAAGGGAGGAAAATTTTTTAAGTCATGTTTGTACTGTATGAAGTCTTCATATAGACGATGTCCAGAGTATGAAATAGATACGTACAAGTTTGTCTCGATGATCATCAAATTTTTTCTGAACTTATTATCCTGTTTGAAGTACTCTTCGTACAGACTACTTCTAGAGTATGAAAAGATTGGGTCTCTTTTCATCTCAACAAACATCAATTTTTTCTGAACTGATTGTCATGTATGAAGTCCTCTTCGTACAGACGATGTCCAGAGTACAAAAATATTAGGTCTACTTTCATCCCGACAAACACCAAAAAAATGTTATTATGTTCGTACTGTATGATCTCATGTTCGTATAGATGACGTCCAGCGTACAAAATTATGGAGTAGCTTTTCATCCCGATGAATAGGAAATATTTCTGAACGGTTCATCTTGGACAAAATAGTTTCATACTGTACAATATGTATTTATGAAAATATTTTGTGCAGGTTCATACGAGCAAACTTTGAACTGTTCATACGTATTAACATCGATTATATTGTACGATCGCAGACACTTAAACTTGAAATTTTCACTTTTCAAGTCAATTTTTCATGCTTTTCATATATAAACCCCTTATAAATTGATTTGGGAAAATCCTTCTTCATTTTTCTTGAGAGTAAAACTGTGAGAGTGTTTTGAGAGTGTGGAGAGAGATTTTTAAGAGAAAATTGTGAAGGGTTCACAAGGTTGCCCAAATGTGGGAATCTCTTTGAAGTCTTGTCAATTCTTTTCCCTACTTTGGAGTTTCTCGTGAGAAGATCTTTGAAAAGGATGCTGATTCACTATTAACACTTGAAGAAGGATGAAAGTACATTGGTTCTCTGCCGACACTTGGAGAAGTGTGAAAGGATGATAGTTCTCTGCCGACACTTAGAGAAGTGTGAAAGGATATTGATTCTCTACCGACACTTAGAGAAATATGAAAGGATGATGGTTCTCTACTGACACTTAGAGAAGTGTGAAAGGATAATGACTCTTTTCCAACACTTTGAGAAGTATGAAAGGATGACGGTACTCTGCTAACACTTGATGGGTGTGAAAGGACGACGGTACTCTACCGCACGGAGGATTGGTGGAAGAGAGGTTAATTATAAAGGATTATTCACCTCTATGGTGGCAAAAGGAGAGTCGCTTGGTAATAGTATAATACCTGAAGAGGGAGTCTTCAGGGAGTGGACGTAGGTCTTGTTGAACCGATCCACTATAAATTATTGTACTCTTTTTACATTTCCTCATTTTATTTTCAGTAATTTATTGTTGTGGTTGAAAAGCTTATTTTAAAGAAAATCAAATTGTGTTAATTTTTTTAAATGATTTTTTATTCTAGAGGGAATTGATTTTTAAAATTATCAATTCACCCCCACCCCCTCTTGGTTAGTCTTGGGACAATTGTGCTAGGTCTAACAACCTAAACAAACTTTTTAGAGAAATGCCTGAGTGTGGCTATTGGAGTTGGGCTGGGAAGTGACGATGTGGAATATCAATAAGACATCAAGTGATTGAGTGAAGGAGAGGCGAGGTTGGATTTCTCCTTATGAAATATGGAATAAGGGTGGTTGTGAGATGAATGACGAAAGAAAGGAGAATAAAGAAGCATGTAGAAGGGAGAAAGATAGTTATCTTCAATGTGAGTGAGCTCTTCTTAATGTCATGTCTTTTGATTTAAGAGGAAGGAAACATCATCAAAATAGAGTTGATGAAAAGCTTCTAAAACAAAGATGGAGGAAGAAATGAATAAGGGTTACCACGGGCTTCTCTCTCACGCTTGTAAATTCCTTTTTTGCAAGATTTGATCGGGTTTCGTTTACGCGTAAAGTGAGTTGCAATAGGGGATTCCTAATACATTATGATTTTACTTTAAATTTTGTCCAACCAAACAACAAAAAGTAAAAAAAAAATACATTGCAATTTGTTTTTCCTCCAACCAAACATCTTTTAAATAAAATTAGAACTATAATGGATTGGAGAAAATCATAAGTAGGAAAAAATCTTTCAAGGAGCTCCTATATTATTTTTGAACAAGGAGGATGGATCTCTACGGATATTTATTAACTACCAGGAGATGAATAAGGTGATTGTGAAGAGCAAATATTAGCTGCCCATGATAAATAATATGTTTTATCATTTGGGTGCAGTTGTATTTCAGAGATTGTTCTTAGATTGGGCTAACATCAGTTGAGAGTGAAAATTGAAGATGTTGAAAAGATAACCTTTAGCACCAATATATGGATAGTATGAGTTTCGAGTTATATCATTTGGTGTGATGAATAAACCATCAATGCTTATGGATTTTATGCATCGGGTGTTCAAAGATTATCTGAATCACTTCATTATTATATTCATTAATAATATACTAGTGTATTCAAAATTTGAAGAAGAACATACAGTTTATCTAAGTTTAACTTTAGAGACTTTAAGACAGCAAAAGTTATAGACTAATTTTTTGAAATGTGAATTTTGATTAACTTTTGTAGCATTTCTAGGGTATTTGGTGAGTAAGGAGGGGATTATTTTGGAGCTCCAGAAGGTGCAAGCTATGGTAGAATGGTCGAGCCTGATGTTTGTGACTAAAGTTCATAATTTTTTTGGCATGGAAGGTTTTTACAAAAAGTTTGTCAAAGGCTTCTCAAAGATTATAATCCCTCTGACAAGATTAACTTAGAAGGCTATATCATTTGATTGGACTCTAGAGTATAAAAAAAATGTTTCATAAGTTAAAAGAGTGTTTGGTGTCAGCTCTTGTATTGACTATTCTATTAAGTTCAGAAGGATTCTAAGTTTATAGTGATGCTTCCTTGAAAGGCTTGGGATATGTATTATAACAAAATGGGAAGGTAGTGGCATATACTTCCAAACAGCTAAAATCTATTGGAGAAATTTTATCATAAAAATGGTGTCAATAAAGTTGCACAAGAAGAATTACTTGACTCATGCTTTGGAGTTAATAGTTATTATATTTATATTGAATATCTAACGATATTACATGTTTGGTATCAAATGTGAGATCTATACTAACCATCAAAGTTTGAAGTATATTTTAACCTAAAAAAGGTTGAATTTATGGTAGACAAGGTGGTTGGAGTTGATTAAAGATTATGATTTGGATATCATTTATTAGCTAGGCAAACCCAACATGGTTGGTGATGCCTTGAGTAAAACTTTTTTGGGAGTGGCAACTAGTTTAATTACTTCTGAGCAAATGTTGATTCAGGAGATGGAGAGTTTATAATTAGAAATGACATGTTCATCTAATATGCATACTAGAATCATCTCCCAGATGATAGTTATCCCTCATTGTGATATAAGATTTAAGAAGCTCAGAAGACAAATGAGAATATGTGAGATTGATATATCATATTCAATATATGAAAAATTTTGAATTACAAATGAATGAGTAAGCTATAATCTTGTATAAAATTAGATTGTGGATTCTAGATAATGGTGATCTAAGGAAGGAAAATTAGTATGAGGCCTTCCATTCTAGATATACTATTCATCCATACAGTAATAAGAAGTATTGTGATATAAATACTATGTTTTGATGATCTGGACTGAAGCAAGAAGTTGTATACTTTATTTTTTAAGTATAAAGCATGTCAAATGGTGAAGTTTAAGCATTAAAGGCCGAGTGGATTATTGCAATCATTACCAATTCATGAATGTGAATGGGAGGAGATCACTAAGGATTTTTCCATGGATTTTCCTAGATCTAAGCATGGTCATGATGTTGTTTAGGTGACTATAAACAAATTGATGAAGTTTGCTCATTTTCTACTAACAAGACAAATAGATTCTATTGATAAGTTGGCTCAATTATATGGAAATCATCAAATTATATGGGATTCCTAAGCTCATCATTTCTAATCACAATGGTAAGTTCACTTCTAAATTATGATAGAGTATTTAGGAAGGTTCAAATATGAAGTTGAATTTAAGTAAATCTTTTCACCCCTAGAAAAATTGGTAATCTAAGAAAGTTATTCAATTTTTAAAAGACTTATTAAGGCTTTTTGTTTTAATTTTTGGTAGATGCTATAAAGATCATGTGTTGTTGATTGAATTTGATTATAATAATAACTTTCAGTAAGTATCAGTTCGGTTCTATATGAAGGGAGAAGGTGTAAAACCCCATTGGTTTAGGTTGAAGTAGGAGAAATGAAATTGCTAGGTTATGAGCTAGTAAAGAGTGCTACAAAAAATCAAATTGATCAGGAAAAGGTTGGAAGTATCTCAAGATAGGCATAAGAAATACTTTGATTTGAAGCATAAGTTTGTAGACTTTTAGGTTAGTGATTTTGTGTATTTGAAAGTTAGTTCGACGATAGAGTAAGTAGATTTGGTAAAGATAACAAGCTAAGTCCTGGGTATATATGACCATTCAAAGTAATATAACGGATTGAAAATATGCTTTCAAAATATTCCTTCTAGTGTTTATATTATATATCCATAACATGTTTCACGTATCAGTGCTGAGGAAGTGGGTGCTAGATGTTGATCAGAGATTTACCCAAATGTGAAGTTGAGATGCAATGCAATTTGACCAATAGAAAAGTACTTAAATGTATTTTAGCCTTTGATGTAAAACAGTTAAGGAATAAGCAAATGTCTAAGAATAAGGTTCAATGGAAGCACAACTCAGAGTGGGAAGCAACTTTGGAGAAAGAAGTTGAGATGAGGCAATTGTATACAAAGAAATTGAATCCTTAGGAAAGCCAAAGAAGTGGACTACGAAAGGAAGTTTAAATTTATCAAAATAGCTCTAGGAGCGCCATGGTGCTTGGAGGTGGTGCCACAACATTCAAATCTCTCTATTTAGAAGAGGACTTTAAGGGATTGTTGCAATACTAGTTAGCTCCATTGTGATGTCATGCTCCCTATTTGAGAATATTTTAAAAGAATCTAGAATATTCTACTGGCCATAGTGGCACTGGGAGGCTACCGCCAAGCTGCTAGGCTAAATTAGTGATTTTTAAAATATTAAATATCTTAATCCATTCGCATATCCCCCTCACTATTCCATTACTAGAGAAGAGAGGAAGAGAAGGGAGAGGATAAGAGGATAGAGAAAGAGAAGAAGATATTACATATGCAAAAGCCAGAGATTCATCCGTTGGGCTTGTTCAAGATTTTATAGAGCACAATATAAACTTTTGAACTCCTATCTCTAATTCCAATTCTGACAAATTTGTTTAAGTTGTGGATTAAAAAATTTTTTTTTTTGAATTTTTACAATGTTTCAACTGTGTAACTTTTAATATGTTCATGTATGATTTATTCTAAATAATTTAATAATAAGAAATCAAATTTTTACAGGATGATTTTTCTACACAAATTTATGAGCATATAAGTTGATTGAGGCTTTATTCGTAATTATAATAATTATGTAAAAGTCTTAAAATATTCATGTGAATGTCCCTATGAAGTTAGAATTTTGATGGGAAAAGTTTAGTGAGTATAATGTTGTACATGCAATATGTCTTCTTTTTGGTAATTCTAATAATTCACACATCAACTAAGTATTGCATTAAAATCATACTTAATTAGTATTCTATTTTCATTGCCCTATCCATAGCATGACATAAGTGGAAGTTGAGTTATGATATGTTAAAAGTGTACTCTCTATTATGTTATAAGATCCCTCTATATTTTATTTTGGCCCTATGTACCTAGTTTGGATATGGGAAGAATTTTAGTCCCACTTTCTAAAAGTGGGTGTAGGAGATTATATTGTATTGTTGTGTTTTGATTATGGCCTCACTTACTATATGAGGGTGTGGGAAGTTAAAAGGAGGCATAAGTGGAAGTTGAGTTATAAGCATGCATTGAGACATGTGCATTATAATCATGCATTGTATATTATGATAATTTAATGAATCAAGTATAAGTAATATTTTGAACTAAATGTTAGTAATTTCTAAATTTTCGTATGAACCTTGATAAAATGTGAATATCAAATGCAAAAAGAACTCTGATGACAATTATTCTATAATGTGTATGAAATCTCACTAAAAGTGGCTTTACAAATCTAAGTAATAACTTTAGAAGCAAGTAAACACTAAAACCCTTTAATCATGTTCTGCTAATACTTTATTCATTCTTTACAAGTTATTGTACTTTTAATTAAACTAATATTTAATATTTTAATGAACATTGATATACATGATGGGCGAGGATGGAAGTCTACTAAGCTGGTTGTGCTTATTATATGAATCGTCTAATATTTCTAGAAAAGAAAAATGTCCAATTGAAGAAACAATTGTAGAGTCAAGCTTTATGGATCTGAGTTATTAAGGTAATGTTTTGTAATCCAAATTTTAAAATTTTTATGTACTAATTGAAAGTAAGCTGAAATATTATGCATGTATTTTGATAGAATGAAATATTATTGATTTGCTTTTGTTATTTAGATTTTAGTAGCTCGGAATTAGGTTTTTAATCCTTCCATTAGATCCTAGGGTGTTACATAAAGTTAGGATATTAAATTCTATATCTTTCTAAATTTGTTAATGTTCCAACACAAAATAATTTGGCATCGAATGTGGGAACTGACTCTTGGCTGTGGGACAACCTCAAAAGGTCATTCACATACATACATCGAGCATGATTGCAGTGAGACAATTCCTTTATCATGAACTATTTTATCAGTTCCAAAAGAATTATTCCAAGTTTTAGGGCAACCTCACCTAGAACATCAACTGGACATCATCTTTCCTCTTAATTATCAACCAGTGCTGCATCAATTTTATGAGAAGCAGATTAGGATTGGGGTTAATCTAGGATGCAACCACAAAAGGGATTTTGATGTCAACATCTAAAGCACGATATTAAGAAAGCTTCAAGTAAATCTCAAACTCTATGCAGCCCCTAGTTGGACTTCTAATCCTTAGGTAATATCAATGTTTTGATCTTTAAAAATAATAGTGATATAAAGACAAACTAATCTTCACTTTTGATTTAGGATACACCGACATCCCCCCTCCCAATCAAGGTACAATCAATCCTAGGGTATTTGATTTGACATTTTTCACATAAGTCAGGGCTGTCAATTCGGGTCAACCCGTCGAGTTCGGGTCGAACCTGACCTGACACAAATTTAAACGGGTCAACCCTAACCCGACCCGTTATTACAAATGGGTCAGACCTTCCAACCCAGACCCGACCCGAGCGGGTTACGGGTTGACCCGACATGACCCGCTGACCCGAACAATTCCCATTTTTCTGCCTTTCGCGGGTTGCTGGGTTAACCCGACCTGAGTAAACCCGACCCGGCAACCCGATAATTGTTTTTTTATGTTTTTTTTTGCTATTAAAAAGGAAAAATGCATATATAATTTTACTAAAAGTCTTAAATACTTACAATAAAAATATAAAATACAAGATTACAAGTTACGGATTGATAAATTTAACTAAAAGTCTTAAATACATAAATTGTTACAATAAAATTCAAGATTACAAGTCTCAAGGCTCAAGATGGTGGCTGGTGGCTGCCGCCTGGCGAGTGGCGAGCTCTTTTTTGTCTTTCACCCTTTAACCTACAAGGATGCAAAAAAATAAACAAATAAAAGTAACAATTTGTTGACTACTAGCACCCTAGAAGGCTAGCAATGAAAGGCGAAAGGCGAAAGCCATAGGGCCGTAGGCTCAGGATGAACCTAGCAAAGAAACATCATCTGCAACAAGAACAAAAAATATGCCATCCAAAGTTACAAATTGGTAATGTTCTATTCAATTAAATAGTATCTGCTCAAACCAAACCAATTTATAACTCGATTGCATCTTACTGTTTGTCGCAACTAATGCATAACTTCACCAAGTTCTTCATCATTGCCTTATAATTTAAAAAATATAAACATCACCCATTCAGCACTTTAGCAGTTCAGCAGCTGCAAGCTGCAGCTCAGTTTTCAGATTTCAATTTCCAAGCAAAAATTCCAACTGTCCAACACAGCTCAGTACTCAGATATTGCAAGCTGCAGCTCAGAATCTCACACAGCCCAAAACTTTCAAATAACATCAACAATATGCTTATACTCTAACAGTACAAGGTTAACAATTAAATTCCAACATTCCAGATCCGAAAACATTCAATTGCAGATGCCAATAACAGCAAAATAGTCGGTTTAACCCAGCAACACTCCAACAGTACAACTCCAACAATTAAATTCCAACTGTCCAACACAGCAAAACAAATTACTATTCCGGCTCTAGTTATAGCTATACACTTATACCATCAGTTAAACCGGCATTCAGCAACACCAACACCGGCTAGTAGAAATTTAACATAAACCAGAGAAGAAGAAATTAATCAAAACAATGAGTCAATGACAGAATACACCATGAATACAGATAAAGCCAGTTAGCCACCAACACCGGCTACTGCAGCAGTAAGCTTAATATAAAGTCATAAAAAACATAAAACAGTGAAGATAAAAAACCAGATGGTCCAGATTGTTTTAACATAGAACATAAAGCAGTGAAGGATAAGATCATAAGAGTTAAGATGCTAAATTCGCTGAGTCTGTAGGGTTGATCATTTTACTTCCGTCGAAATTAAAACCCATTATATCATCTGTCACCGCATCAAGCTCTGGATCTATTGTATCTACTACAAAAGCAGTATATGAATTTGTTACCTTTTATAGTTCTAGTTATGCACTTACACACTAAATTCAATAAAGTAATAATTGCTACCTTGATCACCAAACAACCAATCTTTTGTGCATACCAACGCTTCCACAATATCATGTTTCAATGCACTTCGATATTGGTCGAGAACTCGACCACTATTGCTAAAAGTACTTTCAGATGCCATAGTGGAAATTGGTATGCACAAAACATCACAAGCCATTCTTGAGACTTGAGGAAACCTGAACTGGTTCAATTTCCAATAATGTAAAATATCTAACTCAGAATTCCTATCCAACTTGGCATCATCCACGTAACTTTCAAGCTCTAACTTTTTAGGCATTGGTACTTCTACTTGAAAAGAATCATAATCCTGTGCAAAATAGTAAGAAAATAAATTCTTCCTTCTCTCCAGAAACGTGAAGAATTAAATGGAAAAGTAAAACAATATAACCAGAAGGAAATATGATTTGAGAATTGTTGATGAATTAAAAATTGAAGAAGTCCTTTGTGTTAATGATTGGGATGTTTGTGATTCAGGGGTTGAGATTTCCTCATTGGTTGTTGCGTAGCAAGAAAATAAATTCTCCAAGTTATCCTTCACCTTTTCAAGCTCGGCCATGTAATCCCCCACATATAATTTCTTGTAACACCACTCTACAAAGTTAAATTTATATCTTGGATCAAGAATTACAGCAATTGCTAAAATTATATTGAAGTCTGGCCAATATTTCTCAAATTTGGCAATCATGCCAAATGTCATTTTTTTTATATAATCTGGCCCACAAGACATTTCATACTTCAATGTGGCATATGCAGTAGAGATACATGGAAAATACAAATTAGCAGTAGTGTACTTAGATCCAGGAATTGAATTTGTGATTTGATAGAAGGGTGCCAAAAACTTGAAAAGGTTTATCATTTTTTCCCACTCATCATTTGTAGGGCAACACTTGTAGTTGGAGTCACCCAACTCTAAATGCATAAACGCACGTATGAAGTAAATTGCACTATCCAACATAATAAAAGTTGAATTCCATCTAGTTGGTACGTCTTGCCTTAGACCTTTGTTATCTGCAAGATAACTTTGACTCACACATTCAAGGAACTTTAGTTTTCTTGATTGAGAACCCTTAACATATTTAATGCTCTCACGCACCTTCATAACAGATGAATCAATTTCTTTCAAACCTTCCTGCACAATAAGATTTATAATATGTGCACAACATCTGATATGGAAAAACTGACCATTGCATAGAATACCATTTTTCAAATTCAAATGATTTCGTAGAAAATCAACAGAAATAGTATTTGCAGAAGCATTGTCTATAGTGATGCTAAAAAGCTTGCTATCAAGTTTCCATTCAACCAAAAATTGATGAAGTTTCTCGAATAATGCAAGTCCATCATGTGGAGGCGGCATGAAACCAAAATTTATCACTTTCTTCTGCAACCTCCAGTTATTATTAACAAAATGTGCAGTCAAGCAAATAAAATCATCTGTGTTGATGGAGGTCCATAGATCAGAAGTTAAAGATACTCTACCCTTACAACTACGTAGAAGGGCTTCGATTTGAATTTTTTCCTTATTAAACATCTTCTTGCAATCATTTCTTGTCGTATTTCTAGAAATAAACTGTAAATCAGGCCGTAAGTAACGAAGTAATGTTTTTAAACCTTCCCACTCCACACACTGAAATGGTAAATCATGCTTGACTATACATGCAGTAAATAAGCAACAAAATTCTTCATAATCAAATTTATTTGCAATCAGTGACATAGAAGTGCTTGAGTTACTTTGATGTATAAGTTGACTAATATCTTGAGACTTTTTCTTACAATTTTGCAAGTGGCGTCTTAAATTTCATGTACCATGTTTACTATCACATAAGTATGTTGCACCACATTTCTTACATTTGCAACGATGTTTGCCATCATCTGTAAGTGGCAACATTTCAAAATGACCCCATACCGTAGAAGTCAACTTCCTCTTCTTTCTATGAACACTTCCCTCAGTTGGAATGGGATTGTTCAACTCATCACTATCACATTCCACTTCATTATCAACAGGAGCATGCACATGTTCATTTACTTCATTATATTCAACTTCCTCAATTGTATTAGAATCCTGCATCTAAACATAAAAACACAGAATTGTACTCATAACATCAACATGCTTACACCAACATTCCAATAAAATGTGCAGCAATCAGCATCACAGGCTTATAGCAACAGCATCACAGTTATACAGCAAGAAAATTCCAATATTCCATAATAACATGAATACAGTTAATCAGTTATAGTGTTATACAGCATCATAGGCTTACAACAACAACAACTCAGTAACCCGACAATTCCAAGAGGCCCAAGCGACCAACTACCAAGCTGTAACCTCAACAGCAAAGCAAGCCGTAATCTCAACAGCAAGAAAATTGGAAAACTGTAATAGTAAATCACTAAACGACACTCTAACTAACAGTATAATAGATGGAAGAGGAAATTTTTAGCAAGAAAATGTACAGCATACTCCAGAAAACTAGAAAAGTCGGCCATGGCACATACAGTTATACACTTATAGTCTTATACTCATAACTCATAGGAACTAAAGGAAGAAGAACTTATACATAAACATAAAACCCATCAGGCCATCATAGATTCACAGTTTCGCTTTCGCACGACTAATGACTCACACGACCACCAAATAAGGTCAAATAGAAATCAAAACAACAAACCACCATCAAAGTATCAAACCAACACTTCAAATAATAAAGATTTAAGAGTTATTCAAGATATTACCAACTGTTGCAAGTCGCAACTGAGAAATGGAGAAAGGAAGAGGTTTCAAGGAAGAATTCTGAAGGACCAAAGCCAGATGTTTCAGAACTTAGAAGATCAGAAGAAGATATCAAGAAACCTCCATCAGCTCCTCCACGATTCATCGATTCCACGGCTCCACCCCAAAGCCAGAGCGTGAGAGCGAGGAGAACCGAGAAATGAAACCCTAGAACCCTCTCGACTCTCGTCTCTCGAAGTCTCGCGCGGAATGATGGAATTGCGAATTTTATTAAAACGAGTTAGTCGCTTAGCGGGTTATTCGTGTCGATCCGCGAATTGATGGGTTGACCCGAACCCGACACGAATATATAAACGAGTCAAATCCTTCAACCCGGACCCGACCCGTTTCTTTCACGGGTTGACACGAACCCGGATTTTCCGGGTCGGGTTTTGGTCGGGTTTGGGTCGGGTTAGCGGGTCGTGTCAAGAATTGACAGCCCTAACATAAGTTAACACCAACAAGTAATGCTATGATAAATAATCTTGGATAGATAAAACATTCTTAGTGGATTTCTCTGGACCCCTTCTACATGTGTTAATGTCATAGTGCAATTCTCTAACAAACAACCTAAGATAGGTAAAACATCCTTTATGAATTCCTATCGACCTTTTCCACATATGTTAATGTCATCGAGCAATGCTCTGACAAATAATCCTAAATAGGCCCAAAATCATTGATGGATTTCTCTTGATGTCTTCCACATAGGTAAACATAATTAAGCAAATGCTATGCAAATAACTTTAAATATGTTAAACATCCTTTGTGGATTTCCTCTTAACCTCTTTCACATTGATTAACACCATTGATAAATGTTGAGTCCAGTAATTAGGTTGTTAAGCCTAAGTAAATGTCCCACGGCTACCAAGAGGGGGGTGAATTGGTAGTTTTAAAAATTTTAAACCCTCTTAATGATAAAGTTGAACCGAAATAAAATTTTCTTTTAAAGTTTGTAGAAAAATGTTTTTCAACCACAGAGTTGTTAAAACTGAAATTTAAAGTGCGGAAACGTAAAAGCAATAAAGTAAATGACACCAGATTTATAGTGGTTCGGTCTATAACCAGACCTACATCCACTCCTCAGAGGCACCCTCTGAGTATTGCACTAATACCACAAAGTGAATCTCCTTTAGCACCCACAGCAAGGCGGAGAAGCCTTTACAACACACTCTTTTCACCACTTCCCAGTGCGGCAGAGAACCGTCGTCCTTTTACACAATCCACAGTGCTGGCAGAGAACTGTCGTCCTTTTACACTCTCCTAGTGTGGGCAGAGAACCCTACGGCTGTTTACACTCTCTAAGTGTCGGCAGAGAACCGGATCTCCTTGACTGATCTTCTCACAAGAATCTAGAAGGAAGAAAAAAAAGAGTGAAGAAATCTAATTTCACAAGTAGAGACTCTTACCTTTGAAATCCAAGTGAAGTCTTCTCGCTCCAGTGGTAGGAATCCTCCTTTGAATGCTCTCTTCCACTCTCTCCTTGGCTATTCTCTCAAGAGGCACAAAGATCAAATGACAAAAAGATTGGGTGGCAGACTAATTTGGACTATTTATGTAAAAGACAAGAAAAACCGCCCAAAAAACTGCAAGTTTCCAATTCTGTACGTAGTGGATCGTCCTGTACGATCCTGGATCGTCCTGGACGATTTTACTTAAACGATCTGAAACGACCCAATTTGTACATGTGTACGAAATGACTTCGTACAGATGATCGTCCTGTACGAACTAGGTTCGTCCAGTACGAACGGTTATTACAAGGTCGGTTCTAGAAACTGCTGAAAACTGTTCTAAGTCGGTTAATCGTTTGGACGAAAATATGTTCGTCTGGACGAAAATTTTCTAGAGACCCGACCGTCCTGGACGATTATTTATTTCGTCTGGACGAAAATTTTCCAGAGAGCTGGTCGCCTCGTACGATAATAAAATTCGTCTGGACAAAAATTTTACAGAGAACCCATCGTCCGGGACGATAATAAACTTCATCCTGGACGAAAATTTTCCAGAGAGCTGGTCGCCTCGTACGATAATAAAATTCGTCTGGACGAAAATTTTACAGAGAACCCATCGTCCGGGACGATAATAAATTTCGTCCTGGACAAATAGGACTTAGAAATTTTTTTTTTTTTTTTTCGAGCAAGTTCCTATTCGTTCCATGTGCTCTATAGGAGATAACTGACGGATCGTCCAGTACGATAAATATCGTCCCGTACGATCAGTATAAAATTTTATGATCTCCTTATGTATGTGTGTAAGTTTTTTATTCACTCAATTACAATCACTCCCTTTCAAAATTAAATCAAAGAAAATGCAAACTTCAAATAAACAAAATATCTCATGTTGAATTTGATTTGAAGTTATCGTAGTCTGGAGTCTGATTTTCCTGAAATGTTAGTACACACAAGAGCAAATACAAATCTTCTAAAATTGTTAGGAGATAACTATACATTTGAACAATAATGTTTGGAATCATCAAAACTACATAAGTTGCATAAATATAAATCATTCAAATAGCAACTATTCTAACAATAAATGCTCTAGCAAATAACCTTAGATAGGTCAAATATTATTAAGCAATAATATAACAAATAATCTTATATAGGTCAAATATCTTCAATTGACTTCTCTTAACATTTTCTATAGTAATTAATGTTATTAAGTAGCACTTTGATATATTTATCTCATTACCTTCTTCAAGGAAATATAAAATTAACATTTAAATAATATTATATAAAAAATAAGTATAATATTATATAGAAGAATACTCTCTCCCCTCATCTTTCTCTTCACGTCTCTCTCTCTCTCTCTCTCTCTCTCTCTCTCTCTCTCTCTCTCTCTCTCTCTATCTATCTATCTATCTATCTATCTCTCTCTCTCTCTCTCTTCCTGTCTCTATCTCTCTCCGTCTCGCTCTCATACTCTCTCCCTACCTCTCTCTCTCTCTCTGTCTCTCTCTCTCTCTCTATATCTCTATCTCTCTCTCTCTCTCTATTTTTTTTTCTCTCTCTCTCCATTTCTCTCTTGTACTCTCTCGAGGCAAAATCGAAGGGGAAAAATCGTGCGACGCTGATCGAAGGGGCTTCTCTCTTAGATTGGAGATCTCGTCGCCGGGATTGGATGGTGCTTTTGCGTGGGTTATGGTGGGGGGTGACCGGAGGTCACCCCCTCGTCACCCTTCCGCGAGGAGTGGTGGAGGGAAGGAAGTTCAAGGAGGGAAAAGGACTGGTGGTGAATCTAGTCGGAGAGATGTCGTGAAGACTGTGGTGGGGGGGAATGCTATGGGAGCGAATGTTGATAGTAGCTGTGGAGATGGTAGTGAGAGGAGATTTTCATTGTCTAGTTTGGGAGGCATTGTGGAACTTGGATCTGGAGGAGGTAGATTGGTGCACGCTTGTCCTTCGAGTAGAGCTGGGTGTTGCTGATCAATGGTTTATGATTTTGATGATAGCAAACATTCCTTATTTCTCTACGATTGCCTTTTGTGCTAACGTTCCAGGTCCACACGATTAGACTGCAATTTGGAACCAGCTCAAGATTGGGTAGACTAGGTCTGTGTCAGTTTGTAATCTTTTTTCTTTCTTGAGTATGTTGTATTTGATGTGGCATCTGATGATTTGTAACTTGAAAGATTTTCTATTGTGCCCTAAAAGATTTCTATTTTTGGTAACATCGTCCGGGACTATATTTATATCGTCCTGGACAATCTGACAAAAGTAGAAACCCTAATTAGGGCATCCTCATTAAAGCAGCCGTCTTTATGCAAAACACATCGTCCTGGACGATTTTTTATCGTCTAGGACGAACGGCTCAATTCAGCAAGAATATGCCGCCATATCTACTTAGGAAAATCTTATTTTTGGATATCGTCCTGGTATATCGGCCTGGACTATAAAATATCGTCCTGGCCAATCCAGGCCAATTTTTTCAAAATTTCTCAGGCAGTTTTGGAAAGTAATTAATGGGGATTTCGTCCAGGCCGATCGCAAGATCGACCGGGACGATTAGACATCGTCCAGCTTCATTTTAGGGCGATATTTAGGACGATTTTCCTCATATTTGAACTAATCAGCCAGGACGATATGCCTATCATCCTGGACGATAATGTCGGCAACTTGTATTAATGAGCTCGTTTTTAGCTCTTCTATTTAAGCTATGACAAGGCACTTTGTAAGTGTCTTTGGCAGCCATTGGAGCTTCGTTCTTGTGGGGGAGACTTGAAGAGAGAGCTTGAAAGGGAGAGAGGAAAGGGTGGAGTTTGAGAGGGAGAAGATCCTGTGAAGGGGAGGAACTCAAGGGAGAGTGGTGGGGGATCGACACGGTTGTTCCGGCGAACTTGCACCTTAGTACCATCGGATTCAAGGCTTGTCTCGAGGTAAGTTCACCAAAAAAGAAGATATCTTTGGTGTCAAAGGACCCGGTGACTCCGCCGCACTGGGAAAGGTGGAAGTGATTTTGTAAAGGCTTCTCCGCCTAGCTGTGGGGGCTAAAGGAGAGTCACATTTTGTAGTGCAATACTTGGAGGGTGCCTCCAAGGAGTGGACGTAGGTCAAGGTTTGACCGAACCACTATAAATTCGGTGTGTTCTTTCTTTATTAATTCAGCACTTTAATTTCCGCATCATTGGTTTTCTATATGGTGATATTGGTTTTAGTTTTATCTTTGGTTTTAAAGTTTTCCAATTCACCTCTCTCTTTTAAATTAGCTTTTGGCCAGTTCTATAGGGCCTAACATCCCTAACGAACTTTTACTGGGTCTATTAGATCGGGGGGAGCTGAGGAAGTTCTGGATGCTGGGAATGATCTGGCGTCTTCTAAGGAGTTGGAGATGGAGACATTGGGTGGAGAACAGGGGATGGTTGAATGAGATCTGTCTTTGCAGGGTTCTTCTGACCGTGATGAGGTGATGGAAATCCTGGGGGGTTCTGAGGCTGATGATTTCCTTAGGGAAGTTACGACTAGCATTGGAGCTACAGATCAGTTGGAGAAGAATGAGATTGATAGTATGCTGGAATCCGAAGAAATTGTACTGTAGGTAGATAACTGTGGTGGGGTTGATCATTCTGTGGTCGGAGAAATGGTTGTGGAGCTCCAAGGCATTGCAGGAGATATAGCATTTGTTCCGTAGCAGGTTGGGGAGCTGGAATCTGGGAAGAGGACATCGTTTGCTCCTGTGGAAGGGAGTGAGGTAAATAAAGTAATGGATAATCCTATTTTTTAACATGATTTACCTCTATTTACTTTTGGTAGTATGAGTCATATTAAAGATCTTGGTAAAGTGTATTTGCCTTTGGAGGTTGATGTAGCTGGAACCAAGGTTGAATGGGGTAAGCCTTGTTTAAACTTTGGTGTTCTGGGTAAATTGCCTGAGGTTAATGAGATGCAGATGGATAGGGGTGAACGGGTTGGTCTTGACTGCAAAGACACCCTCAATAATATAGAATGCAAAGCAGGTGTTTGTGGATATGGCCCTACTGATGAGTTTCCTTCAATCCAAACTTGGAAAACCCCGGTTGTTGGCAAGACGATTAAGAATGAAAATGTGGAGATGAAAGCTGCATCGAATGCATGGAAGAAGTCTACTGCAGTTAAATTGAGTTTGGTTGATAAGGTAGACAGCTTTTTAAGGAAGGATGGATTGGTTAATTTAGACTTAAACAAAGCCAGAAGTAATATTCAGAAGTTGGATAGAGCACTGGTTGGCAGTCTTCTTGGACGACAACTCCCGTTCTGGGTGGTGCAGAATGAGCTTAATAGGAAATGGGGGCATCTGGGGTTAACTCAGATCACGCCGATGGGTGCTGATTGTTTTTTATGTTGGTTTGTTAACATGGAAGCTAGAAATAATGTTTTGATTGGTGGACCATGGTATGTTGCAGGTCAAATTATTGGAGTGGAGCAGTGGAAAACTGTATTATCTTCCAAATCTTTGAAAGGTTTTACGTCTCCAGTTTGGATAAGGTTACCAAACTTACCATTGGAGTATTGGGATGAAGCCAATTTGGCTAGTCTGGCTATGGGTATTGGTGAACCTTTATTTATGGATGAGCAAACTAAGCTTTGGAACAGATGTACGTTTACACGCATCTGTATTAGATTGGATTTGTCTAAGAGATTGCCTAAAGGCATTTGGGCTAATGGTTTGGAAGGTACCTTCTTCCAACCCATTGAATATGAAGGAATCCCCCTGATATGTTTGAATTGTGGTAAGGTGGGACATAAGGCTAAATTATGCAAGGAGGTGCATGCCCAGCCTAAGCAACAGGATTTGAAAATTGGTGAAGTGAAGAATCAGTTCTATTCTATTGCTGATGGATTGGGCTTGGCTTCTGGTTCATTAGGTGGTGGCTCGGGTTTTTCATTGGGGTTGAAGGGTGCAGATTCCAGACAGAATTTTGGGAAACTTCATGAAGATGTTAGCTCTACGGATGTAGATGTTGATAATGGGGAATGGACAATTGTCACAAGAAGGATGAGACCAAATGCTAGAGCAGGAGCTAGAACTATTATGGGGATAGTAAGCCTGCTGTATTGGCACCTAAAACGGTATGGTGAGAAGTCAGTAAGACACATAAAGAGGTTGACGTTCTTGATGAGGAAGGATATGCTAAGGGTGTGGCAAAAGGTTCTAATGATTATCATTTTATGGAGGTTACTCCTTCAGGCAATAAGTTACCTTGTGATATGTTGGTTGACAGCAAGTTGAGTCCAGGTGCATTGAAACAGAAGGGCTCTAGTAGTATGGCACAAACTCAAATACATAATGTAAGATTGGATGTGTTGGGGAATTTGTTGGATACAGAGTTGACTGATGTTAGAAGTGTACCTCAAGATGGTGGGAAGCTGAGGGTTATGAGGAAGAACCACAAGGAGATGTTGGCCTCCCCTGCTCAGCTCTTGATTCCTAAAGCATTGAGATTCTCGGATGGTAAAGCTGGTGTTAAGAAAGGAATGAATAAACATGTAAGAAATTCTAAAGATCTGCACATAAAGGAAATGGGTCATGTTGGCCCCCTTCAAAAGATGCCTGGGATCAGAAAGAGTAAGAAGTTTAATGCTGGAATGGATTCTTCATCAATTGAACAGTTTGTGAAGGTGATTGATAAATCTATAGATTACAAATTTAAGGAGGTAGACCTTGCTGAGCAATGGCAAGATGTTTTTCTGAAGCTTTTTGCGACGGGGACGCTTCCCCTTTGGTTGATCATGTTTAACATCCTTTGCTAGAATTGTAGAGGTGCTCGTAAGAGGAAGACGGGCAATTACTTACGGCACCTAGTTGGGGAGTTTAGTTTCATTGGCTTGTTGGAGACAAAGATGGAGTCATTTAGCAGGAAAGAAGTTGATAGTATTGCTGGCAAGGATTGGGAGTTTGTTTTTGAACCTTCTATTGGTAATGCAGGTGGTATTTTAATATTGTGGAAGGATGCTGTTCTTTCCTTTCATTTGTTAGTTAAATCTAACCAATGTATTATGGGGATGGTTAATGGTACCAATGGTATGGTATTGGAGGTGGCTGTTGTTTATGCTAATAAAGACAGATATATAAGAAGGCAGGTTTGGGAAGATATTTCCAAGACTCATAATTTGAATGCTCCCTTGTTAGTTGGGGGTGATTTCAATTGTATTATGTCACAGGAGGATAAGAAGGGTGGTAAGGCTTTTCATTTCTCTGGGGATGCAGGTGATATGGGTGATTTCATGGTAGCCAATGACTTGGTGGATCCAGGTTTTTCTGGTCCAGCTTTTACATGGACCAATAACAAGGATGCGAGGAGCAGGATATTTTCTAGATTGGATCGATTTCTGGTTAGCTCATTTATCTTGGATTCTTTTCAAGGATTAAAGGTTCGTCACCTTACTAGACTTGCTTCTGATCATTGCCCAATTCTATGTTCTTTTCAAAATGAGGTGAGAAGATCTTATTCATTTTGGATAAAATTTGAAGATATGTGGGCTAGCTTTCCTAAAGCTTGGCAATTGGTTTGGGATAAATGGAGAGTGGATGATGAGGGTAATGAGGCTTGCAAGCTTTATAAGAAGTGTCAAAGAACTTTGAAAGCTCTATTTTTTTGGAGCAAATACAAAGTTAAAATGTTAAATCAATTGAAGGAGGAGCTTGACAAGGAGATTAAAGTACTGCAGGAATTGGAATGTTTGCCGAGTGGTTTGACTGTTGTTCAAGAAGAAGCTTTGAAGTTTAAAGTTCAATTGTTAAATAGTACTTTGGCTCGTTTAATGTTGTGGTGGAAGCAACGAGCGAAAGTTAGATGGATTGAAGAGGGAGATGGGAACACTCGTTTCTTCCATTCTATGGCTTCGGCTAGGAGGAGGACCAATGGTATTGACTCTTTGAAACTTTCTGATGGGAATGTGGTTTCCGAGCAAAGTGAGATTTTGAAGGGTATGCATGAGTTCTTTGAACAGAAATGGAAGGGACAAGGTATTATTGAGCATGGATGGCCTTCCTTTGAGATGCAAAGGGATTACTTGTTACAATTCTCAGGAATTTTGGATAGTGAAATCACCAAAGAGGAAATATGGGATGTTGTGAATTCCTTTGGCAGAAATATAGCACCAGGTAGAGATGGGATTACAACATCTTTTTTCAAGTTCTTTTGGGAGATTGTTGGGGAACAAGTGATAAGTGCTTGCTTGGAATTCTTTGCTGGTGGAGTTATGGACCCAAGTTGGAAGGAAATAGTTGTTGTGTTGATTCCAAAAGTCATGAACCCAGATCATCCTTCCAAATTCAGGCCTATTAGCCTTTGCCAGATAATCTACAAGATTGTAGCAAAGGTTTTAGTAAACATATTGAAAGGAGTTTTGCCACGACTTGTGTCTGAGGAATAGGCTGCATTTGTACCTGGTCGATCAATCTCCAATCATTGTTTAATGGCTCAGGAGTTGTTAAACAGATTCAAAGTTTCTAAATCAGCTTTGGGTCTCTTTGCATTGAAGGTAGACATGGAGCAAGCATATGACAAAATGAGTTGGAGGACGTTGGAACTTGTTCTTAGACAGATGGGTTTCCCACCTAGATTCAGCTCTTCGTTACTTAGCTGTGTTAAAGATCCAAAGTTCACAATCCTGATTAATGGACAGCTAACAGATGGAATTAAAGCTGATTGTGGATTTTGTCAATGGTGCCCATTGTCACCTTATTTGTTCATCCTCTGTTCGGAGCTCCTATCTGCCAATATCCACCAAAAATACAAGGAGTTGGGTGTTCCAATCTGTGGTGGGGGACCTCCTGTCTCCCACCTTCTTTATGCTGACGATATTTTGCTTTTTGCAGGTACCATTATTCTTAATGTAAGGAAGATCTCTTCTATTCTGGAGGAGTATTGCTCTTGGACGGGACAAAGAGTCAACAAGAGTAAATCTGCTATCCTTTTTAGCAAAAGGACTTCTTCTTCTACTAGATCCCGGCTTGCTAAGTTGAATGGTTGTAAAAAAGTTGAAGAGATGGAATATCTTGGAATCAAGTTAGTAGTGAGAAGACTGGTTAAGAAGGACTTTGGTGCTTTGGTACAGTATGCTCGTGCCAAGACATTGTCATGGGGAGTCAGACATCTGTTTTTGGCAGGTAGAGTAACTTTGATCAATGTTGTCTTGCTTCCTTCATATGTTTACATGGTGACTCATATGTTAGTCCCAAAATCTGTGCTAAATGAGATTGAGAAGATCTGTATAAGTTTTTTATAGGATTTTAATGCTTCTCATAGAAGCATACATTATGCTTCTTGGGAAAATATTACCAAACCAAGAAGAAAAGGAGGCCTTGGTTTTCATGCGAGTGTGGATTGGATTGGACCTCTCAGGTCATGGATTGCTTGGGATTTCATTAGCAAACCGTCAGAGCTCTTTCAGAGATGCATGATTCATAAGTATGGGAAGTGGCCGTGGAGTGTTGGTTTCAAACATGGTGACTCAAGTGTATGGAAGCTGATATGTGATGGAGCCAATAGTCTTAGTAGATGTGTTCGTTGGAAGATTTGTAATGGTAGGAATATTGAGGTCCTGAATCATATCTGGATCTGGGACTTGGCTCTCTCAGTTTGGCCTACATTTTGTGATGTGGCAGCCATTGAAAACTTGATGGTAGCAGATTTTATTACCACTGCTGGAACTTCGGATACGCAGAGATTGTCAATGTGTTTTGGTGCACATTTAGTTGAAAGGATTTTAGATATTAAAATCTGGAATGATGTTGATGCAGATTCCCTGGAGCTTATTAAGAACCCTCTTGGCTCTTCAATTTCAGCAATTGTTTATAATCGTAAATTCCAGGAGGATGATGATTTGAGTTTCTCATGTTTGAGAATTTGATTGAGGCATCGTGAATGGATGTTTTGGTGGAGAATTTTCAAAGATATCATTCCAACGAACGTTTGGCTACTATCTCGTGGATTTGAGGTAAATGTAGATTGTCCAATTGGCTGTGGAGTATTGGAAGACAGGGATCATGTTACTACCAGCTGCAAGCAGCTTTGGAAGTTCTTAAAGTGCTGGATGGTTGGGGATGGGCTACTCCACGGTTCTCTACGTTTTTTGATCTTCAACTGGATTGGA
Source organism: Dendrobium huoshanense (assembly GCA_016618105.1). Lineage (NCBI taxonomy): Eukaryota > Viridiplantae > Streptophyta > Magnoliopsida > Asparagales > Orchidaceae > Dendrobium > Dendrobium huoshanense. The sequence goes on from CM028347.1 coordinate 32,701,390, forward strand.
GGAAAATGTGAAAGCTAAAGATTTGAGGATGCTTGTGTACTGTCTTGCAGTGTTCCACTGCTGGACGAATAGGAATGCTATCAAACATGCTATATTATTTCATAAATTAACTAAATAAATTATTTTTTTAATATTTACTTATTTATTATCATGTAAAGTGTCGCATGTATAAAAACATATGTAGGCTGCTTCAATAGCATTTGATATGTGAATATTACATTGAACTGTAATTAAACTTGATGACACGTAATAGTCCAGACAAATGGGTGGGGTTTTCTCTTGCACTTATATCTATTTCATTACTTGTCCAAACTTAATTGTCTTTTTATATATATTTTTTAAATTTCACTCGAAGACATTATAATACCCATGGACTTTTGCTCATCATCATCACCACTATCATCAGATTTTTTTTTTTTTAAACAGAAATTGAAGATTTTCAACCCTACCGCTCTTTCTTCCACCTCTCCTCCCCCCTCCTCTCTCCTCTCTCCTCTCTCTTCTCTCCTCTCTCCTTCTTATGAAAGTAGCCACCAAAGCCACGATTAATCTAAGGAGAAACAGCACGACTAAGCTTTCTCTTGCCATCTACTATTTCTTCTCATTTTCCATGTAAGCAAATCTTACTGTTTTTTTTTTCCTTTTTTATTTCGATCTTTCGTCTTCTTTTTGATAGAACACAACGTTGTTGGTTTGAGGGGGGGAAATCCCTTTTTTCTACTAAATCTGATATAAATCCATCCCAAAATCAGATCTTTTTGCCTATTTTGTATCATTCGGTGCTTGGAAGGTGAACTTATAGTACATTTGCTGCATTATCCTTCCTTTGTCTAATTGTCTGGGTCATCTCTGAAGTTTTCCCTCCTCAATCTTTCCATCCTGGGCTTTGAATTTCTGCATTTCCTAAAAAATGGAGTTTCATCTTCCTTTTGGTGCAGAAAGTGATGACCTTCGTAAAATCCTAATTCTTTGATATTTGGATTACTAAAAGATGTGAGCTGCGGCATTTTCCTAAAGGCGAATGCCCTCATAGATCATCAAGCAGCATTAACAATCTTTGAGTAAGAAAATGTTTAACCCACAAGCTCAAAGGGAGATCTCCTATGGATTTCCCTCTCTAATAGCTCAATGGAAAAACACCATCATTACCACTACAAGCATCACCAAAGCCACCCACCATACCGGAAATTCATGGAAAACACCTTGTTTAAATGTCAAATTCCAAGATCTTTATGATTTCGCAGTAGAGGGGAACATTGACGATGTTAATGTGTTGAATGAGGTGAGTGAGAGAGTGAGGCAGCAGGCAAAGGTATGGTGGGCTCTCGAGGCAAGCAAGGGTGCAAATTGGTACTTGCAACCACAGATTTCATCCAATGGGGAAGGCATCAGCGTAGCCTCCCTGAAGCTTTCAGTTCTTACAAACACGATTTCCCTTAGGAAGCTCATAAGGAAGGGTATACCTCCGACTCTGAGGCCCAAGGTGTGGCTCTCAGTTTCAGGTGCAGCAAAGAAAAGATCAACTGTGCCTGAGAGCTACTATGAGGATCTGATTTTGGCTACACATGGAAAGGTCACACCGTCAACTAGACAGATTGATCATGTAAGTCTTTTGATTGATATTTTTTAGATGGTAGTTCGAAGCCACTTGCTTGTGATTGTTTATTGCAATTTGAAATTTTCTTTGAGATAAAGTTGCAATTGTTTTAATATAATATGGTCTTTTCATTGTGATCTTGATGTTTGAATGAGTTATATGTTGTACCGGTCATATTAGTTGAAGATGTTAATTCGTACCTTTTCTGATTGTGTACTAGTCTTATAATGTTTATAATTTGTTTGGTATTTTAAAGAAATTGCTGATATAGGTACTAACATAAAATAATTATTCCTTGATGCGGTTCATGGAAAGGGTAATTAATTAGTTATTAGAAATTACTGGTACACATGACAGGTCTTCTTAAACTTTGTGATGTAATATGAAGGTAGTTTAATGTTGTTGTGCTTATTGATAAGCTATTGGCATTTTTTTTATAGACTATTACTTTTATCATATGTTAAGTGATGGTTTCATAGCATCTTTCTTACTTCTTTCTGGTTTTTTTGTGCTTATTCATAAGTTATAGTGCTTGAAATCAAGAACTAAGTGATTTGAATCAGTTCTTCTTCTTTCGGCTCTTATTTGTAGCCTGCAAGCAACTTTACAACATCATTTCATGACCTTCGTGTAGCATAGCAAATTAAGTCAAACAATATTGTAAAAATGGATGCTCCTTATTTGAACTGTCTTGGTATAGGTCAGATTTTCTTAAAAGTCGTCTATTGATTATTTATCATGCAATTTTTCATTTTTGAGTGAATGAAATATGTCATGTGGTCTATAAGCATCCAAATATAACATTTTCTTATCAAATATAATTTCAACTGTGAATGGAATTAACCTTTTTGCATTAGTTTTTGTTAGTTAGAAAACAAAGCAAAGCAAGACTGGTTTTTAAGGTGATAAAGTTGCTGTGTTGTGTAGCTAAATGAGGATTTAACTTTCCTCTATATTTCACTTCCACTTGTTTGTGATTAATTGAAAGCAGATTGTGCTTATTAATGTTGGCAAAATAGTATGGAGATGAAATAAACAATTGTATAGACCTTGGCTTCTTAATTTGTCATACCAGTCCACCAAGACATCACAAAAACAGCAATCCAGCTGATTCTTTTTGGCAACAGACTATTGTCTATTTTGTTTGCATCCTTTTAGAATAATTGAAGCTTTAAAAAAGGTGACGTTGATGTGGTTGTGCCGCAAGTGTACAATTGAATAATGACTCCAAAAGATGTAAATCAATTTAGGTATGCATGTTCTGATAAATTCATTCTGATAAGGATTTCACCTGGTCAATAATTTATTGAGTCAATTTTGAGTGTTTAATTCTACATTGCAAACATCTGAAACCTAAATGTTCACTTCCCCTGGTTTCCAACTCACTAATTCACAACAGAACTAGTAATTTTTTTTTCTCTAATTTTTGCACATTAGTTAGCTTATGCTACCCTTCTATCACTAAGATAAAAATGATTTTTATTTGAAAGGTATGAAAAACCAAGGGGAAGGTGGTTTTAAAAACTTTTAAAAATAACCAAACAATGCATCATGATGCTTACATGGTGCAGCCAATTACTGACATACATTCATGCCTTCTCATACTCAGATTCCACTGCCTTGAACCTGAAAATACAAGCTCCGCCCTTTCATTCCTCAAGCTGGTGGAGAATAGCATTACACTTTAATATTGATAGTAGCAAGAACTGTAAGAATCAACAAATGGAGTAATGATGATCTATGTAAGTTGATTGTAGCCATTCGATGCAAACAACCCTAGTAATCTCAACCACACATGCAAAACAAATCACATTCTCCTAATGGCGTTACAGCTCCCTCTTAACTTCTATGGCATATATATCTTCACTGCTCATTTAATAGTGAACTTGTATATCTCGTCCTCTCCAATCAAACAATTATGCTTATGCTGTTATACACTCTCTAGTTAAATGTCTATTCAAGCTTTCAAGGTATAAGAGATTACTGTTTAATAACAATTTGATCTTCTCTCCTATCCTACTCTTAGAAATCTATGGTTCTTCGAAGATACAGTCACCCTCTTTCCTACATGTGGCCTCTACTCCTCTAAGATGGGTGACACTACCATTCTCTTGTTTCTCAAGTCTTTTATGTCAAATATTAAACACATTATCAACAGTCAACTCTCAAATGACAATTATCCTAGCGGACAAGCCACAACCATTCTACTTCTGGTCGAGACACACTACTGGCCCCCATCTGATTCCCTCATAATAATTTCAAGCACTTGTTGACTCTCTTTTTAAAGCCATTTTCATCTCACCCTCATGGTTCTTATTTTCTATCGATCTCTTGCCTATATTTAGCCTTCAACATAATTTATCACCCAATTAGGGTTGTATTCCCAAAATTTTCTTCTTGCATGAGTTCTTGTGAGAGCTTGAGCATTTGAGAGTTCTTGGAGAGAACTTTGGAGAGATTCTTAGGAGAGAGAGACCGGATCACCCACCAACCTTGGAGACGGCCGGGTTCGTGGTTTTCTTTATCTTCTCATCTTCCCTTTGGCGAACCTCTCACCCTACTCCACCTGCCGCCGGATTCACCTCTCCACCCGAGCCATCTCATCCCTCACAATCCCACGGCCACCTCACCTCACCCGAGCCCTCAATGCCGCCGGCCCCAATGCACTAGCCGCCGGCCTCCCATCCACCTTGCCACTGTTATTGTATTTCCTAATTTGGGGTTGGGATTAATTGGGGTAATTTGAAATTCAAATTCACATAAATTTGAATTCAAATTATTTCCTAAAATAATTCTTCTATTTTAGGAAAGTATGTGATTTAAATATATTTTGAAATTTCAAATCAAGAGAATTTAAATTAATTACTTCCTAATTCTAAATCCTAAATTAGGAAGCCTTAATTGCTCTCTTCAATCAAGCCCTGGTCCATAAATGCCGCCGGCCACCACATGAGCAAAATTAGGATTAATTTTTTATTTGCCTGTTAAGTTTATTTAGAAATAAATCAAAGTATTGCTGTGGCTGAATTTTCCCATATCCTCAATCTACTTATTTCTTTCCTAATCCATTCCCTAGATTTGGAAAGAATTTCCCTCCCTCTCTTCTCTGTTTACCGCCCAGCACCCGTCCCCTCTCATACCCGAACCCACCTTCTCTCCCTGGATCCTGCTTCCCCTGTGAGAAGATTGGGAATCCGTTACCTGTTACTGGCCGAAGTTCCCAAGGAGTCATCTTGGCTCATTCCTACTATTTCCCTTAACCTACCTACAGGAATTTGAAACCAATTTCAGATTTCAGCTTTGGTCCCCTCCCTTCTCCACAAGGCAAGAGAAGCTTCTTTCCTTCAGGATTTCCGACTACGTCTTCAAGGAGAAGGAGATTGACTATACTTGAAGAGGACGTGGATGGCATCTTGTGCTTTCTAACGAACACCATCAACGAGCATGTCGAAGGCCGTGAGTGGAAAATCTCCACATCTTTTTGGCAAAGGTTTCTTCTCTCACCTGTATCTTATTTTTTTTGAAATCTAAATTCTCGTTGGCTTGATTGTAATCGCAAAGACTCATCCAAATGCTCATGCTAAGCCTAGTAAGTCGTAGGTTTTTGAGTGTACTTTCTATGCATCCTAATTCTCATTGTTAGATTAGGGATTAATTTGAAGCCTACTATTTTGTGTTGTTTGATTTTCTTACTTACTTTGAAAGCTTCAAACTCAGAGCATGTAATTTCGCCTAAACAAAGTATCTCCTTATTTGTTTTGAACATTTGTTGAGAATTGCTAGTAATTTTATTCTAAAATTATTCTAATCTAAGAGTTGTGCAACGCCTAAATGAATCCATAAGCATCTCATCCAAGTAGTCCTGCATCACTTTTCTCATTTTTTTGTGCATGTCCTATGCTTATAAAGTCTAAAATCACAAAAAAAAAAAAATCATTCTCTTTGTAAATGACATTGAAAATCAATTCAATACTTGCATAAAAAATTTTCTTTCCATTGGTGATGGCAAATACACTAATCACAGCCTTCACAATTTTCCCACTGCTCACAACATCATACACCAATATAGTTTCCCATTCACCTATGAATAAAATGGCATGACTAAACACATACATTGTCATCTCATTGAAACAACCTGCACAGTACCCCATGAAGCTTACCTATGTTATCATCTTTTGGCTAACAAACTACTCACAGTAGTCTACCTAATCAATTGCATGCCATCTAAGATCGCAAATATGAAATCTTAATATCAATTATTTTACCATAAGCAACCAACATACTTTTGCCTCAAAGTTTTCAATCGCTCTTATTTTCCTTGGCTTCAGCCACAATTCATGTCACAAATGAGCTCCATGCTCAACTTGGGGCATCTTGTTTTGCTACTCTTCTACAAACAATGGGTACAATTTCTCATCATATTATCTTTTGATTAAACAACCTTTCCTTGTAATAAAAAACAACGTCCGCCCATCTCACCATCGTAATCATCATCTCTTACTCCTCAAACTCTAATTTCCTCTTCTTGTGCTCCTTCCAAATTACAGGGTAATCCTTCTCCCTCAACTTCATTGCTCTCAACAACCATTACTCCCATGCTACCAACCAATATGCTTTCAACCCTATCTGCTACCTGATAGGAAACACTTGAAGATTTAAAGTAAATTCTATCAAGAGAGCAAAAACAGCGAGAAAATCTAATGGAACTTTAAGAAAACACAAATTTTATTACAAGAATAGAACTCATGGAACAAGAAAAAAAAAGATACAAGTGATCCTCAATTCAAGAGGAGGATCGATCTCTCCCAATCTCTAGACGCGGCTAGAGCCCAAAGAAAAGCTAAGGGATCTCAAATTTCAGCCAATTCAAGATGCCATAACCCTAGAAAAACAAACTATTTAATGCATACAAAACAAAAGGAAATCCCTAAACAGTCCCTGCATTCAAATTTCCCTCCTACTCCCCTAAAAAATCCTTCCTAATCTACTCTAGGGGAGAAGGGCGTGCGTTCAGCGCATACAGGAGAGGTGGAAGTTCCGCTTGGGTCGGTCCCATAGGGATCGGCTTGACCAGTCCAATGGACCGGTCTAACAATACTCCCCTCCCAAAGATTCATCTTGTCCGCAAGGTGGAAAGACAACTCATTCCTCCATTCCCTCGTCATCACAAATAGTAAAAACATGAAGAGTTTGTGCCTTACACCTATACCCTGGAGTATATCTCTCGTCACATCTGAAATAGAACTCCTTCTGTAATTCCATTTTTGTGAGCTTCTTGAAGTTGTCCACGTCTTCCTACTGTGGTCTTTTCCTTCGAAGTCCCCCAAAGAGTATCCAGTGTTGGCTCCTTGGATGCCAATAAGGTGGTGGTCATCCTGTACAAGCTTATTGAGCTGCTGCCTCCAGTACCTCTCTCCAGGTGCCTCTGATCCTCCACCAACTGAGCTAGCTCCATAGTCTCTCCCAAGTCACGAGGCCTCAGTTTGACAGCTGCCCGGATCTTTTGTATCAATCTCTTCATGAAGTTCCCCTCTAGCACTATCTTAGAAAGGTGGTCCAATCGGCTAGCAAGGTATTCGAACCTCTCATGGTATTTTATTACTGAATCATCCTGTGTCAAGGCGAAGAACTGTTCGTAGAAGTCTCATCCCCTGACGGTTCATAAATATTCTACCAAACAATCCTTGAACTCTCCTCCAATGGTACCAAGACAAAGCTTTCCCTTCCAAATATAGGCCCACTGTCGTTTGTCTCTCCTCCTCCGTAAACTCATTGACGGTGAAATATCTTTCTACCTTATAGATCCACTCGTGCGTGTCCTCCGCCTCAAAGATTGACATCTTCAGTTTCCTCACCCTCAGATCACCTCCGTTTCCCCTGAATTTCTCATAGCATCCCATTCCTCGAAGAGGAGGTGCTTCCCAATTGTCGCAATCTTCCCTCCGACGATCATACCCAAACCCTTGATCAAAATCCCCTCTTTTTCTTTCCAAATCATCACTCTGGTGATCGAAATCATCCCCTCTTCTCACAAAATCAGCACTACTTTTGTAGCCAATACTCATCAACTCCCTAAAAAGTGGTTCTAGGGGAGGCATTTCGTCTTCTCCCTCCAGGATCTCTACTTCTGGATTTTCCCTTCCCTCAACATGTTAGGATTCCCGCCTCTTCCATGGCCGCCGGTAGTTTTCTTTGCTTCTAATGTCGCTGAATTGGGTTTGACTCTAACCAAAAATCTTATCTTCCATCCCCAGTTGAAGCATAAAGAGATTGACTATCATTTAATAAGAGAACATATTCTCTCTAATGGGATCAAAGTTCTTCATGCCAACTGTTGACATACTTATCAAAGCCCTCACTACCAATTGGTTCCATAAGCTGCGTGGCAAGTTGACAATCAAACCTTGGCTTATTAACTAGAGGCGATGTAATTGTTGACTGTATGGCATTAACCGCCTCTACCAGCCCTAATTCGCCAAACCAGGCACCTCTTCGGAGACACCGAGGACAAAATTTGGCGCTTTCAACTTTGTCAGGAGCATCTAGGGTTCGCCCTTCAACAGGAGGCCGAGAGATTGCAAATGCTGCTTCTTCAACTCCCCAAACATCACCGTTCGACAGCTGCACGTGTCGCCTCTTAACACTATTCGACTATACTTTGTTTCTCAGACTACTTCGCACTTCATCGCATATGTCACTGCACCTATTGCTTTGCTAAAGGTGCAGAGATTGCACGGGTTGCTTATTCGGCTCCTTAATGGCTGTCCATTGCTCCTTTCTCTCTCTTATATTATATATATAATATATAATGTTAATTGTATTTATCCAAATAAGTGTCGAAGATCTCGTACCTTAGGTCTCATCGATCTTAGATCTGGGCGGATGGTTCCAAATTGAAGACCTCACGCAGTCGATCTTTGATCCTGCAAAGACCCTACGCCGTCGACCTTAGGTCCGGGTAGGAAGAATTACGGCATGCCGTCCCGATTTCTCCCTCGGTGGGGAGGATGCCGAGACTAAAATGTCCTTGGAATTCTAATTCACTGATTAAAGATTAATCAAAATATCTGATTAATTGAGAGCTTCAAATTCTCCTATATCGGCCTACAAGCACTGTCTCTCTAACCAAATCCCTTGAAATTCTTTCAAAATTTGAGAGCATACGAAGATCTTAAAGCTTTAGCCTTATAAAGCATTAATCAAATTATGCAAGTTCTTCTACAAACTGGCCCTCATGTAGCTAACTATGAACTGCTGCAGCCTGCAATCAAAAATAATGCAGCACAATTGGTAAATCCAACTACTGCAAGTGAGTACTGGAAAGCAACTAAGTACTAGTAGTGTAACACTGCTGATAAATTGAACATGTGGTAGGATACAAGCACAGAATTAACACAAGTGTAAAACCTCTCAAAATAAGACACTGGTGTTAACTCAATCAAATTCACTTCTAAAGCCTCCGGGCTAGAAAGCTATAAGTCCCAATACTTGGGTTACTTTCTACAAAAGTGGGCAGCCTTGTTTATCCCGCTTTTCGTATGAAAGTCGTAAGCCCGACCTCCTAGGCAACTTCTAATAGAAGTCGTAAGTCCGACAAGATAAGCGTTTAGGTGATATAGCCTCACCTGGGCATCCTAGGATTAAGTTGTAAACCCGCTTTCGGGCAAATTCTTATGAAGTCGTAAGCCCCCAATTTTACAATGAGATCTTAGTCTAAACGATTAAGTTATAAGACTCGCTTTTCAGGCTGCTTCCTAATGGAAGCCATAAGTCCTTTAGGGCATCCTAGTCTAAAAGGACTCGGGCCGCTTAGCTTACAGGGCTAGGTTTTAGGCAACTTCTCTCCTATACAACCAAAATTCTTCGGGCAACTCCTAATTGGAGCCGTAAGCCCCAAACTAAACAAACTATCCGGGCAACTCCTAATGGAGTCGTAAGCCCCAAACTAAACAAATTAACGGGTAACTTTAAGAACTCAAATTAAATTAAAACTATAGCCACTTCAGTCTACTCGGGATCCCTGAGAGGAGGCAACCCATGGCTGCTATGTAAGAATGCAATACCCGGGATGACAGAACCATGGGATCTTGATCGGGTTTAAATAGACTAAAAATTACCTATTAAATCCTTTTTAATTAACTTCATAGGAAGTAAGAACCCCAGATCTAGATATCTGGTGTTTAATGGGTGGAATCCTACAGAAAACTCGTGCCAGCCATAATAATGGCCATAATAATAAACAATGCAAGCATTTCAATGCAAACTACCCAAGACAAATCATTTTCTTACAGATCTATAGCATATATATCTTATGTTTCTTATGTAGTATTATAGTTGCTCGTATATGCTCTTAAATGATTTTCCCATCACAGTCCTCATGGCCAAGTGCAACTCAATCTAAGATACAAGATCAAGCGCCTTAAGCCTTCCTTAGGCTTAGCAAATGAATGAGCAAAACTGGTCCTCAATCTTACAAACTCCGTAGGACTTGCAAGTGATTTATCTTTGTGCTCTCCAGCTTGGGAAAAATAAAAATAGGCAGAATTTTACAATAGGTTTAAGAAAAAATTAGGGCTTTTGTAGAGCTGACACCTCTACAATGTCTGGTGTTTAATGGGTAGAAAACTAGCCACTTGTTTTTTTGCTCGTCAAACCCATACAGTCCTCTGACACCTACTGTTGGCACGTCTACAGGGTGTAGTATACAATGAAAAAAATATAAATATGCTGATGTTTTAATTAAATTGAAACTATTTGAATATGAAAAATACAAATATTGTTGCGGGCTAGAATATTCGTGGAGGCAATGTAGGAAAAATTGTGCGTTTTAGCATTGTACGAGTATCTAGCCCACAAACAAAAATAGTAATAATATCAGAACTTTTTTACGTGAAAAATCTTGAAGGAAAAACCACGAGGTCATGCCCTGTTGAAATTATTTCACTATTGTTTGAATAGATTATAAATTATTGATTCGTCCTTGAGACTGAGAACAATCGGATTACAACAATCAACCATCAAGTTGAAATCCTGCAACGAATTGGAATCGGATTGAAATCTGACAGTGTTTTGTGGATGAGAAAAAATCCAGAGTTAAGTGGTGGTCGTAAGGAAGTTCAGCGATAGCTGGTGGCCGGGCAGAAGTCCGGAGATAGTTCGGTGACGATCGGTGGCCGGGTAGAAGTTCGACGATTGTCCGACGACGGTCGGTGGCCGAGCGGTGGTCGAGGGGGAGGAATTTGGTGGCAAGAGAACTCAGATTTCTCTCTCTTCCTTCTCTTCCTTGCTTTGTCCCCTTCAATGAGGAATGAGGGGTTTATATATAATTTTCTGAGAGTGGCATGACCAATAAATAGGAAGAAGATCAAGAGCATGTTGGGAGTGTTTTGAATGGACGGCCAATTCGACTCCCTTGATTATGGACCGTTTATCGAGTATTTAAGTGCCTTAATGATGTTAGAATTCACCGATCTTTGGCTCGTTGGATTCATCTTTGAATGGACGGCCGATATCGACTCCCATTTGGCCTTTGATTGGGTCTAATTTGGTGTCTTTGGGTTCGCCTTTTCAAGACGTTCAGTTTGACTATAAGTTTGTTGAAATCAGAGTTTAGATGGTCCCGAATTTAAATTTGGAAGTTTTCAGTACAAATTTGCCTTGAGATTCATGCTTGATCAAGATAATTTTTTGATGATATATCAATTGTCCCTCTATTTTTGTACGTCGAAGCTCCAGAAGTCTGAAAATATGTGTTACGATTTCCAGGAAATTTCTGACTTGATTTGGAACTTTAAAATGACTCTATCTTAGGTGTAGAGGTTTCAAATAGCTTCGAAAGTGCTAAAATTGAATCTGAAACACTTAAAAACAATCTCGAGGACCCCGAAAATGTCCAAATCGGATTGTCCGGGCCGAATAGCGGGCCCAGACTTGTATTGGTGGCAGAACTGGCCTGTCGGACAGCTTTCTGCGGGCAGCCACTGCCGACATGTGGTTTTCACTTCATGATCTTGGACTTGTGCTTAACATAAGCAATTGATCTCCAATTGATTTTCACTTGATGATATTGAACTTGTCTTTAGCATTCTTCATCTTCCAAATTATTTTACATCTTGAAAATAAGTGCTAACTCTCAATCTTAAAATTATTAAGTATAGGTGTTAGTATCTCGGGAGTCATATATTTACTATCATCCAACCCATTTCATATACAACATGGGTTACAATCTCCCCTTTTTAATAATCATATATATATGTTAGTTAGTGTTGTCCTGGAGATGCAAAATGATTTTTAATGATGATAATGGAGGTGCAAAATGTACACAATCTAAATTATTTCTAACAATTTAAAGTATAATTATGAAATGATCTAAAATGATATAGCTAAGTTTCTCTCTTTGTATAGAAGAGTTTTCTCTGCATCCCCCCCCCCCCCACGCACAGACACAAAATAAAAGTTGTGGCGACATATAGCAATTAATAAATAATTAAACAATTTTAACCTTTAAATTTGAAGATCTAGCATTCATAATTTTTTTAAAATTCACAAAAAATTTATCTTCAGGTAATAATTTTGTAAAAATATCAACTAATTATAAATTAATGTCAGTATCATCTTTCGAAAAATGATTTCTAATCTCAATATATTTCATTTACGAATGTTGAATTGGATATTTTGATTAGGGGTGTCAATTTCGGGTCACGGGTCGGGTTCGGGTCAAACGTGAAATTGACCCGACACTGTTCGGGTTTGGGTAGACCGACCCGTTTTTGCAAACAGGTCAATTTTTTGGACCTGAACCCGACCCGCTTCGGGTTCGGGTCGGGATCGGGTCAACCCGACCCCACTTGTTTCAACCGCGGCAACGGGTAGATAGCGACAACGGACAAGCGGGGGTGGCGCGAGTGAGACGCGTTAGGGCAGACGCGGGCAGTGCCGCAGCGGTCGTGACTCGTGCGTGGCAGCGGTCATGCGCGACACTACAGCAGACGCGGGGCGCGCTCGACTACTCGAGTGCGCGAGCAGCGCGATGCTGGTAGCAGTCGCGTGCGGGCCCGCGGCAACTGAGCTGCACCGCAACGGGGTTGCTCGACTCGGGGCAGCCAGCAACAGTGCCGCAGCGGGGCTTGCTCGAATGCGTGACGCGGTGACGCGGCTGACGGGTTTGTGTTATTCCGGATCAATTCGGGTCATTCTCGGGTTTCTGGGTCAACCCGAACCCGACCCGGTTTTGCTAACGGGTCAGTTTTCCGGACCCGAACCCGACCCGCTTCGGGTTCGGGTCAACCCAAACCCGAAATTTTCGGGTCGGGTTAGGGTCGGGTCCAATATTGACAGCTCTAATTTTGATAAGCTTATAATCTAGTATTAGACTTAATAGGAATGTGTTCTAACTTTATTCTATAATCTTTTAATGATAGTTTTAATCAAAGAACCTATGCAACGTAGCTTTCTACAACGATAAATTTAATCTCTTATATTTACTATGGATAAAGACTTCGTTAGTAAATATTAGAAATTATATTTTTTTATTAGATTGAAATGTGAATTTGACTCTTCATAGGACATAATGAAGAAAAATGATTCATGTTGCCGACACCACGTAGTGGGATAAAGGCTTCATATTTTTGTAATGAACTAAGTCACAAGTGAGCACAAAAATTGTTTTGTAATAGAGATATTGCTCATATTTACCTTGTATCATATATAACTAACATCAAAATAAGCAATTAAGCCATAAGCTATTGAATTTTTCAAATACCTCAAATCTAAACTAGAGTATCTATCAAATATAAAAAAATTATTTTATTCTAGCTATGATATTCTTTGGTGAAGTGTATTAAGGATGAAGATCAAAATGTACTTTTCTTAGAAGATGATATTCAACAAAGGTGGATGAGATATTTTGCTGAACATTTTAATGAATAATGTGAAAATACGATTGACTTTAGTGACTTTAGCACCCTAAATGAAAATAAATATTTTTGTTTTTATCGGCGCATTAGTAAAATCGAAGTTAGAGAGACTTTAAAGAAAATGAAGTGTGGAAAAGCTGTTGGACCTGATGATATTTCAATAGAGATGTGGAAATGCTTAGGAGATGAAGGAATTTCTTGGCTTACTAAACCTTTTAATATTGTTTTGAAGAATCAAAAGATGAGTGGAGAATGCGTGTGTTAATTCCTATTTTTAAGAATTAAGGTGATGCACATGAGTGTGAATTATAGAGGAATTAAGTTAATGTGTCATACTTTAAAACTATGGGAACGTGTTATGGAGCGTAGGTTGCGGCGTGATACTAAAGTTTTTCAAAATCAATTTGGATTCATGCCGAGTAGATCTACTATGGAATCCATACATTTATTAAGAGGTTTGATGGAGAAATATAGAGAGAATAAGGAGGATCTACATATGATATTTATTGATTTAAAGTTCCAAGAGAAGTGTTATGGAGAGTTCTTGAAAGAATAGAGTTAATAATGCTTATATTCAAATCATTAAAGGTATGTATGCAGGAGCTATTACTTGTGTTCAAACACAAGGTGGTTTGACCAAGTATTTTCCTATTTTTGTTGGATTACATCAAGGATCATCTTTAAGCCCATATCTTTTTTGCTTTAGTCATGGTTGTTCTCACTAGACATTTGTAAGAGGATGTACCTTGGTGTATGTTTTTTGCTGATGATATTCTTCTTGTTGATAAGCCTAGAGAGGGAGTTGAAGGTAAACTTGAATTATGGAGGTCAACCTTAGAGTCTAAAGGTTTTAGCTTGAGTAGATCTAAAATTGAATATATGGAGTGAAATTTTAGTAGCAATAGACCTAGTGAGGGGATTGTGACTGTGGACTATCAAATCATTAATAAGAGTACACATTTTAGATATTTTGGATCTATTATTTAGAGTAATGGTGAAATAGATGGGGATATTATCAGCATAATTCAAGTTGGATGATTGAAGTGAAGGAATGCATCGGGTTTGTTGTGCGATAGAAAAGTCCCCCTCAAACTTAAGGGAAATTTCTATAAGATGGCGGTGAGACCTATAATGTTTTATGGTGTCGAATGTTGGCCATTAAAAGAGAAGCATAATACTAAGTTAAGTGTTGCAAATATGAGGATGCTTAGGTGGATGAGTGGCTTTGCCCTTAGAGATAGGATACGAAATGAGCATATACGTGAAAATATTGGAGTAGCTCCAGTGGAAGATACGATTAGAGAGAGTCGCCTTAGATGGTTTGGTCACTTTAAACGGAGGCCTTCCGATGACCCGGTTATGACAGTTGAGTTATTAGATTTGACTTATGTTAAAAAAGGTAGAGGTAGACCTAAAAAGACTTGGTTAGAAAATATTAGAAATGATCTTTCTTTATTAGATTTAAATGCGATTTTGACTTTTAAAAGGACACAATGGTCAAAAAGGATTCATATCGCCAACCCCACATTGATGTTGTTGTTGTTGTTGTTGTTGTATGAGATTCTTTGGGATTGACTTGAAAATGATTACAAATACGTACAACTAACATAATATTAGGCATAATTATACTAAGGTGTAATGGGAACCCATCATGTTCCTATATAACCTATTGTCCACAATATCTAGATCCAATTTGGTGTTCTCACTCATAAGGGTCTTATTTGATTTAAATTTCTTCACATCAAAACTTTTTATCAATTAATTTATATATTTAGTTTGATATATAGTCTTATTGTTTCACTTAAAAACCCAAGAAAAGTTGCGTTCTCGCTTCATGCTTATTTCAAATTCCTCACAAATAATTGATGAGAACACATAATATAAAGTGCATTTGTGCTTCCAAATAATATATCACCTGCATAAATTTGAGTAATAATGATGTCATCTCTTAGTTTCTTAATAAATAGGATGGTATCCACTCAACTCATTAAATTCATTATAAATAAAAACGTGCTTAATCTATTGTACCATCCCTTACGAACTTGTTTCAAGCTATGCAAATATTTCTTCAATTTAAATATATGATCTGGAGTATCAAGACTTTTAAAAGTGGTGGTTGCTCTACAAATATATCTTGATAAGTAAATCTATTCAAGAATACAATTTTAACATCAATTTGACAAATTTTGAAATCCTTAAAACATACATGTACAAGGAGCAACCTTATTTTCCTTTAGTATTATTATTGGTGCAAATTTCTTCAAAATTTAGTACTTATAGTTGTGAGTATGATGAGGGCATCAGATTTCGACACGTGTACCATCGCCGGAGACGCCGATCGACGGCCTTGATTCAGAGCCTTTATTTTTGATGCTTTAGTTTATTCATGACTTTTTATTTCATGTTTTTCCTTTTGTACCCCTATGAGGGAATTAGTACTTATTGTAGCCCAAGGGCGTTTTCGTCTTTATGCATTTTATTTCTTGATAGCCTATATAAAAGGCTTTGTCATTGTACTTGAGATGATTATTGGATGAAATGAAATTTCTTTTCTATGTTCTCTTTGTGAGTGCAACAAAGATCTCTTGGTGAGTTCTTCTTCGAGATCTCTTAGTGAGTTCTCTAGGTAATTATTTTCCCTAATATTTTCTCTCTTCCAATCTCTCTCTCTTTCCCCCTCCACAAAATTCTACACTAAGCCCACCCTAGCCCTTGCCGCCGGCCTCCCTAGGATTTTCCTCACCGCCGGCCAAGCTCTCCACCGCCGACCACCCACCTTGCCGAGATCCCTCCCCCACCCGACCGGCTCCCCCTCTCCACCAATTTCCAATGTGAAATTTGAGGTTCAAATTTTGAATTGTTTCCTAATTTGGAAATCCAAATTAGGAAGGTTTTCATGAACTAATCAATTTCTAATGAAATTGGAGTTTTCAAAATCCTTGCCACGTCATCGAACCACTTTGGAAACCCCACTTTCTTCTCTCCCCAATTCTCCCTTTACCTAGCTATGCCGTCGGCCCCCCTTGGTGGATTTCCTTTAATTACCACATTAAATCCCTTGATCCTAATTTGAAATTCAAATTAGGATCCATTAATTTTCCCTCCTCTTTTCATTAAAACTGAAATAATTTTAGTTTAATCCTTCCCCCCCCCTCCCTATTCTTCCACGGCCGGCCTCATCTCTCTCTTCCCCATTAATTCTTCATTAAGGAATTAATTGCCCTCTCATTGGAATTCAAATTTCCCCTCCAAAACTCCCCAAAACTGAAATTACTCTCAGTTTTTGTCTTTGTTTTCTAAACCAATCTCTCCTCACCCCACCTCCACCGCCGGCCTCTCCATCCCATCTACAACCCGCCGCCCACCTCTCCCCTCATTGGAGAGTTACTTGCGGCGACCACCCCTTCGCATCTTCAAGAATGCATGGAGGTACCCGAGTGGAATTTCGGGTTTGAGTACGAAAACCGCAGACGAGTTAACATCCTCAGATCTCCCTTCTTAGACGTCGGCTTTGACTTCGACGACACCATCGAAGAATATTTGGACCGGATTCTACCAGCTCTAGTGGAGTCCATCGACGATCATTTTTCCGTCTACACGTGGATCATCGAAGGGTGTCGTTTCACACCACCTCCACGGCCGGCGCCGTCCTCTCCTTCCCTACGGATCTACGGCACCATCTCCCTCGGAGTGGTTTCATCACTTGTGTGGTTCTTCTTCTTCCAACAAGCCTAGAAGTAGGTAAATGAGTGCAGCCTCAAGGTGAGACGATCGCTTTGTTAACTGCGGGATTCTAGTTGGCTTTTCATTTGCATTACTTTTATTACCGTCGTTATTTTACCGATCTTGCTAATTTTGGTGTAAGCTCTTGCCTAAGCGTAGTTGAATTCTAAGATCTCTGAAAAGTTTCACTTGTGAACAAAATTAAGCTTGCAATTTCACTACTTAAACAATATTTTATTAAGCTTCGAAATTCAATTCCTGGTTTCACATCAGAGT
Source organism: Dendrobium huoshanense (assembly GCA_016618105.1). NCBI lineage: Eukaryota > Viridiplantae > Streptophyta > Magnoliopsida > Asparagales > Orchidaceae > Dendrobium > Dendrobium huoshanense. The sequence continues at coordinate 32,718,901 of CM028347.1, forward strand.
ATCCTTATGTCACTAGTCTAGCCTTGTTTCTTTTAATGCTACTTAGGCATATAACTTATTTCTGAAGACTTATTTAGTTTTCATAACATTTTGATCATGGGATTTATAATTAATTTCCGAACATTATTCCTGCAAAAGCGGTTCAATTCTTCTTGTATTACAACAATCTATAAATTGTCTTTCAAAGCTTCATCAAGAATTTTGGTTCTATCTCCAAGATGAATGCAGAATGAACTATCTACTCAATTGCCTTATGACTTGGGAAGTATCACCTGTGATTAATTCCTTAATATGGTTCTTAGCATACTTCATTACCTTTATTTAGTACTCATCTTTCTCATCTTCCAAACTTATTTTATTTATTCCTTCTATGTCTTTATCAGTAAGATTATTTCTTGTTGGATAATCAAATTCTTATTAAAGATAATATATATTCTATCTTCTGCAATCATTTTTCTTTTGTTGAATATTTGATAAGTTCTACGAGTATTATAATAAATAAGAAGTATTTCATCATTCCATTTACCATCAAATTTACCTAACTGTTCTTTCTATTATTCAAGATATAACATTTGTATCCAAATTCATGTAAATGTCTATTTTTTTGTTTCGTTTATCAATATAACTTATATGTGATCAATTAAGAATGTTTCTTAGATTCACTCTATGTCTTACAGAGCAAGTTGTGTTAAGTATGCTAAAAATATTTAGGGAATTTATATTTATTAAGTATAGTTCTTGTTGATTGTATTAAGGTCTGATTCTTTCTTTCCATAACTCCTTTATGCTAGGGAGTTCTAGGTGTAGAGAAGGTATGCCTAATTCTATTCTTTTCACAATAATATTCAAATAATTTATTTTTAAATTCTTCCTCTGTGATCATTTTGAATTTTCAAAATTAAATATGCTAGTACTATTTGTTTGTATTTAGCAAATTTTCTAAAATCTTCAGATACATTATTCTTGGTTGCTAAGAAATAACAGCCACATTGCTTATTGAATAATTATTCACTATCACAAATTCATAACTATTACATCCTAACTTAGTAGCACTAAATGGGCTTAATATATCCCTTAGTGATTCTAATGATTTAGATGTGGTAACTATGCTCTTACTTTTAATGATTTCATAGAATGCTTATTATGCATGCAAACATCGTAAACTTAATCAAAATCATAATCAATCTTAGGAAGAACAATAACTAAATCTAGTTTTGAAATGTTTTTAAACTTGTTCATGCTTGCATGACTTGAGCATTCTATGCTATAACCTAAAATCAGAATGCATGGTTTGAAACGCATTATCAATTTTATCAATATCTATGACTAACAAGTAAAATATTTCTGTTATTTCTTATTATGCAATGTGATTGTAAAGTAACATCTATACAATTATCGGGCAATTGACTAGTATAAATCAAGTTATCTTTTAAGCCTAAAACTAAAAGGACATTGTCAATAGTCAAGGAGATATTATTTATCATTTTGTATGTAAAAAATATTTTGGATTTAATGGTAATAAAATCATCCCATGTAGTTGGATAAAGGTTTAATGTTGTTTTTATTGTTGGCAATAAAATTAGAAGCTAATTTTACTTAATAAAATAATATATATTTGATTACAAAATAAATATTATTGAAGCTTGCTTAGCAAAAAAAAAAAGAATTTAATGATTAATTTGACATGAGAACTTTTACTAAAGATTATTTTAACTATTTTTCAAGCTATTTAGAACATTAAAAGTAATTTTTGAATAATTCAGTATATTTTAATAGATTAGTTTCCCAGAGAGCTTGAGCCAAAGGATTAATTAAATTGCTATTCACATAACTAAGTATCCTAATGGCTATAATGGCATTAACATGACTAATTGAGCTTCACTCTTGTTCTGGAGGCTATCTTTAGCATCCTCCATTTATGTGTTGACATCTTGCATCAAAATCAGTATTAATTCTCAAACCTGAAATCACTAAATAGTAATTTATACCTTCAATCAAAATAAGCTTATATATGTCTTGAGCTCTTGGGATCCACAGCTTTCTCCTCTTTATCAGGATTGATCCTTAGGCTTCGTTTGGGACGGCTTTTTTATTGCTTCTTAAAATAGATTTCTAATCTAAAAATTAATTTTTTATACTAAAAAGCTGCTTTAAGAAGCAATAAGAAAGTTGTTTCAAACGAAGCCTTAATCAGTCCTTTATAGCTTCATTTATTTTCTTACCATAGACCTTAATTCTTTTCCTACCTCATGCTTCATTCTGGTAGGATCTTCCTAGAACATTTCCAACTCATCCCTGGTTGGACACTCCAGAAGGGCAAGCAACCCTCCGACGTGTCCTTGTTGGTTATTCTTTTCGAGATTCTGAAGTCGGATATTGTCAGGTAATGAAATTTATAGAATTCATTTCCTTAATTATCTTTACTAGGGATCGCCGATGGCTAAATGTTAAGCTCCTTAGTTTTATAATCTTGTAGGGTTTGAACTATGTGGCCGCATTGCTGCTATTAGTAATGAAAACCGAAGAGGATGCCTTTTGGATGCTTGCTGTCCTCCTTGAAAATGTCTTGGTGAATGATTGCTACACTGATAACCTCTCTGGATGTCATGTTGAGCAGCGGGTGTTCAAAGATTTGCTTGTTAAAAAATGTCCAAGGTTTGTTTATTAGCTATCCTTTATTTCTTGGTCCTTTCAGATTTTTTTTTTTTGCAATAGTTCTGCTTATAGTAAATGTTTTATATGTATTTTCATGGTTCAAATAAAAGCAGGATTGCAGCACATTTGGAGGCTATGGGATTTGATGTATCACTAGTCGTGACTGAGTGGTTTTTGTGCCTTTTCTCCAAGTGTTTACCCTCAGAGGTTAGATCCAGTTATATAATATCAGAAACTTACAATTTTTTTTCATCATATTAGAATTTATAATTCAGATGCATTTTGTTTCAAATTCCTCATATTTATGGATTACTAGAAACTTAATTTTGATGGAGAAATCATGACTCACGAATGTAGTTATAAGAGGAGAATTTGTTGTAAATTGGGTAATGGTTGACACTCAAGAATCTTTTACTTCTAGGGTTGTCTGAACATTGGCTACAACACTGAAATCTTTATTTGATTCATTCACGACATTCAAAATAAAATAAATTAAACACAGTTTTAATATAACTTAAAACTCAATTCTGATAAATATATATTGTTGATCTAATCTAATTTTAATGATAAAAAAGTATAAATTGATGTGACTTAAGTCAATCGGAATCGAAATCTATCTGGCTCTTCCTTGGACCCCATTATTTATAGGTTCAAGTCGAGGTTCAATTTTGCGTGAATGAGTATATTTGTGTAATATGAGCTAAATATAGCAAGGCTTAACAATGTTTGTTTTAATAGTATCCAAGTTATTCTAGTTTATAATTATCCGAATACTTTGGTAACTCTTGATTTGTCCAATTGCCAAGACTAGCTCACTTGAGAAAGGAGTTTGCTTTGTCGAACTCTCTAGCGAGTTCTGGAATGAGCTATCCTGATGAGAATAGTGCGAGTTCTCTGGTGAGTTTCAGCTTTTTAGTAAGTATCATTGAAGTGGCTGATAGAAAGTTCTTGTCGACTTCCTAAACCCAATTTATGATGTTGACATGATAAATTTGACTTAGAAGACATTGGGTATACAACAATAGAGTTCAGTAATTGATGGTAACAAATCATAATGTCAATATGATTTCAAACTTCATCATTAAATATTGTTTTCCATCAATTTACTTACATGGATGACATATAATCAAACTAATTCTTTTCATTCTTGAATAAATTTGAAGACAACCATGCGGGTTTGGGATGTCCTTTTCAATGAGGGAGCAAAGGTTCTTTTCCAGGTGGCTCTAGCAATCTTCAAGGTGTACTCTTCCTCCTTCATGGTTTTCTCTTCTCCTTGTTTCGTTTTTTTTTGCATGAGATTTAGTTTATAAATGAAAAAGATCATTTTTTTCTTATATCACAGTTAAAAAATCCAAATGGTTTTTATACAATCAGCGTATCACTAAATTAAACAGCCGTATGACAGATGAAGGAAGAGGAGTTGCTGACAGCACGTCAAATTGGAGATGCTATTAACATCCTGCAAACCGCCAGCCATCATCTCTATGACCCAGATGAAGTATTAACGGTAAAGTTTCCTCATTGTATCACAATTTATCATCTTGGTCACATTTTTTGTGTCCAAGTTCATCTTTTGAACTTTTAATACTGAATTAGCGACGCTGTTTTATTGTTTTTTAAGAGCAAAGTCAATCTGTTCTTTGCATTACCAATTTTTTGCCGTTTCTGTAAAAGAAAGAGCAATTTTTATGAAAGAACTCCATGGATTGGCCTACTGGTAAAGATTTGGAATAACTTTGGTAAATTACTTGGATAGATGATTCCCCAGTGATTCATTAAAGCCAATCTATGGAGTTTTGACTTTGTTGATGAAAGAAGTTGAAAACTTGCATGCTTATTTACAAAAATTGAAAAATATTCCCAAAGTATAATGACTTTTATACAAATTTCCCCTTATAAAATCATTGGTTTTTATTAAGAATGCAAAGTCTCATGTATTATTTCCTTATTTTTACTGAGGCAGGTGTGTTTTGATAAGATTGGCTCCTTGACGACCAATGCCATAACCAAACAGAGGAAAAAGCAAGAACCAACTGTCTTGGCTGAACTTGATCAAAGATTGAGAAGGCTTAATTCTGTGAAACTAAATGATGAACAGTGATTAAATATGGAGAGAGAGATTATCTTTAATTGGCATGTTATATTGGTGTAATCAGCTTTCACAAATATCCTAACAATGGCATGGTTAACAGCCAGATTTGTAAGTTTATTTTTTTTTAGTACAGCTTCACTTTGTTTTTTTTTTTCCTTGCAATTTATGTCATCAGAACAGTGTAACAAACATTATATAGCAGATCATTATAGTCTTGAAAACAAATTGATTACAGATACAGCATATCTGTTGAGTTAGTAAATTTCTTCTCGCATAGTTGTACTGTTTTCGATAGTATAAGTGAAGATGTTTTGGATACATTACAGCAACGACAGAGAGTAAGAAAACAGAAAAAACCGTATTGTATTGTATATTATATGTATTCAGCTATTACATGTGGTATAGTGAAGAATATAAAGAAGAAAAAGGGAACAATCTCCAGTAACTGATGCTTCAGGAATTGCAGTGGAGATGTCATGGGGGCGGAGCTTGAAATTTTTATTAGTGTGGACACAAATAGATAATATTCAAATTACTCATAAACATCTTCGGGTGTTTTTTTTTTTTTTTTTTCATTCATATTTAATAGTTTATAGTGATGTAATATTTTGATCTTTAAAAAATATTAATATCTTTTTAATAATTTATCAAAATTGATGATCTATTAGTTGTATTCGACATAAATCTATAATTACTTTATTTCAATTTTAATATTTAGGCACTATAAAAAAATTAGTACATAAATGAATATTTAAGATTGGATTTAATTATAATATAAATATAAAATAGTAAGAGAAGCAACAACTACTCAATTACTTAGTTGGTAGTGTTGATTCATCTAAAGCTAGAGAGAGTTGAGCTGGAATCCCAACCCCTTTGTTATAGGTTATTGTTGTATGTTGTTATGGTTTTGTTCTGGGCTTTGTGTTGGTTATGTATAGGTTAGATTCTGGGCTTTCTACTGGTTATGTATGGGCCAATTTTGTTGTGGGCTCTGTTATATGTTAAAGGGCCAATAGGGGCCCATGCTCCCATGCCCCACGATAGCTCTACCCCGGGATGTCATGAGTTATTAGTGATCAATGTCCAAACAAAGTGCTATAAGAGGTAGTTGTGATGCAACAGGGTAAGTGTTTTTGAGGTAGAAAAGCTTAGAAGGATGCTTAGTTATTCTATCATGTGAGGGCTTGTCATCGCCCTACAAATTGTTTTTCTAAGTCTTGGAGTGTCAATTTGTGACGCATTTGTTCAAACTGGATTGAGGAGAGAGTCTAGTGAAGATGTCTTCTAGCTGATTATGAGAGTCAATGTAAAGCATGGTGCTTTCATTAGAGCGGATGTGATCTTGAATGAAATGATAATTAATCTTTATGAATTGAATGCATGCATGAAATATGGGATTGTTAGCAAAATACATGATTGAGGTGTTATCACAGATGAGAGAAGTGGCGTTAGGATAGGGAATATGGGAGTTATGTAAGAGACGGCAAAGCCACACTATGTCGGAGGCAGTAGAGGCAAGAGCTTAATGTTTGGCCTTTATGAATGATTTGGGGACAGTTGGTTACTTTTTGATACTCTAGGAAATAAGAGGTGTTATTAGCAATATGCAATAACTAGTGAATTTGTGATATGTATGATCAGATGCCTAATCAGAGTTCGAATAGAAATGAAGAGTAAGATCTCCTTTGGTGATTGGCAGGCCAATATTGATGGTCCCTTTGATGTATGAATTGGTAAAGTTGAATAGTAGTGGAAGCAATGTTCCAATGGGTGATAGCCAAGTATTGCAGAGAACCGACAATTCTGTGACAAGTCGGTGAAAAGCTGATTCCATTATATTTATGAGGAGATTTGAGAGATGGAGAAGGGGTTGATATGCAATAAGCCAATTGAAATTTTTATAGGAAGTCATGGGCTTATTTTGTTTTGTTGTTGTAAATATCTAGAAGATGTGTAGGTGACTTGATTGTCAAGGAAAATAAGGATACAAACCTATTGATTTTAAAGATAATTGACTTTCTAAGATTGATGATAGTCGTGATTGTGTCAAGGTGGTTGCTAATAATGAGACTTACATCAATGTAAATAAGATTGTAAATGCATGTGGAGTTGTTGGTGTAGAGCAATAAGAAAGATTCAGATTTATTGAATTTGAAACTATAGTTGAGAAGGAAGTTGGAGAAGGTTAGAAATCATTTTTTTGGCACCTATGTTATGTCAAAAATGGCTTTGCAGATGTGTAGGGTGTTGGGGGATGATAAAGTCGGAAGGTTGGGACATATAAACAACCTTGTCAAGTGAGCCATGGAGAAATTCATTGGAGATGTCAATCTAAAGAACAAACCACTGATGTGAAGGGAAACAATGAGAAGGATTCTCATGGTCGGCATATTGGTGATAGGATTGAATGTTTCAAAGCAGGGGCGGAGCCAAAAAAAATTATTAGTGGGGGCACAAATTAATAATTTTCAAATTATTCTAAATATGTATTTAAAATTTTAATAAGTAAAATTGTTAGAAAAAAAATTATACATTGATATTTTCTAAAATAAAATTGATCTACTGCCTAAAGTTCATTTTCTATATTTTCTTTTTGCTAATTTTAAATGTATTTTCATATTCAAATAAATTTAAAAAATTAGATTATATCATAAAAATTAAAACTTTAAATTTACAAACTGGTTGGATCTAACACTTTAATGGTTGGATCTAACACATGATTCTTTACAATTTTTATGGCGGAGAATGTTCTTTTGATCGTTATTATAGCAACTGATATAATATAATATAGAACAATTATACTTACTTTTAAATAAAAAATAACTTACTTGAGTGGGCTTTGAGATCCTCTTCTCAACAATATATAATTATAATTTATTAAATTCTCTTCTCTAGTCTTCCTGTCAATTTAAAAAATTAATATAAAATGTAAATAGAATCAATTCAATAATATTTTTCATTTTTATGAGATTTTTAAATGCTTTTATTATATATTGTAAAGTAAAAAATCTAATAATATTGTACACATTCATAACAAATTATCAAATAACTATAAATTTCTTTTTCAGAAAAAAAAGTGATAGAAAGAGAGACTCAAATAGAGAGAGAGAGAGAGAGAGAGAGAGAGAGAGAGAGAGAGAGAGAGAGAGAGAGAGAGAGAGAGAGAGAGAGAGAGAGAGAGAGAGAGAGAGAGAGCCATGTGAATAGTAAGAATTAATCTCAATTATGAATAGAGATGGCTCCCAATTTTTCCCAGAAAAAAAGTGCAGATTGCTTTCCAACTGGGCTTCAGTGGTGTGGGAAAAACAACAGCAACCAAAGAATTTTTAGGGTAAAATTAGTTGACATAATTTTATTTAATCTTTTATAGCAAATACATTACCTAATTAACAAAAATTTCACTGGCCAGTGAGGGCACTTGCCCCCAGTGCCCCCACCCTAGCTCCGCCAGTGTTTCAAAGTAGTCAATATTGTATTATTGCTTAAAGCCTTGAGCAACTAAACAAGTTTTATAATGATCAATAGTTCCATTGCCAAGGATTTGTTAATTTGAAGACTATGGAATGAGGGTCCATGTACCTTAGCGCTGGACTGCAGTAAATTCGGCCGACATGGCACCTATACCATATAGGAAATTTGGAGGCATGGGTATGAGAAGTGGGGGTAATACTGGGGTGATGAATGGTGTAAAGAATGAACAGCTATTTAGGTTTTAGATGACATATTTTAAGAAGAGTGTGAATGGGGTGAATGTTGAGTGGAATCAAAGATATGGCGAGTTGTAGAGAATAAAGATATGAAGTTGCAGGAGAGGTTGGGGGTAGGTATTGAGGGGAATTCAATCAATGTTATGAGGAGGAACTTGCAGATAAATTGAGGTATCTGTGAGAGAGGGTTGAGAAGAATTTGGTGTAGGTGTTGACCTCAATATAAATGTCATAATCAATATAAGTGAAGGCTGAGATCGACAATCAATGGACATGATGCCATATGTAGCGAGCTCGAAACACCTCGACATTGCATGGAATCACTCGGACATTATACATTCGTGTCAATTTGTCTAAAATGTGATACTTATCATAGAGGCATAGCTCGTGTGCAAATTAACCCAATCAAGGAATAAGGAACACAATGATTGTCAAGCATGGTGCTGCACAAAATTGTTAAATGACGTTAGATTGTGAAATGGGCCGCATCGTTGTACCAACAACATTAAATTTATCCAGGGGAGGACCTCTCATGATTAATTTGAGTGAACATGATAAAAAAATGAAAAACTACAAGCAGGCATTGCATGAAATCGATATAAAGCTGTCTGTTTATAAAACAGACTTCGTCACTGCATTCAGAACATTAAAAAATCTCGGATATGATACTCATATTGCCTATGTAATTGCATGAGTTGAAAATCAAAATTTGATCATGTGTTAGGCGATGAAATGCAAAACGAGACACTAAAAAAATGAGAAATCATGCAAGGTTGATTCAGGTTTATTTTATCTCTTTTTAATGTGTGTGTGAACATATCATGTTTACGCGAAGCCATTTCCCATGCCTCTGACCCATCTCCTTTAACTCATGCATGAGACCTCTTACTTTCTCTCTCTGATACATATCTCATTCTAATGCTCTTGACACTAAACCCCTTTCTTGATTGCAGCAGCAACTCTACAACACATATCCACTCCCATACTTCTTTAACTTACAATAGTTTTAGTTAACTTCCTTCAACCTAACAACCCCAACTTCGTCTATGGAATTGCCCATCTCCTCTACACATAACCTCCTCACCTCACAATCACCTTTTGGCTGAACTCATCATCAACTTTTGATTTCTTCTCCTTTTCCTACAATCTCCTACTGACCAACCACCTCTCTCTGTGTTTGATAACCTAGCACAACTCTCCAACTCCCAGGACAACCCCCTTGCAACTCCCATCTCTAGGAACACTACCAAAAATAGGTCTTTTTGATATTTGGGGTTGTTTTAAAACAGCTGCCAAATCCACCATTTAGTAGCAGTTTAAGTTGCAAAAAACTAGTGGCGGTTTTAACCGATGCAAGTAGAACCGGTTTTGACCTCTACCAAAATTCTCCATTATCTTATACACCACTCAACGTTTCAGCTAGCACTAATTCTTCGTTCGTTTGCTGCCTGATAGATCAGAGAGTTTCCTTTTTTATTCTTCATGCACTTGATGCCTGCTATCTTAGCGTGGTGCTTGCCCTAATTTCTTCCTCTTCTTCATTTCATTGGAGTTTCCTTTTCGATTCGTGCACTTCGTGCCTTTGATCGGAGGAGCAAAGTTCTGTCGAAGCACTCGTCTGCTCGCTCATCCGGCTAGTTGATCGTGAGCTACTTCTTCCTCTCCTTCACCGGTTTGTGTTTCATTCCTATTCTTGTCTAGCTTTGTGGATTCATTCCTATGCTTGTGCACTTTCCATTCCTAGATATAAACATTTTATTCAATGGTTGCAAATGATGTTTGTTGGTTTTGCAAATTATTAGGTTTTCTATGCTGTTGGAATTTTATTTCCTGATATGATTCTCTTTGTTAGATGATTTGATTTTTAGAAGCATGCATAATTTTATTTTATTCTCTACGTGGGCATTGTAGATCTTTGACTAATTAATATTTTTAGTTTAGTACTTAATAGTTAAGTTTTTCTTTTATTATCATTCCATTATATTAATAACTTCATCCCATTGTGCTAATAACTTCATTGTTTCTATGTGTATCTAACCTACAATGTTAAGCCTAATAAAAAAACAAGGCTTTCATACTATGTATTGGATGATTATGACACCCTAAGATGGAGCAAATTGGAATTAAATTTTTTTGTTATATTTCTAAAGCTAATTAGCAATACTATAAACTAGCGTATAGTTTTAAAAGCTTGTAGGTAATATAAATGATAAAGTAACAAAACTAAAATTAAAAAAAACATAATATTTTTATTTAGTATGGCTGATATAACTGATGTAGAACCCTGAGTGCATAAAGAGAAGATATTCTAAGTATGTGTTATGTTAGCCATTTTTATTTGCTTAATTAAATGGATAAGTTGGATGGGTATGGCCAGCCTTTACATGAGGAGTTATGGGGAGCCATGTTGGTAAAGGGGAAGAGTTATGGAAATTACAAAATGGTTGCACTAGTGGCAAGCTACCTTGCTTCGTTTTTTAAAATTTTAAATTTCTCTCTCATCTAATGTTGTCTTTAATACTTCTAATTAGTGGATAAAGATGCTATTGATATCTTATAAATGAAATTGTAAGGAAAATCCTTTTGTTGAAGCTTAGTGGTCAGCCAAATTAGAAAGGATTTGATTTTTTTTTTTTTTTTTTTTAAGAATACTACTTTGATGAGTAGTAGAGTTTTTTTATCTAGGTTTTAATTTTGATAATTTTCTCATGCTGTATGTTTTTCCATCATCCCTACTCCAATAAAGATATATTTTTTAGTTTATCTAGAAATCTAACTGATTTATTTAAGGATTTTATGATAATCAGTCAAACTAGATTACAATAAAATGATATATTTTTTTAGTTTTTAAATGATTTGTAAAGGTGTTTAGGTCATTAAATTGTTCACATATATCGAAATATCTAGAAGCCCTTAGTCTAATATAAATTGTAGCTAGAGAATGAAATTCATAGAACAACCAGGAGGAAAATTTAGGGGGAAAAAAAAAAGCTCAACAAAAATTCACCAAATTCTCTTACTCCTTACTAGACATCTTCCTATTTAATTTTCATTTTATTACATATATTTAGACATCTAGAGAGATAGTTATAGTAGGTTGAACTTAGGTCTCCAGATCTTATCTAGTTATGAAATTGGGTTGGTCGACCACTAAAACCTTCTCAACCTAAATCAACTAAAATATAAGCTCAATCAAATATATTAGTAATCTCCTATGTATCTTAGGTGATCTCCACATCCAGCAATTATATTGTATCAATGATCTGACCCACACCTACTACCAACACCATTCCGATTTACATCCATGCTAGCTAAATCTTAGGTTCTAACTTAACTAAATCCCATGTTTTCCTTACAAATCACATTTCTTTAAATTTAGAAAGTTATTTATAAGTTTATTACTATCCTACACTGATGAGCAAAACATAATCTAAGTTCAATATGAACTTCATTATTAACTCAAATTGCTTAGAATAACAAAAAGAAAAGTGCAACCTATCATATAAATAGAAGGTCAAATCATCATATAAATTGACCAAAATGCTGAGTCATCTCAATCTTGTACTCCTAATAAAGTTTTTTGTTAAGACTTTTAGTCATCTCATAAAATTTTGGCTTAAGATATAAATCTTGGGAGTTTATTTATTTTAAAAATTATATTTAGTCTTTGTTCTCCTTCATCAAATTGGGTAATATTTTTTTCTCAGAAACTGATGGGACTTTATTTTCTCAGATTTGATGGATAAGAGTTAGATATCAAAACTGAAATGGAGTAGTGATTATATTGAAGGTGTTGAGAATTTTTTAGAATTTGCAACTCAAAGTCAAAGTTCATCGCAAAAAATTCTATGTTCATGCAAATTATGCATTAACAGATATTTTTATTATGTAAAAGATGTCAAGTTGCATTTACTCTCCCAAGGATTTTTCCCTGGATATGTTGTTTGGAATCAACATGGAGAGAAACATGTAGTGATAATGGTAATGTTAAGTACAAACTCTAGGCGAGCAGCCCAGAACAAATGATATAGAAGGATTGTTAAGGGACACATTTTGCTCAGGCAATGCCAATTTAGATGATGAACATAATGAAAATAACATAGATTTGACAAAAGATGATGCGATGAAATATGGTGATTTATTACTAGAAGCAGGAACATAATTATACCCTGGTTATTTTTTTCTTTTACTAGCTCTATTCTGATGACTTGCTTTGGCTCTATCCAATTTAGAGGTGGCCAACATTTCCATTTTATAATTACACTTTTTGCATATTCAGAGCTTTCTAAGATTGACTTCTTGTGGAACATCAGGCAGTCTTGTAGTTAGCAGATTATCCCAAAAGGATATAATATCCTTAGGTTGACTTCTTGTCTTCTCTTTTCTTGGAGTAGTTTCATATATTAGTTTCCAAATGAATTTTGCATGACATGACTCATCAATCCAATGATGAATAAGATGGTTCATTAATGGGTTCTTCATTATAATATGTGGTCCGAGTTTAAATAGAGGTTTCAATGGGCTTGCAAGCAAAAATTCTCATTTCTTCAAGAAATTTTAAACCTTTTTATTATAGTTTAACTCAGCTCTAAGTAAATTATCATTTCTCCAATTGCTTGAAGTATTACCAATAGAATAACATTTGAATAAATCTATAACAATACTTATTTTGCTGTCATATGAATTAGAATTTGTGATATCTTTTGGTTATGCATTTAAAAAAAAAATTGGAGCATTATGGCGGTTATAACTGCCACAACATATTGCATTGTGGTGGTCATAACCACATCAATTCTATAAATCAATTCATTTTTATTAGAAATGTAGCAGTTATAACAGTTATAATTCTGTAACTTCACGACAGTTATAACCATTGCTAAAACTAGCACTTCGCCAAAATTACCCCGTCGATCCATAAATTGTTGTGTAATGTCCTTGTAATTCATTGCAATTACAGCAGCCATGCAGTGGTCCAAAATCTGTTGCAAAGAAAAAAGTTGTTAAAATCGCCGGTATAGGTCAAAATTTGTGCTACGATAGCCCTATTTTTTGATAGAGGAAATTACATACAAACAACCTCTCCTCTCTACTACTTTCTCTACATCTCTACTCACCTTCTCTCTCTCTCTAAAATAGAGATATACCTCTCTGTTTAGATGCTTCCTCCCTCTTCAATTAGATAACAAAACTCTATTTGTCTCTTTTTCTAACTATAATATTTCTCTCTCTCTCTCTCTCTCTCTCTCTCTCTCTCTCTCTCTCTCTCTCTCTCTCTCTCTCTCTCTCTCTCTCTCTCTCTCTCTCTTCTTTATTCCTTTTATTCTTTCTTTTTTCTTTTTGACTTTTATCTTTTTTGGTATTTTCTCTTATTATATATATATATATATATATATATATATATATATATATATATATATATATATATATATATATATATATATATATATATATATATATATATATATATATATATATATATAGAGAGAGAGAGAGAGAGAGAGAGAGAGAGAGAGAGAGAGTTGTGCGCTTTGCCCCTCGCTAGTTTCCTCTTCATCTCCTTGTTATCGTTGCCTCATGTGTAAGGTATAAATTTAACAAAACTCAAAATCTCAAAATCTATTCTTAACGCATTTAGCTTGACAAATAGAATTTGTGCACGCATTTTTTAGTGTGACGGGAAAACTTGTAGGTGAAGTTTGCGACGCACGAATAAGACTTGTGCTTGCTTTTGTTCGCATGATAGGATAAAATTAAATACCCATTCGCATTATTCTAACGTGGCGGGAAAACTTATTTTCGCTCGTGCAGGTGATAAAAGTTCATCTACATCTTTATTGATGTGGTGGGATTAAATGTCATAAGTACGATGTCACCCGTTACTGATCACCATGCATTTTCTTGGAGTGGTGGGTAAGTCTAGACTCTTTATAGATTACCCCTACAGGAGGGATATGTTGGGAGGCTACTAGAAATTTGAAGGACTCGTAGGGAAGGGAACTTAAAAAATGAAATAGAACTAAATAAAATTTGTAAGATTTAAAATAACAAGGAACTCATAATGACTTTGAAAAAATCTTGCTTACTAGTATAGACTTCTCACTAGCACTAGAACAATTGCATACCCTAAGAACTTGCTTAAATTGAATTGGAATGAAAATAATGAAGGAAAGCATCTCCCTTTTTATTGATAGAAAAGGATGGTTCGTATGCCCCGCCTACATTTGTAATACTGATATGCTGATAAAAATTACGATTATTTGATGATATGGATATATCCCATATAGTATGCCTATATTTTTTGAACTGATATTTTGATAGAAATTGCAATGATCAGAAGATAGGATAGGTATTGTAGGTCTCCCTTGTGTTATTAGACTTTATATATAGATGCAAATTGACTCAAGTAGATAAAGCAGCTAAAAAAAACCTAATTCAACAACTAACATCATTGAATCGACAACACACATGCGTAAGTTGATAGAAGATTTTGATTTTAAAGAAATTAAAAAATAAGATAATGCATTTGTTCTAGTAGCAAAAAATTGCTAACAATCAAATATGGGCATTTTAAATTTTTGTATACATAATTTTTTTTTTTCAAATCTATTATTGCTACCTCAAAAAGTGGTCGCTAATTTAAAAAGCATGTGGTAGCCTCAAGAAGCATGCTGCTAACTTAAGGAACATGCAATTATCTCAAGAAGCTAGCAACAACCAACAAAGCAAGTCACTTTGAGGGAAAATTATTCTGTGCAGACATCGGATGCAAGCTTGCATACAGATTACTGCACTTTTACTGCACTTTTGATATACTTTTGCAAAAAAACAACTAATACACAATTTTAATTGCATATTAGTTGTCTTTTTGCTGAGTATTTGTAAAAATATTGCAAAAGTGAAGCAAATGTCTTACTCATTGAGTATTTGCTGCGCTTTTCAAATACTCAGTAAAGGGCAGCTAATATGCAATTAAAATTGTGTATTAGCTGTCCCTTTTGCAAAAATACATCAAAAGTGCAATAAAAGCACAGCAATCCGGATGCAAGCTTGTGTTTGATCTCCGCACATAATAATTTGCCCACTTTTTGAGATTTGCAGTAGTCTCGAGAAGTGTGTAATAGCCTCAAGATGTATGCTACCACCTCAAAAAGCATGCCATTACCTTGATAAGTTTGCTAACATTTTAAAATAATAAAATTTAATACAACTAAAGGTGTGTAAAGAAGCTATGCAAGTGCTTCAGAATGCATGGTTAAACAAATTGCATTTTATATGAGTGAAAATTTAAAATTCTATATTAAAGAATAATTATTCATAATTGATAATTTAATTGCAATATTATTATAGAAGGATTATATATAAAACTTATTGATGTAAAGATCATTGCTTTATTTCTATTTATTGATATTCTAATTATTATTATTATTATTATTATTATTATTATTATTATTATTATTATTATTATTATTATTATTATTATTATTATTATATACATATTCTTATATTTGTATTCATACACTTGCATAAGTTTTAACAATCATATTAGTCACTCTCTTTATCAATCATGTATGTTATCATGTATGCAATCACTTGTATATTATACACATCATGAACTATCATATGAATTAAGCATGCATGTATATGTCAAGTTAATACTAAGCAATGCAATACATCCAACTATGATGTGGTATTTTTCCATTTCATTATATCAATTAATCTTCAAACAAACGATATTTATTTAAGAGTCATCACTCTTCACCCTTCAGTAAAAGCAATTAATCAATAATAAGTTCAATCTAGTAGTACACCATAAACCTTTTAATTTAAAAGAATACTCATCAGCCCACTTTCATGTACATCAAATTCAATCTATATCCTACCATCATCAATCATATCATTTATAGGGGTGTCAATATTTAACACGACCCAAAAAACCGACTCGAACCCAACATGAAAATTTCAGGTTAGGGTCATCACGAACTCAATACAGGTCGGGTTCGAGTTAAAGATTTTAACCCATTTGAAAAATGGGCCAGGTCCGGGTTGACTCGGAAACTAAAAATCGACCTTCTTTGACAAGAACCAGTTGTTTCCCGCTCTTTATCTGTCCTGTCATATCACCCGCGTCTGCCAACTGAAGATATGTCGCGCCCGTCAGTCACGTCCGCCAAGCTAGCCATCTGCATTAGTTAGTCACGTCTGGTGTCCTCCAGGCCAGCCATGCTGCATTCGTGACTCGGTTAGTTGTCGGCCCATCTGTCACTACCTCGTCATCTGATCATCTTGTTATTGGAAGTAGGGTGTAGCGACGGGAGCTCGACAACTCTCTATCAGAAGTAGCAATGGGAACTTGGGACGACAACTTCCTATCAGAAGTAGTGATGGGAGATTCCTATCAGAAGTAGCGGCGGGAGCATCCTATCCGAAGTAGCGACGGGAGCCCAGGACGGTAGCTTCAGAGCTTCCTATTGAAGTAGCGACGAGAGCTCGACAGCTCGCAAAGAGACTGGAGTTCAGACCGTTTGGCAGCTCAAAAAATCAAAAAATACTAAATTTGTGTTGGGTCATTGTTCGGGTCTGAAAATCGACCTATTTGTAAAAAACAGGTTGGGTTCGAGTTGACCCGAATAGTACCGAATAAGTTCTGAGTTCGACCTGAACCCGACCTGTGACCCGAAATTGACACCCCTAATCATTTATAGTCAATCTTTCTTACTTGCATACTTATATCACATTGTATATATCATATCATTACTAACTATCACATAACATGTGTATATGCAATGCAACTAACATAACATAACATATAATACATCAACATACATGATGCATGTTAAATTGATGAATAGTAAATTTATGCATATAATACATCTCATGTTTGTATGTAGTATAGTGACCCTTAGTCATTTTGTACTTCATATTATACTTTTAAAACTAAAATGACATATACACAAAATCAACCAATGAAATGTCAATACGAGCAAGCCAAAACACGTTTAGGACGATGATATTCGCTACATATCAAAAGTTGCACGATGAAAATTCACTATAACAAAAATTGTTACATTCTTATCAATCATAGAAGATATAAAGTTTGGGAATCAAAATCATTGAAAATATAAATATTATTCGGGTGTATACTGCTATTAAAAAAATTTATAACTAATTCAACTAGATGAAAATGACTCAAACAAATTTCTCTCTCCACTTCCTCTCATTTCTTCCTTTGCAAGCCAGCATAGGGGTGGAAAAATGGTGAAAGTGACAATATATATATATATATATATATATATATATATATATATATATATATATATATATACTACAAATCACAGCGTGTTAGCGCTGCATGCCAAAATCCTAGAAATGGTAAATAAAAGAACAAAATGCCATTGTGTTCATTTTATCATCATAGTCCCCCAGCATTGTTGAGCTTGCTAATGCAATGCCATAACACTATGGTTAAATTTTATTTTAAACTATCTCATTTTAAATTTTGAGGTATTATATA
The DNA here is from genome assembly GCA_016618105.1 of Dendrobium huoshanense. Taxonomy (NCBI): domain Eukaryota; kingdom Viridiplantae; phylum Streptophyta; class Magnoliopsida; order Asparagales; family Orchidaceae; genus Dendrobium; species Dendrobium huoshanense. Next base: position 32,736,872 of record CM028347.1, read on the forward strand.
TAATGGACGAGTCATCAATTGCCCAACTGGCTCTGCCTAGTTTGAGCTCAAATTTAGACATGTATATACTTTTTTTTTTTTTTACAAATTTGAATTATAAGAATCATTTTTTCAATGTTTCATACTCACTTTTATGTTTTATGATCTCAATAAAGCCTCAATCATAAGTTCCATGAAAATTTAAAGAATTATTTTTCTTTTGCTTAAATCAACAAACCTACTAAAAAATAATTAAATATATTTTTTGTTCACAGCTTTGAGAGGTGCACATTAACGATAGATGAATAATCACATATTATCAAGAATTTTAAAATCGGACTGGTCAATGAACCCGAAGAACAAGAGGTTAGTGGTTCGATGGTTCGACAGGGTTTGAACCAGATAACGTAATAAATATTATTATATTTAAATATTGTAATAATGACACAACTATTTATAAATATATAATAAAAATTGAACATAATTATAATATGAACTATAAAAAATAAAACAATATATATAGTAAATAAGAAAAAAAGCATAATAATATATTTCACTTGAATACACGACTAATCATAGAAAGATGCAAAAATATTTTATACCAACTAATAACAAAAAGAAAACATATTCACTTTCTCATTTCAATAGTTTAAAATTTATAATAATTTAACAAAAGAAAAATCAAAGATCTCCTAAATTAGTATAACCAAATCTATCCACGTAAGTTGAGTCTCCAGATCTTGCTTCACCTAAATGTTCAAACTTAAATGCTTCCGATTGATCAAGCCCGATTATGTTGCCTACATCTCCTTCATTCTCTAAGTCACCTACACCAATAAAAAAGATATTATTTTTGCTTTCATTTAAATGTTATATTCAAATTTTATTATCAACTTACAATGTCCTGATTGATTAAATGATATATTTTGTTCTTCAACAACTAGCATTGCATCTTCTTTGTATATCTCATTTTCTAAATCCTGCAAGTCAAGTTCTGGAGTTGTTTCATCTTCAAGTATCCAAAAATCAACCACTTCAATACAAGCGTTGTCTAGAGGGTCATAATGTCTTTTTTTAAGTTGAAACCTAAAAAATGAATAAATAACTTTATGTTAAAATTATACATACTATTTAAATTGACACTTGTACATAAATATTAATATAATTTAAGATCATACTTATTCTTTAAATTTATATTATATCGAACATATACTAGATCATTGAGTCATTGATGCTCCAAATAATTTCATCTCTTTGAGTGGATCTGCTGAAAAACACTCCAATTTCTCTCGCATCCTGATGAAGATGATGTTTGACTGAGAATTTTTATAGTTATTTTCTACAAGTTTGGAGCACTTGATCCAAACATCTTCCACCACTCGTATATATATTATCAAGTTTGAGGATTTAATGAATAAGTATATTAATATAAATATATAAACATATTGAAAGTAAAAAAGAGAATTAACAGATTGCATTTCTTTCACCATTACCAGTGCAATTAGTTTTCCAAAGCATTCTAAGCCATCACGGAATAATCTGAATTCATTTATTGCAATTGTGGGCATAGAGCAAATGTCTTTATTTCCAATTAATTCTACTAGACCTTGTAAATTTTTTGAATTTTGACAATAGTTCTCTTTATCATACTAGAAATGAGGATTGAGAAAATATGCTGCTTTATAGATGTCTTTCCTTAATTGAGTATCTCATCTTCTTTTTATTATTGTAGTAAAAAGGCTTATATGATCTCTTTATATATCTGAACATAACTTTAATTGCCTTCCTTGCCTTGTACATGCCATCATATAGATATCCAAGAGAAGGTTTTTCATCAGAATCAATAATACGCAACAACCTAATTAAAGGGCCCGATATCTTCGAAATAATAAGACAATTATCCCAAAACTTTAAGTCCAAAATAATTGAAGCCACTTCCTTTCCCTTAGAAGTTTTGGATATCCCCGAATCCATAAAGAAATTACTTGTGATTAGTGCTTATATGTCATGATGGTGCTCATGCACACTTTTCAAAGTAATGAAGGTTGTTACAAAACGGGTTGCTCTAGGATGTACGATCTCCTTCTAACCTGGCGTTCTCCTAAGCCATGCAAGTATGAATATATGATTATAACAAAAAATTATCAACTTCGATGCTTTTTTTGCTAGCTCCTCTATGAGAGACATGCTTCCAATATCTTCAAAATTAAATTCATACAATATACAACACAAGGTGACCAGTAAATATTGTTGAATCTTTCCACGTAACAGTTGACCCACCTTTTTGTAATTAGCATCATTATTAGTAATTATTTGAACAACACTCTCTTAACCAACCCACTTAATAACTTCAATAAATAAAGATCACAAAGTGGTAACATTCTTTGTAATGTTTGAAGTATCAACTTATTTTAAAAAAGAAACACTATGCGGACAATATATCAAAAATTTGATTAAAGTTCTGCTCCTACTATTAGTCCATCCATCTGCCATAAGTGTACAACCTATTTCCTTCCAAGTTTATCTATAACTATCAATGAGTATCCTACATTCTTCCTTACAATTTAATCCCTAAGTAGGTTTACTCTCATATTGTGATAATTGGAGAGCTTATAATCAGGACCTATAGCAGCAATGACATCAACAGCTTTCTATGCATATACTGAAGTAAGAGCAATAAATGCGATGCAACAATAAAAAAACCACCTTGCTAATGCCATATCAGCATTATGCACTACTTCTTTAGATGCTAAAACACTCTTAATTGAAGGTTGGGAACCTTGTGTAGTTTTGGGGGCAAGGAAGGTATCTATATCAGAAGTTTTTTTTTTTTTCCTTTACCTAATTCTAATACATGTGCTTGAGAAGATTGTGTTTTGGAAAGCGAACAAGCATCTCTCTTTTCATCTATAGTATCATCCACAGGAAAATGGTGCACTGTCCAACTCATCATGTGCTTGCTATTTTTTTCTTGAAATCTCCTTCAAGTTTTCCTGCATTTGATATCTAATGACATGTGAAATCTTCTTGCAAGCAGCTATATTCTCCTTTACACCTGCTAAATATTATTTCATTTTATTAATTTCTCCTACCTTGTATGAAATACCATAATATAAATATTTAAATTGTTTTTTCCCATCAGCTTTTTTAACTTCAATAAAATGATTCCAAGCAATGTTCACTTTCTCACACATAGCATAACTAGTAGCTATAGACTGATTACTAGGAGCTTCCATTTTAATTTGGTTAACTAAATAAAATCACATACACATAAATTAAAACCCAAGGTAGAAAACTACAATGTAAAAAAAATGCATGGTAGAAAACTACATGATAGAAAACTACATGATAGAAAACTATGCAAGGTAAAAAAGTATAAGGTAGAAAACTGCAAGGTAAAAAACTATGCAATAGAATTGAGCTGTTTGAAAAGATATACAATGCATACCTTAATCCGCCGTAGAGAAGAATTTTACCACTACCTAAAGTCTCCAACCTTTAAGCACAAAAGATGATTTCCCTAAAGAAAACCTGTAATAGAATTAAAATGATTTCAATTGTAATAGAATTGACATGATTTCAATTATTGTAGAGATTAAGTTTGGATCAATATTTTACATATGAATTTAAGCAGTAAGTGATGGTAGACAAGGGAATGCAATTTAAGATAAGATCTGCACTTCAATCTAAACTTTATTGAAATCCTAAAGAGCAGCATTTATTGATCACTAAAGAGCAGCATTTACATCCTAGAGGGCTTAATTAAATACTATTAGGCATGATGTAGACTCATCCTTATGGTAATAAGGATCTATTACAAGGACAAACCCACAAACCATTTCAGAACCCATATATATATATATATATATATATATATATATATATATATATATATATATATATATATATATATATATATAGACAAAGCCAAAAATTCAATCATTAAAAACTAATAAAACAATCAAGGAGAAACCCACTTTTGTTTCATCACAATTTCTAACAGGATAATCATGAATAAATGATTAAAAAAAAGAGCAGCTTGGCAATGGAACTTTCCTAATGATGGTTCCTAAGAGAAGACTAACCTGAAAAAACAAAAAGAATAAACACTAAGAAAAAATCATGACGATTTGAATGTTGACTATTTAAAACTTCTCCACTTAAAAACTATGCCAACAGGCCCTAAATGCAAAAGATAATGCAAAAATCCGAATATAATCCACGTATAGCAGTGATAGAATCCTAAATGCATTTTACGTTTCAGAATAGAAAAAAGAAAGCACAAGAAAATGAAATTTAAACGAATATTCATACAAGAAAACTATAAACATTAAAGATTAAAGACTACATTCATCACGTCTCTAAATTTTGAAAAAAAAAACTCATTTAGAAACAAACTAGAACCAGAGATGTTGGCTTCTGGCTTCGGGAATGAGCAGTCAGTGTTGGCTTCATAAATTGGAAGGAAACGCCGGAGATAAGACGCCGAACGAGAAGAAGAAGGCCGAAGCAGAAATGCCGAAGGAGAAGGAAAAGGCCGAATGAAATGGCAAATTATTGGGTCAGGTGACGGAACACAGAGATAGGTCCGGATATTAATAAAATATTATTTTAAATTTAGCGCAAGTAAAGCGCAAGTAAAGCGCAGGTAAAGCGCAGGTAAAGCGCAACTAAAGCGCAAGTCAAAAAGTTCAAGTAAAGCGCAGGTAAAGCGCAGGTAAAGCGCAAGTAAAGCGCAAGTCAAAAGCGCAGTCAAAAGCGCAAGGTGACACGGCAAATTTTTATTGGATGTCCAAACTTATTTTTCGCCTCCGGTCACCTGACCCTATAATATGCTGAATGAAATAGGGTTTTTTTTTTTTTTGTTTCGGCTTCGTATAAGACTCCCCACTGGCTCGTCGTCGCGTAATTAGCTTAGCACATTGCGCCTTTGCCTTTGAATCTCATCTCAGCCGTCGGATATTCACTGTAGCTGAACCGACCAGTTTTAGGGAATTGGAACCAGTTTGTCGGTTTAGCGATCGAACTGGCGATTCGGCCGGTTCATTACCGGTTCTCTGCGAAATAGGTTATAACATAAACTGTAACCGGCAGACCGACCAGTTTACAGTTCAATCGGTTGAACCGCTAGGTCCGGTCAGATTTTAAAAGCCTTGCATATTATAATATTTTTAATATTATTATATTGTGTTGCAAAGTTTTTTTATGGCTTAATATATATTTTCATATGATAAAAGTTTTAACATAAATAAATGGGGGCAAATGCTATACCTCGATAATTTTCACTTGATTATTATGAATCTCAAGGTAATATTTAAATTCAAAATTTTCAAAATTAAATTCATTAACACCTGAACTACAATTTCAACAAACCTACAATCGAATGAAATGTCTCAGAAAGATGAACCCATTGACATCATAAATAACCCTTATATGAGTCAAAATGCATCAACATTAAAAAATTGATGCATAGTTAGAAGCTTATGACATTAATTGAAGAGCTAAATGATATATAAATCTTTATGCATTTATAATTAAATATAGCAAATCAATTAGACAAATCCAACAAGCCAAGTTCATTTAATTGTGAGAGGATATAAGTAGAGCCCTATTATTTACATGGAAAAGCCGAAGAATTCATGCATTTTCTTGGGATTGTCATTGATGATCACCATCAGCAATTGACTTTACTATCATCTAACTTCCGTCATCTAATTATTGTCGTATGACTACTAACATCTGTTGACATCGATTTTGCCTAGAATCGGGCTTGGAGAGTTGACTTGGTCAAATTGACCAAGCGAGACCCCAAGACCCTCTCCAATGGGTTCAGTGAGTCGAGTCGAGTCTGTTGAGCCCGGGTTTGGACCTTGAGTCAACCCAGTTGACCAGGTCAACCAGAGTTGACCAATTTGGATCCTTTGAGCCTAAAATTAATTCCAAATTGATTTCATGGATTTTATGGCTCGACCCATGGGCTCCCTTGACCCTCTTGACTGATTTGACCAAGTCAATCGTTGACTTGGTCAAACCAAGTCTTAAATAGGTGAAAATCACCTATTTAGAGCCCATTAAAGCCTCATTTAATGCCTTAATCAATTCCAAACATTTTGGAATTCAAATCCACGACCTAATAACTGATATTTCCCTCCAAATCATATCATGATCGAATCTAGGCCGTTCAAGATAGAGGAGGAGCCTTAAATAGCCAAAAATTAGGTTTTGGAAAGGATCTTTTTGCCATTGCTCTCTCTCCAGATCTCCACAAGCTCTGAAATTTCTTGTGAGAGTTCCTGGAGTTCCCCAACATCTTCTCCAACCAAGATCCCACGAGCTCGAGTCGCCGGCGGCGAGAACTCTGGCGAAATCGAGCCCCACAAAACTTTTGGGCCTTCTATCGCCCAATCCAAGGAGATTCAGATCTTGATATTAACAGAAGAAATATTCCTGTCGTTTCAATGAATCCAACGAGCCTAAGAATGCGAAATCGGACGGTTAGATCTCTCAAAATCCTTAGAATAGCTCACAACACATAGGATAAAATAGCTTTTTGAAAAGCTGATTATTTTCCAAACTGACACTTCCCCATAATTTCTGTTCATGTATAGGAGTGGTGTTTAAAATTTCGTGAAGTTTCGTCCAGTATTTTGAGAGAACTAGACGTTTTTCTATTCTAGGGTTTCGGTTCTCCCTATTGAACTGCATGAAATCGCAGCCGTTGATTTTGAGATCAACGGCTGCGACTTCGCCGTTCTGTGTTTTGGCCGAACATCGGATCCTGATCTTTGTCTACGTGGATAAGTGAGAATGATTGCGGGACCAATCTGATTCCGCCACTTGTCGCGCCAAGAGTTTTTCTGGAGTTTTTATTTATTTTAAATACTTTAAGCCTATTTTTACTTAAAAAATCATAGAAAATTCATTTTTGATCCGATTTTTGCGCACAATACCTCGAATCGATCGTATTTTTGTCCCCGATATTTTAAAATTAATTTCATTTAAAAATTATTTTTATTTACTTAATTATTTAAAAAACAGTGAATATTCGTTTTATTATTATTATTATTATTTATTTATTTAGCTTTTATATATTATTTTATTTTTTTTAATATTTTTTTTAAAATATTTTTATTATGTTATGTTACTGATTTGGCATCATTATTATTTTTATTAGTATTATATTATTATTATTATTATTATTATCATTATTATTATTACAATTATTATCCTTTGTTATTATTTTGAAAACTATTTACTGTTATTATTATTATTATTATTATTATTATTATTACTGTTATTATTATTATATTTCAAATTATTTCAAATATTCAGAGGTGTTCTGATTTTAAATTAATTATATTTGATAATTATTTTTAAACATTATTATTTCAAAACTATTTTAAAATTAGCTTTTTATTGCTCTTAAAACTTTAAAAATCCATGACTTTCTTGTTTTAAATCCGTTGTCGACGCACAGCACCTCGTTTTGGGTGTATTTTAAATTCTGCATATTCTGGAGCTAGTTGTACATAAGATCTTTGAGTCTGTAAGCAGTTAGTTTCAAAACAGCAAATAGCATTATTTTAAAATTATTTAATTATCGTATTCAAACTTTGAAATTGTGTAACTTCTTTGTTTTAAGTCCGCTGTCGACGCATAGCACCTTGTTTTGGGTGTATTTTGAATTATGCATAGTTTGAGACTATTTTAAGATAAAAATGTTTGCTTATATTTTCTGTTATTTCAAAAACAGTAAACTGCACTATTTTAAAATATTCTTTTATTGCATTCATACTTCGAAAATTCATATCTTTGTCGTTCTAAATCGGATTTTGGCGTGTAACCCCTTGTTCTTTTCAGAAAAGAGAGCTTTATGTTTTGAAACTATTTTCAGCCCTTGATTTTGGCTATTTTGACAGATCACTATTTGGATTCGATTATTTGGGTACTTTTGATATTAAATATTAATTATAACATTATTTTCAGGATACAAACTATTTTCAAATCGCTTGAGACTTCGTTAGGGTGGTCAGCGAGTCTCCCATATATTTATTTATTACAAATTGATTTATTTTGAATTATCTTATTTTTCAAGAAAAATTTATATTTATATAATTATTTTAAATTATTTTGAAATTACTTATAATTAAATCCCCTAATTTTGGGAGATCTGCTATTCGATGAAAATTTAGACATGGGTTCTATGAATGAAGATCAAATCATGGGGGAGTGGGTTAGTGGGTGATTAGATCTCAATCATTCACTAATCACTGCATTAGGTGTCTTTTATTTCTTATTATTCGTAGAATGCATGTATAGGATTACACCACGAGCACTTAGCCTAGGCTCTCATAGATTTAAGGACATGGTGTGTTTATTTCATTTTTGTACTCCCATGCATTTATTACCTTGAGGGTTAGTTAAAACATCACTTTAAACATTGATAACGTAGTGACACCTTAAGGACAACAATTAAGGACTCGTCTAGCGAACTTAGAAGTTTTCTAGGAACTAGGACAGATCCCGGATTGACATGAAAACTTCAACACTTAAATCTAGTGACATCATAATCCTTTCATAATTTTCTGGAAATTTTTAGGAGCTTTTAGAGCCCTTAGCTAACCAACCATAATTAACCTGCTAATTAAGGCCCCGAGACCTTCCGAAAATTACAATAAATACATATTAGGTCAGAAAATTACCCATAATAGCTTGAATTGTTTCGAATCTGACCCTTGACCTTAGATAAATAGGGCTCCATAGTTTGACTTCATGTTGACCCCAAATTTGATCATAGGTGGAAATTATCATTTTGCCCCTGATAATTCATTAAAAATTATTAAAAATCCCAAATATCCTCCAAACACTTGGAAACACTTTCTCTGGTCATTCCTGACCTTTGGGAGTGATTCCAATCAGTTTGGAGTTGATTTGGATCAAAACAATAAAAAACTTTCCTTTATTAGGAAATTTAGAAACTTCCCTTAAATACCCCGGATTTAGAAAATTCATAACTTTGTCTAGAGAACTCCGATTCCAGCCTACTACCTGTCTAACTACTCGTATTAAGATCTAGTATTTTCCTAGGGTGTTAGGAATCCCAAACTTAGCCTTTTTCCCATAGTGACTTTTTGGACCCTTAGCTTAATTCCTAAGAGGACCCGGGACTTTCTAAAATTGGCTAATACAATTTAAACTTCAAATATGAATACCCTAAGCTCTTAAAGCTGATAAACAAATTGAAATAATTAAAAATGGATCTAATTCACTAATATTTGAATTTCAATTAAAACATCCTTTTTAGACCCCAACATACCTGAACTCTAGATAACTTTAACTAACTATCCCACTTAGGATTTATCCAAACCACACTAGCCTTACACACACATAGAATTGTTTGCTAGGGCACCACTTCTAGATCTAGGTTAGGCCGCTGTATTTTACTTTTCTGCTGTGTGCCGGAGCTTTCCGTGGTTTTCACTGTATGCTGTTTGGAAAAATGGTTGGTGTGTTTGCTTACTTTTTCTGCACTCTGGATGTGAGCGCTAGATTTACCCATAGGTTAGGAACGTCATATATATATATACTGTTCTTCCGTGCAGGTGGTCATGCTCAAACTAATAGAAGGGGGAGCAATGTCATGATTTTTAACAATGTTTTATGCAGGTGCTTGCTCAGCTCCCCCTAAATAAAAATGAGGGCTAAAATTAATAATTATAACTGCACAGATGGAGCTGCTTAGCCCTCATAATTAAGAGCATGGCTTGGCACAGGGTCAATGGTGTTAGCATTTTCATTTTTTACATAAACTACTTGGGATGATTTTTATTAGGATAACCTTGCAGGGCTTTAGAATTTTCTGCTTTCTATTTAATGTAAAATTTGTAATATTGTTAAGAGTTGTGAAAACAACTATTGAGTTGGGATATTCTTATCCAGCTCGGATTCTAAAAGAAGAAGGCATCCCCAAGGGGAGGGTCTTCTTCCATTTGGAAGAGCGAGCTGGATGGCTTTAGATATCCAAAGAGAAAAGGCAATACCCCCATACTGGGGAAATTGTCTCTTCGTTTGGATATTCAAGCCACGACGGATCTAAGGAGTCTAAGGAGGAGAAATCCAAGAAGTCCAAGGAGAAGATATCCAGAAGACTAAAGATTTGAAGACCCAATATCTCACTCAAAGTTGTTGGCGTCTGTCATATGCTTAGAAACCCGGGTTGTTGGCAGTGGTGCCCGGCCACTTTACTTTTCTGCATACCCTGGGTTGTAATTAAAGGGCAGTTGGCCTATGGACATTTATTTGATTAGTTTGTGGATTTATATTGATGTGCTTACCTGATTGCGCTTAGAAATATCTATTTTTTCTAGGTTTCTTTCTTGCATGCCGTTTTTGTTTTCGCCTGGATCGTATTAGGCTCATTAAGGGCTATAAAATTCTTCTACTCGTAATTAATCTCTAAAAATTTAAGTTTTAAATAACATAGAAACTTAACGAACCTAGGGAATTGTCGGAATTGTCCGGGGTCGCATTCATATTATTGCATTTCTTCTTTTCCTTGTTATAAGACATCTCCCTGCCTACGGGTAGAGTCCAGATAATCTGGCCTATGAGGATGAAGTGCCGGACCTAGGGAGACCCAGTCTTTTCTAAAAATTATTTTATACTAAGCCTATTTTTAAAATTCAAAGCATTCATGAGCTGACATTTCAACTAACATGCATTGCATTAGAAATCAATTTAATTAAAATTTAATTGCATTAGTTTGGGGCATTCACCCAACATAAGTCCAGGACCACTTAGGAAATTCTCTAGATGTCGGTCCTCTTTCCAAAAAACTGTACCTCCCACCCATCTTTCATAATTGACCTGATAGCATGGTTTTGAAACGATTAGGTGGTTAGCTGGCTCCCCCAATCCAGGCCGGGATAAGTCCACATCTTTGTATCGCATTAGCTAGGACACTGGTCTTAGTGTGTGTCGAACACTAAGTCCAACATAGATTTAGGATTCGAGGCTACTACATTCAGTCTCGTAGTATGCCTTAAATAGTATGTATGTCCCTTCCTTTTAGGGACTATAAACCCTACTCATCTGCGTCACAGGAAGACACCACCTCCATCATTCTCTCACGCATGTGATTGAGTGCTTGATTTTACTTTTTCCAGTTTCTCTCTAGTGCCCTAGAACCTCCGAATGCTGGTATGAGCCACGCATGTCGATTCAGCCCTTCGGACCTTTCTTCCCTTTGAATAGGATTTCCTAGTCTATACCCTTGTGCCGATCCCACTTTAGGAGAGGATAATGTATGATCCTTAATCGAGAGTTTTCTCATGCTCCGGCCTGGGATGTAATTAACCACGGGGGCTTGCGCCCGTGGGAAACTCGGTCCCACATCTACTAAACCCCATTCGAACTCTTGCATCGGGTGGGGGAAACCCGTGACTAGGTCGTGTATATTACTACCCATCGGGGTGTGTTGGTGAAAGCCTCTATCCTCAATGGTTAGTCGTATGCACGATCCAATCTGTCCCTTCCAATTGGCCCGTTCGCGCAGTGCTCTTTCGGAGGTCCACAACATCCAACATTATTGTTGGATTTTAGTTGTTCATATGTAGACACTTGATTCTTGTAATCTTTATAATGGGAATCATATCATTGTTCTTAATTATATAATTCATCTTTAATTATGAAGAAGCAAATTAATGTATCCATAATTGTACAATTAACTATTTAAATGGGCTTAGGCTATAAGTATATAGTAGACTATTTCAGTTAAGCTAAGTAAAATTTTTTTGATTTATGCTATAAATTATATATGTGCGTGATGAATATTTGCACACTTCTAATATATAAAATATAAAATACTATAATGCCATAAATTTTCTAGTATATAATAATAATAAATAAGATCATTTTAAAGCTTTTGAATAAACTCTTTAAATGCTCAATTAATACTCAATATAAAGTTTGTTTATGCAAAAGCGTTAATGTCCATTGTGTAAAGGAGAAAATGAATTTCCATGATCATGAATTTGAGCCACATACTTTGTAATTTATTATCCATCATTCTCAAAAGGAAAACTAATTTATGATTCTTAGGACATTTGACACGTCATCAGGGCTAATTTTTCACCTACTATGTATCTATTTATACTCATGTACTGTACACCTTTTACACATAATAAAGATTTCCTTCTCCTACGCCTTTGTCTTCCTCTCTGTTCTCTCATGGTATCAGAGCAAGATTCCGCCCATGGCTGATCAAGAATCGGGCTCTTCTCTTCCCGCCTCCTCCTCCTTCACCACCTTCGGCAACATTTCTGATTTCACCATTCCTGCACCACTTAAGTTCTTGATCTCTAATCTCAAGAACTTGGTTCCCACACCTTTGTCCTCCAACAACTACCTCATCTGGCAGATACAACTTCTTCAGCACTTCTCAGCGAATGGATTCGTCGGACATCTTACCAGTGAAGAGCACTGCCCGCCCGACTCAAACAATTCTGATCACTTCAAATGGAAGTTAATCAATCATAATTTGATCTCTGCACTTTACTCCACCATTTCTTCTGCCATCTTACCGTATGTTCTCCACTCTCACACCGCCCACGAAATCTGGACCATTCTTGAATGAAGGTTGCAACCTTCGAATCGTTCTCGAGTCATCCAACTCAAGAATGAGCTCCACAACATCCAAATGCACAACTCCTTTATGCAAGATTACCTCATGAAAATAAAAACTATCGTGGACAACATTGCTGCCTCGGGTTCCACCATAGATACCGAGGATATCATCCTCTATATCTTGAAGGGACTTCCCTCGACTTACGATTCTTTCAAGATCGTAATTTGCACTTCTCTTAATCCAATCGATCTCGACACCTTCTATTCTCTTCTTTGTAGAGAAGAAATAACCTTACAACAAGAATCTCAACGAACAGTTGTCGTCACTCCCGATTCCACCGCTCTCTACTCAAATCGTTTGAACTCTGATCGAGGGAAAGGTCCCTACCGTCAGTCCAAGAACCGAAACAACTATTCTCATGCCCATTCTAATAGTACTGCTCGACCGCCCTCCAGCTCCGCTCCTACCAATCGCCCAATAAGCCAGATCTATGGGAAATCTGGTCACATAGCCATAAATTGTTGGCAGCGGTGCAATTTCAAATACGCGCCAACCACCTCGTTGTCTCCGCGTGCTCTTCTCACACAACAATCCACCACCTCAACCCGTGATTGGGTTCTTGACTCCGGAGCCTTCACGCATCTCACCCATGATCTCTCTAATCTTCAACAAGGCTCTGCCTATCAAGGCCAAGACACCATTTTAGTCGCTAATGGGGCTTCCTTGCCTATCCAGAATTCTGGTCAGGGGCTCCTTCCGCTACCCGACTCGGCTAGTAAGCTTCACTTACATAATCTTTTACATGTTCCATCCCTCACCCATAATCTTATCTCAATTTCTAAACTAACTTCTGACAATCAAGTTTCCATTCGCTTTAACGCTAATGGGTTTGTTGTTGAGGATCTTCAGGACCACCGTCCTCTTCTTCATGGTCATCTATATGATGGACTGTACAAACCGCGGCTCGCACCAACCACTCAACCACACGCTCTCAATGTCACAACCTTTTCCACTCATCTTTGGCATGCCCGTCTCGGTCACCCGCCGCTTTGTGTTCTCTCGCAACTTCAGCAACACTTACCTAATCTAGTTTCTTTAAATACAAATTTGTCTTGTACTTCTTGTAATATGGCTAAAAGCCATAAAATACCATTTAATAAAAGTACTAAGAATTCTCCTCATGCATTTTATCTCATTCACTCTGATGTGTGGGGACCTGCTCCGCAACAGTCCTTAAACGGCTACTCCTATTATGTAATCTTTATCGATGACTTCACGCGATTCACGTGGCTATATCTCATGCAGTCCAAGAGCGAAACCTTCTCAAAATTCACTAAATTTTGTTCTTTAGTAAAGAATAAATTTAACAAAACTCATAAAATCTTTCGCTCTGATGGCGGGGGCGAGTTCACTAGCATGCCATTTCAATCATTCCTACAATCTCAAGGCATCTTACACCAAGTCAGCTATCCGCACACCCTTGAACAAAACGGTCTTGCAGAATGGAAGCACCGCCACCTTCTTGAACTCACACGTACCCTTCTTCTGGCCTCTCATCTACCACAAAAATTCTGGGCTGAAGCTGTGTCCACCGCAAACTACCTAATTAATCGACTGCCGACCACAGCCATATCTCATCAAATTCCCTATCATCGGCTTCACGGTACTCCTCCAACTTATACCCATCTTTGCACCTTCGGTTGCTTATGCTTCCCATGGCTAAGACCATATATCTCCGACAAGCTATCCCCTCACTCTCAATCGTGCATATTCCTCGGATACTCCGCCCAACACAAAGGTTATCGATGTCTTAACCCTGTCTCCAACAAAATTCAAATCTCTCGGCATGTCACGTTTCAAGAAGACATCTTCCCTTACAACACCAATTCCACTCCCTCATCTACACCCGTTTCTTCTATCACACCCCTTCTTGTAACACCCATCTCAACCATTCGTGACACACCCATGCTTTCCTCACCTCATGCCCAGCCTAATATCTCTTCCATCAATTCTCACTTTGATAATTCCACCTATGCGGTCAGCCTTCCTTTCATGCCTTCGGTAACTCCACTTCCCACACAACTCGTCCATCATATGCAGACTCGTGCTAAGTCTAGCATTAACAAGCCAAAAAAAATATTCACTCTCGGCGCCACCATCTCAAATCCTTCTACCTCGCTCACGAATTTGTAAGCCTCAAAATCACCACATTGGCATGCCGCCATGTCCGACGAGTTCCTTGTACTTCAGAAATAACGCACCTGGTCTTTTCTGCCCAAGCCCGCGAACGCACCAATTCTTGGCTGCCGATGGACTTACAAAACAAAAATTCTACCTAACGGATAATTGGATCGCCACAAAGCACGATTGGTTGCTCAAGGCTTTACCCAAAAACTCGGCATCAACTACACCGAGACCTTTAGCCCGGTGGCTAAAATGCCCACCATCCGAATTCTCCTAACTCTCGCTCTTCATCGGCAGTGGCAGGTTCTTCAGATATCTCGAACACATTTCTCCACGGTGACCTTCAAGACACTGTATACATGTGACAACCTCCAGGCTTTGTCGATCCACAATTTCCTGATTATGTCTGCAAACTACACAAATCACTTTACGATTTCAAACAAGCTCCTCGCTAATGGTTTCAGAAACTCACAGATTTCCTTCAAAATTTTGTATTCGAGTTTAGTCGTTCCGACCCCTCTCTTCTTATTTTTAACCATAATAATATTCAAATTTATTTTCTCATTTACGTAGATGATATTTTACTTACAGGTAACAATCAACAGACTCTCAACCTTCTTGTCAAACAATTGCAGTCTCATTTCGCTCTCAAGCAGCTCATGAATGTATCATTATTTATGGGAATCCAGGTTCTCAAAATATCCACCGGTTACTTTCTCAATCAACGCCACTACGCTCTTCAGCTACTACAGAACTCGGAACTAGCTGATTGCAGCTCCACCCCTACCCCTATTGCACTGAAAACACCTACAACATCCGAGGCAGATCAACCATATCACGATCTGCACGCGTATCGGCAGCTCGTCGGCTCTCTTCAGTACCTCTCCATAACTCATCATGATATCGCATTTTCTACAAATCGAATATGTCAACATATGCACGCTCCTACAGTTGGTCACTATCAAGCTCTAAAACGTGTTCTTCGTTACATCAAAGGCACCTTGAATTTCGGGCTACCCATTGTTCCCGGAAATCTTCAGCTCTGCACATATGTTGACGCTGATTGGGCATCAGATACTCTTGACCGAAAATCTGTCTCCGGATTCTGCACCTTCCTAGGAAACACCTTGATCTCTTGGTCTGTAAAGAAGAAAACCACGGTCGCCAAGTCCTCCACCGAAGCCAATTATCAATCGCTCTCCGCCGCCACCTCCGATCTGCTATGGCTTCGTCGGTTGGTAGATGAATTCAAAATTCCTCAAACCGCTCCTACTATACTTCACTGTGACAATAATTCGGCCATTGCGCTAGCCAAAAACCTGGTGTTTCACGCCCGGACTAAACACATCGAAATCAACTATCATTTTATTCGACAACATATCACCGCCAGATTGCTCACTCTACAACATATCAGCTCCTCCGATCAGATTGTGGACATCCTTACCAAGTCGCTGGCCATTTCTCGCTTCGAAGACCTCCGTAGCAAACTGACCATTCATCTCCCGAATGATCAGTTTGAGGGGGCCTAAGAGACTATTTGACTGCAAGTAGAAAAATGTAAAATTCTTATCAAAGCTATGACAATTTAGTGAATTGCCCCTTAACCATGTTAAAATTTGCTGTAGCGGATTTTTTTCCACCTATTCCGTCCCTTTCTGCCAAAGGGGCTATTTGGCAATGAGTGAGATTTAATAAATTTTGTAAATTCAAATTTAATAAATTCTGAGGATATTAATCCAGAAAACTATTTGGTATAACAAATTTTAAATCCTGAGATACTATTTGGTAACATATAATTAAAAATAAAATTAAGGTGTTATGAATTTAATAAAATGTTAAATATAAGTTATTCATTAATTATTCTTTACCATATTAGTTATATATTTAATAATATAAAGGAAAAAATATATTTAATAATATATATTTAAAGTTCTATTAATTAAACTAATTTTATTAATATTTAATTACTAATTATATTACTACGTATACAATTAAATTAAATAAGATATTTAATTTATGCACTAATTATACTATTAATTATTTAATTAATTTACTTAATCATTAATATTTAAATTATGTTAATTAAGTTAATCAATAGTAACTTAGAGGCGCTAGGGTTTGTCTTTCAGCTTCTCTTGTCGTCCTTGCTGTTCATCTTCGTTGCTTCGCCGGAGGTGTAGAGATTGCACGCGTCTCTTCTTTGGCTCCTGTTCGACTTCGCTCTTTTGACGACTTTCCCTTTCTGTCGGATCGGAAGTGACGACATTTTGCTCGGAAGCAACAACCGGAACTCGCTGGCTGTGAAGGTAAATGTCTCCCTTTTGCACGCTTCTTTGGCCAAATCCCATAAATCCGCCGAACCGAGGGGTTTAGTTAATCCGGGATTTAAGCCGTAAATCCTTAAATCCGGGATTTACCCATCGCCGGAATTTAAAGCGCGCACAAAACCGTTTTGCTGGATTTAGCGTAAATCCGACTTAAATCCCGCTGTAAATCCGATACCAAACAACCCCAAATACTCGGCCAGTGCCCGCGGCTCTCTGCCTCTCCCCTCACTCCTGGCGACTGGCGACTCGCTTTCTTCGGCTTCTCCGCTCTGGGGACTCATTGCTTCGTCTTCTTTGCTTTCTTCGGCTTCTTTGTAGGAGGCGACTGCCGTCGTGAGTCGTGAGAACTCCGTTTTCTTCGGCTTCTCCGCTCGGGTACGTCTTCCTCGTCCGCCTGCTCACTCCTTTTTCTTAAAAAAAAAAACGCGGTTAGCAACTTAGCATCCTACTGATGGCTTTCTGGTGTTAAATTTCTTGATTCTTCGCTAGTGATTTTGAATCATCAGATTATTTTAACTACATAATACTAGAGACTGCACGCTAGAGTAATTTTTTCTAGTATAAAAGACGAGATTCAAAGAAATTTTGATCATTTAAAATTTTGGCTTAATATTTTGACTGTTATATCTTGCGTCCTCAATGAGGAAGCTCACCAGGAACATGTTTAGAACTTTGGGTTACGCTCATGAGAATGTCTACTTGATTTTGCATCGTTATGTGGAAAATGGCTGTAACTCTTAGGGGCTGTTTGGTATGCGGATTTAGGCGGATTTAAGGCCGGATTTGGGCGAAATCCAGCCAAACGGCCTAAAATGCAAATCCAAATCTCACGGCAAACGAAATCCTCCGTGGACGGAAAATTCCGCCGATTCGCTCTAAATCCTGGATTTCCGAAATCCTTTGGTTCGGTGGATTTAGGGGATTTGGCCGAAGAAGCGCGCGAAAGGGAGAAAGTTACCTTCACAGCAAGCGAGCTCCCGTTGTTGAATCCGATCAAAATGTCGTAACTTCCGATCCGATAGGAAGGGAAAGTCGACGAAGGAGCGAAGTCGAACAGCCACGAAGGACGAAGGACGAAGGAGCCGAAGAAGCGACGCGTGAAATCTTTACACCTCCTGCGAAGCAACGAAGCCGAAGAGGAGATGAAAGGCAAACCCGATACGCCTCTGAAGTTATTACTGCTTAACTTAATTAATATAAGTTAAAATAATAATAATTGAGTAAATTAATAGTATAATTAGTTCATAAAATATTTATCTAATTTAAATTAATTAAAAAATTAATGATATATTAATAATTAAATATAATATCATTAGCTTTATTAATATAACTTAAAAAATATATAATAGGGTAATTAATAGTGTAATAAAAATTAATAAGTAATTTGAACTTAATAATCTTGATAATCATACCATTTAAATTTTTAACTGTTTTAAATCTTGTAATCTGTTGTAAAACATCTTCTCTTGATTTAACAGGATTTAAAATACTTAGTTATTTCAAAATAATTAATAGGATTAAAATATGATCTTAAATAAAAAAAATTATTATAAAATATTATAAATAATAATAAATAATTAATTAGTATTAATAAAATTTTGTTATATTTTATTTAAACTTTTTTTGTCGTGCTTTAATTATCTTAATAAAGTATGTCAATTTTTTAACCGCCTTAAATCCTAAAATGAATAGCCAAACAGTCACAAAGGATTTAACTGGATTTATCATGAATGTTACCAAACAGTTTTCAGGATTTAACCCCTCAGGATTTCGTAAATCCGGGATTTGAAGGATTTACGAAATCCACTTAAATGAAATCCTAAATTCTACCAAACAGCCCCTTATAGTTGTGGATGCTAAAGTTTACAATATTAATTTAGGAGATTTTTCTATTATGAGCTGCCAAGTGCGTTGCAAAGATCATGCTTTATTGTTTTTTCTAATATTTGGTGAGAATTTATCCGAGGAAACATTAAATGGCAAAATCAAGCTTCATAGGTGATAATTTACCAAAGTTTAAGACATTGTTTGATACCATTATGCCTTCTTGCATGTGCTATCTGAAATTTTTAATGACTGTTTTATGGTCAACAACTTTTATTTTTTTAAATATTAGTCTATTAATATGAAAGAATTCCCCCCCTAAAAGGAAAGCCTGGTTCTGCCCCTGACTGCAAGTAAGATCTAGAATTCGTTTGGGACAACTTTCTTATTTCTTTTTAAAGCATCTTTCTTGTGCAAAAATAAACTAAAAAATTTGTACTAGAATGCCGCTTTAGAAATAAGTAGGAAAGTTGTCTCAAATGAAGCCTTAGTACGTAAATAGTACCAATATATACACATTTAACCTAGATAAACGTGTATATATTTATAATTGTTTGGCATGACCAAAGTTAAACCTAAGTAAACCTTAATGAACTCTTTGAATACTTTAGGATTTAAATCTAATATCTTAAACAAAAGTTTAAGAATATTAAATTGATTGTTAATATTTGTAATTGATGGATAGTTCTTATTAAGATTAATTTATTTATATCTACTATACACAACTGATTATTATTAATTTTAATTTTAAAATTCTGTACGTTAAATCATATGTTTTATACGTTAATATCATAACAAATCATTAATTAATAAAATATTAAAATAACAAAATTAAAACTTATTTACAATTTAAAAATTTAAATATCTACATGATAAATTGAATTTCCTTTTTATCCAATCGGCTAGATCACTTTCCCACATGATTTTATATTACAAAGAAGAGAGGGAAAAAGGCCAAAATTAAAAAAGCTATGAAGAATGAAGGAGTTTAGATTGCAATCACATGGTTATTTGGTATTCTTCTCTATTACTATAATTTCTTTTCTCTTTGCTCTACATGGGCCTATTTAGATACGTAAATCCTTTAAACCCGAATTTACTAAATCCTAAAGGTGTTAAATCTTGATAAATCTCATGAGATTGTTTGTTAAGGCTATTTAAGATTTAAGGGGGTTAATTTATATAATATTTGTGTTTTAAATATGATTACTATAATTAGGGTATTATTTTAAGTAGTTTATTACTAACTTATTTGGGAGGTATTTTAATAAGTATTTCAATAATTATAATGATAATTATCTAATTAGTTATTTAATCATTTTTTAAAATAACTAATCATTTAATTACTATTTACACTATTAATTATTTCTATAATTTTTTAAATGTTATTTTAATAAAGTTTTAATTGCCAATTATACTTAGAATTATCTAATTAATTATTCAATTACAAACTAATTATTAAATCAATATTAACATGGCCATTCTCCTAATTAATTATTTATATTTCAAATTATATTAATTAAGGTAATTAAATTAACACCTAATTAAATATTAGGAATTAATATAATTATTCTCGAAACCTTTATTAGCAGTCAGCTTAGCTTTCCCTTATCTCTAGTGTTACATCGTTGTTTGAAGTTTGCGTAAGGTAGAGCTTCAAACGAGTCACTTGCCATTTGATAGAGACTTACTAATTCCTAAGTTCATTGTAATTTTCTGCATGAATTCCTCATTTTAAGAAAAAAATATTATTTATCTATATTTTTTAAGATAGTTATGTTTGATTGATTAATGTTAAATTGTATGCATTGATATGTTGTGCTTCATAAAAATAAACTAAAATGTAGTAGGATAGTTATTTATTCTACAATATTGTTTTTATTCATGAATACAAGTTACTTATTTATGTGTTTATTTAGAATATCATATAATTAAAATCTCATTTCTAAGCTTGACAAGTTGCACATTTATAACCTTCTTAACAGGCTTGATCAATAATTGGCTTAATTAATTTCATTTATTTTATAAATGAGCCTCGTGTTTAGATATTGATTAATACAATATGAGCTGAACTCGAGCCAAGCTCAAGTCAAGATCAAATACTCATGATTTTGGGAAAGTTGTGAATTATGTTGACTTTGCGCGTAAGCTTTTACAAGATCAAATTGAGCTCAAGTTAAGATCAAATTCATAAGCTCAAATTGAACTTTTGTTGAGCTTAAAAAAATTTTAATAAACAGGCTCGGCCCAGTTCGGTTCTTTGCAGCCCTACAAATAAGAACATAAGTTAACATGAAAAATGAATCCTAAAAATTTAGTTTTAAAACATTGGTATTGGAATTTATTATAAGCAAATGCGATATTATACTAATTTTTAGTATAAACTATTGTAAAAATATTGAAAATTTAAATGAAATATAGTAATATTGTCAAGATTTCAGGAATCTTTGTCTCAAAATTATGGCATGGAATAGTAAATTGTTACCCTTTGTTGAAGTTTTAAAATAATTTTTTTTCACCAAAATGTCAAACTATAATGAATTTTATGTAAATCATTATACTTTTTTTTTTAATCAGGTATAATGACATGAAAAAATCAGGATCTTAATAGGTTTTTCAAGTTAGCTAAGGGCTAATTGAAAAAAGAATCCCTTCAGATTTTTTGAGAAAAAAACTTGTTCATGATGTAAAATAAGTTTAATATTTTTATCAATGATTCTAAAGGATTTATAAGGCATAACTTTTGATATTGTAATTAACACAAAAATTTATCTCATAAGTATTCTAAATTTAATTTTTAATTATTTTTTGAACACATAGCGTGGGCATAGACTAGTCCCTTTACAAGATTCAATCAAAATTATGCATGCAGTGGCACAATTACTTAGGTATTAACAAATGTTGACTTTTGATTAAGGTTTTATTTGGGATAGCTTAGTGCTTTGCTTTTCAGGTCGTAAACACAATTTTTGTTTGGCCATTATTTTTTTATTGTTTTAAAAACAATTTTGTGCTAGGAGGCTTCTTTTATAATATCTTTTAAAAGAGTTGTTTTCTCCATAACTTATTTACATTCACCTTTATAAGAAGTTGCAGCTGTCCCAAACGAACCCCGAATCAAATTGATAGTAATTACAGTATCTGTCACTTGAAACACAGTCAATAGCATAAGCCATGATTCAATCAATTATTATTACCTATGTAGCTTAGGTCGGTGATTTCAATAATAAACACTAGGGTGTTCCAAGAGGGCATAGCCCAGTCGATTCCATAGCAACTTGAAACTCTTTTATCAACTAGATCATAAAGCACGATCTCTCATAAAAGAGTGGTTATAATTAGTTTATTTCTACGTGGTGAGATAAACAAATAAATAAGCTAATATGAACCATAATCCAAGCAGTTTTCATTTTTAAAAGTATTGAATGATATACTATCTATCCATTGTGTAATAAATGATTAGAACAAATTTTAAATTGGACAACTTTTGTAAATAAATTATACTCCTATCATTATTGAACTTCCAAATATGAGGCTTCTAATTTTTCTATTTAACTCACGAACAATTTTTTTATCATCTCCTTCATTTTCCCCCTTCAAAGTATTTGTGCATCATTCTTTAATCAAACACCGAACCATCATTTACGGTGTTCACATTTCATGCTTTTATTTAGATATGACAAGTACAAGAAAGTATGGAATAATAAATAAAGATGTCAAAATCATCCCCTCCATTCTAAGAGAATGATTCAAAGGCAATGATGGAGAATCTTTTCAAGATGCATTTCCAACTTAGTGTATAATTTAATTAATATTTGTTGAAACAGAGAATTTGAGAGGGAAAAGCTTGAATTTTATTAAGCAATCTACTCCCTATTTATAGATCTATACAAGGTGTATCGATAAGGAAACAAATAACTCTTATAATAACATGAATACAATTATTCCTAAATCAATGGGAGGAATTAATACTATCCATGTAGTCTTCCCACGGATTACTGTTCACAGCCGTGGATATCTTTGGGATCGTAAGGTTGGGATTTAACACTCCCCCTCAAGCTAGGAAATATGGATCCGTCATTCCCAGCTTGTCAATCATTCGGAGGAAGACAGAACTGTCCAATCCTTTAGTAAGGAAATCTGCAAGTTGATCCTTTGATGATACATGGTCAACACTTACTAGACCACTGTCTAGTTTTTCTTTAATAAAATGTCTGTCAACTTTTATGTGCTTGGTCCTGTCATGCTGGACTGGATTGTGGGCTATGCTGATTGCTGATTTGTTGTCACAATGTAGCTTCATGGGCTCATCCCACTTAACTTTTAGATCTTCTAGGATTATTTTGATCCACAGTAGCTCACATATTCTCAAGGCCATAGCTCAATATTCTGCTTCTGCACTGGATCTTGCCACCACATTCTGTTTCTTGCTTCTCCATGCAATAAGGTTTCCTCCAAGAAATGTGCAATACCCAGAAGTAGATCTTCTATCAACCGGTGATCCTGCGTAGTCAGCATCCGTGTATACTTCTAGGGTCATTCCACGATCTCTCTTAAAGAGAATTCCTTTTCATGTTCTTCCTTTAAGGTAGTGCAATATCCTGTCTACTGCTTGCATGTGAATCTGCTTTGGATTCTGCATAAACTGACTGACCATGCTTACAGCAAATGCTATGTCTGGTCTAGTGTGGGAGAGGCAGATCAATTTTCCTACAAGTCTCTGGTATGCCCCTTTATCTACATCTGGATCTTCTTTAGCTTCTCCTAGTTTAAGATTAGGTTCTACTGGTGTTGGTGCTGGTTTATAGGCTAGTTTACCTGTTTCTCTTAGAAGATCTTTGATGTATTTTTGTTGTGAAATGAAGATTCCTTTGCTGGAGTGAGCTATTTCAATTCTGAGGAAATATTTTAGTCTACCAAGTTCTTTGATGTCAAATTCCTTAGTAAGACTTTTCCTTAAATTGATTTTCTCCTCTTCATTATTTCCTGTCAAAATAATATCATCAACATACACTAATAGTATTGTGACTCCCCCTGAGTCTGAGTGTTTGAAGAATAGTGTATGATCCCCTTGACTCTGTCGATACCCATTCAGGAGCATGAATTTAGAGAATTTTTCAAACCAGGCCCTTGGTGATTGTTTGAGCCCATAGAGAGCCTTTTTCAGTTTGCATACCTTGTTATTTTCAGATTTTTTCTTAAACCCTGGTGGTATTTCCATAAATATCTCTTATTCTAAGTCCCCATGCAAGAATGCATTTTTCACATCCAATTGCTCAAGGTGCCAATTGTATTTGACTGCTAGTGAGAGTAGTATTCGGACAATATTCATCTTGGCTACAGGCGCAAATGTTTCTTGGTAGTCAATGCCATACGTTTGAGTAAACCCTTTTGCCACTAGTCTTGCCTTATATCTCTCTAGTGTGCCATCAACATTGTATTTTACTGAGAATACCCATTTGCAACAGACCAATTTTTTCCCTATCGGTAGATTGACGATATCCCAAGTTTGGTTCTTCTCCAGGGCCTGCATTTCATCATTCATGGCATTTTTCCAATTTTTATCAGATAAGGCCTCAAAAACATCTTTAGGAATATGGATATTTTCTAATGTAACAAAAAAATTTTTGTGTGATGATGAGAAGTTGTTGAAGGATATAGAGTTGTTTATAGGGTATAAGGGAGGTGGTGAACTTACCTTATCTCCAGGAGATGGTTCCGATTCTTGGATCTGCTTTGGAGCACAGCTTGGATTTGTACGTCTTGAGTAAACCTTTCCAAATCTAATGATAGTGTTGTCATTTGTTTCCCTTTCTTGGGTTTCAGGTGGATTTTTCTGAGGTGGTGGAGGAAGGTCAAGAGGTGCTAGTTCATTTTCCTCATCTTCCTCAAGTTCAGTCTCCCCCTGAAGATGAGTTTTTGAAAAATAGGAATTTCGTTCAGCAAAGGTAACATCAATAGAGACAAAGGTTTTTCTTGTAGGTGGATGATAACACTTATACCCTTTTTGGGTAGCAGAGTAGCCAACAAAGATGCATTTGAGTGCTCTTGGATCTAATTTTCCTCGCTCCTGGCTGTGAATATGAACATAGGCAGTGCATCCAAAGATTTTGTGTGTAAGATTATGATGGGTTCGAAATTCAGGGTAAAAAGAGGACAAGGTCTCCATTGGAGTTTTGAGGCCTAAGGCTGTTGAAGGTAGTCGTTTTATGAGATATGCTGCAGTTAAAAGAGCTTCCCCTCAATAGGATTTAGGCGTATTGTAGTAAAATAGGAAAGCTCGGGTAGAGGCTAGAAGGTGACCATTTTTCCTCTCTGCAACCCCATTTTGTTGTGGGGTGTGAACACAGGAGGACTCATGGATGATCCCTTCACTCTGGAAGTAGGAGGAAAGGGTTTGGTTGAAATAATCTTTGGCATTATCGGAGCGAAAACTTTTTATTTTTACCCCGAATTGATTTTTGATCATGGAATGAAAGATGGGAACAATGGTGCTAACATCAGATTTATGTTTAAGGAGATAAATCCAAGAGACTCTTGTGCAATCATCAATGAATGACACAAACCAACGTGCCCCGAAGATATTGGGAATTTTAGAGGGTCCCCATATATCACTATGAATAAGGTAGAAAGGAGTAGCACATCTCTCACTTTTGTTTGGGAATGAGGTTCTTTTATGTTTAGCCAACTCACAGGTTTCACAATGAAACATTTTATTGTCTAAATTATGAAAAAGTTGCGGATACATATGTTTTAGGACATCAAAAGATGGGTGTCCTAGTCTATAATGATGAAGCCAAATAGCGGAGTTCCTATCGACTAGGGATAACAAAGAGCAACTCCTTTTAGATTGGTTTGGTTCTTCCAGGTAGTACAATCCTGCTTTCTCCTTAGCAAGTCCAATCTTCTTCCCCGATCTCTGGTCCTGAAATAAGCAATAAGTAGGGTTAAACAATGCTTGACAATTATGGTCATTGGTAAGTTTTTGTATAGATATCAGATTTGTGGATAATTGTGGTACGTGGAGCACATTTTTTAGGGTGAGGGATGGTGATGATATGATGTCTCCTTGGCCAGCTACCGTGGTAAGAGAACCATCAGCAGTGATGATTTTTTTGTTGTTTGGGCAAGGAGTATAGTTTATGAGGTGGGTTGGTGAGTGGGTCATATGATCTGTGGCTCCTGAATCAATGATCCATAATTCCTTGAAATGATTTCTAGAAGCACTTAAAGTAATAGAAATTAGAGTCTTACCTGAGTGTGCAAGTGAAGAAGAAGCATTTGGTTTTTCAAGAGATACCAGGAGTCGTTTCAATTTATCAATATCTTCTTTATTGAATTCTCCAAGACTGGACTGAGCTTCTGGCTTACTTGTAGTGTTGTTGGCATGTGATGTACTCATTGTTTCACCCTTTTGATTCCACTCCTTGTTTGGGGGTTTTCCATGTATCTTCCAGCATGTTTCTTTTGTGTGTCTTGACTTTTTGCAATAGCTGCACCAAAGTGAGTATTTATCTTTGAATTTTGAAGAATCTTTACCTTTCTCCTTCCATGATGATTCTTTGTTCATCACCATTGCTGAGCTTTCAACAGCCTTGGGTTCTAGCATCACTCCTCGTCGATTTTCTTCTGCTCGAATGAGAGAAATAGTTTCGTTGAGTGATGGTGTCTCCTCCTTGCCGAGGATCTGAACTCTAACTTGATCAAATTCTGCATTGAGTCCTGCAAGAAAATCATAAACTCTATCTTTTTCAATAAAGTTCTTTAGGATCGCAGCATCCTCCGTACATCTGGTTTCAATACACCTATAGTGATCACGTTCTTGCCACAGATTTTGTAGAATGGTGGCATACTCCGTCACTGTCTTACTCCCCTGCTTCGTGCTTCCAACTTTGACTTTAACTTCAAAGATTTGAGCCGCATCACGAGCTTTGGAGAAGGTTTGTCTGGCAGCATCTCATATGTCCTTTGCAGTCGAAAGGAACATAAATGTATCGCTAATTTCTGGAGTCATGGAATTCCACAACCATGACATGATCATGGAGTCTGTTTCATCCCATGCCCCAAATTTAGGATCTCCTTCTTTTGGTCCTCCTCCAAGAAGGTGGTGTATTTTCCCTTTCCCCTTTAAGTAGGTCTTCACAAATTGAGACCACTTCAGGTAGTTCTTCCCATTTAGGCGATAGGAAGATTGAATGCTTTGAAGGTCACCTCGCCCTTGGTGCACCATCGACTCCTCAGTTACTTCAATACTGTCGGAGGAATTAATTTCTGACATTATGATAGTAATCAAGACTATCTGTATGTCTGTGGTTAGCAATGAAGGCTTCCCAAAATTTTTCCTTGATCGACAATAAAGGTTGAAATAAGAGTTTTTTTTAATCGGGTCAAGCCGAGTCTTTAAAAAGACTCGGTTTGTTTTTGAGTAACTAGGGCACGCACGAGCAGGAGGTTCTTCGTCCACTTTCCCTTTTGGTCGGCTCGGGAGAAGGTCGCTCGAGCGGGAGGCGGCTTCGCTCCTTTGTCGACTTTCCCTTTTTGGTCGGATCGGTAGGAGCTTGCCGTCCACTCCTTCCGTCAGCTCGAGAGACGGTCGCTTGGCTCGGGAGAAGGTCGTTGAAGACGATGCGTGGACGGACGCTCCTCTGGATACGTTTGGACGTTCGGCACGTCCGGACGTTCTGCTTTCTTCCTTCGACGACTTCGACCTTCCTCTCGGATCGGAAGTGAAGTTCCGATCGAAGCAATGCTTCGGCTCAGTCTTGTTTCGTCGCGGTGTACACGGGTCGGCAACGATCAAGTCAAAGCTTCTCCTTTTCTCTTCCTCCTCTGATGATCTAGGATCGGCTCTGATACCATGTTGAAACATAGAATTTGAGAGGGAAAAGCTTGAATTTTATTAAGCAATCTACTCCCTATTTATAGATCTATACAAGGTGTATCGATAAGGAAACAAATATAATAACATGAATACAATTATTCCTAAATCAATGAGAGGAATTAATGCTATCCATGTAGTCTTCCCACGGATTACTCTTCACAGCCGTGGATATCTTTGGGATCGTAAGGTTGGGATTTAACAATATTTAATGCAAAATTTGATAATATAGCTCGAATGATCCTTCACTTTTGCATTGATAATGTGTGTCTATATTGAATCCATATGCTAAAGCTATTGTTGAAGGATGAATTTCTACCTATTCACAATGTCCGTCATCCAAAATAAGTTGCGACTCTTTAATTATTATTGTTGATAGGTGAGCGATTAGTGTTTGTGTTGATGCTTGGGAAAAGATTCTCCTTGTTTATGTTGATTGACCCACGTTTTACATAATTGTCATGTTGCCATGATTCCTGCTACATAAGCATTCATCATTAAATTTCTTGATGCGACATCACTCCTAAGCTTAAATTAATGTAATTAGATTCATAAAAATTGACTTATTCGGGCATTTGGTTCAAGGCCATGGCAGCCCTTCATAAAATTTTAGATGCATCATATGTTGAGTTTTTCCAACCACCCTTAAGGATACAACCCTATAATGATTCTCCGAGCTATGCATGAAAAGCAACCTTTCCTGTAATGAGTTCCATAAGCAACTCATCCCTAGTTATCTTATTCGTTAAAGCTATAAAAAATATGAGATTCTATTCTGCCTCAAATTGAGTGAGAGCGATTCCTTTGAAGCTTATACTACAGATTTCATTAGAGAGATGTTGGATGTGTTAACCCAAATTCTTTGATGAATTGTAAGTAATTTTTATTTCGACTACCACACATTTTTTACCACTGCTTCACACTCAGATTGAGTGAATGAAATCATTATTTTCTATAACTTATTTTTCAACTATAGTGAAACAAATGAGCCGTTGATTCAGTTTTTGCAAATGTTCATTTGTGTAAAAAATGGTTAACAAATTATGTGTTTATTATTGTTTGTTATTGTTGTCCAATTTACACCAATTTGCTAAAGCATGATAGACAACCTTTTATGGATCTTTTTCAATATTGATCGCCACCAATTTATGCCTATTTCTTTTAAACTATACATATTTGTATGTTCATACCTGTTGCACAATGAGAAAAGATTTGTGTTATAATTTATGATAGGAATATGCATGGTAGGTTGATTTTGATTTAGCAGATATTAATAAAATAATTGGAAGTTTGTTGGTAGTATTCTTATTGCAGATTGAGTCATCAAATTTAATTATGTCTCCTTCTACCTTGAGCATTGTTTTAATATGTGTTTGTACAATGATATTTGGAACCTTTGAATGAATTTTATCTTTGAAATGCAGTGGAAAGGCCATGATGCGCTTTGACGTTGCTTCTCACATGTACATACTCATGCCTTTGGTAATCATTTCTTTCCTTCTAATATATTATTTTGTCTCCTCACAATGCCATTTATGTATTAAAAAAACATTTATTTAAATATAAAATGTATACAATGGCTAAAATAATGCTTTTTCTTGATTAAAAAAAAACTATATTATGTATTCAGGTTATTATTGTTGTTGGTATTGGCGTTATTTCTACGTTTGTTTTCATAACTCAACATACTGAAGATCTCTTGGAGAGTGATTTTAGCGTGACTCAGATAATGTTAACAGAACATCTTCAAGAGCAAGCTCTTCACCTTTTTGAAGCAAATTTGTCAATTCACAGTGTTCCGAGAATTATTGCTTCTTCTTTTGATAAGAATTTGTCTTCATCTTCTGCTATTGAGAACGAGGTAAAGTTTCAGCTATTAATTTTATCTTAAATAAGTAGTGCTGCTTTGGAAGATAAATTAATGAAACTCTTTTCAACTTTCAGGTTGCCTCACGTTTGTTCATGGCTTTGAAGATAACTCGATTGGCATCACAAATTTCTTTTGTTAGGGCCAACAAAATTATCTTCTCTTATTTACTTGAAAGAGGTCAAACTCGGGTTGTATTCTTTGATACTTCATTGAAGTTGGACAATTCGACAGTGCATCAATGGTATAGTCAAAAGGTTGATAGTTATGCAGGAAAGCGATATGGTGCTATACATGTTGTTAACTCTATTCATTGGAATGACTCATTATGGTTTTCTGATGCATTGAGAGGTGTGAGCATGAGTCCATCATATGGATATGGATGGGGAGACGGTCAAGATAAAATGCTTTTCTTTACTGCTCCCGTAGATAGATTTACTGTGATTGCTCTTGGAATTAAATTAAAAGATTTTATCAATTATTTATTTTCTATCAAGTTTCATGATGCACATGCTTTTGTGTTGACAAGAGATGATTTGTATTTTTTAGACAGTAATAATAAAAACACTCTAAAGGCAATAAATGTGAATCTCGGCTTGCCAAAGAATGAAATAATTGGTGAATCTTGTGATGATATTATTAATGCACATTTGTTTGCTCGTTCTTCAAGCATAAAACATTTGATGTCAAAGAAAGAAAAATTTATGTTTAGATGTGCAGCTATCCGTCTTGCTGAAATCAAACTGGTATGTTATTCAATAATAAACACGGCAAATCTTTCCCCTTTGATATTCTAAAAGGATATTGCTTTTTTATCTTATTTTCTAGAATTTCTATCTTTTTGATTATGATCTTTTTCTTCTTGCAGGTTATAGTAGTTGCATTTCCAGAGAAGAATTTTATGCTTTTATTGCAAAAAATGAAAGTTGCGGTAGTCTTATTGCTGTCTTTTTTTATTATAATTGCTATTATCGGCAGTTGTATATCTTCAAAGCTTTTTAGGAGATTACAAAGACAAAAGACATACACACTTGCTAATCTTATTAAACAAAAGGAGGCCACTCAACAAGCTGAGAGAAAAAGTATGAACAAAAGTATAGCATTTGCAAGTGCTAGTCATGATATGAGGGCATCTCTAGCGGGAATTACTGGATTACTTAGACTTTGCCATGATGATGTTACTCCAGATTCTGATGTGGCTAGAAATTTAGTACAAATGGATCAATGTGCATCAAAACTATTAGGTGAGTTATTAGATTATTTCATTATTTGATTTATTAAATTTGTTTATAGATTTTGTTCTTCGTCATGATCTTTTAACTTACTATTTAGGAAAAAAAGAGTATGCTATTGAATTGACTCTTATGCTATCATATTATTTGAAAAATAACAAAAGTTTCAAACTCGAATGGATGATTTCAATGTCATAATAATTTTTTTCAAATAATTATGGTTATTCCGTGTTCTTTATGGGTTTCAGGGATTTTGAATTCTGTTCTTGATACAAGTAAGGTCGAGGCAGGAAAGATGCAACTTGAAGACGTGGAATTTAATATGGCTCAGGCTATTGAAGAATCTGTTGATCTTTTCCATGTAGTTGCACTTGCTAAAGGGATTGAGGTAATATGGGATCCATGTGATTTCTCTGTTTTGATGTCTTCAAATGTCAGAGGTGATTGTAGAAGATTTAAACAAATTTTGGATAACCTTCTTAGCAATGCTGTAAAGTTTACGTATGAGGGTCATGTTATGGTGAGAGCTTGGGCTAAAAAGGCTCGGTCAAAAAATTCAGAGCTCACTTCAATCCAACAGAGCCAGTTTTCAAACATATCATCTTCTTTATCAAGATTTTTTTCCAATATTGGAGGTGTTAATTCGACTAAGAGACCTCATAACTCAATTATTTATCACGGTGAAGGTGACTTGGAGTTTATTTTTGAAGTAGATGATACAGGCACCGGAATCCCAAAGGACAAAAGATCTTCCATTTTTGAAAATTATGTTCAACTGAAAGACTCAAACTTTGGCTATGAGGGCACTGGTTTGGGACTTGGAATAGTCCAATCCTATGTAATTACGAATACCCATTTCGACTTTAATTTAATTTATTAATTTTGTTTGCAAGTAATATACTATTGTTGAAACTTAATATACTTTCTATTGAACAATGTTTTTCAGTTCATTTCAATGATTTGATTTTTTAATTTTATTTTCATAGGTTCGATTGATGGATGGTGATATTGGCATTAAAGAAAAACATCCTGGCGAAAGAGGAAGTTGTTTTATATTTAATATTTTCCTGAAGTCTACTGATGATTCCTCTAATAATACTGAAGAAGATTTCAACTCTTGCAAAATTCCAATATTGAATAGGCTACATTCATTTTCCTCTAAAACAAGATTGAAGGTGCAATCAAGTATGCTTGCCAGGGCAATGTCAGAAGGTGTTGTGGATGGGATAAAATGCCTACTTGTAATTAATAGTGATGAAATAAGAAGGATTTTGAAAGATTGGATGAGAAGCCTTGGTGTCATGGTCAGTGTAGCTCAACAACCTGAAAAAATATTTGCTGTTTTGAAGAAGATGATTCATAATTACAGTGTCTCTGAAAGCGATGATACCAGTTTACCTTCTAGTGGTGATGATAATGAGTTTTCTTGTTCCAAGGATGATAATAACCAAGTTTTGCCCCATAGCATAAAAGATGTCTCAAAGAAAGCAATCTTTAAAGGTTCCTATAAGTATTTGTTAGTTATTATTGATTTGAGTTTTGAGAATTTCTCTGAAATGCGTAACTTCATATCCTGGCTTCCTAAAAGCACTCATTTCTTTCATCAGTATAAAGTTATTTGTTTGACTGATTCAACTGCTTCTTGTTCACAAATTCCATATGATCTTATGCTATATAAACCTATTCATGGTTCCCGTTTTTATAAGATTCTGGAAGTTATGCAAGAATTCAGACAAAAAACTGAAGAACTGAAATCAGAGATTGAAAAAGAGTCCATTAAAACAAATGAGTTGGAGAAAAGAATTTTGTTGAATTCTGCATATACTCATCAAAATAATTATATGGTGTTTAAGGACGAGAGTGTGAAAGAACCTTTATGCGGCATTAATATTTTATTGGTGGAAGATACGCTTATCTTACGTCAAATTGCCTTGAAACTGCTTTCTCGTTCTGGTGCAAGTGTCCAATTTGTTGACAATGGATTAGAAGCTTTGAATGTGGTAAAAAAAGCTTTGAAAGAAACAAGTTTTATTTCTGAAGGAAGAAGCTCAAGGCATTTACCATTTGATTTTATTTTGATGGATTGTCAGGTAATGAACATTTATCCTTTGCTGTCTATACTAAAAAAATTCTTATTATATAACTTAATTACATTACGTATCACATTTTTTGTTATTATTACAGCAATAAAATATTTGCGTTGATTAAGAAAAATGAAAATTAGGAAAATCCTCTGAAAGCTATGTTTGATTTTATGTTAATATTAAATTTTCTATTAATTGATGTATGAATATTACATTGATATTTTGCTTAATAAGTTGATTATATTGAATTATTTGTGATAGTAATTGATAGGATTATATCAGACAATCATTTAATATCTCTTTGTCATTTTAATTTGTATGTATGTTTGCATGACTCTAGATATATGTATGCATTTGTAATGTGTCAATAAAGAAATTCATCATTTTATGATTTTGTTTCAAATATGTTATTGTAATCTAAATACTTATTTGAAGTTATGTATTGAAAATAAATATTTTTGTTTTCTGCTATCTAAACTTTTATTTCCAATTATAAAATCAAACATTTATGAATTTATTATACTATTCAAACATAACAAAGTGAAAAATCTTGGCGACATAATTTGCATAATTAAGAAATACGGAAAACACCTTAATTAATAATGAAGATGCCAAATATCATTTTTGATGAAATTAGAAAATTATATGTCCATTTTTTAGTGCTTTAACCAGTGCTATTTAATTATATTGGCAATGTGGAAATATTAATGAGTTCTTCAATAAGTTTTCCTAGTAAGATGGTTGTAGATTTTTTATTTTATTCTTTTATTTTTTTAATTTATTGAATAAATATTTTATTCATCGAATTTCATATATTCAATCATGCTTTGTTTGAATTTTTTTTGTTGAAGTTAACTTCTGCATCTGGAGTGAAAATATGTTTTTTAGAAATTGTTCTTGCATAAAATGTTATGTATACATATGGTACATTCTAAAATAAATCAATATAAAATTTTATTAAATCATTTTTTTTTTCACAGAACTATATTATATAACCATTTTATTTCTCAAAATTTTTGTACAGATGCCAACTATGGATGGATATGAGGCAACAAAATGCATACGCGCAGAAGAAAAGAAATATGATATTCACATCCCTATCATTGCTCTAAGTGCTCATGCTACACCTGATGAAACAAAAAAAATGCTTCTTTGTGGAATGGATTTTCACTTGACAAAGCCATTGGAGATCAACAAGTTGCTCGAAGCTATTAAGTTGATATCTCAAAACTAAATTGGAATTTGGTAAATTAGTCATTGTTGAAAATGAGCTATAAAAACAGGTAAAGTGATGGATTTTATTAATGATCATTTATTTGTTATAATGCTTCCATATCTTTACAATAGATATATAAAAAAAAAAAACTTTGCAATAGATATTGCTTTAATTTTAAATATTTATCTTGCATGTTAGGATACAATTATGCAGTTTATCTTTGATAAAGGTTTTTTAACTAAGCACATTTAGAGTTGAATAAGTTACTTAAATTAACTAATACAGATTGATTTGTTATGTTAATATCTTTAAAGTCTCTATTCGTTGATTTGAATTTTGTTTTTGAGTAATGTATTTGTATAGGTAGGTTAAATAATCATTTTATTCTTAATTAAAGAACTCGTTGAAATGATTTTTTTTTTCCCGTAAGACCAATCCATAACTGTATTATTTTTTGGGCATAGCAGACTATTTTAAAAAAAGATTGTGTTTCTATTTTCTGTTATATAAATAATTAAAAAGATTATAAGAAAATTTGATCATGTGTGGAAAAACAACAAAATGTATAAATAGAGCGTGCACATCATAAATAATAGTAAGATGAGATGAGTAATAGAACACAAAATTCACTTTGCTTTATTCTTTTTAATGGTATGTTAAAATCATAAACCTGTTTTAGATTCATAAGTAAACCCATTTATCGATATTTAAATTATTTTGAAGCACTCATTGCTTTTAAACCACAATTCTCTCATCTTATTATCTTGAAGATTCAATGCATGTAGTGTGAAATTATTTACTATTTGTGATGTTTGAATAAATGATCTTAGAAATGTATGCAATAATCCATTTGTAAGTTTTGGTTGAAATGAAGGATGATTTTGATATTGCATTTAAATGTCTTAAATTTGAAAATTTAATTAGAGAATAATATCATTCTCTTAAAAGGATGAGATCCATCTATTTAAATTTATACATGTGCGTGGTCACAAAAAGACAAACATAGAAAATTGCTAGTCAGTTTTTTTGATATTGCATGGTATTGCTCACTTAAAGGATTTAATAGATGTGTGAAGAGCTGTAGTTTAAGATGGACCAACTATTTGAGCACATATATCAAGAGGGGCATGTTTTCACCTGAAGAGGTACAAATCATCCTCAACTTCCACTCTATCCTTGACAACAAATAACTAATCTTTTCCACGCATAGACTTTCTTTTATTATATGTAGATATATATTAAACATAATTAGAACATGGTGATTTCTTTTTTATTCATTTTTTATGTAAAATTGAAATCATTACATGTTAGGTATTTCGAAGTTGTTTGTGTGGTTTAAAATCAATAACGATTTCTAGCTGCATCAACTAAATTGCGTAACCTATTAAATTTGTCAATTTTTTAAGTTAGCTTTTTTTTAAAGATTACCTTTTAAGTGAAAGTAATGTGTGATAAGATTAAGTTTTTGAGAGCTATTATATGAAAGAATGCAAAAAATAAGAGAGGATAAAATCTCCAGAATTAAGATTGAGTAATTAAAATAGAGAATTGTCAGTATTAAGTATGTAATCATTTCACTTATGTTAATCACACTAAAGCCATTAGCAACACTCTTACGGCTTTCATTCTAAAACAAAAACCTGCCATAATTTGGAAGGACTTCAGATCTATATTCTTATGCACTTGCTTTTAACACTTTCTTTCCAAAATGCTCTCTCTTGCTTTTTTAACTTCCAAGACACATCATTATACCAATTCGTTTTGTTCTTCATAAAAAAAATTGATTCTTAGATAGAATTGCACTTTGATTGTCACACCAGATTATAGTTTTCATTTTCTTATTTTCGAACTCTAGCAATTCATTCATCCACATACCTTAATTTTATGCCTTGATAGATGCCATTTATTTGCCAACAACTGATCGAAGATGTTCCTTACAACTCATAGTGTTCCAATATATTGAGAGCTCAGTTGAGCAATAATTTTATGTATGATTCATTTCTTTCAAATGCTTCATTTTGTTTCCTTTATGGCAGGTATCTTTAGCCTTTTGCATGTAAGAAATATATATCAATTCTTGGAATTGTAACTAATAAACTACTTTAATTTGACTACTAACTTTTTAACTTTGTAACACAACTTGATTTAATAAGAATTGTTGGACTTGTTTCTAAGAATTTTTATTTTTAAAATTTAATAAAAGTTTTAAAGTTGCAAGAAGCATAAATGTCATATGCATTCAACATATGGTGAATTTCATGAAGATTAATATTCTTTATAGCCATTCATCTCAATATCTTTCCAACCTTCTCTTTTTATTTATAAGCCATAAAAAATGTGTGTTGTTAGTTGTTGCCTCCTTGTATATCATGTTCCTTTTATACATTAGTTCTCACATGAAAGAAGATATTACAAATATGTTGATTTTAAAATAATCATAACATATCTATTCATGAGATGAAGGCTCTCTGATGAAGATGGTGATTTCTTTTAGCTGTGTAATTGAGTAAAGTCGGCCTGTGAGTTAGTTCGGGCTCTGCTCAATGGATGATTCATTAGTTGAGCAAGACCAACTAACAAGTTTAGATTGATCCACTCAACTTGTCTGTTTGCCTAAAAATATTAATGTGAAATTTTATCAAAATATGTTAGAAATTTGTGTTGTTGAGTTGTACACGAAATTTGATTCTTATTGCCTTTTTCAGTATTTTGATACAATTGTGTACCTTTATTCAGGAAAAAGTTTTATTCTTAGACGCAATGGCACTCTAAATGGTGATCCTTATGAAGTTATTGTTGAGGGTATCAATATTTTGCAACTGTGCTGGCAAGTGTTGAGGACTGATGATGTTGTTATGTTTTGGTGATTTTGATTAAATGCTGCTATAATAGTAATGAATTAAGTTAAAGAAAGATGAGAGAGAAAAATATTTTATTGTAAGAAGTTTTTATGTTTTGGTATTATCATTATATCTGCTGATTACCTCTTTTCTTATAATCACATGTCGTATCTATTATCACGAATAACGTTTGTTAAACACAATCAGTGATCAAAGAATTGTAAACAGTAATGCAAAATGAACTGAAAACATTACCAAATTAACAAATATCTTTCCTTCAACACTCATGCATTGTCAACTTTTGCAGTTTGGAGTTTAATGGCATTTTCTTCTGTAACTTTCCCACGATAATCTTGCATGCCTAAACTATCATTTGTTCTTTTACCATGAATTACATTTGTATTAAATAATTCATAATCATTCTCACTGGTTGATAGAACACTATCCTTTGGTTTAGCTGCTTTGGGTTATGTAAGAAAAATAGATCGCTCTTTTATCTTATCAACAACAACATCTTCTCATACATGAATGGAAGAATTTAATGAAATACTAATCTGCAGTTTATTACCCATATCAAGCAACCTCTCTTTGCAATTGAATGGATCGACTTTTGCATCTTCTGCAACCTCATTCGCAGCAGTAAGGAATTCATAGTCATTTACCTTGTTAAGCATTTGGTATTTCATCCTACTCTGTATCATTTATTTGATAGTATGATCCTTTCCATGATTTAGATGTTGATTACAATTTATACCAATTTTATTTACGAATTAATTTGTCAAATTTAGTTTAAAACATTAGATGGCTGAAATTATCAGAACTGTATAAAATTCTCCCATTGAGTATCTCATTTTCCTTTTATGTTATAGAATAATAAGCATGTTTTTTATTTCAAAAAATTATCCTATGTTTTGTTAAAAAATATATAATAATGGTTTCAACTATTTTTACATATCAAATTAGAATTATCTCCCCCATAAATTTTATATATAATTTTTTTTAGCATTGGACAATTTAGACACATTCATGTATTGCTTTATTATATCAATTTATTTTTGCATAACAAATGTTTCACTTTGTTTTTTAGGATTATCTACATAAATTGTCTACATCAAATATGTTAAGGCTATGATTTTTCCTTCTTATTTATCATCTACTTCTAGCCTGAGGTAAGTAATTTGTACCTTTCATTATTTTATTTTAAGAAAATTTATAATTTTTGTGATATTATGCTTTCAATATTCTGTACATTTTTAATCTATGATTCAGAAATTTTTTAGTTGTTTAAATTATTTTTTACTCCAACATTTATTGTCATACATTAAATTCTTCACATAATTTGTGACCAACTTTATTATTGGATTTGATTTTAATAAATTTTTATCATATTCTGACTACTATTATACTCTATGATTTATTTTCTTATTAATTTATCATATGATGCCCACAATGAGATTATACCTTCACTCATAATATAAAATAGCTAGATGTTAAGGTTTACCGTGTAATTTCCATTGACAATTTTAATGTAACATCCTAGAGGAAATGTTTTTTTTGCCATGCATCTTTTATTTTGAAGAATATATGCATGCACCTTATAGTTCTTATATCTGATTTATGTGCTTTAGCTTTCAACATGAGGAGAAATCTTCTGAAAACATTTTTAATCAGTGGCTTCATTTTAAGATAACATATTCAGCTTTTGAAACATTATTTTTTGGCTAATTCATTTTCTCTTACTTAAAGTAGCGACATAATCTGCATTTCTTGGAACATCTCTTAATGTGAAATGCCAAACACATAAGTCATATAGGGGCCTATTGAGCAGCATGCACCAACAGACTGACGAGTTCGTGTGATTCTGGAAAATAAATGTTGAACTGTGGGTTGGTTTGTTCATTTGGAAGTTACCGTGCATGAACATCTTAACACCTATATAATATAACGGGGCAAAGAGAATATCATCTTAAAACTCCTTTTTCATATTAGTGCTGAGATGGAGATATTCATGGTTATGATTTGGTACTTTTTTATTCTATTTACCGCACTACATTTTGAATTTGTACTAATAATGCTTATAATACATCTATGATGTTTCTTTGGGGCTTGAGATATCTATAACTATGTATTGTTCGACGATTTTTCCATTCAGTTGTTAGTGCTATTAATGTCTCCTCATTATTTTATTTAAAGTAGATAAGCTTTTGGGCTTTTAGCATATCTCAAATCCCTTTTTTTATTTAGGTTGGTTTTTCCTTTGTTTTGTGTTGCAGATTTGGTGAATAAAATGTCTGAATTTGTTCTTCTGCGTGAATTTTTTGGCTAATATTTTTTTACTAATATTATTAATAATTATAATTAATTATAGAAGTGAAGATAATAATTTTATTGTTTATCAAATAAAATATAATTAAAATATTCATTATATGAATTCTTATTTTATATTTTTTATACACGTGCATTTGATGCAAATGCACGCACAATAAAGCTAACAAAATTAATGGTACTTTTTCACTAAATTTTAAATTTTTTATTTTTCTTCATGTAAACTTTTTGCACATGCAAATAAACATTAGTGATTATAATTATCTGTAATAATAAATTTAATAATTTCTTTTTCATCTTAACAATGGTAATATAATTAAAATATCTATGAATTTTTATTTTTTAATTTTTATTCGCGTGCATTTAATACACGAGTATTTTTACTAGTATATATAAAAGCGGCTTGGGATTCCACCCATAGCAAATCTTGATAATTCATGTATAATTTTTAAATTAATCCACAACGTCTATATATGACTCTTTAAATTCTATAATTTATTACTTTCTACAAAATATTTATTTATTCTTTATTTATCGTTATCGTTTAGGACTATTCATATTATTTAATTTTCTATTCATTCAAAGTATTTATTCAATCACACCTGTGTTTTTAAAATAAATTTAATTTCACCTATGTTTGAATGTATTAATTATTCATTTATTTATTGCCATCGTTTAGGACTATTCATATTATTCAATTTTCTATTCATAAAAAGCATTTATTCAATCACACCTGTGTTTTTAAAATAAATTTAATTTCGCCCGTCGTGTTTGAATGCATTAAGCGAGCGTTTCTCTATCAGAGCGAGTGCTTCTCCATCAGAACCGTCCGTTCCCACATCGAGCGATTCCCAAGTGAGCGTCCATCTATCACCTTTGAACGAAAACCTAGCCGACCACATATCCACAACAGCCGAGCGAATTCATCTCAAGTAGACCGTTTCGATGGGCTTCCACACCCGTTCCACTTCCGATTGACGCACCAAACCGTTGAACTTCCGACTGCCGCACCCTTTTGTAATGAAGAAATTTCTTCCCCAACGCATATGCATTTATAACCGAACGGTTACTACTCCATCCGGCCTTTCAACGGCTTTCAAACCCAATCGTTTTCATTCTGCTTGTTCTGAAGAAGGGGTACCTTGCCGATTGGATCTCCATTTAAAGCTGAACGCATCACTCCTTTCTACCTCTTCAATGCAGTAGTGGCTCTCACTCATCTCATGCTCGCCAAATGCAACAACTTATCTGTCTTTGTCTCTCGCCAAAACCATCCACCCAGTAGTCTGGTCGAACGCTCTATTGCATTTCACGTAAGCTCGCTGAGCCATTATTAACATTTTCAAATACATGCTCTTTTTCGGTTGATTGATTTGTGTGTTCGACTATCCGTTTAGGAGATATAACATTAGTTGTTTTTCTCTTTAAATTTTGTTTGTTTAGTGTTACTTAGTTCTCTTTCCAGAAAATAAATGCTCTACAATTAATTTTTTTTTAGCTTTGAGTTTGTTTAGGTCTAACCCCTTCGACCCCAACATAAACAAATAAGGATCACGAATGTAAACAAACATGGGTCCAGCCATATTCGACTCAACTCCATCAATTTAATTATAGCTTTAAAAAAATCTTTGCATTATATTTTTCCATTGGACATCTAGAATTAGCAGCTAGAGATAAAGGCAACAAACATAATTATGCATACCAAATGAAAAATGACCATGCTCAAATCATGCTCTCTATAGAGATAAAGGCAACAAACATAACTATACATAATTATGTCCACTTATCTGGCTAGAGATAAAGGCAACAAACATAATTATACATAACAACTTAAAGTATGTCCACTTATCATTGAAATTACAGTTCCAATGCTTATCAAAACACTGCCAGGTTGAGGGTGGGATTGCAAACTCAGCTTCTCAAACCTCGGAGTCTAGTTTAATTATAAAAAAAGCAACCATTTTGTCAACTTATCCCTCACACATTCACCAATCAGCAATTGATATCAACAAAAGCACTCTGATGACATGGATTTTAAGTTCATTGGACCTAATACAAAAAAGAAAAGTTATATTTCTTAGCACATTAGGAGGCAGGATGATGTGAAACTTCAAGAATTGCACATGAAATTATTTAGGAATTACAAAGTTTACCACTATAAGATTAGATTATCTTAAGTTGAGATTCAAGAAATTATCCGTTATCAAAATGTTATGATAATCAATCACAAGCTAGTTGTTTGAGCCCAATTATGGATAGATCTTAAAAGTTTCACAATAATCGAATGCGGAAAATAACATAGAATCCACCGGTTAATATCAAGAAATTTCACTACGAGTACCTTGCTCACTTACACTCAATGTCGGGTTTAGCGGGAGAAGGCTTTTAGTATACTCAAGGACGCC
The DNA here is from genome assembly GCA_016618105.1 of Dendrobium huoshanense. Lineage (NCBI taxonomy): Eukaryota > Viridiplantae > Streptophyta > Magnoliopsida > Asparagales > Orchidaceae > Dendrobium > Dendrobium huoshanense. The sequence continues at coordinate 32,778,658 of CM028347.1, forward strand.
ACGAAGATGGTGACCACACCAATGGCCTTTAGCCACGGGGAGGTTGACGGTGACGAGGCGGACGTGAATGCTTGGCTTTCAAGACTCCAAGTGTGCTTCAAAATTGTCGATCGTAGATGCTTGCGAGGATCGGGACGACCCTCTCCAAGTACTCCTCCACGATGGTCTCGTCTTCAAATCCTACGTCGAAGCACAGCGAGCGTAATATGTCGATGCTCCCGTCGACGTGGAAAACTAACCCCACTCAAGCTCCGGATCCACCATTTGACATTGAGGCGAGGCGGGAAGGGGGCAAAGGAGAAGTCGGCCAAGGGCTATGGAAGAACAAGAGAAGAAAAAAAAAATCTGAATTTGAATTTCAGATTTTGCCTTGGGTTGGAGGGAGATTAATTGCTATGAAACTTCCCAAAATTTGAATTAGGATGGGCGGTTATTATGGGAGAATTAAGAGAGGGATTAATGGTTGCTTATGTGGCAACTAGAGAGAGAAAACTAGGTGGTGAGGCCGGCCAAGCAAGGAGAAGTAAGAGGGGAAATTTCTTAAGTGGTGGGTCCCATGTACTTAATTAAAATCTGAGAATTTTATTTCAGATTTCAATTAATTACGGGAGTTACAAATAGGAGAAGGGAGGGAAATTTGAATTGGAATTGGGTCTTTAATTCTCAATCAATGATTCACTAATTTGAGGAGTCAAATTAGGAAAACAATTATGGCGAATTGATGGCAGAAATCCACCTCCTCCCTACACTGAAACCGGCGGGATTTGGCCCAGGGAAGCATGGCCGGACTGTAGAGGAAGAAAGGGAGGCTGTGCTGGTGCGTGTGGCTTGTCCAGTCAGCGGCAAGGGATGAAGGGAGGGAGATCGGCGGGATCCAGCAATCTGGGCTGGATCGGCTGTAGGCAATGTGAAAGGGGGGGAGAAGGGGTTCAATGGCTCAGGAGAGGAAGGAATTTTGGGATTTGGCTGAGAGAGAGGGGGCGGCTGAGTGGAGGAGTGGGTGGGGGAGGAAAACAGTGAACTTACACAGGAAAAGAAACCAAGAGCTCGCCGGAGCGAGCTGTTGGGTATTGCGGTCGGAGCCTCCCCAAGGCCTCCTATCTCTTTTCTCTCAAGCTCCCAAGCAAGAAGACAAAAGGAAATTCCAGAATTTTTTTATTAATCATTCATTAACCCCAAATACAACATGACATGGCCTATATATAGGTCCCAACAAAAAGAGAAAATACAATGACTCTCTTGCCCTTAGGCTACACTCATGACTCAACTTAGATCAAGGGTACAATAGGAAATAAAAGAACAAAGCATAAAAGAAATACATAAATAGCTAGAAATATAAACTCTGAATCTCGGCCGTCGATCTGCGCTGTCTACGGCGATACACATGTCTGAACCTCTGGTCGATGTCCACATCATTCTCCCCAGGTGGGAGAAAGCTCGACCCCGTCGAGTAGAAATCTCTGGAGCTCTCGTACATCTCTAGAAGATCTGGATCCAATCTCTGCAGCTCCTCTCGATCTATCCACGTGTCCTCAGTCGCCGGCTTCCCTCTCCAGTGTACCAAGTACCTTTGGCGACCACCTTCCTTCGTGGAAATGATTTCATCCTCAAGTATAGCTTCGACCTTCTCCGCAGTAGGTAAATGGGGCAATTTGGGGAGTGGAGGTAGGTTGGGGATCTCACTGGGTAGGTTCTCACAAGGCTTATCATGAAGTGGATTATCAGGGTTAAACTCGGGTCCCTCGAAAGCTACTAAATCTTCAACATTAAACGTAGGATTCATGTTAAAGCCTCCAGGAAGGTCTAACACATAAGCATTACTGTTTACTTTTGAGATTATCTTAAAGGGGCCCTCACTTCTAGCATGTAACTTTTTAACGGCTCCTTGAGGGAACCGCTCCGGATGAATCCGTACCATAACAAAATCTCCAACTTCAAATTCTTTAAATCTCTTCTTACGATCAGCATCAATCTTATAGTGAGTGTTACTTTGTTGAATTCTTTTGTTTATTTCCTTGTGCAATTCTTGAAGATGAGATGCGAATGCAGATGCAGACTCAGACATCCTAACCTTAGGACTTACAGGGATTAAATCAATCGGCTGTCTAGGTAGGTAACCATACACGACTTCGGCAGGACTTAGACCAGTAGATCGGTTTACAGAGTTGTTGTATGCAAATTCAGCTATCGGCAGTTTAGAGTCCCATTCCCTAAGATTTTCTCCGACCAAGGTCCTTAAAAGATTTCCTAGACTTCTATTCACTACTTCGGTTTGGCCATCTGTTTGGGGGTGGAAAGCAGTGGAGAATTGTAATTTGGTTCCCATTTTATGCCATAGAGTCTTCCAAAAGTAGCTAGTAAATTTCACATCTCTATCTGACACAATGGTTTTGGGTAGGCCGTGAAGTCTTACAATTTCATCAAAATACAACTTGGCTACTCTAGAGGCGTCGAAAGTTTTGGAGCACGGGAGAAAATGGGCCATCTTAGAAAACCTATCTACGACTACACAAATCGAGTCATGCTTCCTAAGGGTCTTGGGTAAACCTAAGACAAAGTCCATGCTAACATCTTGCCACGGTTGGTTAGGCACGGGGAGGGGTGTGTAAAGGCCGGTGTTTTGTTTACGCTGTTTGGCTAACTGACAGGTGTGACAACGCCTCACTAATCTGCTAACGTCCCTCTTAAGGCTCGGCCAGTAAAAACGGTTTTCAACTGCGGCTATGGTTTTAGCTTGACCAAAATGACCAGCTAAACCTCCAGCATGTAATTCCCACACAAGAAATTCACGAAGTGACGTATTGGGAATACAAAGTTGTTGGGACTTAAACAAGTATCCATTTTCCAACATAAAATCTCCTATAATTCGTTCGTCTCCAATGGTCAACGCAGTGTATGTCTCCTTAAAATCAGGGCAGTCTGGGTAGTCTTCTTTGAGTTTCTCAAAGCCTATTACATCAGTCGTCATCTTCCTAGTAATCATCATCCGACGGCTTAAGGCATCAGCAGCCTTATTTTCAGATCCTGCTTTATGTCTAATGGTATACGTGTAATCTTGCAGGAATTCAACCCAGCGGCCGTGTCGAGCATTGAGTTTCTTTTGAGAATTAATGTACCGCAAAGCTTCATGGTCCGAAAAGATGACAAATTCTTGCGGTAGAAGGTAGTGACGCCAATGTCTAAGGGATTGAATGATGGCGTAAAATTCTTTATCATAGGTGGAGTACCTTTGCCTAGTGTCATTCAATTTTTCGCTAAAGTAAGCAACCGGGTGTCCTTCTTGTGACAGGACTCCACCTATACCAATTCCAGATGCGTCGCAAGTTACCTCAAAAACTTTAGAAAAATCAGGTAATCTCATTACAGGGGCTTCCATCATTCGCTTCTTAATCTCTTCAAAAGCTCTTGTTGCTGTTGTGGTCCAAAGAAACTCACCTTTCTTAAGGCAGTCCGTTATTGGTGCTACTATGGTGCTAAAATTTCGAATAAATCTTCGATAGAACGTGGCCAATCCGTGAAAACTCCGAACATCTCTAATGTTTTTGGGTTGGGGCCATTCGTTTATAGCTCGCACCTTTTCGGGGTCAGCAGATATGCCTTGGGACGAAATGATAAATCCAAGGAAGGTCACTTGATTTGCGAGGAAAGTGCATTTCTTAGGATTGGCATACATCTGTTCCCTTTTTAAGATCTCACAAACTTGTCTTAGATGATTTAAATGTTGTTCCACCGAATGACTGTAAATTAAGATATCATCAAAGTATACTACAACAAATTTTCCAAGGAGGGGTCTAAGGATTTGAGTCATTACTCTCATAAAAGTGCTAGGTGCGTTACTCAATCCAAAAGGCATCACAGTCCATTCGTACAACCCATCTTTGGTTTTGAATGCTGTCTTCCATTCGTCCCCGGGGCGGATTCGGATTTGGTGGTAGCCACTCTTAAGATCTATTTTTGAGAAAAGCGTGGCGCCTGTCATCATGTCCAACATGTCATCTAATCGTGGAATGGGGAAACGGTATTTGACAGTGATTTTGTTGATAGCACGGCTATCAACGCACATTCTCCACGACCCATCCTTCTTAGGGGTAAGAAGGGCGGGGACAGCGCACGGGCTAAGGCTTTCTTTAATAAATCCTCTTTGTAACAACTCTTCCACTTGCCTCTTGAGCTCCTCATGTTTCGTAGGGTTCATCCGGTAGTGGGGCAAGTTAGGTAAAGAAGCTCCAGGCACTAGGTCAATGGCATGTTGAATATCCCTCAGGGGTGGTAATTGGTAAGGTAAGTCTTCAGGGAAAACATTAGAAAAAGTTTTCAACAATGGTTTAACTTCATCGGGGATCGGTTCCTCTTGATCTACATTCACTTCCCGGGCTACTAACGCGTACAGAGGGGTTCCTGAATCTAATTCCACACCTAAGTCTTTAGCAGTCAAAAGATTCAAGCCTGCATTGGGTTTGAGGGAGTTGGGTTTAACTTCTTCCTTGGTGGACTTAGGTTGAGTGGGAAGTAGTTTAATTTTCTTGCCCTCGTGTTCAAATACACAGGTATTTGATCGCCCATAAATGTGAACATCGTTGTCGAACAACCAGGGGCGGCCGAGGATGATTTGACCCACATCCATAGTCAGAACATCACACCAGATTTTCTCCTTGTACCCAACGAATTCGATAGGAATAAGACTCCTATCTTTAACTTCCAAGGTGGTCGAGTTGATCCAAGCAACTTTGTAGGGGTTTGGGTGAGGTGTGGTCTTCAATTGCAGCTTAGAGATCATTGCAGAAGACACAGCGTTAATACAACTTCCACTGTCGATTATGACCTTACAATTTTTGTCTCCTATCTTCGTGAAAGTGTAGAAGATTGAGGTCCTTCGCCAGTCGTCACTAGGTTTGGGTTGGGAAAAGGCACACCTAACAACCTGCAGATCTAAGTGGTTCATCTTTTGGAGGTAGTGAACAACAGCAGTCTCTTCTCCGTCGAAAAACTCCTCATCGTCGTCCACATGGTGGACCAAGTCAGTTTCAGGTTCATCTTCTTCCTCCGCCACTTCCTCAATTATAGTGACCTTGAACGGGCTGGAGCACTGAGAAGCAATGTGTCCGTACCCATGGCATCTAAAACACTTCGTACCGGCAGTGGCTTTGGGTGTTTCTCGTTCCGTTGTCTTCCCTTTATAGTCTAATCGAGGTTGGGCTTGGCTAGGAGCAGGCCGACTACCAGAAGGTCCAGTGGGTTTGTTGTAAGGTTGGCCAGAGGAAGGTTTAAAAGGGTTAGGTCTAGAGTCTTGGGTCCGGGTGGTGTGGCTTCTGGACTCTTCCAAGTCTAGAACAAGGCTACAGGCAGCTTCGTATGTGGTTATTCCTCGAGCAAAGAGCTCATTCCTAAGGTCTTCTCTCAGTCCGGCTCTAAACATGGACAGAAGTTGTGTGGGAGTGGTGGTCTCCTCCCCGTTACAACGGATTAAGAAATCATCAAACGTGGAGATGTATTCCTTAACGGGTCTACTCCCTTGGGTTAACCTATTCCAACGATCTAGTAGTCTTGGATAGTACGAAGGCGGAAGGTATTTCCTTTTTAGCTCTTGCTTCATCGCTCCCCAGTCAGCTATGGGGTATTCTCCTCGAGTTTCCCTCATATGTTCAATGTTAGTCCAGTATTGATTGGCTCTACCCGTCAACTTCATTTCAGCAAATCTAACTTTCTTCTCTTCCGAAATGTTATACCATTTAAAGTAACTGTCCATCCCTTTAATCCAATCAAGGAAAACCTGGGGTTCCAATGTTCCGTCAAAAGTTGGGGCATCTACCTTAATGCTCTTAAGGAGTTGGGTGTCGTTGTCCCTCCAAGGTGCGTCTCGACCTACCGGCTCTTGATGGGGTCGGTGGTTGGGTCGGTAGTAGTCTCTAGGAGGCCCATACTCAGTTCGGGTATCTTCGCCATAAGGGGATTGGGGTCTAGACGGTGTATAGATGGGTGGGTGTCCCGTTCGTTCAATATTGTCAAGTCTTTCCCCTGTATGACGTCTAAGTTCAGCTACACTTGTTTGGGTATCCTTCATTTGTTGCGTAAGTGTTCCTAATTGACCCATAATCATGTCTAAAGTTGTTTGCATATGGGTAGGATCCATTGATAGGTGTTAGGGATCACTAAGAAGGCTTCCTAAGTCAAGGGCAGCAGTTAAACTCACCAAAACTCTTGCTGGAATAGTAAGTACAGCAGCAGAAAAATCAGGGCAGCAAGCAATAACTAATAGGAAAAGTCACCTAAGTGTATAGGCAAGGATCCGGAGTGATGGCAACACCTAAACAGCGACTTTAGGCTCACTAACGGACTGCAGGAAATAGAGGACAGCAACTAGACACACTAGAAGACTCACTCTAGGGATTAACTAACAGGAGACAACTAGTGGACAGCAATTAAACACATGAAAGCATGATTACGACTAAGTAAACAATGCAGGAATTTCAGGCCAGCAGTAGGAAAACAGTAACTAAACTCACCTAAATGATGATATGCATGTAAACTTTTAGGGGAAATTTAAAAGCAATGCCTAGGATGCAATCTAGCACAATCATCGCATGCTAGCCATGCTCTGATACCAAATATGATGTGAAACTTCAAGAATTGCACATGAAATTATTTAGGAATTACAAAGTTTACCACTATAAGATTAGATTATCTTAAGTTGAGATTCAAGAAATTATCCGTTATCAAAATGTTATGATAATCAATCACAAGCTAGTTGTTTGAGCCCAATTATGGATAGATCTTAAAAGTTTCACAATAATCGAATGCGGAAAATAACATAGAATCCACCGGTTAATATCAAGAAATTTCACTACGAGTACCTTGCTCACTTACACTCAATGTCGGGTTTAGCGGGAGAAGGCTTTTAGTATACTCAAGGACGCCACGAAGATGGTGACCACACCAATGGCCTTTAGCCACGGGGAGGTTGACGGTGACGAGGCGGACGTGAATGCTTGGCTTTCAAGACTCCAAGTGTGCTTCAAAATTGTCGATCGTAGATGCTTGCGAGGATCGGGACGACCCTCTCCAAGTACTCCTCCACGATGGTCTCGTCTTCAAATCCTACGTCGAAGCACGGCGAGCGTAATATGTCGATGCTCCCGTCGACGTGGAAAACTAACCCCACTCAAGCTCCGGATCCACCATTTGACATTGAGGCGAGGCGGGAAGGGGGCAAAGGAGAAGTCGGCCAAGGGCTATGGAAGAACAAGAGAAGAAAAAAAAAATCTGAATTTGAATTTCAGATTTTGCCTTGGGTTGGAGGGAGATTAATTGCTATGAAACTTCCCAAAATTTGAATTAGGATGGGCGGTTATTATGGGAGAATTAAGAGAGGGATTAATGGTTGCTTATGTGGCAACTAGAGAGAGAAAACTAGGTGGTGAGGCCGGCCAAGCAAGGAGAAGTAAGAGGGGAAATTTCTTAAGTGATGGGTCCCATGTACTTAATTAAAATCTGAGAATTTTATTTCAGATTTCAATTAATTACGGGAGTTACAAATAGGAGAAGGGAGGGAAATTTGAATTGGAATTGGGTCTTTAATTCTCAATCAATGATTCACTAATTTGAGGAGTCAAATTAGGAAAACAATTATGGCGAATTGATGGCAGAAATCCACCTCCTCCCTACACTGAAACCGGCGGGATTTGGCCCAGGGAAGCATGGCCGGACTGTAGAGGAAGAAAGGGAGGCTGTGCTGGTGCGTGTGGCTTGTCCAGTCAGCGGCAAGGGATGAAGGGAGGGAGATCGGCGGGATCCAGCAATCTGGGCTGGATCGGCTGTAGGCAATGTGAAAGGGGGGGAGAAGGGGTTCAATGGCTCAGGAGAGGAAGGAATTTTGGGATTTGGCTGAGAGAGAGGGGGCGGCTGAGTGGAGGAGTGGGTGGGGGAGGAAAACAGTGAACTTACACAGGAAAAGAAACCAAGAGCTCGCCGGAGCGAGCTGTTGGGTATTGCGGTCGGAGCCTCCCCAAGGCCTCCTATCTCTTTTCTCTCAAGCTCCCAAGCAAGAAGACAAAAGGAAATTCCAGAATTTTTTTATTAATCATTCATTAACCCCAAATACAACATGACATGGCCTATATATAGGTCCCAACAAAAAGAGAAAATATAATGACTCTCTTGCCCTTAGGCTACACTCATGACTCAACTTAGATCAAGGGTACAATAGGAAATAAAAGAACAAAGCATAAAAGAAATACATAAATAGCTAGAAATATAAACTCTGAATCTCGGCCGTCGATCTGCGCTGTCTACGGCGATACACATGTCTGAACCTCTGGTCGATGTCCACATCACAGGATAATGCTTATCATTTGGTTTAGAAATAAATTGTGTAAATAAATAATTATAAGATAAAATTCAAAATTCCCTGGAATTTTAATATTCTTACGTGAAGCAAAATAAAGTTCATGGATGATTACTACACTATATTGATAACAAGCATATCGAGAACTAGCAACAACATGTGATGACTGCTGAGAAGACCTCAACTCCAGTGCCAACATTGATAGCAACAACAACAAGGGAGCTAACAGGGATGATAAGGTACAATCTAGACTATCGGAGTTGAAAAAGATAGGGATAAGTGGCAACGGAAAATAAAAATACACGTAAGCAGGAGAGAGATGCTAGGTAAGAGTAGAGCTAGACAGCCACAAATGAAAAAAAAAAAGAGAGAGTATATTTTCAATTTTCTCCTTATGAATATATTATTCTGTTAGGTTTCCTAGCTCTTCTCTAATCAGTTCAACGTTTTTTCTGTTAGATTTTCTAATTCTTCTCTAATCAGTTCAATATTCTGTCTGTCCTATGGTTCATCTGCTCGTCTCTATTAGACTTTATTTTTCCTATAATATTTCTACATCTAATTTCATAGATAGATGTAGCCAACCTAGATAGACGCTTATAGCTTCATTAAAAAGCATTTAAAATTTGGCTTTCTTATCAATTCATCAGCGTTAACTAGCATTCTTAACTAATTAATTAATTAATATTAGTATATTGAAGTATAATACTAAGTTAAGTGTGGCAGAGATGAGAATGCTCAGGTGGATGAGTGGCTTTACCCTTAGAGATAGGATACGAAATGAGCATATACGTGAAAAGGTTGGAGTAGCTCCAGTAGAAGATAAGATTAGAGAGAGTCTCCTTAGATGGTTTGGTCACATAAAACGGCGGCCTTCCGATGACCCGGTTAGGAGGGTAGAGGTATTAGATTTGACTTATTTTAAGAAAGGTAGGGGTAGACCTAAAAAGACTTGGTTAGAAAATATTGGGAATGACCTTTCTTTATTAGATTTAAACTAGAATTTGACTTTTAATAGGACACAATGGAGAAAAAGGATTCATGTAGCCGACCCCACGTAGTGGGATAAAGGCTTGATGTTGTTGTAGTATATTGAAGTATAAGTATATGAAATTTATAATAATACAAATATCAGTTATTCAATCAAATTATATTAGTTCCACAAAAAAAGTTTCACCAAACCGTGACAACTCTCAAAACATTTTGTACAGCAATCTTAACATATATTATTACTTAATTAATTATATTATATTTTTAATAATTAGTTGATGAAAATTTATTATTTTAATATTCTATCATTTTAAATTTCTATTATATTATTAATTTTTATTTTTTATCATTTCAACGATCCATTCATATTCATATCTAATAAAAATAATGATATCAAAAATACAATTATTGAATACAAATATAAGAAAAGTAATGTTCTATTAAATAACATTTTATTATCATAAAAGTTTAATAAAAAATCATCAAGCATACCCTCGTATTCTTTCCATTTATCTGATTCGTCTCTCATTGTATCTTTATAAATTCGCTTTTATTTTACTCTTCAAATTTCAAATTGAATCGAGGTTGAGGACACTTCTTAAAGTTTGTAGTTGAAATTATAATATCTAATAGCTCTCGCTGATTTTCTATTGCAACTTCTCATGCAAAATATTATTTTAAGTTTTTTATTTTGACAAATTTAAAATCAAATATAATATTTATATTGATAAATAATTATTTGTGTGTTATGTTTCAGTGATTTTGATTGATATTTTGTGAATTTAGTTGGCTTAATGATTTAGAAGTAACTCAAGCCTAATTTTATGGTTTTAAATTGAAATTAAAAAAATTTGGGATTGTTATGAATAAATCTTAACTAAACTTAATTATTTTCAAAATTTTAGGAATAATTTTAGAAGCATAAAATCATTATATAAATTTTACTTCTATTTAGAATTTATTTTTTGTGTTATACAGTTTACTTTTAATTCCATTTTAACCTCAGTTTTATTTTAGCCAACACAATCTTATGACATGTTTTATGAATTATGCTCTTAGACTTTCCATCATCTTATAAAATATCAAACTTTCTTTAAAATAATATTTGATTGTTGAAACACACATATCAATATGTTTTGATAGATCCCAATAAAATAATAATTTATGCTTAAACTCCCTCAAAAGGTTGTTAGCAATATTTTTAACATTAAAGTCTTAATTTTTTTAATTTATATTTTTGTATTTTACTTCAATAAATAATTAGATTCCTGAGTTTAGGTTTAAGTGCAGTAATAGGTTAAAAAAATTATTAATGCGATATTTTTTATTCTTACATCTATGGCTCAATTTTTTTTTTAAATTTACTTTTTCATTTATAGGAGACTCTTCCAACTTATCTACAGTTAATATAAAAATTAATAACAATGATATAGCATGTCATAATTTATTTATTTAATTCTTATTTTTTAAAGTTTTATTTACATGCACCATGCGCACATGCATTTATACTTGTTGGAATAAGTCTCAAAACATTTTCCTTGAGTCAACTTCTTAAACCTATATATGATCAAAACCCCCAAAGCCCTTCTCTTAACCACATGGATCAGAATTCCCCCATCGCCTTGGATTCAAGTAAGCTTTTCAGTATCATTTTAGTCCTAAGAGAAGCCATTTACCTCCCCCACAAAGAACAAGAAGCTCATACTTTCTTCCATATTTCTTTGCTTATTCCCAAATTCTCTCCTCTTGATAAGCAATTACATATCCATCTACCCTTTACTCCTCAACTTCCTCATGAAATTATATCTCATCACCAAAGAATATCCCACTACATTGCAATTCTTTGATGCGGTCATTGGGCTAAGAAATGATGCATAAGGTTTTATTAAAGTACATGTTTTCTTTTTTATATTCTCTTACATAATATCTACCATCTCCATGATGATGATCGTTCATTCCTCTCTATTAGTTTATTCTGGCAAGCAGTCAACTCTTAATGATGCGTATTTAAGGTTAAAGTCAACTTGGGTACCTGTTTTTATTACTTGCATGTACTCTTCTATGTTGTATATTGGCTACACAGTTCTATCACTATGTTTAATTGCCGTCTGATGCTCAGTGCAAATGGTTCGATTGTTTCTATCATGATTGGCGGATTGTTTGTGATGTTGGGTAGGCTACCGTCTATGTATTTGGCAATGATTTGGATGGTGGGAGTGGTGTTTCAGTGGCAGAAGAAAGTGTTTTGGTTTAGAGGCTTTGTGTAGAGTAGGGTAGATTGTGAAGGGGAGAAGACTCCCAAGATTTTCTCATTGCTTTGATGTTGCTGTTGGCTGATGGATTGTTCACAGGAGGCTCTGGCTTTGCTGGGGCAAAAAATGCTATCGGATTTATTCCTTGTGAATGTTTTGGTGTTGATGAAGATGTACTCTTATATGTTTTATACTGTCTTTTACTGTGAGTGTAAGAAAGAAGTTTCTTATACAAGAGTTGCTGTTAGTCATAATGAGGAGTTGCTGCATTGATAATGATTTTTAGTTTTATTATTTGAGAGAAAATGTGTTTTCATTTTGTTTTGAGAAAGCAGAAGTTTTTCAGGCAACTGGATGATAATAAAACATTTCAAATTACTTTATACAAATATAGATTTTTTTTTTTTCATTAATACTGCAATGTTGATGATATATGTTATTTTCAGCCAACTAGATGATAATAAATATTTCAAGAAGATATCATCAAATTCCCATACATCAATTTTTATGAATTTTTTTGTAACTTTATAGGCAAATCATACAATTTCGGTTTGTTTGGACCCCGATACAGTTCAACCAAATCCTTCAATATATCTCAAGCTCAATCAAATATATATAAATTTATATGATCCTAAATAGAAAGGCAATATTTTTTTTCCCCCAAGTGGTAATGTAACACCCATGGGATGAAGGATTTAAATGGTAAAGGTACTTTAGTTTTCCATGGCAACATTTGAGGTGCTTTTCATTCAAAAATTTTATCCTATTTATTATACTTTTATTATACAAGAAAAAATTAACATTTTCATTTGCATATCAAATTTAATTCACATAAAACGACGGCCTCCCGATGACCCAGTTAGGAGAGTAGATGCATGAGATTTAACCTATGTTAAGATAGGAAGAGGTAGACCTAAGAAGACTTGGTTAGAAAATATTAGAAATGACTTTTATTTATTAGATCTAAATGAAAAATTGATTTTTAGCCAGATACAATGGAGAAAAAGGGTTCATGTAGCCAACCCCACGTAGTAGGATAAATGCTTGATGTTGTTATTTTATATAAAATCTAAAAAATAATTATAAAATTATCCAAAAACATTCTCTTTTTATTAATAAAATTCTCTATCTCTTTTTTATATGTGGCTTGGGTTAATCTTCTAAATGAGTGATTGATTACTAATTATCATGAAGGCTATATTATTTATATATTTCTCATTTCCATCTTAGGTTGAGATTAGGCTTGTCATGAATCTCATCTTAATCATAGATCATTTGATATCAAAACATAGGACGAAGGCTCCTAAATTATGAGAGATGCAAGCAATAAATCCATATAAAATACTATAAGATTTAAATTTGACTAATAGATTTTGACTAATAGATTTGTTATTTATGTTTTAGAAGACTTCTCAAAATAAATGATGAGCTGCACCTCTAATGTGAGTATATTGTTTCTAGGATAAATAAAGATAAATTGTTGATTATGTGTGTCAGATATCCCATCCCTAAGGACTTGATAGTTCAAATGAGAAATTTGATCATGAAATAAGCTTATTGCTTAGTATTTTAAGGAAATTCGTAAAACTCCTATTCTTTTAATGATCCTTTGGATATTGAAGTTAGGGTTTTATACTCAATTTTGTAGTCATTATTGGGTCTTGATGCATGCTGATAAAGTCTTGGACAAACTTAATGAAAGTGATAGAGTTGCCATCACAATAAAGAGTGCAGACCAATGCTAATAATGATAGCTAATACCGATCATTGTAAGATTAAAAATGAACGAACCTAAATTTTAAAAAAGAAATATACAAGCAGAAATAGAATGAATATTATTTAGATAACCTCCAAAAGTAGTCTATAATGTCGATCTTCTTAGTTAGCCTTCTCCAAAGGTGATAAAATAAGATAAATCTTTTAGCGAACCTTCACGATGAATATGAAAATGCCCTTGATGTTGAATGCCCTTATAATGGATAATTCATCATCATAAATTAAATCACAAAGTATAATTTTTTTTGTCTCATCACTTATAAGAATGGATATAATAAAACCTATATTGATTATTTTCTTATAAGAAAAATAGATCGTTTAAATTACAAAAATGGTAAAAGTTATTTCAAGCAAAAGTTTATGTACCAAATATCTTTTATTATTTGTTGACTTTAAGATGAAGGGACATAAAATAACAAATAAAGTAAAACGTTGTTCTAGGATTAGATGTGGCATTTAAAGAATATTAACAAAAATATTTTTGAGAGTAAGATACTAGATCTTAATATTTTGTCTGTGCATGAGGTAGCTAATGTTATATGGGAAAAGTAGTTAATGATATTAAGAATATTGCAAAATATGTGTTTGATTTTTCAAAGGGAAAAATCCCTAATAGTAAAAATAGTTGGCGGTCGAATGAAAATTATTAAGAAAAGATAATAAATAAGAAGATTTATTACAAAAATTAGTTTAGATATAAAAATTCTGATTATTGGGAAAGATATAAAGAAGCTCGTAGGAGTCTAAGAAAGAAATATGTGATGCAAAGACTTTAGTTTTTAATGATTTATATAATAGATTAGATATTAAGAATGGTGAAAGATATATGTATAAGTTAGCCAGATAAAGAGAGAAGAGTAGTAAGGATTTAGTTCAAGTGAAGTGCATTAAGGATGAAGATCAAAAGGTGGTTTTATTAGAAGAAGATATTCAACAAAGGTGGATGAGATATTTTTATAAACTATTCAATGAAGATTATGAGAATCTGATTGATTTTAGCGACCTTAGCATCTTAAATAAAAATAAAGATTTTGTTTTTATTGGCGTATTAGTAAAACTGAAGTTGGAGAAGCTTTAAAGAAAATGACATGGAAAATTTGTTGGACCTAATGATATCCCAATAGAGGTGTGAAAATGCTTGGGAGAAGAAGGAATTTATTGGCTTACTAAACTTTTTAATATCATTTTGAAGACTTAAAAGATGCCAAATCAGTGGAGAATGAGTATGTTGATTCATATTTTTAAGAATAAAGGTGATGCACAAGATTGTGTGAATTATAAAGGAATTAAGTTAATTTGTCATACATTAAAACTATGGGAGAGAGTTATGGAGCATAGGATGCGGCGTGATACTAACGTTTCTCAAAATCAATTTGGGTTCATGCTGGGTAGGTCTACTATGGAAGCTATATATTTATTGAGAGGTTTGCTGGAGAAGTATAGAGAGAATAAGGAGGATTTATATATGATATTTATTGATTTAGAGAAAGCATATGATAAAGTTCTAAGAGAAGTGCTATGGAGAGTTCTGGAAAAGAAAGGGGTTAATAATGCTTATATTCAAGTCATTAAGGATATATATGCAGGTGCTATTACTTGTGTCCAGACACAAGGTGGTTTAACCAAGTATATTCCTATTTTAGTTGGATTACATCAAGGATCAGTCTTCAGCACATATCTTTTTTGCTTTAATCATGAATGTTCTAACTAGACATTTGCAAGAGATTATACCTTGGTTTATGCTTTTTGTTGATGATATTCTTTTTGTTGATAAGATTAGAGAGGGAGTTGAAGGTAAACTTGAATTATAGAGGTTAACCTTAGAGTTTAAAGGCTTTCGATTGAGTAGATCTAAAACTAAATATATGGAATGTAATTTTAGTAATAATAGTTCTAGTGAGGGGAGTGTGATTTTGGGTGATCAAGCTATTAAGAAGTGTACACGTTTTAAATATCTTGGGTCTATTATTCAGAGTGATGGTGAAATAGATGGGGATATTATTAGTAGAATCCAAGTTGGATGGTTGAAGTGGAGGAATACATATGGCTTGTTGTGTGATAAAAAAGTACCCCTCAAACTTAAGGAAAATTGTATAAGATGGTTAGATCTGCAATGCTTAATGGTGCAAAATGTTGGCCATTAAAAGAGAAGCATAATAGTAAGTTAAGTGTTGCAGAGATGAGGATGCTCAGGTAGATGAGTGGCTACTCTTAGAGACGGGATAAGAAATGAGCATATACTAATATGATATAAGAATTTTTGTTGATATCATGTGCATAAATGCCCTCTCTATGTTGGGAGTAAAAGAACCTTCTTATATGTATAGGGTATTTAGGGGTTGAAGGTTGAGGGTTGAATGAAGAGGAGAGTGGATGAACCTTATTTTTCTATCGTCAATGAGTTTTGACACTATATCTTATAATTCTAGAGGCAGATGATGGAGAATTTCATTGGTTCTTGAGCAAACTTTGATTCCTCTTTTTCATCTTGATCGTCTCAAGTAATTTCAGACATCAATTTTTTACTTACAAAGACTTTCATTGAAACATTTTTTATCTTATTTTATATTTTAGTATTTTTATTTTTCTTTTTGATTTATTTGTTTATTATATTTATATAAAAGAAGAAAATGTGAATTTCTTTATTATACTTTTCAGCAAGTTTTAGCTAGCAATTAAAATGCATATACAAATAAAGAAGAGAACCTATTCGAACTTGGGTAAAACTCAATAAGTTGAGATACGATAGATTTCACATAGGTGTGAATTTAATTTATAAGTTGAGTGCATAACCATTAATTCGTGTTTTTGAGTAAGTTGAATAATTTTTCACTTACTCAAAAATTAAAATTTAAGCAGCGCCATGACTTATTCTCACTCTTGAGTGACTGGGACAACAAGAACCAAGCCAAGATGGAAACACCTTGGCGGAAAAATGATGACAGAACACGACCCAAATCCCATTCCCAAGTGAATCGAACAGTGATAACCATGTTAAAATGATAAAGCCTAAGTAGTATAGATTGTATAGTTTTCATTATTGCATTTAAGCATGTCGACGAATTTTGAGTCAAGCTAAAAAGTAAAGCTTGAGCTTCAACATGACTTATTCTTGCTCTTGATTTTTGGTGAGAACAAAGTTTTTTGTTTTGTTTTGTTTTGTTTTTTTTTTTGTTTTTTTTTTATTTTATTTTATTTATTTATTTATTTATTTATTTGGTGAGAACAAAGTTGAAATGACAAAGCAGCTGATTTTTGAGTCAAGCCAAAAATAATGCTTGAACGTCACTTGGCTCATCCTTACTCCTGAGTCAACTAGTGAGAAAAATGATGAAATGGGAGCCCATGAAATATTGGGTCATTCTTGTTTTCAAGCAAGTTGTCAAACTTTTGGCTCAAGAAAAAGCGAAACCTGAAATAATACCATGGTTCATTCTCATTCTCAAAGGGCTGTACAATGCAAACCAAGCCAAAAATGACACTAGCCCGAGAAACATAATGGTTCATGCTTGCTTCCAAGCGACACTATGATTCATCTTTATTCTCGAGGAGTTGGCTTTTGAGAACCAAGCCAAATGGCAAAGCCCGAGTAGCATACTTGTTTATCTTTACTTCTAAGCAAGTTTGCATATTTCTAATTCAAGCTAAAAGGCAAAGCTTCAACAATATCAGTGCTTATTGTTTCCAACATGTTGACTATGAGAATAAAGTGAAAGTTTAAATGGCATTATTGTTTATCCTTCTTTCTGTGAAAGTCATATTTTTAATCAAGTAGCTTAGTTTGGATGTGCAATGATTTTCACTTGTCTCTTAATGAGCCATTGGCTTTCACAATATTTTTAATTGCTACCAAAATATTAGTTATCTTAGTCTTAGAAGTCTTTGTCCTTATATAATTTCAAAATAATATGATTTTTTTTTGCTTTAGGGGTGTTAATAAATGATTTTACACAACAACTAGACAAGAATTTTACTAGAAAATTTTGGATTTGAGTTGACCCGATTACTATTCAGGTCAGGTTTGTAGACTAGAAATTGGATTGATCTGCATAGATCAAAATCAACTTGAAATTGACCAAATTATTATTTGAATTTTTAGTTTTGAAAGTTAGAAATATATTGTTAAAATAGACATTTGTATTAATAAGTTAAGCAAGTAATATTTGAGTTAAATAAGTTCTGTTATGAAAAAAATTGTATGATCTTGATCTGTAATAAGTGGGTTTGACTAGTTGGGTTCAAGTCGAGTCATGTTCGGTTCAAACATTTTGACCCATATAATAAACATAGATAGTTTAGGTTAAACAAATTTGAGGTTTCGACTTTGAGTCAGTCCTGAACTTAACCTGTCAACCTTAATTGGCAGCCTAGTTGGCTTGAGGGAAATCCAAAGCAAAATTTTTTGGAGTACCACTTAATTAGCTTTTATGCTAAAGTCGTATTAAAGAAATCTGTCTCAAAAAATCACTTGTAGTACAAAGTTTTACTTCACTTTGTCTTATGTCTCCTTTAAGTGAATGAATTCTTTAATTATTTTTTCGCACCCACAATCTTTACCTTTATGTTGATTATTTTGAATATGGGTTAGTCTTCTACATGTCATTGAAATTTTATAGATTTTGGATTGGTTTTTCTTGAGCTTGGGCCAATCAAACCCAATTGCTTCTTTGATTCTAAGTTTTTTTTTTAAGTTCTATATAAACCATGGAATTAATTGATATTTAAATATATTCCATCTTTATTGTCAGCTAAAAAATATTGGAATTTTATGTAGTTGTCAACCTTTCATCTTGGGAGTGTTGGTGTCTCCAAATTTGAAATGTCCATCTATTTTTGGAGAACTTATTTCTTTTTTGAAGTTTGGGCATTCCACGGTGCCATGTGCCAAGCCCGAGTATACACTCACAAGCTTACTTCACTCTCACACGCTGCATGAAATTGCAAGCACAAAAAAATTGGAAAATTCACACTTGACTATAACTCTGTTCACCTTAATCAAGTGACATTAACTCTCACCTTCAGCTATAATTTATTCCTTCTTTAGTTTAGTTATCTGAGTAATGGTTATTAAATCACCCTATCCAAGAAAGTTCTCCCAAAATTATGAGTTGAGTATGATCAATTCATTCTAATTTGCTATATTGGTGATTTTTCCTCACCCACCAACGTCATGCTCATTCATGATTTTTTTCTTTAAATCCAAATTTGCAATATTTTTCAACATGTCTCTGAATTGATGGTTGTGGAGGGTCATCCACCACCATATTATTGCAATTCTTGAGTAGCTGGTAATAGGAATTAAAATAATGTTAGATTTAATATGGATTAAAAGAGTCTATTAGGATGGCTTTCTCATTGCTTTGATTTTTTGGTGCACTATTACTCATCCATTTGCAATTTACTTTTTTGTTGGTTTTCATTTTTTTTTTTGAGGGAAGCTGCTTTGGAGAATTATATATATGCTAGAATGTAGTAGTTGTAAGAAAGTCATTATTCAATTTTGAAATTTTTTTTGTAAAAACTACAATAGCTTTCAATAAAATTACTTTCACAATAACAACTTCACAATCTTCTTGATAAAATGTTGTTATTGCCCCTAATGGATCTGAAGTCTCTTAGCAAAAGCTGAGGTGACTTTATACATTTGACTAGTAATACACTTGAAATAATCACATAAGAAGTTATATTTCTAGATCCTTTTAAATTTGTTTGTCGGTTTCCTGATACGAAAAACTTGGAAGGCACAAAATTTGAGATTATATTTTGGGGTTCCAAGTTGTAAGATACACTTAGAATCAATATGGAATAAGCTGATCATAGAGAAGTGCTTGGCGAAATAGAAGGTTACGTCCTACTTTCATTATTGGAAAGATGTGTCTACATGT
This sequence comes from Dendrobium huoshanense, assembly GCA_016618105.1. Taxonomy (NCBI): domain Eukaryota; kingdom Viridiplantae; phylum Streptophyta; class Magnoliopsida; order Asparagales; family Orchidaceae; genus Dendrobium; species Dendrobium huoshanense. The sequence goes on from CM028347.1 coordinate 32,797,902, forward strand.
AGTTGTTTTGTTGGCTTTAGTTTCTAGTTAATATGGCACTAGTGTTGTCACAAAAGATTGAGATGGTGCCTACAGGTAATCCTAAATCTAATACCTGTTGTTTCAACCAAAGGACTTGGGCCACACAACTTCCAAGATCAATGTACTCAGCTTCAGCAGTGGAAAGTACAATAGAGTTTTGCTTCCTACTAGACCATGAGACCAGAGACTGTCCTATGAATTGACAAGTTCCTGAAGTTCTTTTTCTACCCACCTTGCATCCTACAATATTAGAGTCAGAAAATCCAATAATCTTAAAAGAAGTGCTGTGTCTAGGGTACCAAATCCTTACGCCTTGGGTCCCCAAAAGGTATATAAAAATTCTCTTAACCGCAGTCAGGTGGGACTCCTTAGGGTCAGCTTGAAATCTAGCATAATAACAAAAAAAAATATTACAAATGCACTGTTTTACTTTATTCTGGATATATCTAACCAAACAAGGGAAACATTTCTCCTGTGTTTAGTTTGCATATATCCAAACAGCCTCAAAGTATTTAAAATGCACTACATTTACTTTACACTGCATTTACTTTACATTGCATTTACTTTGCAGGCAACCAAACAGCCCCTTAGAGTACATCTTTAGCTTTGAAGTGCTTCAAAACATGAGAACGACAAATCCTTTGTTTGTTCACTAATCAAATCCTGGACTCCATTCCTTGCTGGCGTGCAACTGTAATATTAAGCTTGTTAATAAGGATAGAGTATTGGAAATCTTTCATGGTTTTCTTGATTTCTCTAAAGCTTTGATGTATGTCGTGTCCAATCATAGTAAAAAAAGTTTTATTTTATATCACAGTGCTTTGAGTCATTTTTGGTCTAACTTTGAGTGGCTTATGAATATGAAAACTTATTATATCATCATCATTTCATCTTTACAAGAATTTTTGGGTTCAACTTTTTAATGGGATTTAGTAATAACTCGTTCATTTGGAAATAACCTATGTGAAGCTAGCTAAGCTTAAATATAAAATGTTTTAAATTTATTTGAATACATCTAGCATTTACTTTTTGTGATTCCAGTAAAAGCAAAGACCTTGTTATTGTTATTGGCCCCTCCATTTTGGTGAGTTGTTCAACTTATATGCATATTGTCATGCTCCAATATGCATTCTCACTGCCCTCATGACTTGTTGAGTTCGACTTGGTAACTCCTCATGACTTGTTGAGTTAAAATTGGTAATTGAAATACCATTTAACAAAATCAATCAAAGTCCAAGAGTTCTAATTTCTACAAAGTTAGATTCATGTTGATTCATGTTAAAGATTCAATCTTTTAGTACCAATACTGAATTTAGCAAGTATATCGTGCTTCTCATCACCTTGTCTCTCTTTTCGCATACATATTCAATGTGATAGGGGTAAAGAGGGAGTGATGAGTGATAAGAAGATAGTAGCTTGGTTTTTGTTATGTTTTTGTTCTTTTTTTGTAAGTAGAAGCCGTATTTAAATTCATTGTAATCATTTAAAATGAATCTCCATTGTTTTTTTTTTCATGCACTTGAATCGATAAAGTTCTCATCCCCCACCCCCTCTCTCTCTCTCCCAACCAATATCTTCCTCTCCAACATAAGGTCAGTGTTGGAGGAAATTATAGCTTTATTGCTTCAAGTGCATGAAAAATAATCATGATGGAGAATCTATTTTATATGATATTAGTTTTTTTTTTTTTTTTAAATCCCAACTCTTAATTACAAACAAGAAAACTAAAAAATGTTTAAATTAAAGGTAGTCTCTCCTTGCCCTTCTCTCTTAATTCAAGTATGGAGACCAAATCCTAATTCTCTTATTTGCTCAAGAGAAATCTTTTTTTTTTTTGTTGAACTATGAGTTTTCTTCCGTTGTTGTATCACTTGCAAATAAAATATTTTGGTAAAGCTATGCAGAAGTTAGGCTTGTACATATGTGGATGTGGGGTTCCTACATTATAAAAAACCCAAGCTATGGAATTTTGCTTCTTTGAAGAGGTCAGTTAAATTTATAGAAATAGAGGGAGAGTGATTTGAAGAAATATAAAAAAGGATTTATGATTGGTGAAAACTAGAAAGATAGAACTAGTCATTATGCTTGCAAGTGGAGAATTCTTGATTATCCTCTTTATTTATTGAATGGATTCTTTTTGCTTAGCTTTTGATGGACTCTTGATTTTCTTGAGTAGATGGAGAGAGAAGAGAGGTATAGTGAGAGAGAGGAGAGAGAAAGAGAGAGAATTGCTTAACAAAGAGTGGATTGTGGTTGTCAATGCTAGGTTGGGGATAGTTTGTGGGATTGAATTAGAGTTTTTTTGTTTCAAATGCATGAAAAATAATTGTAATGAAGGGTTTATTTATCGACTCTTTATAATAATAATTTATTGAAATCCTTACTCCTAATTACAAGCAAGGTAAGTGGAAAATGGTTGAAGTCAAGTTAATAAAATAATTTCTTATCGTTGTCTCATATCCCAATCACTGGCGAGGTATAAGAAGAGAGAGAAAAGGAGGGAAGGAGTAGGATACATTTGCTTGATAATTATTATTAGCCTCTTGTGTAGCCCTTTCATGTAGCTTTTTGTACTTCCATACAATCCATGCAAGCTACACCAAGCCATTATTTATTACAAATTTGGCTTAGGCATATTGAAGAGTCTCCTTGTTTTAAGATGGCTCACTTAATCTAAACTTGATTATCCCGACCATGGTTAATCATTTAGATCCAATCAAGTTTCCTAGCACACACAGTATGAAGATGCGAAGATGTTGGGTACTTCATTTTCAGTCTTGCTTGTGAGAGTTTGATTTATAGATTTGAAGCCTCTATGGTTAATTTCCACTGCCTTTCTATGTTTGGAGGGCATCATTGTATCTTCCAAATCCATCTTCAGAATGCTTAGATGGATGAGGGTGTTGATCGTTGGGGTCATTATCATTAGGGAGGTATTTCAATAGGATAGGTGAAGGCAATGCATATTAAGAAGATATTAAGGAGATTCAGTATGGAGTTCTCCATAAATATTTTCTAAAGGGAACCCTAGGAATGTTGATGGAACTTAGTGTGAGGCACTCACAATAGCATATAGCAAAGATGGGCCTCGAAAACAAATTTGACCCATAATACTAGAATTAAGATGTCAATGTTGATGATGCTATAGTAATTTCCACATAGGTCATTTATAATGGTTAAGAATGTCCAGAAATTCATTTCATTTATGTGGCTACTCAATTTGAAAAGCTTTACTTATTTTGGGTTCATGTGCTTCTAGTTATTAGGGTTGTAAAAGAGGACTATGTATTGGTAGTGCATGAAGCATTTGGGGAGGATTTGATGTGCGCTTCCAATATCTCTTTCATTTTAGAGATGCGACTTCCATCACCGGATCCTATGACTTTTATATCACAATTGATATAATTAATCAGTGCTATAGGCATGCCTTTCTAGACACACCACACCAAGATGATCTTTAATTGGAGAAATTTTGTTCCTTAAGTCAGCAATTTACTCCTAAAATATAATTTCTTTTACTTATAAAAATGATACTCCATCTTTCGATTATTAGTGTATACCATTTTGATGAGAAGTTACATTGTATATTTTATCCTAATATTGGCAGTATAACATCGAACGAGCTATATGTCCTTTCATTTATTATAAATAGTTATAGTATATTATAAACTGTGTCCATGCTAATCAATAGCATAAAATGGCTCTCACTATAGTTCATAATGTAGTAAGATATGCCTTATATGCCATTATTTTGGTGATGTGCAGAGATTAAAGTAGCGTGCACCATCTGTGCTTTAAATGTGCTATAGCGAATAGCACACTATTTTGCCATGTTTAGGAGATGCTATGAGGATGAGTATAGTGGTTGTGTTGATGAACGTAATTATAAAAAAAAAATGATGTGAGAGATAGTGATGACGTTTAAGAGAATGCTAGTTTGGTTGATGATGATTCTAATTTTACAATTTGAATATGGGATTAATAAACAAATTTTACTTATTTAAATTAAAAAAATTATTGCTTATATTTTCAGTAAAGTATAAGTATTCCGTTGAGAATATTTGTGGCCATCTTTCTTTATGGATGTTTAAGCTTCAATGAATTGCATTTTATCTTGGTGTTATGTATTTCTACAAGCTCGATAGTTTCATTTGTTAATCTTTTTTTTTTGTCATTATAGTTGCTTTTGATTTGTAACTTATATATATATATATATATATATATATATATATATATATATATATATATATATATATATATATATATATAATGTGTTGTTGAGATATTTATTTCCTATCACTTGGCAATTTTAAGAAGATAACAAATTTATCCATTTAATAAATATAATATAAATTAACTATAAGCAGTTTTGAAAATCTTTATGTTTTTTTGTTGAAAATTATAACTCTAAGCTATGTGGAGTTCATTCCTATCTGTATCTTATTAGAACAAACTGTGAAAATCTAAATGCATGCATTAATACCTGTGAGAGTTTTCTTTTTTCCTCCTTGCAATATCTAGCGGGTTATATTCTGCCAAACGTTATTATTACTAATGCTATTTATCTATTTACAGCTCTACATTGTGAAATGCTTTCCAATGTGCAGGTGACTGAGAATGGCAAGTTCAGTGTAATCTGGAACTTCCTCCAGGTGAAGAAAAGCACCATGAATGCTACCGCAACCAGGAAGGCCTGAAGAGTTGCTTTTGCTACCGTATTGTTCCCAAGGATGAATCCATTGTTTTCTGGTTCTGACTCCCCAGATGCTCTGCTGGTTGTGGCTACTCCTATGAGGAAGGTTAGTTCCTTCAGCAGATCTGGTCGGCGCTAATCCGTGTTGAGTTAATACTTATTACTGTTTGAAATTTTGCTATGTTATGCCTATAATCTTAGAATTCTTAGGGTTTTATTGTGCTTTGTGGAAATTTGTTTGTTTGTTTTTATTGGAGTTTGAAATAACCCAGTTGAAACTTTGAACTTTTGTTACTTTGGCATATACCTTTCAAAAACTTTTTTAGATTGTTTTGTATATATATATATATATATATATATATATATATATATATATATATATATATATAGTAAAGCTTATATTATTGGAGGATTAACACTTTAAATGAAAAAAATTGGATAATTGAGTTTCCAAATTGTTAGATTTTATTTGAAATGATTGGAATATAAATTTTGAGAGATTATTTAGAATTGCACTACTTTTAAAGCAAATCTATTTGCTTTTGATTTGTTTAACTAAATTCAAGTCACAACATACTTTTTTTTTTTCATAATATCTTAATAGTATCATACTTTTCCTGGACTGACTTACAAATTGCCTTATATTTATTTAAATATATATATATATATTTAAATTATTTATTTTTCTTTTTAATTACTTTTTTTCGTTTATTTACTAGTCTACCCTTCTGCTGCTGCCTTTGGGAACTTTACGATTGCAGTTTTTGTTTTTTATATTAATGGGCATCCTCCTTAATCATAGTATTTTTTTAATTTCCTATTTGATGGTGAACTTATTTTCTTATTTTCTTAAATTTAATTTAATTTAATTTTTTTTATGATCACTTAGGTATGATTACTCAATGAAAGAGGTCTCCATCTCACTAACTGATCATTAAAATTTGGAAGCTAAGTATCCAATCATAATATGAATGGGACTTTGATGTGAACCAAACTTCGTAGTGAATTTCTGCATATTGGGCTTATATAAATATATATTGTTTATTTTCAGTACTCATCAATGGCCTGATTGAAATTAGGCAAAAAATTCTCATATAATCAAAATTATGATTTCAAATCCTTAACTAAGTATGTTTTCTCTGCACAGCCTCACCGACTTGTTTGTGATACATTGAAAAATATATCATAAATTCTGTAAGAATTTATTGGAAGATTTGTACTTAAAAATCTTATTTTTTCTATTCTAATTAAAAATTTGGCCTTAATTTAGTTGAATTTTTTTATTAGATTATTTTAGTTAAAATTTCATTAAATTCATAATGTTCTTTTAAAAGGCAAGATTTAATGCAATTGTGTAAGTCAGATATTGTGATTTAGTCCATTGCTAATTCTTATCATAATTGTGATTTGTTTATTAATTAATCCATGTAGGAATTCTATTGGCTCTTTAATATTATTAGTAGATTTCTCTTTTGTTATTGTTGCTTAATCACATCATGAAATTATTAGGCCCAAATTAGAAGATTTTCTTAAACAAAATTCCTTTCAATTTTGATGTTAAGAAAATTAGTATGTTAGTAGACAAATTTATTTTTATTATTTTTTTATTAGCTTAAATGGTGGGGCCACAAAGAGATTAGGGGTGGGTACCTGTCATTAGGAATTAAAAAAATATTATTTATATCTTTGAGTGTATAAAAAAATATTAAAGTTTGGGTATACTTTTTAAACTTATATTATCTTATTATTTTTTAATTCTTTATCAGGAAAAACATATCACAATATTTTAGTTAATATCAATGAATTTTATAATTATTTTAAGAATAATATATTATGGTCAATTAAAAAACTTTTTTTTCTTTATCTTTATCTAATGTTAGGGCATTAGTCTTTTTTAGATTATGACTTGATGGAACATTATATATATTATTCTGATGTAATGATCATTGACTTTTTTTGGTCATATTGATGTAATGATCATTGATTTATTTCTATTTTTTTCATATTCTAAAGATTATTGGACCAATATTTATTTATTGATTAAAGTGAGAAATGAACATAAAATTATAAGCCATTGATATATATATATATATATATATATATATATATATATATATATATATATATATATATATATATATATATATATATATATATATAACTTAATGTATATGATGCATAGTTGTTTTTGCATACTAATTTATTATTAGAGGCTCTGATAGACTAAATAAAAAATAAAAGATGTGTTTCTTCCAAATTAAATATGGAGGCGTCAAATTATGGACGCAGATGACAATCATATGTACTACGCCATCCAAAGGATTCTCTTTTTATACTTTTTTTTATCCTGTTTTTAATTGATTGTTTTCTTTAGTTGCCTTTTTTTTTTTTTTTCCTAAAGAGAACATTTTCTAAAAATTTTAAGAGTTTTTTCACCCAAGAATTTAATAATAATGAATATTACAGGTAAAAAAATAATTGAACTCACATTGATTTGTTGTTTAGGAGCTTTAGCTATCAACTAAGATGTATTGAATTTGAGTCTTGTGTATGTGATATGCGTTTGAATTTGTCTTAATAAGAACATTCAGATAGAAGTGGTAAAATTAGAGAATTTTTTACGTGAAGAACTTAGAAATGAAAAAAATCGTATGGCCTGCCCTAATTATAAAATTCACTATATAATAAATAATATAGAGATACTTCGTTCTTTAGTTTTAAAGAAGAGGAAAAATACAAAGATCAAACGTCTACAGAAGGATAATCTGTACCCAACAACAATGCCTAATTTTCTCAATTGCAATTATAATAATTGATGTCCATGGGCGTGTAAATATACCCAATAACACAGTTAAATCTGATTAGCATTATGAAGATAGCTGTGAATTTTGAAGTTAGTTGTCAGTGGCGATGATGATCGTTAGTGGTGATAGCTAGTGGTGATCGTTTAAGGCGATGTCTGAAAAATGCAAGAGAGTTCTCTCTGTATCTCTCTTTCTCCTCCATCTCCCCCTCTTATAAAAAATGAGGGTATGTTTATAAATTTTTGAGAGTGACATGTTTTTATTTTTATTTATTTTTTTAAGGTTTTTGAGAGTGGCATGTTCTATAAATATTGAGAAAATCTAGGGCAAAGTGAGAGTGCTCTATCAAATGATTTATATTGATTCATTTGATCATAGATCTTTCATCAAGCATTTAAATACCTTAATGATGTCAAAATTAGGCGATGTTAGGCTCCTTGGATCCATCTCGTTGAGCCACTCGATTAGATTATAAGCATTCTATATTTGGAGATAATTTGATTATCTAATTAATGCATTGAAGCTTTCAAATATATTTCAATCCCTTAATTTGAGACTATTTAGACTCGGATTGCACTAATTTTGGTGTCATTGAGTTCATCTTGTCATGTTGTTCAAATTGACTGTAAGTTTGCTAATATTGAAGTTCGGATGATCCCAAATTTAATTTTGAAAGTTTTCAATTCAAATATATCTTGAGATTAGTGCTTGATTGAGGTAATTTTTGTGATTTATCACTAATAAAGAGATATCAAAATTCATTATTCTAACTATATGTTCAAGGATTATAACAAGCAGCAGAAAAATAGAATGCAATTTGGTGAAATATATCAACCAACTGCATTATTGGCACAATTGGTCAAAGACAACTGTAGTTATGAGATCTAAAACTGGCAAAATTTATATATGGCAGTTTGATTTGTTGAAAATGAATGCATAATAAAATGGAATGCTTTATATAAGAAATGCAATATATTTGAAATATTATAAATTATTTGGATGAGTGTAAAATAAATGTATATAATTATTATTTTTTGTTTTGCTTGAATTAAAATAAATGTAATGTAAAGCTTTGTGATGATTAGTGAGTGAAAACTGTAGTCATTGGTTGATATTAGCAATGGTGAGCAGTAGCCAACCACAATGGCTTGGGGCAGGCAGAGGATGACAAGAAGAGGTGATGAAAGTGTCTAGGGTGATATTCCAAGGCGCAGAAAGTTTGTAGGCGGTGGCCATGTCTAAGAATTTACATTGTAGTTGAAAAATGAATGAATCTAACAATTTCCAAATTCACCAAAAAATGAGTTAGAGAGTAAATCTTGAAATGCTAAAAAATTTCACCCCATATTTTTGTTAGGGGTAGTTTGGTTGCCTGAAAAATGAATGCATTGTAAAAGGCAAGGTTATGAAAATTGAGGTTGAACCAAATGATGTAATAAATACTATTTTTATTTAAATATATCATAATTTATCAATATTAATACAATCATATAAAAATATGATTATGAAATATTAAACATTGAATGATTTTTTTTTTTTTTTTAATTGAAGACATGAAGCTTTGAGTAAATTGACCTATTCTATGAAATCTTCAATTCTCTTTCTCTAACATGTGAAACTGTTTAAAATTAAATGAGCAAAAGATAATGAATACAAGATTAAATGCTAATATAATATAAGTAACATAAAGTGAAACATAATAATGAAACTGCATTTATACTATAATTTTTTTAAACAATAAAATCACAAATTTGTATCATAGAGACAAAGTAGTAGTTCTCATTCAATCGTTTAAATAAGTTTACATAAAAAAATTCAAAACTCAAAATGCTTCAAGTGAATCTAATAGTCAATCTCTTAAATTTGTATGATCAAATGATGGATCCCCAAATCCTTTTTCACCAAAATCTTCCAGCCTAAATGCTTCAACATCGTCACAAGGAAGTATGTCATCTCTATCATATATATTAGCTAAGTTATCTTCATATGCAAATCATTAATGTGAAATAATAAGTCTATAATTTATAATAATTTCACTCAAATAATATAAGTTAAGCTATAATCTTACTAGGGGTTAACTAAGTCTATGTTATGTTTGGTTCTATATCTATAAGGAATTACATCATCTTCATAAGTTTTTTTATTTTCAAGTCTTCTAAATATAATTCTTGAGTTGACTCAATCATTAAGGATCTAAAAGTCAATAAACTTGATACTTGTATAGTCCAAAGGATCATAACTCATTTTTTTAAGCTACAAACCTGTACATAATTATTATAAAAATGTATAAATATGATATGCATCAATTATTTAAAAAGATATTTAATTATAGTTGTATGATAATATATATTCCATTAAATTGAGATTATAATGAATATATACCAGATCTTTTAGCCTTTAGGTGCTCAAGATTGATTTTGTCTTTTAGTATGAACCTACTAAAACACACTCCACTTCCTCTCACAGCCTAATGAAAGATGATGTTTGATTAAGAAGTCTGAACATCCACTTTCTATATGTTTGGCACAACTAGAGTCAAGCATCGACCACCATTCATCTACAAATTAATAAATATACATTGGTTTGTTCAAATGTGTTTATTGTAAGCAAAAACATCATAGCTTAAGTAAATATTAAAATGCAATCTTAAATTTTATTATCTTACCACGTTGCATTTCTTTTGCATTTTTAATGCAATTGTCTTCACAAAACTTTCTACAATTATCATGAAAAAGCCCCACCTCATTCATTATCAAAGATATTGTTTAGTATATGTAAGTCTTTATTGCCCAATCTATTCAATGCTGTTAAACCTGGTATAACTTCAGAACTTGTTGCAGGATAATTTTTTTAGTCAAGCTAAAAATGAGGGTTGAAGAAAATAAGCTGCTTGAATGGTATCCTCTTTCTTAGTTGATTATCTTATCTTCCCTTTATGATACTAGTGTAGAACTTGTACATTATTTCTATATTTTTAAACACGCAATTTATTACTTTTCTAGCTCTGTACATACTATCATAAAGGTATCCAAGAGAAGGCTTTTCATCTACATCAAATAACTTCTTAACAACCTGAATTAAAGGTCACGATAATTTGGAAATTACTTACCAGTCATTCAAAAATCCTTGCATCCAGAATAATGGAGGCTGTCTCCTTTCCCTTCAATTGTGTTAATAAACTTAAAACCAGTATATGCCTTGCTAGTACTAAATGCTTGCAAATTATGTTTGTGATCATGCACACTTCTTAAGATAATGGATGTTATTGCAATTCTGGTTACTCATCCTAGAATTTCTATCCAACCTGTTCTCTTTTTTAATCATGCTAATATAAAAGTATGATTATAAATAAAAATTATAATAATTAAAAATTCAATATAATATATAGCAATGCTTCCAATGTTTTTAGAGTGAAGTTTATGCAATGTACAGCATAAGGTGAACAATATTTATGGTTCTAAAATTTTCATGCAATAACTTAACCAATTTTCTTATAATTTATTGTGTTATCTATCATAAAATGAACTATATTTTATTAACCAACTCATTCAACAACATCACTGAATACTGAATATAATATTGTACGATCTTTAAAGATATCAAATAGATATATCTATTGATTTTAAAAATGAAAACTCCATGAGAGAAATATACAAGAAAATTTATTAATGTCCCTGTTTCTTATATTTTTCCTGTCAAACCATTAACCATCAATGTATAATCAATTTCTTTTCATATTCTTTTGTAAGATTCAATTAATACTTGCATTACTCTTTAGAATTTCATAATAAATTCACTCTCAATCTATAATAAAAGAGTAACTTGTAACCAGGTCTTATTATAATAATTACATTAATAACTCTAGTACAAAAGATGAATTAATAGCATTGTATGGAATGTAGTTGTCATAACATTACCTTGACAACTGCCAAATCAGTACGAGTTGCACTGTATATTTAGATGTCATTACACTTTTTCATGGAATAGTTGAAATCATGATATTATGTGTGGAATATGATTATGTTGATCAATGAGGTTGTTATGTTGTCTCAGACCTTAAAGCTTGTCATGCACACTAGAGAATACGGACAGTTTACCCCTTAGAATTTTTTCCCCATATAATGTCCCAACACTATCTACACAAAAGCTTCAGCATTGTGTTTTTGAGCTTACCTAGAGATCCACCACATGGCCTAAATTGGTTCGTAGTTGTCAAGTAAAGGCTAAGCGCTGCCTCAACACAACACTGTGACACAAACTATACAATTTTCTTTCTCTTTTTTCTAAAGGTTTACTCCCCTTGAGAGTTTTTTTATTTGACTTTCTCTTGTATTTTTAGTTAAAAAAAGTGTGAGTGTTGCAAATTATGAAACCAGATTGAGAATGTGATTTTTGATGATAACAAAATATTGATGTTCTATTAATTTTATGATTTCTCCAAGCATGTATTAGACATTTTCTGTTTATTATTTGTGTGTACTAACATTTCAGAAAAATCATACTTCAGCTGCTGAAGACTTCAAGACAGAGTAAATTATGATTTCATGTAATAAAGTCTATAGGTTATTATTTTTATTTTCCTTGTCTAGAGAATGTGATTGTAATTAGGTAACAAAACACATAGGGGGAAGGCTTGAAAATTTTAAAACTAATCGTACTGTATGACTTCCAATTGTAGCATGTTTTTTTCTCCAAAATGCAATTAATCAAACCATGGCTTGTATTTTTATACTCTTTGGACTATACGAAGTTAGTTTATACAGACAACAGATAATGTACGAAATCAGGTGCATACCAATTCATCCCAGACAATTTCATTTATTTTTTTATATTTCTAATGTACGAAGTTAGTTCTTTCTAACAATTTAAAATCGGGTTACTAGTTCAAGAATTCATTTGTTTTTGTACTGACAGAAATATACAACCTTAGGATGAGATAGAGTATTTGGGGTACATTCGGCTTTCGTCTTACAATATTAGTTTATACATTGATTAGTTTAGAAAAGGTTTGTACCATCTTGTATTAGGAAAATACATTCATTTTTGATCTGTTCATATAGTACGATGTCAGTTTTTATAAACGAGTGACAGTGGACAAAATAAGGTTCAAACATGATCATACCTAAATTTTGAATTGTTCATACAGACGATCCAAGATTGGATTGTAAGATCTGAAGTCGGTTGATCTGAAGTCAGTTCACTTATAATTTTTAGTTTTTTAGATGATTTTTCTTATTTTTCTATATAAGATGTCATAAAACCCAATCAATACCTTTGTTGCAGTAGTGGCCTCTAAGTCTGAGTGTTTGAAGAGATGTGGGTGAAGTGTGCTAGGGGGAGTTGTGAGGAATTCACAAGATTGACTAAAGCAAGGATATCTTTGTTATCTTCAAATTTCTGCCCATCTCTTTTTGAGGGTTTTGAGATAAGATCTTCGACATTGTGTCAAGGTACCCTGCCTTCACCAGGAGGGTGAAAAAGGATGATGGTTCTCTTCCATCACCAGGAGGGTGAGAAAGGATATCAATACTCTATCGCACCGGGTTGGTGGAAGAGAGTTTGTAAGCGAAACTCCGTCTTATTGTGGGGGTAAAAAGAGAAGGAGTCTCCAAAGAGTGGACGTAGGTCTAATTTGGACCGAACAATTATAAATTTGGTGTTCATCTATTTACTTTTATTTTTCTGTATTTTATTTTTTCGCACTTTTTGGTTTTGTGGTTAAAAAATATTTTGAGATAACTACATCTAAATAACTGCATACTCAAGGATCATTGCTAAAATTTTTTATAAACGATTTTCTAAAATCAAGAATTTTTTTTTAAAAATTTATCAATTCACTCCCTTCTTGGTTAGCCTTGGGACAGTTCCATAATGTCTAACAACCTACCCAAACTTTCAGTGAGAATGGTGCATGTGAGAAGAGAATTAAGGAAAGAGTGAGAGAGAAGATATTTATACTTATTTCTCCCAATTTCCATAGAGAATTTCTTGATGTGGTGTGTCTCCATGATTTTTTCCTATTTTAAATTTTCCACGCTATTTTTCCTTTACTTTTTTACCTTTACTCAATCTCATCATCACCAACACATGATGCAAAAAAGTTATCTCTTTTTTCATGCCTCGTGCATTTGGAACATTGTGATTTCTAGGAGTGAGCATGAACCCCTCTCTTTCTCTATTGGATTATTAACAAACAAATCAATACTCTGTAATATGTCCTCTTATGCTTTTTATATTCTCTTTGTTATTTCATTCAAATTGTGTTGCATCCAGATGATAGATGTAATGTGACACTTTCTTACAAGAGTTAATGTTACATTTAATCCCTGCCAGGTGCTGCTTCATCCTATTAATGCCTCTACCCTTATAAATTGTTTTGTAATGAATGAAGACATTTATATTGTTTCATACCATCTGCAGCTTTACTCTAAGCAAAATAATTTTAAGCGATATTTACCTTCCCCTACGCATGCTTTAAGTTGAAGGTGCAGGTTGATTATTTTGTTGATCCATTCTAAGATATTAAACATAACAACCCACAATTTAATTTGAATATAATCATGTGAAAGGATGAGGATAAAAAGCCAATACTTTAAAAAAAAGTTCAAATTCATTTCAATATGATGTTAAGCATTCCTCACTTTTATAAGAAATTTAAATAGTAAAAAAAATTAATGGAAACTGTAATGAAATGCTAATTGAAAATGAAAATAAAAATTATTGGAGAGTTGAATGGAAATTAGCCAATTACTATCAACAACACAAACATTAAGAAGCTTCTTAAATTGCCAAAGCAATGTTATTAATCAAAGTCAAACTAAGTTATATTTTTTAATGAGGTACTTTAATTGAATGGGTTGGTTAAAATAATAAGTTTTATCAGAACGTAAAATTCATTAATAATTTCTACTAAATTCTTAGGAAAAAGGAAAAAATGACAAAATCCTAGATAAAATAAGTGCAAAAACATTAAAAAAATTATGCATAATGCCAATATAAGAAGATGACTTCTCCCTTAATTAAGTAATCAAAAGAACCATATGTTCAACTTGCATACATAAAAAAAGAAATATAAAAAGAGAATTTTATTCAATTACAATTTTTTCTTACATAAATCAAAACAATATGATCAATTTAAACTAAAATTAAATCCCAAAACTTTAATATATGAATGAATAGAACTTAAAATTACAAGCAATAAATTTTTAAATCCCAAATTCCATCCATTAACTAAGCATACCACGTGTTTCTCCCAAACTAAGTAACTAACAGGAGATCATAGTTACAAAAATACATATTTTTTAAAAGAAATTTCCACAAAATAATAAAATACAATCCATGCCGCTAGATAAGTAGAAGGAATATAGAGACCAAACAACGACAATACTCCAAAAGACATTATCTGATAAGCGCTTATTATGTATGAAGAAGCTTTCAAGGTCACATTGCTAGCATCGTAAGAAAAAAATGGAAATATTATTAGACTTCCAACAAAATAAGCGAGTAAGATAAACACATCATGTAAGCTCAAAATACCCAAATTCCAAGATGACAACAATTAAAGAACAGAATAGCTAGATGCTTTGCTTATCAAACTCCTAATTCTTACCAACGAACAGCTCGGTGAGCGTTGGATGGCATGGCCATCCCCATCCATGAACGACTGACATCATCTCCAAATGAAATTGACACCTAAACATTCCATCTCATACTTCTTATTTCTCTTGTATGGCCACTACGAGCCACAAGTTATCCTTCTCATCTTCTAACAACCATAAATTTACTCCTCTAGCTTTGCTTCATTCCGATGTATGGGGTCCTTCCCCAATGTCATCCTCTCAAAGTTTTAAATATTACTTGCTTATAGTGGATGACTTCTCTCACTATGTATGATTGTTTCCCATACGAATAACATTCGAAGTAGCAAATATTTTCATCAACTGTCCACTAAAATAAAATGCCTACGTACTGACTACGGTGCTGAATTCCTTAATCACACTCTCATATCATTTTTTCAAAAACATGGCATCCTCCACCAAACAAGCTGTCCATACACTCCTATGCAAAATGGACTTGTAAATCCCAAACTGTTAACATAGTCCGGCAACACATCATACCTCCACTACCTGCTGCAGAAAACTACTCACATGGCTCTCGGCTTCCATGTGCTCTAATGATTACTTTCTGTTATCAATAGATGATAAATAGAAGTACTGTAGCAAACAAATGTGTGCAATGAGAAAATGACTTAATCCATCGTCTTCCTCACCTGCTCCTTCTCTGTTTAGTTCTAACATTCCTTGCAGGTACTTTCTCATGGTATCAGAGCTGCTGTAAGCCTCACGGCTAATCTTTCCACTGCGGCACTATGGAATCCGGCAGTTCTTCATCCTCGGCGTCGAGTACCACTAATTCGGTGCAGGTTCTCGGCACAGTTCTCATACCGCCTCAGCTGAAATATTACATGTCCACGATCAAGAACGTCATTACCATTCAGCTTACTCTGGAAAACTACCTAACCTGGAAGTCGCAGATCTTAAAGGTGTTTCATGCCAACTCCTTTGAAGGATATCTTGACGGTACCACTCCCTGCCCTCCCCGGCAGATCACTTCAACTTCTGGTACATTGATCCCTAATCCCCTCTTCTCTACTTGGATGCTAATTGATCAAAACCTCGCCGCCGCATTGTTCTCTACAATCTCGGCACCTTCTTCTGCCTTATGTCCTCAATTTGGAATCCTGCTATGCGAAATTTGGCAAATGATTGGGAAACGCTTGCAATCGTCCAACAGATCCCGTATTCTTCATATTAAAAATGATTTGAACTTCATTTCGATGGCTAACAAGACAATGCAGCAGTATTTAACGGAAATCAAGCAAAAGGTTGATGCTCTCACCGTCGCCGATTATAATCTAGACTATGAAGATATTATTATGTATACACTCAATGGTTTACCGGCATCCTATCAAGGGTTTAAAACTGCCATTCGGACTAATCTTCAGCCATTGAATCTCGATGACTTCTACTCTTTACTGTGTAGTGAAGAGACGAACCTTGAGAATGAAGTTGCCCGTTCACTTCGTTCAGTCCAGATTTTCGAAAACCCTGTTGCACTAGCTGCTACATCTTCGCGTGGCTCATCTCGGCCACCTTTCCGATCTCAGCGGGGCCGTGGCCGATTCAGCAGCTCTCGTGGTGGTCGATCTGCTTTTGCCCACATTGAATGTCAAATATGTGGTAAACCTGGGCATTCGGCTGAAAAGTGCTGGCATCGCACTAATCTTAATTACATTAAACAAAATCCCACTGCATTTGTAGCTGATTCCGTCGAGCATTCTGCTTCTGTTGTATCTGGATCGTCCTCTAACTGGGTGTTGGACACCGGAGCCACCTCGCACATCACCAATGATCCCAATCAACTCCTTATGTCTCAACCATATAATGGATCTCAGCAAATACAGGTAGGAAATGGCCAGTCTCTCCCCATCTCTCATACGGGTCAAGGACTTCTCCCCACTTCTAAACATAAGCTATCTTTATCCCCGCTTCTACATGTTCCTCAAGCTTCTCATAACTTGATTTCAGTTCATCGTTTAACATCTGATAATGATTGTTCTGTTTCTTTCACTCCTCATGGATATCATATAAAGGATGGGAAAACCAATCGCTCGATTCTCTCGGGTTTATGCCGTGATGGACTTTATTTTGTTCCAATCAAAACCAGTCCATCCTCCCACGCTCTTGTCACCACTATCAGCTCGTCTACATGGCATTCCAGATTGGGTCATCCGCATCCAGCAGTCTTATCTCGTATAGCATCTAGTTTTCCGTCTTTACAAATTTTTGTAACTAAAAGTATTTGTTATTCCTGTCAAACGACTAAAAGTCATAGGTTACCGTTTGTTCGTTCAAGTTCTCATTGTACTTCTCCCTTTCAAGTTGTTGTCTCAGATGTATGGGGGCCTTCCCCAATTTTGTCTCTTAATGGATATCGCTTTTATGTGTTATTTGTGGATGAATTTTCTCACTTTTCCTGGGTTTATCCAATGGTAACAAAAGCTGAAGTTTTCTCTAAATTTATCTTGTTCAAAGCCATGATTGAAAAACAATTTGCTACTACCATTAAAATTTTTCGATCGGATGGCGGAGGCGAGTACACGAGCACTCAGTTCCAACATTTTTTATCCACAAATGGCATTTTACACCAATATAGTTACCCTCATACTCCGCAACAAAATGGGCTGGCCGAGCGTAAACATCGGCATATCATTGAGACTGCTCGTACACTGTTAATCCAAGCTCATTTACCCACTTCATTTTGGATTGAATCTGTCTTAACTGCGGTCTATTTGATTAACCGTCTTCCCTCTCATATCACCAAATATATCTCTCCATTTCAATGTCTTTACAACAAATCACCCTCATATTCTCATCTTAAGGTTTTCGGTTGTCTATATTTCCCTTGGCTTCAACCAATTGTTCCTCATAAATTTGCCCCAAAGTCTTCAGCCAGTGTTTTCATTGGATACAGTTCCAATCATAAATGTTTTCGCTGCTATAATTTAACAACCTCTAAAATCATTATTTCCCGCCATGTTCAATTTCATGAACATGTATTTCCCTTTCAAAAATCTATCTCAACACCTCCAAGTCCTATTACAGCTACATCTCCACCTTCCTCTATAATCTCTACCTTGACTCTAGTTCCACATACGCTTCCAACTTCAACCCCCACCTCTACTAATACTTAAGAAATTCCATCTCCTAATGAACCCGAGCCAATTTCCTCTACCTTCCTCTTCAGCCAATCCAGCTCTTGGTCTTCCACCGTCCCCACCTCGTCCTACTCGTCATTCTATGGTGACCAGATTACAAACGGGAAAACTGAAGCCTACAACTGTATTTAATCTTCAACACATTGTAGTAGATACTTCAGATCCTACCTGTTTCACCATGGCTAGTAAGCAAAAATGTTGGAGAGATGCTATGCCAGCTGAGTTTCAGGCATTACAGCAACAGGGTACTTGGGAATTGGTTCAGCCACCGAAGTCTCAAACTATCCTTGGGTGTAAATGGATTTACAAAACCAAGAGGAATTCTGACGGCACAATTGCTCGTCATAAAGCTCGTCTAGTAGCCCAAGGCTATCGACAAGAGTATGGCATTGATTATACAGAGACGTTTAGTCCTGTTGCAAAGTTACATACTATTCGCCTGTTTATCACCACTGCGGTTATCCGAGAATGGTCCATCCTTCAATTAGATGTGTCAAATGCTTTTCTTCATGGGGATCTAAATGAAGTGGTATATATGCATCAGCCGCCGGGTTTTAAGGACCCTAACTCACCTGATTTTGTATGTCGCCTACATAAAGCAATCTACGGGCTTAAGCAGTCTCCTCGACAATGGTTTGCCAAATTAACTACACATCTACAGTCTTGGGGTTTTCGGCACAGTGATGTCCGATCCTTCTCTCCTTGTGTATAATCACAATTCGCATCTCATATATTTTTTAATACATGTCGATGATATATTAGTGGCTGGCAACAATTCAACTATTATTGCTAAGCTTTTGCTTCATCTACAGCACCAATTTTAGCTCCGCAACATGGGCAATCTATCTTACTTCTTAGGCATTCAAGTAGTGTCTACTCCTACCGGCTATCACCTACATCAAACCAAATATGCGCTCGATATTTTACAAAGAGCTGGTATGGCTAATTGCAATTCGGTCCTCACACCTTTTTCCGCAAAATTGAGTTTGGACGAAACTTCTCTCTGTGTTTGAGAATCCTGAATTCTTCCAGCATCTAGTTAGCTCCTTACAATACTTGACGATTACACGAACCGGACAATTGCCTTTGCCGTTAACAAGTTATGCCAGTCTATGCATTGTCCACAGTACCAGCATTTTAGTGCTCTTAAACACCTCCTTCAGTATATTAAAGGAACCGTTGATCTTGGCTTACCCATCTCCGATCATTCCTCTGTTCTACAAGCTTATGTTGATTTGGACTGGGCTGGTGACCCGACCGATCGGAAGTCAACTACAGGCTATTGTCTATTTCTTGGGGATACTCTTCTTTCTTGGTGCGTCAAGAAGCAGCCAACTGTGGCGAAATCCTCTACTGAAGCCGAATATCGAGCTTTGTCAACAACCGCCACAAACATTATTTGGATTCGTCGACTACTGGCTGATTTTCAATTTAGTGTTGATACACCTACCTCTCTTTACTGTGACAACGTTTCTGCTATTGCCCTTGCACACAATCCAGATTTTTCATGCTCGCACCAAACATATAGAAGTGGACTATCATTTCATTCGTGATTGCATCAAATCATCCACTCTTACTATTCTTCATATAAATTCTCAAGATCAAATTGCTGATATTTTTACTAAAGCTCTCCCTCGTCTACGGTTTACTGCTCTTCGCTCCAAGCTTCAGGTCACTCCGTCCCCATCAGCTTGAGGGGAGATGTTAACATAGTCCGGCAACACATCATACCTCCACTACCTGCTGCAGAAAACTACTCACATGGATCTCAGCTTCCATGTGCTCTAATGATTGCTTTCTGTTATCAATAGATGATAAATAGAAGTACTGTAGCAAACAAATGTGTGCAATGAGAAAATGACTTAATCCATCGTCTTCCTCACCTGCTCCTTCTCTGTTTAGTTCTAGCATTCCTTGCAGGTACTTACTCACAAACACTGCCACATCTTTGAAACAACTCGAACACTCTTTCATGAAGCTCACCTTCCCTATTATCCTTAGCCATATGTGGCTCTAATTGCTGTCTATCTTATAAATTGCAGGTCTGTCTCTTGTCATAAACCATAAATATCCTTATCAACTTCTCTTTAACTAACCACCCTCCTATAATCATTTACGCATCTTTGGGTGTGCATGGTCCCCATCGTTTCTTCCTTCAAATTGCCATAAACTTAAACTAAAATCCACCATTTGTATCTTCCTAGGCTACTCTAACATACGCAAGGGATACAAATTCCTAAAGCAATCCACTGGAAAAAAATTTCATATAATGTCATGTTCAATTTGATGAATCTACAATCCCTTTTATCCAGCTGCTATCACATACATCCATCAATCATACTACCTCCATACCATTTCTCCTAATTCCCATTTCAAATGCATCACCACTTACTGAGCAGATTCATTCTTCCATTCCCTTAATAAGCTCCATCATCTCCTCCACAACCAAAACTCATACTACCAAAATAGACCCCCATCTACCCTGCTCGTACCTCTTCCCCAACTCTTCCCTCTATAAACAACCCTACAAATCCATTTCCCCATGATCCTATGGTAACACGATCCCAAACTGGCCACTTAAGACCTCACCAAATCCTCATCCTCTTTGCTTCACCACCGAACCAACTACCTTCACTGAAGCCAATAAATGTCTCGAATGAAGAAATGAAATGGCAATATAATTTAGTGCATTGTAGCAAAAGGATATATGAACACTTGTTCCTAAACCACCCCTTAAACCTCTTGGTTGATGCTGGACCTATAGACTCAAACTTCATCCAAATGGTTCAATACATAGATACAAAGCATGGTTCAATACATAGATACAAAGCACGACTTGTTGCTTAGTGCAATCGCTAAGAATACAAACTCAACTATGGTGAAATGTTCAGTCTGATAACCTAAATGCTTAAAGTTTATAAAGGTTGTTAGACCTTATAGATTTAGTCGAGGCTAACCAAGAGGGGGTTGAATTGGTGATTTTAAAAAATCTAAAAAAAAAAAATCTTTTTGTAATTTTAAACCCTCCAAAGATGATTTTAATCGTGGATGCGAAAGCAAATAATTCACAAAATAGTTAAAATCAAATATTTTAAACCATGCAGATAATTATGAAAATTAAAATACGAAGATAATAAACAAAACAAACAACTCTATAAGGTAAACAATTATGATGGGTTCCTATTATCGGTGGTTAGGGCCAGTGACTTTACAGAACTAATTGTTTAGCCCAACAACTCCACATGAAAAATGATCATGACTAAAGCCATGTGACTTGGTGGTTTTGAATGTTCAAGAAGATTGCTAGACCTCAAATAACTAGCCTGAGGTGCACTAAGAGGAGGGGGGGGGGGGGGGGGAGTTAATTGATAATTTAAAAAGTCTTATTTTTATGATTTTTTAATAACAAAAAATAGAAAATTTTATCACCAGATGTGAAAGCAAAATAAAATTAACAATAAAAATAGTAATCACATATTTCAACCACATAATTATCACAAAATTAAAATGTGAAAAGTAAAAGTGCAAAAAGGAAAAAAACACTAGGAGTTTTTATTGTAGTTAGGTCAATCTTGACCTACTTCCACTCCCTACAGTCCTCCGCTCTGAGTATTACACTAAACAAAGTGACTCTCTTTTTACCCCCATAGCAAGGCAAGGAAACCCTTACTAAATCTCTTCCACTAATCTAGTGCGGCAAAGTACAAAATCTCTCATATCACGGTAGCGAACCTTCGATCATTTTTCACCCTCCATGTAATTGCAGTGAATAGGAATATTTTTTCTCCCTCCTAAAGAAGACAGAGAACTTTAGAATAAATTTTCACCCTTCTAATGATGGCAGAGAAATAAGACCTCCTTTCTCACTCTTTAGGTGATAGTAGAGAACCACGACCTTGAACTGAGGAATTTATTCCAAAGAGCCACCCAAGAAATATAGACAGACACTTGGTGGAATAAGGTAAGACACTTACTTTGGAGTAATCGTATAAACCTCTCACACTAATTCTCCCTCATACACAAAGTTCTCCCTTT
The DNA here is from genome assembly GCA_016618105.1 of Dendrobium huoshanense. Classification (NCBI taxonomy): domain Eukaryota; kingdom Viridiplantae; phylum Streptophyta; class Magnoliopsida; order Asparagales; family Orchidaceae; genus Dendrobium; species Dendrobium huoshanense. Next base: position 32,820,232 of record CM028347.1, read on the forward strand.
ACTTCCTTCCAAAGCTCTCCTAGATCTTCTTCTCAAAGCTCTCCTCAAGAACACTCAACAGCAAAAAAGGTTCCAATTAATCGAATTGAGAGAGTTAAACATAAAGCCTACAAAGGAGCCCTAATATTCATTTCTATCGACACTGGTCATACAATATGATTGTAATATCATCCCGTATAATTAGTTCAAATCACCATATTAGTATTATATGAATTTTAATATGTTGTACGATCTATTCAAAGGATTATACAGATCATCCAAAATGATTAGAATAGTCATCTAATATGATTACTTAAAATATTTGGTTTACATCATATATGATGGTTGTCAATTAAACATCATCCCATGCACCCCACGTGTCGAATAATATGATCATCTCTGATCATCCAAGATGATTAGTTAAAACTTTATGTTTTATCATATGTACGATGAGCAGTAAAAAATATTATCCTATACATATCACGGGTCATACATTTCAATAATCTTTTATCATCTAGTATGATTTGATACTCCAATTTAACAAAAATTAATTTTCTAATCATAAGATTTAAAGATATCGTATAGTACGATACGCATCATACTATACAATTAGTATAAAATTTGAATTTTAAAATATTATCTAAATTATGATTGGCGACTGGGATTAAAGTTTCAATAGATCATCCTATACTATATGAATCGTCTAGTAAAATTTGTTTAAAGTTCCTTAATTATAATAATTAGTTGTTAATTATTTTTTCTTTCCTGATCGTACATTATGATGTGGATCATATGATATGATTAGTTCAAAAAATCATTTTCTCACTTAACGTACTCTTTTAAGTGTGTGTGTGCATAGTTTCCAAGCAAAGCATCCACCAAAAAATATTTTTTGACTCAAGAAAAGAAGAAATAAGAAAAAGAAAAAAACATAGACACTTCAACTCTATTCTATACAGTCTTGAGCTAAATAATTGCATAATGTAAAGTGGACCTAAAATGTTAGTGCATAAGAAAAAAAGAAGTGATCTAATTATTCCTCTATAATTTTTTTGATATACTAACTTTTCATTTGGGTCCTTATCTAACTGAATGGTAGAGTTCATAGAAGTGTTAATTACCTAAAAAATGTGAGTGCTTATTGCCTTAGTATTGACCATTTTATATTTTTTAAGAATGTCCTTGATGTATTTAGATTGGCTAAGGAAGATTTCATCACCCCTCTACTTCACTCTAATTCTAAGAAAATAGGTAAGATTTCCCATCATACTCACTTCAAAATCCTCATTATTTTTTAAAACTTCTCACAAAAATTCTTATTAGTTGATCCAAATAGTATGTCAACAACATAGATATGAATAATGAGTAGGTTTTCTTTTTCTTTCTTTAAAAATAGATTGTGTCTATATTACCCTTAACAAATCCTTTATTTAAGATGGAAAGTGCTCAACCTTTGATACTAGGATCTTGGCGCATTCTATAATCCATATAATATATTCTTTAGTTTAAATATATGATTGGGAAATTTAGAGCTCTCAAAGCTTGAGGGCTGTTCAACATAAATATCTTCTTCAATTACCCTATTTAAGATGGTAGTTGTTACACCCATTTGATATAACTTAAATCTTTTAAAGTAAGCAAAGGCTAAAATAACTCTAATGGCATCTAATCTTGCTATAGGGGCAAAGGTCTCTTTAAAATCAATCCCCTCTATTTGATTGTACCCCTTAGTTTCTAATCTTGCCTTGTTTCTAATTATTATGCCCGAGTCATTCATCTTATTTTTAAAAACCCATTTGGTTCCAACCATTACTTTTAGGTCTGTTAACCAACACCCAAATGACATTCCTAACAATTGATTTAGCTCTTCCTGCATGAATATGATCTAAAATTCATCAAATAAGGCTTGGTCTATGTTTGAAGATTCTATCATAGAGATAAAGACAAAGTGACTAACCACTTTTTTAAGGCCATGACTAGTTCTTAAACTTACTAATGGATCTCCAAGAATGAGGTCCTTAGGATGGTTAGATGAGTATATCTATTCTTTAGGCAATGGGTTTTGAGGTTCTATTCTATCTTCTAAGTTTATAGATTTTAATATATGGGTTACTTTAACCACTTCTTTTTCTTCTAACTTAGATTTTTCATATTGATCAGATTTATCAATGCTATGTAGGTGGTGTCCTTTACCACTAATGTCCTCTTATTAAAAATTGTATATGATTTACCAACAATTGAGTATCCTAGGAAAACTCTTGAAAATAACTAGATGCGCCAAGAGGGGGGTGAATTGGATGATTAAAAACTTGTTTAATGAAAAGAAATGTCTTTTTATGACTTTATGCGGAAGTGAATTCCATTCACAATAAAAAGATAGATAATCAATTTCATCCACGTAATTAATCACAATAAAAATAAATGCGGAAATAAAGTGCAGAAAAAATAAAGGAAAGAACACACCAATTTATAGTGGTTCGGTCAAACCATGACCTACGTCCACTCCCTGGAGGCACCCTCCGAGTATTACACTAAACCTTTAGTGATTCTCCTTTAGCCCCCACATCTAGGCGGAGAAGCCCTTACAAAATCACTTCCACCTTCCCCGGTGCGGCGGAGGAGCTGGGTCCTTTGACACCAACGAGATTTTCTTCTTGTCAAAACTTCCTTCAAGACGAACCTTGAATCCGATGATACTGAGGTGCAAGCTCGCTGGAGCAACCGTGTGAAATCTCCTTCACACTCCCTTGAAACCCCCTCCAAGGTTCTTCTCCCTCTCTCAAACTCCACCCTTTCCTCTCTCCCTTTCAAGTCCTCTCTTCAAGTTTTCTCTAGAAAAACGAAGCTACAATGGCTGCCAAAGACTCTTACAAAGTCTTATGAGAGTGCTTAAATTGATGGCTCAAAAAACCCTAAAAAAAAACTCAATTCGGCTGTCAAATATCGTACCGTACGATCTCAATATCGTCCAGTACGATGTGCAGAAATTGACCTGTTAGTACTGTACGAATAGTTCGGTTGAAGTTTGTACTGTACGATTTCTTGTACGATGTGCTGTACGAACAGTTCAATAAAAGTGCAGTTCATCGAGGACGAAGCATGGGACGGCCAGAATTGTCTCTGTTGATCGTATTATATTCAAAAATAATTTTTCCAGGAAAAATAAAATATTTTTATTTATTTCTGTTACACCAGATCATACAGTACGATGAACAGAAAAGTTAAAATATTTATAATCATTTTTTGCTCCCTCTATGTGAGTGCATGATCAACAAACTAACATACATCATTACAAGACTTGACTCAATAAATGAAAATTACATACTCATTTAATACGACCAATTCTACGCAATCTTGAGCCTTGAATCTTCAAAGAATGATGCATGATGTACCTGAAATATTAGTCATCATAGAAAGAAATATGCAATGCAAATACCAGGAGAAATAAAAGATTAATAAATATTATTTTTTATCATCAAAATCATAAACTCGGAAGCCCAAGTTGTAACAACTCTTTCATCACATTTAGAAATAATTTTACCTAATAAAGCTTTTTCATAATTTAGAATAAGTACTTTACATCCAAAGATATGAGTGAGAGATATTTAGTGTTCTTTCTTTGAGTAACTCTTAGGGTGTCTTATTTTACTTGGATCTAATATTAAACTTATTGAGAATATAACAAGTAGTGTTCACTTTTTATACCTAAAAATACTTAAGAAAGTCAGTATTAAACTAGCATGGCTCTAGCAGCTTCTACTAGGATTCTATTATTTTTTTTTTCAGAAACCCTATTCTGTTGAGGGATTATAGGAGCTAAAAACTCATGTTATATATCTAGCTCCTTATAATATGATTCAAAGTTATCATTTTTAAATTTCCCATCATGATTACCATGAATGATTAGAATTTCACAACCTAATTTTTTCTAAATCCATGTGGAGAATATCCTAAACTCCTTGAATGATTAACTTTTTTGTAATAAAAATCTAGTCTATGTGAACCTCTAGTAATCATTAACAATCATATATCTATATACTTTCCCACCTAAACTAGCAATGCTAATCGGTCCAAATAAATTCATGTGAAGGATTTCTAAAGGTTTACAAGTGTTAATGTCCTTAATTAAGTGAAAAGAAGTTTTGAGTTATTTTCTTAGTTGACAAGCATCAGATAGGTGGTCCTTTATAAATTCTAATTTGGGTATGCCTCTAACTAGGTCCTTTTTGGTGATTTTCTTAAGATTTTGCATGCTTGTATGGCATAGTCTCTTATGCTATAGCCAAGATTCATCAGCAATTATTTTCAAACAAATAGAAGTAAAAGATTCAGGCAATTCAAATCAAGTATGTAAATATTGTTAATTCTCTTTCATTCTAAAATAGTAATTCCATTGAAACTAATTATGCAACTACTACTAAAACATTTTCAATAAAATTTTTTTTAAATTTCCAATTATATATGAGTCAACTACTTTCCTAGTTTTATTATCTCTATGTGTTACCTTGCCTCCTGCCCTAGCCTCCAACATGATGAACTGCTTTATGCCCCCAATCATGTGCCTTAAGCATTCACTATCTAGGTACCACATGTTCTCACTAGGCCTTTTTTGAGAGCACCCCTACAAAGTCAATTAAATATTATATTTAGGAACCTAAGTGAGTTTTGGCTCCACCTTATGTATTGATGAATGTAATGATAGCGTGCTATGATGTGATGCAAGTAATTTTGGCCTCCACATTAAATGTGTCTTATGGTGGATAGTGCATATATGTGTGGTTATGTGTCTTAGTATGTCATAAGAGGAACACCTAACACCAGGAAATGGATTCACTAACCTATGTAGGTTATGGTGCTTCTTCCTAAGGTTATGTGATGTATGCTGTGATGAGGAGTTATGAAGTTGTGCCAAGGTACGTGATGGATTATCATTTTGAAGTGATTTTATTTTTTCTTGTAGAATTTATTAACACTTTTTAGAACAAATATTTATATTTTCAATGTATTCTCACTAAGATCTATCTCATTTGCATATGCTTCTAATTCTTTTAATGATTTCTCTAGTTCAATATGCAAGGTTTTTAAGGAATTATATGCATTAGAGGAATCACTATGCTTCTTATTAATGCATCATATTTATTAAGTAAATTCATATGATTTCCATCTAAAGTAGAATGATATATTCTAAGACAATCATGCTCTTTTTGTAGAGTTGAAAAAATCAGAATTAAGATTAATATACTTTTTCTTGAGCTTTCTATATGCATTGTGAATATTTTTTGAAACATCAAATAACTCATTATAAGAAGCTCACATACCTCCTCTTGATCAGAATGATGAAGACTACTGCCTGCCATAAGGCACAAAATGGTTATTCATATTTTGATTGTATTTTCAATGAGTCTGAAGGGGAGTCTGCCCAAAATGCCTTTCTGAGTCTGCCTCTTGTCCTTTTAAACTTTGTCTTATCTTTACCCTTCTCCTTGATTAGGTGAGCTTTTAAGTTGGGGCAATCCATCCTCACATTCCCAAGCTTCCTGCTTTCAAAATAAATAGTATCAAAAGATGACTTAAAATTCTTATTTATTTTACCTTTATTCCACTACTGATGATACTTTTGTTTTCTCCTTAAGAAGCTTACAAATTAGCATGTCATAAGTGATATGCCATATTTTCCTTCATATGTAGAGCTATCACCTTCTAACTTATTCAATTTCAAAGCTATCACCTTATCATTTTTCTTTACACCTTCATCATTTAGTGTTTGACTCACACATTGCTTGAAGGAGATGAGTGACCCAAGCAAATTATTAATTGAATAGAAATTTAAATTCTTAGATTTAGTCATTATAATAATTTTAGCATCATATACACTAGGAAAGCAACATAGGATTTTATAGACTTTTTTTGAATTAGAAAGTTCTCTACCTAATGTAGGTAGGGATGTCACTTTTTGTGTAAACCTAGTGTACATTTCTAAAATTGACTCATTATACAAAATAATTTATAGTCATGAAGTAGGATGTTTAAACTAGACTATTTTACTTTACTAGTTCCCTCGTATGTTATGCACAGTCTTTCCCATATCTCCTTCCCTGTAGTACATGTTGATAAGAACATATAATCTTTAGATTTAAAGAATAGGAAAAAAGTTCAAGTATTTAACATTCAACTAAGCTAAGTCTCTATCCTCATTACTCCATTCAATAAATGATAATTTAGTTTTAATGCCTTTAATAATATGAGATGGTGTAAAATAACCTTCTTGCACTAAAAATTAGATACGAGAATCAGTTTGCAAAAAAGTAGACATGAAAATTTTCTAGAAATCAAATAATATATTATCAAACAAAGGTGGACGAGTGATTGAGTAACCTTCTGCAGTGTTCCTATTTTTGAAGTGTGCCATTAGTCATTTTGTCTAGGTTCTCTTAAACACAATTTTAAAGTACCACTTTGATGCCACTTGAAAGTTTGAGAAGGTTATTATACCATAAAGAACTAGCCCGAGGTGTACCAAGAGGGGGGCCAATTGATAAATTAAAAAATCTTAAGAATAAGGTATCTTTTTATGATTTTTAATTACTAAAAATAGATAATTTTATGACCTGATGTGGAAGTGAAATAAACTTAACAACAATAATAATAATAATCACAAATTTCAACCATATAGTTATCATAGAATTAAAATGCAAAAAAGTAAAAGTGCAAAAAGAAAAAAAATACACAAGAAGTTTTTATAGTGGTTCAATCAATCTTGACCTACATCCACTCCCAGAGTCCTTCGCTCTGGGTATTGGACTGAAATAAAGTGACTCTTCTTTTGCTCCCATAATAAGGTGGAGGAACCCTTACAAAATCTCTTCCACCAACCTAGTGCAGCAAAGTACTGAAAGCTTTGTCAACCTCCTGGTGATGGCAGTGAACCTTCAATTATTTTTTACCCTTTTGATGATGGCAGAGAACCAAAATCTTTTTTCTCCTTCCTAGAGAAGATAGAGAACCTCAAAATCATTTTTCACACTCCTAGTGATGGCTGAGATACGAGATCACCTTTCTCACCCACTAGGTGATGGTAAAGAACAACAACCTTTACCTGAAGAATTTCTTACAAAGAGCCACCCATGAAACCTTGATAAGCACTTGGAGGAACAAGATAAGACACTTGCTTTGGAGCAACTATGTGAACCCCTCACATAACTTCTCCCTCACACATAAATTCTCTCTTTCCTTCCTCCCAAAGATCTCCTATATCTTCTTCTCAAAGCTCTCCTCAAGAACACTCAGTAGCCAAAAGGTTCCAAACAATCCAATTGAGAGAGTTAAATATAAAGCCTCCAAAAGAGCTCTAAAATTCAATTCTATCGACACAGATCCTAACACACGATCACATGATTGTCCGATATGATTAGTTTAAATCACCCTGTTAGTATTGTATGAATTGTAATATGTTGTATGATCTATTTAGAGGATTATAATAATTTGCTGTTAATTATGTTTGCTTGGATGTTTTTACAATATGATGTGGATCATGTGGTATAATTAGTTCACAAAATCATTTTCTCACTAACTTACTCCCTTGAGTGCGTATCATGGTTTCCAAGCAAAGCATCCACCAAATACATTTTTTTACTCAAGAAAATTATAAATAAGAAAAGAAAAATTATAGACACTTCAACCTTATTCTACCTAGTCTTCAGATGAACAATTGTACATTGTATGGTAGACCTGAAATATTAGTGCACAAGATTAAAATAGATATGCAATAATAATAATTAATAGGAGATAGTAGTAAGAAAATAATAATGTTTGTTATCATTAAAATCACAGTATTTGGGTACAAGTTTGTAATAAATATGACCTAATATATCCATTATATAATAATCACATATAGAGCCTGTATGTTTCCTAATGCCTTATGCCCTTAAGTAATAAATTATAAGATAAATTTGATAGGGTATGAATTCCTGTGTTAGCTAAGGTCAACTTATTTTTACCCGTTACGTAAACATTCACACTAAGTCTATAATGTACCCTTTAAAAAAAATAATCTTTAGTTGTTGACAGGTATCCTTCAATCAAGTTAGGTTAACATCCTCTTCTAAAAAAGTAGATTATGGACCATGATGATCTAGGATGATAGAACCATATGATCTTGATCAGGTTTATCATAATTTCCCTTATTATCTACTTTAAGTTCATAGCGATAAATTTCTAATCTCTAAATATTTGACTAAGCTGGTACTATACATCTGGTACCAAGTGCTTACTTAATGACTAGCCTGAATTAAAAGTACTCTCCATTATCAAGATGGGTGATTTGCTATAGTGGCTTTCACCTGTGAGAAATTATACCTCATATCCTAAAGTCCTTGCTTGCTAATATAGGCAAAATTTATGGGTAATGTATTATCCCTAACCTTTCTAGCTTCCAAAAATTTTGATTGAAACTTAATATGCTAAAATTCTCCCTGAATCAACACAGAGAGGTTGGGCCATCCAAAAGTAAAACTTTTGGAACCCATAATAAGAATTAGAATAGAAGTGGTGATGGATGATGAATATGGAAGGAGGATAAGAGAATATATGTTGATGAAGAGGAAGAGGTATGAGGAGAAGATGTTGCTGATAGAGATAAATATGTTCATGAAATAGAACATTGTGAGATGATTATTTTTCCATTGAGAGGATTAAAATAGCGATATCATTTTCATAAGGAAGAGTAACTAAGAAAGATGCATGTAATAAAGCACTGAGAAAGTTTTTTTTAGATGATTGATTGAAGCTAAGGGAAGCAAAGATATCTGAAGCTTTTGAGTTGATTATAAGCAGGAAAGTTGTTGTTTGATAGTTAATATGGTGGCTTTCATTTTATGTGGTAATATGCACTAAGAAGGGCATCGTTCCAGAAGGAAAGTGGGAGAATGGATGAATGATGTAAGATACAAATGGTTTAAATAAGATGTCAATGTTTATATTCAGTGAAACCATTTTGTTCGAGGGTGTAGTGAAAGTTTGGTTGGTTTGTGATTATATAGTTTAAGAGGAATTTTAGGAGTTGATTAGAGGTTTATATGCCCTGACAATCAAATCTTAAGATTTTTATACTAGTTTTGATGATAAATTCAACCATTAGAGTGAGATGAATGAAGTTATATTAAGTTTTTTATTTTGTTATGCATTGGGAATTACTAGCAATATCTTGAGAAATCATCAATAAAAAGTACATAATATTTAAACCAATTAAGATTGGTGGTCACAGAGGGCTCCTAGATGTCCCAGTGCATAAACTCTAAGGGCTTGGAACTTTGAATTGCTAATTTTGGTAAAATTAATCTTTGATTTTTTTTTTCACATTTCATTAATTATAAAGAAAGGAAAAAAGCATGAGTACAAGAAAGTTTCTACAAGGCAAAAAGAGCAAGTATGAAGTGGTGAGGATGTATGAGTTGAGCATGCCAAAGGGAGGAAAAGCTTGAGTTGGCCAAGAGACATGTAGGGGAAGATTTGTGGGTGGAAAATGGCATGAGATAGAGGCCATCATAGCTGTATCAATGAAGGTCCTAATTTGTTGATAGATTCTTGACGGAAAAGCCTTGAGCATCAAAGGAAACATAACAATGATCATTAGTGGTTAGGTTATTAATATAGAGAAGATTATGAGCTATGGAGGGGATGTGTAAGAGAATATGAAGTAGAAGCTTATTAGTTGTTGGTTAAGTGGGTATTATACTTTGGTCAGTGTTAGTGACATGAAGGGAAGCTCCATTGACAACTATAATAGTTTTCGGTCCTATGTAAGGTGATGACTGATGAATGTTTTGAAGGTCTATTACCAGTTTAAATATGAAAGCAACTGTTGGGTGAAAATCTAATAATTGTAGGTATAGAGGTAGTGTTGTTTTGCAGGTCACATAAATGCCAATAATTAAGTGCTTTTTGGCCAATTTTCCCTCAGATTTGGCATGTAGGATGGGTGGTTTATATGGTTAGGCCACTGTGATGAGCCAAAGTGATGTTGTGGTGAACAAAGGATAATGGTGATTGAAACATCATCTGCTAGAGAAAAAATTGTAGTCATGAGTAGTTGAGAGAATAAACGAGGTATTGACATATATGAAGTCTTTCGAATTCTCACCATTGATATGGATTTCACTAAATAGTGGAGAATATAGATCCTCAAGGCTAATGGGAGTAAGAATAGTCTGTTAAGTGATTTTAAAGGCTTGATCGGAGGGAGGTAAGCCATTAAGGATATGAAGTATGATTTCCTCATGATCACTCTAAGAAGTTACAGTGATAAATGTTATCAACTAGGGATTTGTTATTATATAAGTATTGTTTCATGGTGAAATCTTCCATGAAGATATTATATATATCATTTTTTTAGTTTAATTACTTGAGAACTATTTGTAGATTGAAGGCATTTATCAAAAGTGAGCCAAATTTCATAGTAGGAATTGAGATAGAGTATGTATGGTAGAATGGTGGGAGATATTATGAAATAGGTTGAATGTGGTCACATTTTTTTCTAGAAGTTTTCAAAAATTATAATAAGGATTAGGAATGAGTTCTCTAGTTGTGGAAGTAATGAGTTTTATTGGATAGTTGGTTAATCCAATTAGGAAGTCATTAAATTCGTTGATAGAGCACATTTTGAGGAATTAAAGGCACCAAATGAAATAGTTGTTACTATTAAGTTCAATATGCACTATGTGCTTGAGATTTGATATACAAATTTTGAGAGAAGACGGTATGGTGGTGTCTAGAAATTTGGATAGGTTCAGGTTTTGAGAGGAGAGGATACCGGTGGAATAGTTAGTTGTATCATCCTTGGAGCTAGAAGAAGGAAGATAGTGAGGAAAATCTTGAGAAATGATGATCTTGCTATTATGTTATTGCTCTGATACCATTAAGATGTTCCAAATACATTACAAAAACTACAAAGAGTAGGAAAATAGAGAAAATTGTATAATATTGCATATGTATTCAACCATTATATGTTGTATAATGAAAATATATAAAGAAAGTGGTAACAATCTCTATCCAATAATAGACGCTTTAGGAATTGCACGGTGAAGATGCCATGAGCCGATGGTGATTAATAGCTAGAATGTAATAGGAGGTGGTTGTCTACAACATGGAAAGTGGTTTTGAGGTAAGAAAAGTAACACTACTCACCTTGGGTTGTTAGTTGGGAGTTTTTGACTACCAACCAAGTGATCTTGAGTTCGAAAGCTTACATATGTTATGGATGTGTGAGTTTGTCTTAGGCTTCATTTGGGATGGCTTTTTTTACAGCTTCTTAAAGCAGCTTTTGAGTACAAAAATATTAACTTTTGTACTAGAAAGCTGTTTTAAGAAGCAGTAAGAAAGCCGTCCCAAGTGAAGCCTTAATTGACCCAAAATTTCCCAAAAGAAATGAAAATAAAAGCTGAGAATGCAGGTTGCTTATCTTATCATGGGAGGAACAATTATTACGTCCTCCGACCGGATGCAGAGGAGCATCCGGTCGTAGGCAAAAAAACTCGGTACCGCGGTGTACCGAGTTTTTTGAAAAACTCGGTACACCTCGGTACCGCCTTTTTTTTTTCTTTTCTTTTTTACAAAGCAATCAACCTATTGATAAGAAGGAAGAATCAGACTGCCCATGACTCAATTTATCACACCATTTATAGGCTTAAATTGTAGCATATTGGTTAAAATAAATTTAAAAATTGTGATGAATAGCATTCGAGCACACCCTAACTAAAATAAACCTAGTTCATTGATTTAGCAACAAAGCTTTAGGGGCTTTTTTGAGAAATAAAGTGCACTTTAAGATGATTTTGAAAATTATTTGATTTACTTTAAAATAATAAAATTTGTATAATAATTTTTTTATATATATAATAGGAATTTCAAAGTAAATATAATGATATTCGAGAGTAGAAGAGCAAGAAAATTTTTAAGAAACTATAATGTGCCTCTTTTAAAATATCCTTAATATTTTTTATCCTTGCATGAGACATCAGTAACTTTCTAAGTAGATAAATAAATTATATTAAAAATTTTGTGAATCAGACCTTTCAAAGAAAAAAAAAAAAAAAGTTACACATGTTAAATTATTCATGGTGTTTTTTTAATTATTTCATTTGGATCAATTTTATATGAATTAATTTAAGCTAATTTATATTTAGCTTAATTCAAAAGTAATTTTATTTATATTTATAATTTCCAATCCTCATATATAAATATTTTTCCTACATAAGTATATCATCCATATAAAGTTTTATACATAATATTAAAAAGCCTATATATATATATATATATATATATATATATATATATATATATATATATATATATATATATATATATATATATATATATATATATATATATATATATATATATATATATATATATATATATATATATATATATATATGTTGATTAGACCTTTTGGCTCAATTCATTGTTTTTTGGAACTTTTGAGTCAATAATGATACTCATATATACATCACATATGTAAGTTTCGAATTTAAAATCTTTTGATTAGTAGTCAAAACTCTTAACTAGTAGATCAAGGTGGGCTGCATTTTTGACTTTTTTTTAGAATATTTAGGTCAATTAATGAAAACTCACACGCACATCACATATGCATGACTCAAAATCAAAAACTCTTTGTTAATAGCCAAAGCTCCAGAGTTGCATTGCATTTTTTGCTGAATTCAAATAATAATTCAAATGTCACGACTCTTTATTGAACTCATTAATTTCAGAATAAATAACCACTAATTTGCAAAACTCACAAGCCTAGCTAGCAGGCATGGATAAAGAACTGAGTCACCTTTGAATCTCCTAAATCATCCAAAAAGCAATAAATGGAATATCATGTAAGAGCTTTAATCATCCAACTTTGTTTATTATCTTATCGCATAATATTGTAAAAGCATGACACATGTCAGATATGGATGCCGTAGAAAGGAAGCTTTGGTGGAATCGGCTTAACGTATTTAAATATACTAAGGTAAAAAATGACGTGAACAACGAATAAAGTCGCAGCTAAACAGCAATAAGGTTATTATAATCTGAACAACAGGCTTTGTCTTTCCTCTACAAATTTTAAAGGAATATAAACTGTAGGTAAAATGATAAAACATAGCTTCCAAACAAGCTTTCAAAGGCTTGGAGTTGGCACTTTAAATACGATATTTTTTTTTATTAAAGCTCTGTTTGGGATAGCTTTTTTTACTAAAAGCTGTCCCAAATGAGCCTGTTGCATCCTAAAATATTCACGGCGTTAACGAGAGGTAGAGTTTAGCGTCCTAATTTTGTATAAAGATCCAAGGGGTGAAGCATTCATAAGACACTAACATTTTTACATGAAAAATCTTGAAAAGGACAAAAACCCACTAGGTTTGACCCAGTTTAAAATGAATCCATTAGTATTTGTAGTTGATTACAAATAATACTCTTCCTCAGGGGAAGATCCTGGCTCAATGTAGCTAATATATAATATAATACACTTTACATGATTTGGTTGGAAGAACCCAATAATATGAGAGAGAGTGTTGTCCTATTCATTTTATTGGTAGGGTTGTAGTAGGATGATGATGGTCAAAAGGACCATATTAGCAGATGACAGAGATTAGGAGTATAGGCAGCTGGTGATTGCGGCTGGAAAGACCGTAGTTGGCAGACAGCAGAGATTAGAAGGATAGTAATCAGGCAATGGGGGTCAGAGGGACCATAGTTGGAGGGCAACGAAGGTCGGAAGGGCTGTACTTAGGTGACGATGGTCAGAGGGATTGTAGTCGATGGGTGATGGAAGTCAGAAGAACCATATTCCGGTGTAGTGGTCGGAGAGACCGTAGTCGGTGGGTGATGAAAGTTAGAAGGTTCAAAGTCGAGCAATGGTGGTTGGACAAACTATAGCCAACAGATGACAGAGGTTGAAAGGACCATAGTTGTCTGGTGACCGTGGTTAGAGGAAGGTTCATCAATTACTGTCAGATGGATGTCCGACAGTGATGGTATGGAGGAGATTCGGCTGTAGCAACCTGGTGGCACAAATTCTTCTACATTGGTGCCATGGTGGAGCTCCAGGATTCTTTAAGCCCCATAGCTCTTCTATTTATTCCTCCTTTTTAAGTTAAGAATGAGGGGTTATTTATAATTCTTTGGGAGTGACATGGCTAGTAAATATGGAGAAGATCAAAGGTAGATTGAGAGTGTTTCATCAGACGACTGGTATTAGTTCCCTTGATCATAGAGCATTTATCAAGTATTTAGGTGCCTTAATGATGTCAACATTGAGTGATCTTAGGCTCATTAAATTTTTCTCATCGAGTTGATCGGTTTGACTATAAGCATTTCATATTAAGATATCGTTTGGTCCTCCAATTGATGCTCTAAAATTTTCAAGTATGTGTGGTCCTTTGATTTGAGCTCATTTGGGCTGAAATCGGAATGAATTTGTTGTCATTTGGTTTGTCTCCTTGAGATGTTTATTTTTACTATAAGTTTGGAAAAATTGGAGTTTGGATTATCCCAAAATTTAATTTTGGAAGTTTTTTTATTCATATTGGCATTGAGTTCATGCCCAATTAAGGATTCCACTATGGTCAATAAGTGCTTCTATTCAATTCTAGATTAAAATTGTTTCTTGGAAAACTTAAATCTAGATGGTATGGACCATTCATTGTTATTAGGATATTTCTTTATGGTGCTATAGAAATTCAAGATTGTAAGACCTCACAAATTTTTAAGGTTATTGGCCAATGGTTAAAACCTTATTTAGGAAGTGACATAGATTGTATGAGGAGTTTTGTTGAGTTGGCTCATCCTCTAAAAAAAAAAAATTGCAGAATAGTCTTGCTGAAGACTAAAAATTAGTGCTACTTGGGAGGCAACCTAATTTTGTTATGTGTTTATCGTATTTGATTAGCTTCTAACACTCTTTTTATGTTTTGTGCATTATTTGTTGTTACATTGTAATATCATGTTTATATTTGGTGTATCATTCCATACATGCTTAAATATTGATTGCTCCTTCTATTAATATGAATGCATATTGATATTCAATCAACTTGTATAAAATTTATAAATAAAAATTGAGATTAAAATGAGGAATAATTCAACACTAGGTGCATAATTGGATAAGTAAAACGATAACAATTATAAAATAGAATAATCTTAGAGCAACTAATTAAATCATTTAAGTTAATACTTCAACCCTAATTTAATTTTTACAACACAAAAAGCACTTGACTACTAGTTTAACAATTGATTGAATAAATTTAGAAAAAGGTAATACTCAAATTAATCTATTTTTGTATAAACAAATGTATGACATTAGAGAGCTTAACATAACCATTATATTTAATCAAATTTAGGCTACTTAAGGGAATAGAGAAACTAGGTATTCAACACTATCACTAAGGTACTCTATAGAGAACAAATCAAAAACATAAATAGAAGAATAGAAAAATAAGTACTGGAACATATAAATAACCTGGGAAAAGCTTGCTTCTTAAAAAGTACCTAATACCTAAATGAAATAAGGGAAATATAAGTAATATAATACTTGTTAATGTTTATAGAAGAAATGAAAAATTATCTAAAGTATAAAAATGTTCTAAATGTCAATTTACTCAGTTCAGCAAAGTGGTCAACTTTTGCACTAACACCTATATAAGATGAAGGTTAGACTGGATATTTATGCAAGTGATTGACTAGGATGTTTATTAATGTTTATTTTAATTAAAATTACCAACTTTTGACTCATTTCCTATTGATATCAACTAAGTGATGTGAATTACTATATTTTAATCCTCTTTTGAGCTTACAATATTATTAGGAAGGTTGAATTAATCTAAGGTGCAAACACGCTACTTGAGGACAAACAATAGTTTAAGTTGGAGAAAATTTATTAAAAAGTAATTGTGTTACTATTAATATATAAATTTTAAGTGAAAAATGTATTTTTTAGTTTATGTTGTGCAAGAAAATCATAGGAGAAATACAAGATTTGCAATATCTATACCAATGCCACAGTGCCAAGACTAATAACGTCGTAGCACCTTCAATGCCCCAATGCCAAATTAGAGAATTATGGTGCTCTGTATTCTGTCTTTTTTTAATTAATTTAGCATGCTAATATAACTTCATCGAGCATAGCGGTACTATTAGCACCTTAGTGCCATGAAAGGAATGCCACTGCGCTCTACATTCTATTCTTTTTTGTAAATAAATCAATGCCTCAACATCGACATCTGGAGCGCAACAACACTAAATCATGTGTCCAAGCATGATGGTGTTAAATAGCTTGTTGTGACTTGGCATGGAAGTTAGAAGCGCTTTATTGGGAAACATCACATTGGGTCAGCCTAATGTCACAACGGAGCCAACTTAAGAGAGCTAAGGCGCAATGCAACACAGCACTACCACCAGTTCCTGCATCGTGGCACCTGAGTTAGTTTATATGTATTAAGAATAAATATTCCTCTTTTTGTTGTATTGAGGGGGTCATGTTTTTTATTTTTCAAAATGGTAAAAAGAGTGGGAAATATGGTGCTGAGTGATCATGTGTAAGAAATTCACTCTGGGAAGAATCTGCTATTTAGATGCGATTGTAAAAGCTGTTTTGGTTTATGTTTTCTCGAACAATACTCATGCGATTATTTATATTATTTGAATTGATATTTATTTTAAGTAAAATCAATCCCATGGCTATTTATGCATCTTATTTTGGCCTTATGATGTGAATGATCTGTATTGTTCTCACTGTAGACTCTTAATTATGAAATGGTTTATGGTTGTTCGCAACTACTTTCTAACTTCATTTAATTTATGTAATGTCTATGTATGAAATTAAAATCTAATATGACACATTATCTTAACAGAGGAATGTTGGAATAATTAGCAGAGTTGAGATAGAGCACTTTCATATTTAGACATAAGATCAATAGGATTCTAGGGTCTATGGAGACTACTTTAAATTATAATAATTAATTCTAGAAGCTAAAGGTAGGGAGCACTAGATTTTGGGAAATAGATAAAATTTCCAAACTATTATATATTGGGCCGTATATTTTTGAGATTGAATTTCTTATTTAAGTTTATATTTTATTTAAAAATTGTGAGTTATATTTCTCAATCATAAGATTAAAAAAATGCCCAAAATATGAGGGCTTACATTGTAGAAATTTGTTGCAATCCAGGATACCAAGTTTGTGATTTTGATGATGACGAACATTATTGATTGAAAAGTTATTTTTCTCAGTAGATATTTTGGATATTCTTTTTGTCTGTGAACACTAACATTACATGTAAAATTTACACTGTTCAAGGCTACTTGAAACTTAAGATTGGGTAAAATAGGATGTCAAGTAAAATAGTCTGTACTTTTATTTTTTTTATTTTCTATTTCTTTAGTCTAGTCAGAGAAATATTTAAAGTTAAAATTTTTTGTACTAATCATATTATAGGGCTTATAATCATATTGAACGATCAATTATATAGAGAATAGGTTTAATTAGGGGTGTCAATATTTGACACGACACGAAAACTCGACCCGGAAAATCCGGGTTGAACCCGACCCGATTTCAAAACGGGTCGAGTTCGGGTTCCAGAAATCGACCTGTTTAAAAAACGGGTAGGGTTCGGGTTGCCCCGGAACCCGCCAACCCGCCAACCCGCCAACCCGCCATCCCGTTTAATTCGAAAAATTTTGAATCCCGCCTCTGCCCGCCACGTTCCTGCCCGCGCTGCCCGCCGCGCGCCCGCATGCGCTGCCCGCACTGCCCCCGCGCCCGCGCCCGCGCATTGCGAGCCTGCGCCTGCGCCCGCGTGCCCAGCACGTCCGACCGCGCCCGATCGCGTCCGCGCTGTCTTAGCTCGCATCCTCCCGACCGCGCCCGCGCTGTCCCCGCTCGCATCCCCCGCCGTCCGCCGCCATCGTTCCGGCTCCGGCAACCCAAACCGGGTCGGGTCGGGTCAACCCGGCAACCCGCCGGGTCAGGTCCGGGTTCGATTTTCCGACCCATTTGTCTACCCGGGTTGGGTTAGGGTCGACCCGTTTGAACCCGGGTCAGTTCCGGGTTCGACCCTAACCCGACCCGTGACCCGAAATTGACACCCCTAGGTTTAATGGCTACTTGAATAATTAATTTATGTGAACTAATCATACTATACAATGTGATTCATATTATACAAAAATTTAAAATCTTACTTAAATTACCCCTAATAATTAGTAAATCAAATAATGGTTTAATTAACGATAGCTGATCATACTGTACTATGTCGATCGTACTGTACAATTGACACAGATGAAGTTTGATCGTCCCACAGATCATTCCAAATGAAACCATGAGTTTTTGAAATAATCATATTGTTCGATGTTCACATCGATCGTACATGATGAATCACTAAAAATGAACTAATCATACTGCATGAAGAGAGTAGTATGAGATGATTGATGGAGATGATTTCCAATAATCCTAGGGATCATTCTGTAGGAATTGAGACAAACTAAACAGATCGTACTGGATGATCTTAGGATCATACTATACAATATTTTTGAAAATTTTAAAACTTCATCTGAACGATTGTTTGCACTGTAATAAATAGGTCTTTACTTAAGTAATGTTTGAATAATCTCTTTGTAATTGAAAGAGGAGTATTGGCCTAAAGAAGGAACTCTGAGAGAGGTAAAAATCAAGGTATGAGAGGAAGGAGAAGAGGTTTAGCATGAGGGAGGAGTGTGAGGGGATCACACTGTTACTCCAGTCTAGCTACACCCTTGCTTCTCCTGTGGCCTTGGTGAGTCCTTGAAGGCTTTCCTGAGAGAGAGGCTTTGAAGTCAAGTCCTCTAGCTACTCTACCTTCTCCAGGAGGGAGAAAAAGATTGGAGGTACTTTGCCTTCTCCAGGAGGGAGAAAAATGATTCAAGATCCACTGTCATCACCAGGAAGGTGGCATAGTTTCCGGTGCTCTCCCTCATCAAGTTTGGTGAAAGTGAGTCTATAAGGGTTTCTACACCTTGCTGTAAGAGCAAAAGGAGAGTCTCTTAATGCTGGTCCAATAACTGAAGCAAAGGACTCTAAGGAGTAGACGTAGGTCAAGGTTGACCAAACTACCATAAAAATTTTGGGGGTGCTTTTTCCATTTTCTACAATTTTTTCTTCCCTACAATTTTCTTTCTTTATAATTTGAGTTTATTAGTTTCAATCTTATCAATCAACTGCACTAAGTTTAAACCTTTTTGTTATAAGAATATTTGCATGTGTAAAATTATATATATATAAAAAACTTTTATCATATAAATTGCTTATGCATGTTATTTTGAATAATCTATTTGAATAAAGTTTTTAAGTTGTTTTGTGGATTAAAAAAAACTAAAAAGTAGCATTCCTATTTAGTGATTTTTAAATTACCACTTCACCCCCTCTTATTGCTCCTCAGGCTAGTTCTGTGAGATTTAACAATCTTATCGAACTTTCAAGTGGCATTAGAGAGGGTTTTGAAATTTAGATTTTAAAATCTTCAAGAAAAGATTGATGGTGTAATTTGGTAATTGAAATATTATGGAGGGTTATTCAATAAGCCATCCACCACTATTTGGTAATAAACTATCTAATTTCTAAAAAATTCACATATTCACTTTTTTACAATATGTTAATTATCATATGGTTTTTAATATAAGAAGGTTATTCTATACCATGTCATTTGATTAATGGCATAAAAACTGAATTATCATTTAATGAATGAAGCAATGAGGATAAATACTTAGCTCAATTAAATGCTAAATGCTTGAAGTATATATTATGTACTTTAAAATCTGAAGATTATATGCGTGTATCAACTTCTACTACAAGGAAGGAGATATGGGATAAATTATGCATAACATATGAGGGAACTAGTGAAGTAAAACAGTCAAGGTTAAATATCCTACTTTGTAACTACGAAATATTTTGCATGAAACCTATTGAGTCAATTTTAGAAATGTACACCAGGTTTACACTGATAGTGACATCGCTGCAAGCATTGGGTAGAGAACTTTCTAATTTGAAAAAAAGTTAATAAAATTCTACGTTGAATGCCTAGTGCATATGATGCTAAAATTACTAAATCTAAGGATTTAAATATCTATTATATTGATAACTTGCTTGGGTCACTCATTGCCTATGAGAAAGGAGTAAGTCAAAGGTAAAAGTGATGCATGTAAAAAGAAGAAGGAGAAAAATGTAGCACATAAAGCAAATGAGTCAACAAGTGACAGTTTTGCAGATGAAGGACAGTATGACATTACATTGATGACACTGTAATTTAAAAGCTTCCTAAAGTGAAAATAAAGGCATCATCAGGAGTGGAATAAAGTTAAAATAAATAAAATTTTTAAAGTGTCATATGACGTTATTTATTTTGAATGCATGAAGCTGGAACACTTGAGAATTGTCTGCCCCAACCTAAAAGTTCAACTGAACAAGGAGAAGGGTGAAGAAAAGCCAAAGTTTAAGAGGGGCAAAAAAAAGATACAAAAAGCTTTTTGGGCCAACTCTGCCTCTGAATCGAAAGTAGAGGAAGTGATAAATTTGTGTTTTATGACTAATGATAATTTTGATCAATAAAAATCAAGATGAGGTATGACAATTTTCTTATGATGAATTATTTATTATTTGAGAGAAAATTCATGATTCATATAATAAGTTAAAAAAGATGTATGCTAGTCTTAATACTAATTTTATTACATTACAAAAGAGCAAGATAGTTTGGTAAGTAAGGATTCTACTTTAGATAATGATCATATGACTTTACTAGATGAATTTGATGCATTAAACATGAAGCATATTGACCTATGTAATGCATATGACTCCTTGAAAACATAGCATATTGAATTAAAGAAAGCATACAAAGGATTAGAAGCATGCCTAGATGAAATAGATGGTAGAGATCATGCATAAAAAATATAAATATCTATTCTTGAAATTGCAAACAATTTTTTGAAGCAAAACTAAATGCACTTAAGAATAACAAACCACCACCTACCTTAGTACTATTTTATAACTTGTCACTATAGCATGCATCATTTAAACTTATGAAGAGGCACCATAACCCACAAAGAATAATAAATCTATTTTGAGCATTAGGTGCTACTCTTGTGGCTGGCTAAGTCACATGGCATGTACTTGCACAATCCATTGCAGGACACATCTAGTGTGGAGGCCAAAATTATATTCACTGCAGCATGTCATGTGTTCATCTCATTCATTCAAGCATATGGTGGAACACAAATTCACTTGGGTTCCTAAATCTAAAGTTTGAATGAATATTATAGGGTTGCTCTCATAAAAGTCCTAGTGATAACATGTAGTTCCTATATAATGGATGCCCGAGGCATATGACTGGTGATATAAATTAGTTCATCACACTAGAGGCGAGTTTAGGAGGCAAGGAGACACTAGAAGATAACACCACTAGGAAAGTGGTGGCTCAGGTATAATCAGTAATGCTAAAAGCTTTATTATTAAGAATGTTTTATTGTTGATGGTTTAAGGCAAAATTTATTGAGCATTAGTTAACTATGCGATAAAGGTTTTGACATCAAATTTCTTTCTAAAAATGTATAATTAGTTTAAATAGAAAACTTATATTAAAAGGAGAAAAATAAGAATATTTACATGCTAGACTTAAATTGCATTGAATATTCTAACTCTTTATGTTTAAAAATAATAATTAATGAATCTTGGCTATGGCATAGGAGACTATGTCTTGCAAGTATGAAGACACTCGGGAATATCACATAAAAAGGCTTAGTTAGAGGCATATCTATGTTAGATTTTATAAAGGACCACCTATGTGATGCATGCCAAATAGGAAAATAAGTTAAATGTTCATTTTATTGAATCAAATACATCAACACCTTTAGGCCACTAGAAATCTTTTACATGGACCTATTTGGACTAATTAGTACAGCAAGCCTAGGAGGAAAGACGTATGGATTTCTAATAGTAGATGATTTCTATAAATTCACTTGGGTTGGACTCTTATCACATAAGAGTGAGTCATTTGAGGAATTTAGAACATTCTCCACCTAGATTCAAAGAAAAATTGGATGTGAAATTTCAACCATTCATTAATAATCATGGTGGAGAATTTAAAAATAATAAGTTTGAATCTTTCTATTAAGAGATATGTATATAACATAACTTCCCTGTCCCTAAAACCCCTCAATAGAATGGAATAACTGAAAAGAACTATAGAATCTTAGTAGAAGCTACTAGGGCCATATTAGCTGAATACTCACTCCCTACATATTTTTTGGGAAGAAGTAGTGAATATTGCTTGTTATATTTTAAATAAGGTGAATATTAGATCCAAGCTAAATAAGACACCCTATGAACTTCTTAAGGGTGGAACACCCAATCTTTCTCACTTGAATATTTTGGGTGTAAACGCTTTATCCTGATCAATGAAAAATCACCCTTAGAAAAATTTGATTCAAAATCTGATGAAGGAGTCTTCTTAAGTCATTTATCTGTAGGGAAAGTCTATAGAATTTTCAATAAGAGAATCTTGGTAGTAGAAGAGTCTACTCATGTGGTATTTGATGAATAAGATAGGACCTCTCAATATAAACCTTAAGAAGAAGAAGTAAGGTCATTCAAGGGGTATAAGCTATTACTATAGGAGATAGAGTAGAACCTCAAGAGCCACTACCTAGAGAATGGAGATATTCTTATAGTCATCCTAAAGAATTGATTTTAGTAGACCCATCGAAAGGTGTTAGAACTAGGCATGGACTTAAAAAAGAAGTTATTCATAATGTATTTATCTCTATGATAGAACCCACCAATATAGATCAAGCCCTAACTAATGAATTTTGATAGTAATGTAAGAAGAGCTAAATTAATTTATTAGAAATGATGTATTGGAACTAGTCAAATGACCAAAGAACCAGAGTGTGGTCAGAATAAAGTGGGTGTTCAAAAATAAAATGAATAATTCTGGAATAGTGAGAAGAAATAAAGCTAGATTAGTAGCTAAGGGGTATAATCATATTAAAGGAATTAATTTTGAGGAAACATTTGCCCATGTATTAAGACTAGAAGCTATTAGGGTGCTATTAGCTTTTACTTGCTTTTGGGGATTTAAATTGTATCAAATGAATATTAAGAGTGCATTTCCTAAATGGGGTGATTAAAGAGGATGTTTATATTGAGCAACCCCAAGGCTTTGAAAATTCATAATTTTCAAATCATGTGTTCAAGTTAAAGAAGGTATTATATGGATTAAATAAGTACTTAGAGTATGGTATGAAAGATTAAGCACATTCCTAATAAATATAGCCTTTGTTAAGGGTAGAGTAGACACTATCCTATTCCTCAAAAAAGGCAGGAGAAGAATTACTCATTGGTCCAAATTTATCTTGATGATATCTTGTTTGGATCCTCAGTTAAAAAATTATATGATGAATTTTTAAAAATAATAAATAGAGAGTTTGAGATGAGTATGATGGGAGGGTTGAACTATTTTCTTGAATTTAATATAGTGTAAATGGATGATGGAACATTTCTTAGCCAATCTAAATACATCAAGAAGGGGTAGAAAAATTATGACCTATACGAGTTTCATTACAAAATAATTCAATTTTATTATTTTTAAATTCACCACCATTGTCACTATGAACTGTTGAGATTAAGCATCATAATTTCCTTTGAGTCCTAATAGAAAGGTTCTAATTTCATCAAAAGATTTACTTTTATGTGCTACAAACTTTACCCATGTAAATATTAAAAAGTCATCCATAATTACAAATCTAAAAGTCTTACCACCTAGACTAGCTATATTGACATGTCTAAATAAGTCCATATGGATGTTTTCTAGTGGTCTAGTGTTTACTATGTCCTTGATTGAGTGAAAGGATGATCTATTCTGCTTTCCTAATTAACAAGCATCACACAAATGATCTTTAGTAAATTATAATTTAGAGATGTCTCTAACTAAGTCAAGTTGAGTAATTTTTCTAAGCATTTTTATGCTAGCTTGACAACCTTTTATGTCATAATTTTGACTCATAAATATTATTTTTTAAATAAGGAATATCATATGATTTGTCAAAATAGTTCAAATCAAGAATATAAACATATTAATTTGCATTCCTTACAAAATCTTTTTTTACTATCTTTGTGATAAGAAAAATAGCATTATGTGTTTTTGAAAATAGACTTTTCATTATTTTCTTAAACTATTTTTGATAAAGTATTATATTATTAAAATTGTGACTACGTAAAAAACTTTTAGAAAAAAAAAATAGAAAAACTCAAGCCATTCCAAACAAAGCTTAAGGGATTCTTCTTTGGTTTGCTAATTTTACCATCATAGTGTCCCTCCTACAAGCCTTCATGCATTATACTCCCTCAGCTCTGTTTTTGGCAAGCATTCACGAGTTGATTCAACTACAACCAAATTATAAGACCCATGACTAAAAAGAATTGGTAGAAATAAATGTCTCTAGAGTCTAGACCACTAAAGGAGAAAATTTGAACTAGTAGCACTTCCCATCGGTACTGGTAGAAGGTGGAGATCGAGCTCTTATTGTCAACATTGCAAGTTTTTTATCGTGTTAATTTAACTTGTTAGAAACTTCATTGGGAGTTGAGAAACAATGAGGATTCTAATTCTTCTAAAATTCAAATAAATTGTATTCAGTACTTTAGTGTGGCCCATAATCAGATCTTTAATGCTAGCAATGACATGAATCCTTCTCAATAGGGGTGTCAAAATGGGTCGAAGGGTTAGGTTACGGTCCAACCTGAGTTGACCCGGGTCTAAACGAGTTGACTCTAACTCGACCTAGTTTTGAAAATGGATCAGGTTAGAGTTCACGTGCACTCACGCGCACTACTGGACTTGGGCGGCTGGATGACGTCAATGATTGGATGACTCAACCAGACTGGAAGCACATTCATGGGCGCTACAGTATGGGATGACGTCGAAATGAGTCAAGACTCTGGTTGCACACATACAAGAAGATGTCTAGTCGTCGACAACTCGACCAGACGGAACGGAGAAGCCAGCTGAGGGCCTTCGACACAGCGGAGTCAGTAGTGCAGTCTGGCGGCCACGAGACAACGCCACAGGATGACTATACCAAAAGTGGTTACGGGTCAACGCAAATGAGCACAATATTCTCGGGTCAACCCAAACCCGACTCGATTTTACAAATGGGTCAGAATCCTGAACCTGATCTGTTTCTCAAACGGGTTGACCCTAACTCAAAATTTTCAGGTCGGGTTCAGGTTGGGTTTTCGAGCTGTGTCAAATATTGAGATTTTAATTGGGTTTTCGGGTCGTGTCAAATATTGACACCCCTACTTTCCACCATACTAATTAATTAATTAAACATAAAACCAATCAGTTCAAAATGCCTTAATTGATCCCGAGTAACCATCCCAATGACTTTTTTTTTTGGGGGGGACATTTAGGCCAACTAAGCCAAACTCTCACACACATCACATATACAACACTCGAACTCAAGATCTCATGGTTGGTTGTCAAAGCTCTTAATAGATAGACCAAAATGAGCTGCAATGACTATTGTTATTTATAATAAGTGGTGTCCTGTCCCCTTTTTCACAAACACTGCCTCAACGTATTTATATTCTAGCAAGAATTTGGCCATAAGCTCTTACTTCTTTTATACTATAGTACCTCTAATTGACAATGACAAAAACAAAAATGATCTCTGACTGAACCATTGATGCCTTTCTTATTTGACAAAGTTTGAAAAATGTTCATCGTTCAATTCGATGGTGATTCTTCAATTGAATAAGTGTAAGAAATGCCATTCATTGAATAAGGAGGTTAAATGAGCCTATGTCAAGAATTTTATTTATTAAAAACTTTGTTATGGCACTATCAAACTTTCACCTATAAATATAAGATATGAGCCTAAGAAACAATGTCAAGAAATTATTAATCACTAATCATGCTGGCTCTACCTTGGAATTTTTTTCCCTAATTTTATATTTTTGCTAGTAGCGAACCAAGCTAGCGACCAGCGCTTTTTTTTTAATTTTTTTCCTTTGTTTATTTCCATAGTGGAGCAGGCTATTTATCTACAAAATTTATATTCAATTTAGAAGCAATCAACAACAGTAATCTTTAAAGTTTTTTTTATGAGAATTAATTTTATTAAGATTATATATATATATATATATATATATATATATATATATATATATATATATATATATATATATATATATATATATATATATATATATATATATATGTTTAATATCAATAAAATTTATTTTCTAATGTTATTATTTTTTAAAGATAAAATTTCCATAAAGACATATTGACAAAATTGTTTGATAATCTAATATGTAACATTTTCTATCGTAAATGTAGAAAATATTTTATATCTCTTAATTTTACGTCTACTAAATTATTTCTCTTAATTGAAATATAATAAAATTTAAATTAATTATTCAATTATTTTGAATTGAATTATACATATTTATTTGAATAATTAAATACAACTATATAAATAACTTTATTTGTGTAATTTTTATATAAATAATTTAAGTGAAAACATATACAATTTTAAACTATATAACCATATCAAAAACTATAATTTTAAACGCAAGGGAGGCAATCTGTTGCTAAAATAGGAGGGCCAAAGTGAAACCACCTACAACTTATAGGAGGGGGTTAATATGGGACTTGCAATTTTTATAAAGTAAAACAAGAATTTGTGTCAGGGCCACTCGCTGGAGGGTTCTGCGACTGGCAAAGCCCCTGGTGTCACGTAGATAACTTGTCGCTAGTGACTAAGTTTAGTATTTATTTTAAATCTTTTTCTTAAAACAAAGTATTGTGTAAAAGTAAAAAAAAAAATTAAAATAATATATATATATATATATATATATATATATATATATATATATATATATAAGCATAAAAAAAAGAGTAAAAATACGAACTAGTGATTTTTATAATAGTATGGCCACAAATCCTATGTCCACTCCTCAAAGTCCTCATTATTATAAAATTTATTAAGTATAAAAACGCCTTTATTGCTCAGCTAAGAAAAGTTCTTCTTTCTTCCAACTTATGAACCAGATCATCCTATTTAAATTAGATTCATCCGAGCAATCTCTCTTTATGTTTAAACTATATGTGAGAATCATACAATAAGTTCTTCACAAGGATGATGGCTTGGAGCAATAGATCAACCTGTTTGAATGGAGTTTGATTAAACATGCCCTCTATTTATTTGGGCTACACGATTATGATCTTGTAGTACGAAATTAGCTTTGATTCATCCCATTGATTTCAAGTTGTAGAATAGGTGTTCCATAATACACGAGCTTAAGTTTTGTACTGTACAAAATAGCTCGTCCATTACAAACAATTCAAATTTTAAATTTATCTATTTAAAAAAAAAAAAGATTTTAATGGTTTTAATTTGGGTAGTTGATCGTCCAGTATGATATGCATCAAATTATATGATTAGTTATGCAAATTTTTAATTTTTTATTTTAGTTAATTAATCCAACTTGATTTCCAAATTTTACAAAATTGACATTCATATTATGTACAAGACAGTTAAGTCAAAAAATCAAATACTTCAATTAACTATATTTAATTTTATAACAACCCTTATGTGTGTGATTGTTCAACCCACTTTACACCTAACATATCAAAAAAATAAATAAATAAATAGAAATTAGAAGTTAACGCACTCTCTATCTCTTAGTCTTCTTAATATTGACAAATTTCCATCATATTCATTTCTTTCGGCTTTAGCAAGTTCTCATCTCGAAGTGCTTCCTGCAATGTTAGATTAAAATAAAATTTCTATACACAAACGTGATTAGTGATTAGTATAACTAATAATATTTATAATCATCTAAACTCTATTGTACACCAACAATCATCTTGTTTTTTATGATATCAAATCTTTTTTTGTTGTAGTAAAAATATTATTAAATAGTTAAATATTTTCCTCCCTCTTAGTTGATGCCTCAAAAATGTAATAGGAGAAAAATATTATTTTAAATTTATATTTTTATTTTATTTTATTTTATTTTATTTGGAATTAAATAAAAATAAGAAAACACAAAACATCAAAATAAATAATTCTAACAAAATACAAAATATTTTTCATTAATATAAAAGAAATACAAAAATAAATGCAACCAAACTTCACCCTTTTTACATCACTGAAAAGATAAAAGAGGATAATTTAAATTAAAAAAAAATACAATAATGAAAACACAACAAAATTAGATAAAATACATAAAATTAATCAACCAAAACATAAAATAAGACAATGCTATGGGCTCCAAAAATTCAGGCCCTAGCCTCCCCTTGCCTTCGAGATCTAGAGTTTTAACGGATTAAGTTTTGAGATAAATTTTCAGAAGACAATTGGGTTTGAAATAAGACACTACCCAGATATTTCACCCTCATTTGCAAAGAATTTATATTTGAGTTCTGGTTTCCTATAGGCGCAAGCCCCTATAATTAATTACCCCTCATGGTAGCAAGAGAGACATTTCGAATAAGGTTAGTCATTAATCAGATACTTAGAGAATATGTGTATATGGCATATAGTAGTAACATGGATTGAGGTATTATTGAAAATTTAATATTTAAAATTAAAGATTTCACTATCTAATATGTAAAGCGGATGGAGGGGAAATAAATGATGGACATGATCAAGATCTCATGCTTCCATCAAATCGGGCCATCATGGTCCCAAGTCTAATTAACAGAGGAGATAATCGACCCAACCTAATAGAAGGATCCTTGCTAGTAGTCATGGGTTGCATCATCTAAGGATACTTAATAAACCTGGGGTGAGTGTTTATCTAAGGGGACAAATTTTGATCCACCTTAGCTTACAATGGGATTTGTGCCCTATCGATTATATTTTATTGATTCATATCTCAATGATTTAATGTTATTAGGGAGCTTACGGGCTTTGACCATGATCATAATTTAGTGGTGTCATTTGGCGGCAAACCACCTAGTTTATAGGGCCCAAGTCATAACCATTTACCCGCGGAACCATTTATTAACAAAAGTATTGGTTAGAGGGCATACGCCACGTCCCCCGCTAGTAATAGACTATTTGAGAATGAATCATAGTGATA
This sequence comes from Dendrobium huoshanense, assembly GCA_016618105.1. Classification (NCBI taxonomy): domain Eukaryota; kingdom Viridiplantae; phylum Streptophyta; class Magnoliopsida; order Asparagales; family Orchidaceae; genus Dendrobium; species Dendrobium huoshanense. The sequence goes on from CM028347.1 coordinate 32,849,367, forward strand.
TTCTCGACTAGATATTAGCTCTTTGTAAACTGAAGTAATTTTTAAATGTATTCACCTCAACAAACTGTTGTGAAGGGTGGATGCTTTTTTATTTAAGTGTTTTATAGTTTATTTCAATTTGAAATATTTGGATTTAGGGGATTTTGAATTTCATGGGCATTTATATGGCATTTGAAATTAACCTCTCTAGTTAAGATTTCTTTTAACACAACCATCATCGAGGTACTTATAGGCAGTTATATTTTATGGATTGAACCTTATCGACTCTATTTATTATTGATAAAGGATCTGGTTTAAGTTAGTTGTATAATTTTATTCATGAATTTTCTTGATGATTGGCATTGAAGTCCTAATATAAATATTTAAAATCAAATATCTTGGTTGATCTTGTGACCATATATTTATTTATTAATTCAAGTTATGACTATTCCTATCCTATCAAGGAATAGGATTTGAATTAAACTTAAGTTCCACGCAGCATCCTCAAATGTCATATGTGTACCCCTAATATACTCATCGGGGCTGAAAGTGCACTTAAGCCACTTGAAAGTTTGTTAGGGATGTTAAGCCCTTATGAACTAGTCCCGAGGCTAACCAAGAGGGGGTGAATTGTTATTAAAAATGTCTCCAATTAGAAACATAATCTTAAATCAAACTAAGATTCATCACAATAGAAACTAAGTGTGGAAATCAAATCGCAGAAATAATAAAGGAAAGAACACACCAGTTTTATAATGGTTCGGTCCAACATGACCTACGTCCACTCCTCGGAGGCACCCTCTGAGTATTGCACTAAACTCAGTGTCTCTCCTTTAGCCCCCATAGCTAGACGGAGAATCCCTTACAAAATCACTTTCACCTTCCCCGATGCAGCGGAGTAGCTAGGTCTTTTGACACCAAAGAGATCTTTTTCTTCCTAAAGCTTCCCTCAAGACGAACCTTGAATCTGATGGTACTAAGGTGCAAGCTTCATGTGAAATCCCCTCCACACTCCCTTGAAACCCCCTCCAAGGATATTCTCCATCTCTCAAGCTCCACCCTTTTCTCTCTCCTTTTCAAGTTCTCTCCTCAAGTTTTCTCCAGAAGAACGAAGCTTTAATGTCTGACAAAGACATTAACTTGTATAAACAATAGGTCTTAAATGGAAGAGCTCCAAATTTGCTCTTAATTGTAACAAACTGACATTATCGTCCAAGATGATATAAGTATCGTCCTATATTATTAGTATAAATCATGGAGTATCATCCAGAATATTGCCCTGAATGTATGTCTAGACGATGGAAAAGTAAACTGATCATTCGGGACGATCTCACGATCATCCGGGTTGATTAGCACAAAAAGTCACATATCGTCTAGAGCATCATCCTGAATGGAGCCATATCGATTATAAATCATCCAGGAAGAACTAAGGTTTGTTAACTGATCATCTCTGACGATCTTGCAATCGTCTATGACGATATGTGTTGACCTCATTTTTGTATGAGGTCACTTTTAACCCCTCCCTGAGCTCTAGATCCTAGGATCTTCCTATTTCCTAGCCCTTAGGCCAAAATCAGATCTTAATTCAATTCAAAACCAGAACCCTTAGGATAAGGACTTAGTTCTGAAGCCCTTTCTAGGTGATTTTTTCATCACCTTAAAACCCAGTCAATTGGCATCTATCAATTGCATATTGATGTGACATATCTCTAGTGTCAACCCTCAAAATTTGAGCTCATTTGAAAGACTCTAACCCCATAAACTTAATCTAGTTCCAAAGGTTACAAAACCTTCAAATATTTATAATCAATGCCACTAGGCCTTTCACCTAGTGGAATTTGACTTTGGAGCCCCCTCCAAATCTTTTGATCTCTCTTAATACCTTGATATTGACTTGTTAAGTGATAATCCATATCTTTTTAGATTCAATTGACCCATAATTGACTTGATACCAAAATAACCAAAATGCCCTAGGAGGATTTTTGGACTTTTGGCCAAAACCCAACTTGATTTGACTTATCAACCTTTAAAATCTTCTCCAAATGTCATTCCAATGGATCCTAAATGACTTTAAGAACACATTGAACCCAAACTTACTCTTTGGTTTGACTTGGTTGACCAAGTCAACCATGGTTGACCAAAATGCCTTTAATGGATTTAAACATCCATTTTCAATCCAAATGACCAACCCAATGCATGAAATCACTTCCATTGACCTCAAAATACCCATTTGAATTTATTCAACCAAAACCCAACCCATGGTCTAACCAAGTTAACTAAGTCAACTATGGTTGACCGAATCAATCCTCTAACACAACACTTACATATTTTAACCATTCAAGCTATTTTGAATCAATTCAACACATCAAAATTGGTCAAATATATACCCTTGACATATCCAAAATTCATCTAAGTTAAACTTCTTTGGGTTGACTTGGTCAACCCATTTGAAGAGGTCAAAACCCTTCAATATCATGCATTTGCTCTCAATTCTAAACCCTTGACTTCAAATTCCTTGGCATGATGTCTTGTAGCACTCTTCTTCATCATTCCCTCTGATATCATCTAAGTCTTAAAACTCCAGCAGCCCTCAACCTTCCAAGAGCTCCTCCCATACATTCCAGCACTCCTCAAGGCCTTCAGAAGCTTTTCCCAACTATTTCCAAGCCTCAAATCACTATTTTAGTGAGGAGAGAGCATTCTAGACAGAGAAATAGGACTTTCGATCCAACAAGATCCAGCTCTTGGTGTCTTCATCTAAATTGTAGAGGATCACTGCAGCTTTCAAACGAGCCCAAGATTGCAAAAATTCAATTTGAAATTGTAGCTATTTTGCAATGAATGGACCTCCAACCTCCAGGAATTGCAAGATCATATTGCCCTCTAGCTACAGTTTAAATTTTGTGAAATTTTATTGAGTCTTTTGAAAGATATGAGTGTTTAAAGATTTCTATTCAAAATGAACTGGAGAATATCTGGACCGAGAACGTGTGAAGTTAGGGTTTCCTCTTGTGCCACCCTTTCCTGCTGCTCTCTCTTCTTCTTCTTCCTCCTCCGGCTAGGCCGGAGGACTCTCTTTCTTTTCTCGATTCTCATGGCTGTTCCACCATCCTCTATGGATTTTCCACCTCTTGGTTCTTCGCCTGGTGGTGTCTCTTCCACTCCCCTGAGGAATTGGAATAATGTGTTTGCTCATGATCTTTCTTCCCCTAAAGCCTTTCATTTCACCCATCATCCCTCTAAGCCGAAAATTATCCCCTTCTCGAGTGAAAAGTTGAGCGAGGGTGGTGAGTATTGGAAGCTATGCCTTGTCGGCTACTCTATCGGGCGTAGACCTTTTTATGAAGCTTTGTTGGGGGCTATCAACAAGACTTGGACCCTAAGGGGTTCGTTGCAGCTACTTTCCCTAAATGATGGATTCTTCCTTGTTCGCTTCTCCTGCCAAAAAGACTTTGACATGGCGTGGTCGAGGGGTGTCTGGTTCTTATTGGGTAAGCCTTTTGTTCTTTAGAAGTGGCACCCGAAGTTCAAACCTATTAAAGAAGAATTTTCCTCTATTCCTATCTTGGTGAAAATTCACGACCTCTCGCTTGCTTGCTGGAATTCGGAGGGTATCTCACGTATCGCCAGCAAGATCGGGATTTTGGTAGCGGCGGACAAGCTGACGGAGCAAAAGTCACGGCTCACTTTTGCCGGTATTTGTGTCCTGGTTGACAACCTTGCCACTTATCCGGAGGAAATCCAAGTTTCACTTGATGTTGATGTTGTCACCTTGAAAGTACAATATGAATGGCGTCCTAATCCCTGTGAGCACTGTAAGTCTCTAATACATTTTTCCTCTTCCTGCCCGTCAAAACCAAAATTGCCTTCTGTTGATCATGTCAAAGAAATTGCGGGTAATAGGGGGAGGAGCCACAACAGAAAGCCCAAAAACAGACCTGCTTCTCACAGTAGGAATCAATCAAGACCCCCGACTACCTCTTCCCCTCAACCTGTAATAGCTACTACTAGTAATAATGCTCAATTTACTTCTCAGCCTTCTGCCATCAATACTAATGTCATAGGGCAACCTCTGATGTTTCAGCCTCACTCTCCTACCTTTCAAAACATCCCTCCTAGCACAGACATTTCTCCAGGGAACGGCCACTAGTGGAAGATGTTATTGTGTCTGGCATTCCCAATCTCAATTCCCCTCATGAAACTACATCCTCTTCCACCTCCATTCAAAAGTCTAATACCAAGAAAGACATTATTTCACCCAACAAGTTTGATGCTCTTAATTTAATTGAAGAGCAATCTCAATCAAATGATGTTCAAGTGATCTCTGCTAGTAACCCAGGAACTATGGGTTGTGATCAATCTAAGGTTTTGGAGAAGGGTAAGTAGCCGCAATCTATTGTGGTGTCTAAGAAACCTGCAAGGGGGAAGCAAGGCAAAAAACCTCAACAACAATCAAACTGTTAATGTTTTTTCCACCCTTGACGGCGTGGAATATCAGGGGTTTCAATCACCCTGATAAAGTCTTGGGCTGTAAGCGACTTATCAAGTCGTTCAATTTGAGCTTGATCTGCATTCTGCAAAATCGAATCAACTACAATTCTATTCATGACCCTTTCTTCGAATCCTCTCATTCTTTGTTTTTGCATGAAGATAGCTGTCATAACTTTGCTTTTTCCTCCTCTGGACGGATCTGGGTAAAGTGGATGCCTCCAAACTAAGCTTCAAGCCTTCATTCATCTCGGAGCAGGTTATATCTGGAATAATTTGGGTTGCCAATCAACTTTTACTTCAACTATCTGCTATTTATGCTTCTAACAATGCTCTTGATCGTAAGGAGTTATGGGACTCTCTGGCTCAATTAGCTCCTCCCAACGATTTCCCTTGGGCATTAATTGAGGATTTCAATTGTTATCGATATGCTTATTGAAAGTGCTCAGATGACACTAGAAAGTGCTCTGATACCACTTGAAAGTTCGTTAGGGATGTTAAGCCCTATAGAACTGGCCCAAGGCTAATTTAAAAGAGAGAGATGAATTAGAAAACTTTAAAAACAAAGATAAAACTAAAAATAATATCACCATATAGAAAACCAACGATGCGGAAATTAAAAGTGCGGAATTAATAAAGAAAAAATACACCGGATTTATAGTGGTTCGGTCAAACCTTGACCTACGTCCACTCCTTGGAGGCACCCTCCAAGTATTGCACTAAAATCGTGACTCTCCTTTAGCCCCCACAGCTAGGCGGAGAAGCCCTTACAAAATCACTTCCACCTTTCCCGGTGCGACGGAGTTGCCGGGTCCTTTGACACCAAAGAGACTTCTTCTTTGGTGAACTTACCTCGAGACAAGCCTTGAATCTGATGGTACTAAGGTGCGAGTTCGTCGGAGCAACCGTGTGGAACCCCCTCCACACTCCCTTGAGTCCCCCCTCACAGGATCTTCTCCCTCTCTCAAACTCCACCCTTTCCTCTCTCCCTTTCAAGCTCTCTTTTCAAGTCTCTCCCACAAGAATGAAGCTCCAATGGCTGCCAAAGACACTTACAAAGTGCCATGCCAAAGCTTAAATAGAAGCTCTCAAAACGAGCTCATTAATGCAAGTTGCCGACATTATCGTCCAGGATGATAGGCATATCGTCCTGGCCGATCAGTACAAATTAAGCTCATTAGCCCGGGACGATTTGAGACGATCAGAAGAAAATTGGTTACATCGTCCAGGCCAATCTCACGATCGTCCTGGCTGATTAGTTTAAAATCGATTTCAATCATCCTGATCATCGCCCTGAATACAAGTTGTCCGATGTAGATCGTCCAGGACATCGTCCTGGCCGATCATTCGATCGTCCCGAACGATGTGATCGTATCAATCAACCATTAATGCTTTCCTAAAACAAAGAATTCCTAAACTGATTATGGCGGCTGATTCTTTCTGAATTGAGATTATCGTCCTGGCCGATACAAGTATCGTCCAGGCCGATCTGTTGACGGCTGCCTTAATGAAGATGCCCTAATTAGGGTTTCTGATTTTGGACAGGTCGTCCAGGCCGATATTAATATCGTCCCGGACGATGTTACTAAAAACAGAAATCATATAGGGAGCAAGAGAATTTCTACCAAGTTATAGCCACACCAAATACAATACACTCAAGAAAGGAAAAAGATTACAAACTGACATAGATCTAGTCTACCCAATCTTGAGCTGGTTCCAGATTACAGTCTGATCGTGTGGACCTGAAACGTTAACACATAAGCCAATCATAGAGAAATAAGGAATGTTTGCTATCATCAAAATCATAAACTATAGATCCGTAACAATCTCCCTCTTTTTGATGATGGCAAAACATTTCAATTTGAATTTTCAAAAAAGTAAATACTCTTCCTAATCTCCCCCTCACTAGAATAACTCTTCTAAAAATATGGGAGATAAAAATATTTTTGTTGTTTTTTTAAAATTAAGATACAAACACGAACCAATACAAAAATTCAACAATACGTTCTCCCCCTTTGACATTATCAAAAAGAGAGGAGGCACAAAAACCAAAATGACCAAAATACAAAAACATTCCCCAATCTAGTGAAAAAACAAATATTCTTAAAATGAGAAAGTTACCTCTTAGTTTTAATCAAAAACTTAGTAGAATTGGATTGACAACGCATAGCCCAGTAAAGATTAGAAATTCAAGATTCGATAATCCAAACTCAAGTTCTTTAAAAAGGCTCAAAAACTTTTTAATTCAATATTTAAATCATAAAATAAATTAGAGAAAGAAACAATCATTTTTCAAAAACTTCTTCCATAAAATATATCTAATAGAAGATCAATGCACGAATTGTTGAATCAAGAATCAAAATTTTCAAAGCTAAGTATCGAAAGTATCAAGGGTTTTCTTAAGCTTTTTAAGAAGTATAAGAATGGTAAGCATTAACTTTTTGTGGGCTCATTTTATGCCTCTTGACAATTGGTTGGCGCACTGCGCATCTTTTGAGCATCTTTTGATACACTGTGTATTCTATATTTTTCAATTTGGCGTTTTGCGCATCTTTTATTTTTGGCATCATTGGCCAATTTTTTTTTTATTTTTTTTGAAAATGCTTCCTTTCTTAAATCTTAAAAACAAACGAAAACTCATCTTAGTGACAAAGCAAATTTCTTGATTAAAAAATTATGAGTTAGATTCAACAACTTGCAAAAGATTCCTATGCGATAAATAAAGCGTAGGGAGAAAAAAAAATTTGTTTCAAAAACTAATTTAAAAAGATGAAATAGATTTTAAATCAAAAGTAGGATAACTTCTTTTAGGAAATAAAGATTGAGAAAATAAAATAACGAGTTTCCTTCCTTTGACTATTTAGAGAAGTCAAACAAAATTTACCAAAGATTTAAAAAAAATAGGAAGTAGATTTTTCATTTTTAGAACAGTGAGAGTGTATGTTGGATCAAAGAAAAATACGAATAATAAAAAAGGAATAAGTAAAAAGAAAAAGAAAACAAAAGAAAAACAAAAACCAACAAAAAAAAAGAGAAACACAAATAGCCCTTTTTAACCATTTTCTCTTTCCTGGTCCGATTCTTCAGACACAATGTCTGCCCATGAGATTTTGTGTTTTTTATTATTTTCCCAATTAAACTTTAGCTTTGTCTTGCCCTTTTCTTTTGCAGGAAGAATTCTTACATTAGGGCACGTATTCTTCATATGTCCAGGTTTTCTACATCAAAAGCAAATAATGTCAGAGGAAATATAGACATCCTTATCACTTTTACCTTTCTTCCACTTTTGCTTATGCATTGGTGAGCTTTGTGATTTGCTTGATAATTTATTGCTATCATCACAAACTAAGCTTCCTCTTTCTGTATCTTTGTCTTTTAGAACGATCATTTCACCTGCATCCAAAAGTCTTTGACCCAACCCTTGCTCGTAAGCAATGAGTGAGCCAATCAAATTATCAATAGAATAATCATTCAAATCTTTTGATTCACAAATAGCAACAACTTTAGCATCGAATTATTTAAGTAAACAACGAAGAATTTTGTTAACTTTTTCAAAATTTGAAAAATCTTTTCCTAAGGCATGCAATGATGTAGTAATTTGAATAAACCTTGTATACATGACTAAAATCATTTCAAAAGGTTTCATAGAAAACATTTCAAAATCATGCATTAAAATATTCAACTTTGATTGCTTGATTTCATTAGAGCCTTCGTATATGGTGTGCAATTTATCCCAAACTTCCTTACCAGTAGTGCACGTGGAAATTAACAAAAAATCATCATAATTTAAAGCACAGAAAAAACAATTTAAAGATTTTGCATTTAATTGAGCATCCATTCGTTCATCCCTATTCCATTGATTAAAAGGAATATCAGTTTTAATTCCATTAACAATACGTGATGGTGATGAATAACCAGTTAAAATTATATGCCACATGCGAAAATCAATTAATTGCAAAAAAGTACATATGCGAATTTTCTAAAAATCAAATGTAATATTTTCAAATAAAGGTGGTCTGGTGATTGAATAACCTTCCGTAACAATACAATTAGAAACATTAGCCATTGATCAAAAATTCAAAAGCTTTTTAAAAACTTATTTTATGAAAACCGCTCTGATACCACTTGAAAGTGCTCAGATGACACTAGAAAGTGCTCTGATACCACTTGAAAGTTCGTTAGGGATGTTAAGCCCTATAGAACTGGCCCAAGGCTAATTTAAAAGAGAGAGATGAATTGGAAAACTTTAAAACCAAAGATAAAACTAAAATCATTATCACCACATAGAAAACCAACGATGCGAAAATTAAAAGTGCGGAATTAATAAAGAAAGAACACACCAAATTTATAGTGGTTCAGTCAAACCTTGACCTACGTCCACTCTTTGGAGGCACCCTCCAAGTATTGCATTAAAATTGTGACTCTCCTTTAGCCCCCACAGCAAGGTGGAGAAGCCCTTACAAAATCTTTTCCACCTCTCCCGGTGCGGCGGAGTTGCCGGGTCCTTTGACACCAAAGAGACTTCTTCTTTGGTGAACTTACCTCGAGACAAGCCTTGAATCCGATGGTACTAAGGTGCGAGTTCGCCGGAGCAACTGTGTGGAACCCCCTCCACACTCCCTTGAGTCCCCCCTCACAGGATCTTCTCCCTCTCTCAAACTCCACCCTTTCCTCTCTCCCTTTCAAGCTCTCTCTTCAAGTCTCCCCCACAAGAACGAAGCTCCAATGGCTGCCAAAGACACTTATAAAGTGTCATGCCAAAGCTTAAATAGAAGCTCTCAAAACGAGCTCATTAATGCAAGTTGCCAACATTATCGTCCAGGATGATAGGCATATCGTCCTGGCCGATCAGTATAAATTAAGCTCATTAGCCCGGGATGATTTGAGACGATCAGAAGAAAATTGGTTACATCATCCAGGCCGATCTTACGATCGTCCTGGCCGATTAGTTTAAAACCGATTTCAATCTTCCTGATCATCGCCCTGAATACAAGCTATCCGATGTAGATTGTCCAGGCCATCATCCTGGCCTATCATTCGATCGTCCCGAACGATGTGATCGTATCAATCAACCATTAATGCTTTCCAAAGATACCAGATCAATTTAGGCATGATTGAGTTAAATCGTCCTGGATGATAATAATATCATCCTGGCCGATTTCCTAAAACAAATAATTCTAAAACTGATTATGGCAGCTGATTCTTTCTAAATTGAGATTATCGTCCTTGCCGATACAAGTATCGTCCAGGCCAATCTATTGACGGTTGCCTTAATGAGGATGCCTTAATTAGGGTTTCTGATTTTGGACAGATCGTCCAGGCTGATATTAATATCGTCCCGGACGATGTTACTAAAAACAGAAATCATATAGGGAGCAAGAGAATTTCTACCAAGTTATAGCCACACCAAATACAACAGACTCAAGAAAGGAAAAAGATTACAAACTGACATAGATCTAGTCTACCCAATCTTGAGCTGGTTCCAGATTACAGTCTGATCGTGTGGACCTGAAACGTTAGCACATAAGGCAATCGTAGAGAAATAAGGAATGTTTGCTATCATCAAAATCATAAACCATAGAACCGTAACACTTATGAAAAATCTGGAGGGACTGTTCTTAAACATTCTGTTTTGTCTGATTTTAACAATATGATTTTCGGTAACATACTGGTGGATTTAAATTTTGTTGGTTTTAAGTTTACTTGGTTCAATCAGCGCACTACTAATCCCATTCATATTAAGCTTGACCGTGTATTAGTGAGGGGTGGCTAAATTCTTTCACGGAGTCTTTCTGTGCCATTCAGAGTCCCTCTTGCTTGGACCATTGCCCCATCATTCTGAATCCTGGTATTTCTATTCAGGTGCATCATCGTTTTCTTTTCAAAAATTTTTGGATCAATTTTGACAAATTTTGGGCTATTCTTTTGGAGGCTTTTTCTAAGCCTTGCCATGGGAATCCTATTTCTCATCTCATAAATATTTTGAAGATGCTCAAAAATGGGGTTAAGAGTGAGGTCTGGGCCTCCTCCTCTTATATCTCTAGGTATTTGGATGTTTTGAATGCTAAGCAATCTGCTCTATTAACTAAGCTACAGGATGATCCTAATAACTTGGATTTGAACCATTCTTTTAAAGTTAGCACGGTAGAATTGGCTAAGTTTAATGCTATGCTTGCGTCCTGGATCATTCAGAGAGCCAAAGTTAATTAGATTAGACATGGTGAGGATGACTTATAGTTTTTATATGCTAAAATTAGAGTTAGAAGAGGAGGTTCTAACTCAGTGGGCAATTTGCTTGCTAATTCGCCTGTTACTACTAGAGCTGAAGTGATTAGCTCTCTTATTCAGTTCTATCAAGCACTGTATAACCCTCCTTCTCTTCCTAATCCGACCCACTTTTGCTTCCCTTCCGGGAACACTCTGTCTCAAATTGCTGCTGCCAGCATAACTTCTCCTGTGCTGGATGATGAGATTAAAAATACGGTTTTTTTGGGTAATTCAAATTCTGCTCCTGGCACGGACGGGTTTAATTACTTTTTCTATAAAACTACTTAGCATATCATTGGCCCTTTGGTTTGCAGAGCTATTAACTCTTTTTTTCTTAAATGTTATATGCCTAATGGTGTTAAAGCTACTGCTTTGGCCATTGTCCCTAAACACAAAAATGCTTCTGAAATATCTGATTATAGACCTATTACCTTATGTAATGTTCTTTACAAAATTATTGCAAAGGTCCTTACTGAAAGAATGAAACCTGTAATGAACTTGATTGTTAGGGATAATCAAGATGGGTTTGTTAAATCAAGAGTTTCCACAGATAATATTTTGCTTGCCAATGATATCTTATCTTTTGCTGGTAAGAGAAGGGGTAACAATTTTTTTTGTGCAAAGTTGGATATCAGAATGGCCTTTGATTATGTTAGTCGGGATTTCTTGCTTTCTAGGTTGCTGCAAAAAGGCTTCTCTAGCCTTTTTTTTAATTGGATTAAAGCAAGTATTTCAGATGTTAATTTTTCTATTCTGCTAAATGGTGCACTGGAAGGCTATTTTTCATCTTCTGCTGGTCTTAGACAGGGTTGTCCGCTTAGTCCCTATCTCTTCTATCTTGTGATGGAGGCTTTCTCCAATCTCCTGGACAGTAAGGGTTTTAGAGGCATTTCTTTTGAGAACTAATCTATTTCTCATCTGCTTTATGCAGATGATGTCTTAATTTTTAGGGAGGCCTCTTCTCATAATTGCAATAAGCTGACAGACATTTTGAGGGAATTTTCCTACTCCACGGGTCTTCATATAAATTATGATAAGAGTGCTATTATGTTTCCCAAGAATCAAAGGAACATTCAGGAAATTTGCCAAGTTCTGTCCATACACAATATTTTCAACAAAATCACTTATCTTGGTATCCCCTTATCCTTCTATAGGCTGAAAATTGAGGACTTCTTGCCTCTCATGGATAGTGTTAATATGAAAATGAATGGGTGGAAGGCCAACCTTTTGTCTTTTGCGGGTAGGCTACAATACATCATATTCACTAGCCATGATACTATTGCGTATTGGATTAGTGTTCCATATTACCCAAAACTATCTACAAATTTATCAAGAGAACCAGCTCTAGGTTCTTATTTTTTGGGGACTCTATGATGGTCAAAAAACTTCACATGGTGTCTTGGGACAAAATATGTAGGCCTAAAAATAAAGGCGGTTTGGGTATTCCCTCTATTTCTGCTCTTCAGTTTGCTCACAACTACTCAGTAATTGTTAGGATGTACAATGCCCCTTCTCCTCTCTCCAACTGGCTCCTCTGTCTTTATAAGTCACTGTGGATGCCTCCCTCGATGTATGCATCTCATCTTTGGAAATATATTTGTAACACTGCTGAAAGTTCGTTAGGGATGTTAAGCCCTATGAACTTAGTCCCAAGCTAACCAAGAGGGGGGGGGGTGAATTGGTATTTTAAAAAATTCTTCTCACAAAGAAAAAAAATCACATAAACCAAAATCACACCACGAGAAAAATAAACGCGGAAGCAAGAAAATAAGAACACAGAGATTTATAGTGGTTCGGTCAACTTGACCTATGTCCACTCCTTGGAGGCACCCTCCAAGTATTGCACTACAAACGTGACTCTCCTTAGCCCCCACGGCTAGGCGGAGAAGCCTTTACAAGAACCTCCTTTTTGCCACCCCGGCAAGGCAGAGAACCTATCTCCTTTTGCTTCCTCCTGAAGCTGGCAGAGAACCAACAACCAGATGCTTACTCCTTACCGCTACCGACCCTTCCATGGACGAGAAACTCTAGACGAAGAAGAAGTAGAGCAATCCTTGAAGCAACCCTTGTGAATCCCCTTACAAGCTCCCCCTCACAAGATCCTCTCTCTCTCCCTCTCTCTATTTATCTCCTCAAGGCCTTCTCAGGTCAAGGCAGCAGTCAAAGGTTTTTTAAAACATTGAACAAGAGCTCTTAAATAGAAGAGCTTCAAAGGAGCTCATTAATTGCAAGTTACCGACAATATCGTCCAGGCCGATATGGACATCGGCCTAGCCGATCAGTATAAATCTCAGAAGATCGGCCAGAGCATCGCTCTGATTGCAAACTGAACAATTTAAAATTGTCTTGATCGTCTAGGCCGATCAGTTCAAATTAGAGGAAAATCGTCCAGAGCATCACCCTGAATTCAAGCTGGCCGATATTTATCATCCTGAAGTAACCAAGGATTTTGAACAGATCATCCTGGCTGATCCTGTGATCGTCCAGGAAGATATGATCGTATCAACCATCCTTAATTACTCCCTTGATTTCCTGATCAATTAAGGCATAATTTGAGAATATCGTCTAGGCCGATCAATAATCGACCTGACCGATAATTTAAAAATACATAATATCTTAATTATCTATGGCGGCAATTCTTTCTATTTTTAGCTTATCGTTCTGGCCGATACACGTATCGTCCAGGCCGATCTGCTAATGACGAATGCCTTAATTAAGAATCCTTATTTAGACTTTATGTTTTAAGCCTGATCGTCTAGGACGATGTAAATATCGTCCTGGCCGATATGAGTAAAAATAGAAATTCTAAGTCTCTCAAGTGTGTGTGTGTGTGTATGGTTACTTAGCATCAGTCTCTTTGACAATTACAAATAGACTCAAGAAGAGAAAAAACAAAGTACAGACTGACTCAACCCTAGACCTACGCAATCTTGAACTGGCTTCGTCTGTTCGTCCGATCTTTGATTCCTAAAAATTTAGAAGCAACAAATAGTCCAAGAGAATCAACAGTGTTTGTCAATCATCAAAATATAAGTCATGAAAATAGATTTTCAAAAATCTCTCCCTTTTAGATGATGACAAACAACAAGTAGGAAAAACTCAGAGAAAAAAAAAAAACAAATTCACTAGAATTTCAAAGTTACAAGCACATACCCTTTTCCTACCACATCCTACTCCCCCTTTTGTCATCACAAAAAGAGAGTCCTATACACACACAAAAAAGTAAACAGAAACTAAAACAAACCACTAGATAAACTACAGAAAATAGAAAACACATACTAGAAAAACGAGGGATCCTGATCATCAGATGGAGGTGATGGAGGTCGCTGCTGAAAGTAGCTGGCAAGCGTAGTAAACTTAGCATTGAACCAGGCGATGTCCTGGTCATGCTACTGCTGCTGGTGAGTCATGTAGCTGTCAAATCAGGCTAAATCCTCTGTGCGGTGCTGCTCGTAGCAAGCAATGTCCTCAGAATGTTGCTGCTCCTATGCAACAACGTAAGCGTCAAAGCGGGTCTCCCATCGATCAAACCTCTCAATCAACTAATCAAACAGAGAGTGCTGGTGGAGAGGAACAGGATCAGGAATGGGAGCTAGAGCGAGAGCCTCCTCTTCTCCAGCCCCCCGACCTTCCCCATCTCCTGGGTGGAGACGAGTACTATGAAGGATAGTGAAAGAAATGTTTGAGTAGCAAGGAGGCTGAAGGTCGTGACAAGCAGGGTATTGGAGATTGTATTTGGTTTCAAGAATGTAGGCTATGAGATGTCCTAAAGCAAGGTTAGGTTTCCACCTATGGCCTGGATCACGAATAGTTTTTAGGTGATCAATGTAGCAAAAAAGTAGATCAGTGGCATTAAATTCTCTCCGGGCCATAATGAAAAAGGTGGTCAAGGAAAGTAGAGGAGTGACGTGGATTCGGTCCCCGACTTTTAGAATTATGGAGGTGCGAAGGACATGTTGGATTGTCCTAGCATCTTTGACTAAAGAGCTAGTCTCTCCAACATGAAAGGGTGTGTTGGTTTGGCAAAGGAAGTGGTTTATCATGGACTAATTAAAATCCGGATATGAAATGATTATGTGCAGCTTATCCCTGGTGGTGGATAGCTGTAAAAGCTCCGCACAGTCCTGATATGTGATCTCGAAGGGACGTCGATTCACATAGGAGGTCAGGGCTGTGAAAGTAGGATTTATGCAAAGATTTGTATAAAATTCTAGCAGGAGTTCAGAAAAAAAAGGGACAGCGATGGTGAGTATAAAACAAAGAGAAGTGTGGGCAAAGAGATCCATTACCAGATACGAGAGATGTGCAGGATTGATTGTTCGGGAAAGGGTGATCCCACACTCTTTGTAGTGACGGTAGGCAGCTTGATCCTCTGCCTCCTTGAATCGAGGGTTCAGAGTGGCCCTCGAGGAACTCCTAGAAGCCTGTCGAACTTGTTTCCCATCAGCCATTGCAAGGGATTAGCAAGGAGACACAAGAGGAGATGGGATGAGGTGGAAAATATGGCTGGATCGACCAGAATTTAAAGAAACGGCCATATCGTCCAGGCCGATCGCAGAATCGTCCAGGCCGATTTAGCTCAATAATTGTGTATAGGTTGATTGGTCAAAAAGGCGGTCCGATCATCCGGGCCGATCAGATATCGGCCAGGACGATTAGACACAGGCGATTGTCCCGAGGAGGCAATCCAGACGACCGTTAAAAAAGCAGATCGTCCGGGCCGATTAGATGTATCGTCCAGGACGATTCATAATAATTGATCATACCGGCTGAAGTTAAAATAATTTAAATCTCTGCCACGTGTATTGTTCAGGACGAACAGTGGATCGTCCAGGCCGATGGTCCAATAATGGATTGTCCGGGGCCGATTTTAAGGATTTAAACGTGCTGACACATGAATCGTCCAGGACGAACCTGTGTATCGGTCAGGACAATGCACATAAAATGCATCGCCCAGATTAAATATTCTATCGGTCAGGACTATCATCATGATTGCAACAGAGTTCGATCAGATCGTCTAGGACGATATAGTATCGGCTAGGATGATGACTTACAGCAAGCACAGAAAAGGTCAGCAGATGGAATTTGAAGAGATTTTGTCTAATCATCTAGGACGATAAAAGTATCGGCCAGGACGATGTGACTAGAATTTGAAGCCAAGGAAAATATGGTGATGATCAAGGCCCTCAAAAATAAAATAAAATAAAAGCAGACAAAAACACAATAATAGAAAGCTAAAAACGATGAAAAAAAATGAATATTTTTGAATTTTAATTTTTCTAATTTTTTTTATCATATGAGAAGTTCTCAAATAATTAAATTTTAAAGTTCCACAAGATCAAGGAGTTTAGCCAATCCTAATCAGACAAAGGTAAAATATCTGATTCTATTAACCCTAGATCAGATCTTCCTTATGGTACAAATTTTCTTTTGAAAAATAAAAAGGTTTAACTCAGAATAAACCTAATTGGGCAAAAAGAAGATCCAATCAAAACTTGTTTATAAAGAAGAAAATCTCATAAATAATAAAACAAAGTAATTTGTCTCAATCAAGAAATTTGAAATCAAGCCTTTTAAATCATCAAATAATCAATAAGTTTTCTAAGTTTTAAAAGTTTTGAAAAGAGAGGATAGCTTGCATTTAGTGGGCTCATTTTATGCCTCTTGTCTTTTTGATTGGCTCTTTGAGCATCTTTTGATTCTTTGATACACTTTTGTGTATATATTGTTCTTTTCAATTTGACATCATTGGCCTTTTTCCTTTTTAATTCTTGCAAGCTAAAAACTTTTTAATAAACCCCTTAAAAAAAACTTAGTTGTGAGTATATCCTCCAAATATTAGTGAATATGAGCTCTCTCTCTAACATAGGGAAGAACAATCCACAAAAAAAAAATCAAAATCATGTGATAAATGCAAAAGACAAGATTTTAATTAACTTGAAAGATATATAAGAACTTTGGTTATTATGCATAAGATAAATTATTGTAGAAAGAAAAAGGATCTTAATTTCAAAAACTATTGGTTAAAATGAGTTAGACTTTTATTTAGAGAAGAAAAACATACCACAAAACAAGGTCAGAAGGAGGGAAACCATTAACGGTGTTTCTCCCTTTAACCGATTTAGAAAAGCTAAACACTATCTTCAAAACTCCAAAATTTAAAATCTTAAAAAGATTCAACATATGGAAAACCAATTATAAAAGCAAAGAGAAAACAAAACAATCTAAAATAACAACAAAGTAGAAATAAAACACACTAAAACAAAAACACATTTCAAGAAATTATTGAAGCAGCAGGTTTACGCATTTATGAGCTGTGAGCCTTCATATGTCCAGTTATCCTATGCTCCTATAAGGTCTTTGGTAAGAGCACACCTGCAAAACTCAACAACAGTTAGATTTAGGAACCCAAACAGGTTTGGGCCCCTTCTTAAAAAAAGTAGAATGCAATGCAGGTTTGGTGTGCTGTGAATCATGCACCTTAGATCTCCCACCCAATGTGTACTACGGTGAACGGTGCAAGTGTGTGAGATATGTCCTAGCATGCCACATGAAAAACATCTAACTCCAGGAAAAAGATTTCTTAAATGAATTGAGTTATAATGCCTCTTCCTATGTTTTGGCTTAGAATCAAAAGTAGATGTCATCCGATTTTTCTTACATATTTCCAAATCATTTTGAATCCTCAAGTTAGTTCTTTTTAATGCATCATTATCAATCCTCAATTTTTTCTCAATCTCTTTAGATTTCTTAAGATCAGAATTAAGTGAGGTGTGTGAAGCTTTTAATGCATTATGTTCATCAATTAATTCCAAATGATTTTTGTTTAATCATCAAATTCATCAAGAAGAGCCATGTGATTTGAATCAATCGTTGCATGATCTTTGAGAAAAACTTCATGCTCTTTTTATAAATTCGAAAGTTCTAATTTTAGTCTTGCATGAGTTTTCTTGTGTTTTTTGTATGATGCATGTATATTCTCACAAATTTCAAACAGTTCATCATAGGTTGGTTTACATACCTCTTCCTCATCACTCTGCTCAAGACGATCTTTCTCCATTAAGCACAGGTTTGTAGTCTCTTCCTCTGGTTCAGTCTCAGAGGAGTCAGTACCAGATTCTGCCTAGAATGCCTTTTGGACTCTCTTCTTGTCCTTCCTCGACTTAGGTTTCTCCTCACCTTTTTCCTTTTCTTTGCTTGAGTTATATTAAAGTGTTGGGCAATTAGTTCTCACATGTCCTGGTTTTTCATGCATTCATAGCAAACAACATTAGATGGTCCTTTAGAATGTTTATGATCCTTACCTTTTCTCCAATTTTGATGATGCTTTTGTTTCTTCCTTAGAAAGCTTTTGAATTACCTTGTGATGAAAGCAACTTCATCGCTTTCAGACCCGAAAGATTCATAATCCAATTTGTGCGCCTTCAATGCAACTGTTTTCTCCTTCTTCTTCTCACCTGCATCAAAATTTCTTTGATTCACCCCTTGCTCGTAAGCAATGAGTGAGCCAAGTAGGTTATCAATAGAATAAGTGTTCAAATCTTTAGATTCAGAAATTGCAGTGATTTTAGCATCATATGACGAAGGCAAGCATCTCAAAATCTTGTTTACTTTTTCAAAGTTTGAAAGTTCTTTTCGAAATGCATGCAGTGAAGTAACTATCTGAGTAAATCTAGTATACATGTCAGAAATTGATTCATGAGATTTCATACGAAAAAGTTTGTAGTCATGCATAAGAAAATTCAAACGGGATTGTTTAACTACATTAGTACCATCATAGGTGATTCATAACTTATCCCAAATTTCTTTACCAGTTTTGTAAGTAGAGACACACATGTAATCCTCAAATTTTAAAGCATAGAAAAAGAATTTCAAATATTTTGCATTCAATTGAGCTAAATCTCGCTCATCAAAAGTTCATTCGATAAAAGCAATTTCAGTTTTAACACAATTAATTTCACGAGAAGGTGGAGAATAACCTTCTTGAATAAATATCCACATGCGATAATCAGTAGATTGTAAAAATGTTGACATGCGGGTTTTCTAGAAATCAAAAGGTAGGTTATCAAACATGGGAGGTCGGGTAATAGAATATCCTTCTGTAGTGTTACGATTCCCAAGGTTAGCCATGGATCAAATTTAAAAAGTTTTTAAACTTAATTTTTTGAATCCCGCTCTGATACCACTTGAAAGTTCGTTAGGGATGTTAAACCTTATGAACTTAGTCCCAAGCTAACCAAGAGGGAGGTGAATTGGTATTTTAAAAATTTCTTCTCACAAAGAATAAAAATCACATAAACCAAAATCACACCACGAGAAAAATAAAAGCGGAAATTAAAATGCGGAAGCAAGAAAATAAGAACACAGATATTTATAGTGGTTCGGTCAACTTGACATACGTCCACTCCTTGGAGGCACCCTCCAAGTATTGCACTACAAACGTGACTCTCCTTTAGCCCCCATGGCTAGACGGAGAAGCCTTTACAAGAACCTCCTTTTTGCCACCCCGACAAGACAGAGAACCTATCTCCTTTTGCTTCCTCCTGAAGCTGGTAGAGAACCAACAACCAGATGCTTACTCCTTACCTCTACCGACCCTTCCACAGGATGGGAAACTCTAGACGAAGAAGAAGCAGAGAGATCCTTGAAGCAAACCTTGTGAATCCCCTCATAAGCTCCCCCTCACAAGATCCTCTCTCTCTCCCTCTCTCCCTTTCTCTCCTCAAGGCCTTCTCAAATCAAGGCAGTAGCCAAAGGTTTTTCAAAACGTTAAACAAGAGCTCTTAAATAGAAGAGATTCAAATGAGCTCATTAATTGCAAGTTGCCGACAATATCGTCCAGGCTGATATGGATATCAGCCTGGCCGATCAATACAAATCTCAGAAGATCGGCCAGAGCATCGCCCTGAATGCAAACTGGATGATTTAAAATTAGCTTGATCGTCCAGGCCGATCTCACGATCGTCCCGGCCGATCAGTTCAAATCAGAGGAAAATCGTCCAGAGCATCGCCCTGAATTCGAAGCTAGGCCGATATTTATCATTCCTGAAGTAACCAAGGTTTTTGAACAGATCGTCCTGGCCGATCCTGCGATCGTCCAGGATGATATGATTGTATCAATCATCCTTAATTACTCCCTTGATTTCCTGATCAATTAAGTCATAATTTGAGAATATCGTCCAGGCAGATCAATGATCATCCTGGCCGATAATTTAAAAATACAGTATACCTTAATTGTCTATGGCGATAATTTCTTTCTATTTTGAGCTTATCATCTTAGCCGATACACGTATCATCCAGGCCGATCTGTTAATGATGACTACCTTAATTAAGAATCCTTATTTAGACTTTCTGTTTTAAGCCTGATTGTCCCGGACGATATAAATATCATCCTGGCTGATATGAGTAAAAACAAAAATTCTAAGTCTCTCAAGTGTGTGTGTGTGTAGGGTTACTTAGCATCAGTCTCTTTGACAATTACAAATAGACTCAAGAAGAGAAAAAAACAAAGTACATACTGACTCAACCCTAGACCTATGCAATCTTAAACTGGCTTCGTCTGTTCGTCCGATCTTTGATTCCTGAAAAGTTAGAAGCAACAAGCAGTCTAAGATAATCAACAGTGTTTGTCAATCATCAAAATATAAGTCATGAAAATAGATTTGCAACAACTGCTATGGAAGTGAAACATTGCTTCAATTTTAACATTTCTCGACATGCTACCATCTCTCTAAAATGGGACCATTGGTGTAATAATCATACTATTGATGAGCTGTTAGGGGGTGATTATGGAGGTTATTGTCCTGACATTACCTTGAACTATTTAATTTTGGGCACCCAGTGGGTTTTTCTTGAGAATTTTCCATCGAGTCTGAGAACACTGATTGTAGGTTTCAATATTAATGTTGTGGTCGATCACTGTCTGCTTTGGAAAAAATGCAGTGCTTATAAATTCAAATCCTTCATTGAGGAATTTTACTCAGATTTACAAACCTGCTCTTGTCACAAATTGGTTTGGGCTAAAAGAAATATTTCCAAGCACTCTGTTTTTGCTTGGATGGCACTTGTTGGGGGTCTTAAGACTGCAGACGCTCTTAGTATTCGTAACATTTTGGTCCTGGCGACCTGCAGTTTATGTCATGCATTTAATGAGACTGTTTCTCATTTGTTTTTTGAATGTGACTATGCTTTTTCTATTCTCATAGCTGTTATCCCTGGCCTGTAAAGTTTTTTTTTAGACCCACTATTATGCAGGTTTTTGAATGGGTAAAAGAAATTACAAGGGTAACAAGAAGGTTAAGAACCTTTTCTTGGTTATGATTTGCTGTGTTATCTATCACATATGGAAAGAAAGAAATGGTAGAAGATTTGGGCACTCTTTTAACTCTCAAAATACATTGATTTTCAATGTTAGAAAGAACATATATGAGAAAATTATTAAATGGAAGAATTCACTGGAACTTTTGGATTTGATGTGAAATGGTGGACTACTTATTTGCTGGCTCTCCTTCTTTCTTCGACTGGGCACTGCGACCATATTTTGGGGCCTTACCTGGGAAATGATGACTCTCCCGAGTTGGATCCCTTGGAGGGCCTTCAGGCAACCAGGGATTTCAACTATCATTTATGCCTCATTTTATATTATCTGAGCCCAGGTACCGATAGGCTTCGGAGCAATTTTTTGGTGGGATTCGTTTTATAGGGAGCTCAGCCAGTTCTGACTATATGGGCCCTCTATTTTGGTTTACTAGCTCTAGTGAATAGCTTTTTGCACTTGTTTCTGCAGCTAAGGCTGATAGATTGTAATAGGTTTTTATTTTCTTAAGCAGTCTTTTTTTTAAGATGATAGGTTTTTGTTAATTGCTACAAGTAGCAGTCAATTCTTTTTATGTATTCTTTCTTTTGATTTAATGAAATGGGCTATGTCCCCAATTTCCAAAAAAAAAAAAAAAAGATCTGGACCGTCCGATCGAAGATAAGACGGCTCAGGTTTGGGTATACCACGCGGCTTCCTCCAGGGTTTGAATGTAGGTCATCCCATGGTCTGGGAGGATGATGTGGCATCACGCCGCATCGCCGTAGTCAAAAATTGGTTGGCGGTTGATTTGACCCAGAATTGAATAAAAATGCTTTAAATGCTCCAAATCTTCCAAAATTAACAGAAAATTGAGTTTTCCACCAAATGGGGAGTTCTTAGGCTCGTTGGAAAGATAATCTAATTTAGTATATATTAAAATTAAAATTGTATTGATTTGATTTATGTATTATGAGATATTTTAGTTTATTTAAATTTTCATTACTTGCAATTTTCTCACAATCCAGTGATCAAATGAAGTCCAAATTTTGGTGGATGACTATTAGGTATCTTAGGCATGTTCAACAATTTTTCTAGAGTCAGATACTCAATAGATTTCTGTGATGTGAATTTTTAATGTAAAGGGTCCATTTTGAATCCAAAACTTTGAGAAAATTCATAACTCCTTAGGGTTTCAGTATTTTGCTGTGATATTTCTGTGGTATGATTGCATGTATGTTAGGGTTATAGGCGTACTGAATTTCAAGCCTATTTAAATAGTGGAAACACCTAGGAAAAATAATTAAGGAAATGTCTAAAAATTTAGAAAATTCATAGGGGATTGTACACACCCCCAATAAGGGTAAAAATTGAACATAGTAAACTTAGTGACATCAGGTACCTCAGGATAACTTTTATTTAATTTAGAGGTCATTAGGTTAGAAAATTGAGCATGTTAAATTTTAGCCCTTTTAAGGACTTAGAAAATTTAATAAATCATCATAAATTAACATTAATTCCAAAAAATACCTGTAATACCTCTAATCAACAATAATTCAACTCTTAATTTTTAATAATTTAAATCCATTTAATTTGACATTAAAATCCACTTTAATTTAATTTTAAGTTAAAATTATTATTTAATCAATTTTAATTAATTAAAAATTATTAAAAATCCAAAAAAAAATCTTTAAACACTTACTAATCTCTCCTTAGATCATTTTTGATCTTTGGAGTTGATTTCAAGAAGTGTATGACTCATTTGGGTTCAAATCATTAAAAGGACCCTTAATTGAAATAATTAAATAATTCCAATAAAGACCCAAAATTCCAAAATTCATAACTATATGTAGAAAATTTCAAATCAAGTAAACTCAGTGGCTAAGGACTCTAATTAAAATCTAATATTTTTCAAAAATGTCAAACCCCAAAATCTTGTCAAATTCAAAAAGTCAACATTTTGGTTAACTCTAGGTCAAAACCAAGCCTACGATTACTATTGGGTAACCTAGGCCTAAGAGGCTATTAGCTTAGCCCCAAGGAAGGTGAAATAATCTTCACAGCCTCAGTGTGAAACAAATGCAGTAATCAATTAACCTCTAAAATATATTTAAATAAACTCAAATTTTTTAAATTCTAACATAAATTTCCCTTATGCCTCAACAAACTCAAATTTTTAGATAACTCTAACTAATCACCTAACCTAGGATCTACCCCAGCCACACGACCTTTTACACACACTTTAGATGATTTGCTAGGATAACCAACTCTAGATCTAGGTTAGTCCGGTGTTTACTTTACTATTGTGTGCCAGATTTTTCATAATTTTACTGCATGTTGTGGATGAAATTATCTTACTGTGTCTGGTTATTTTTTTACTGCACTCTATGGATGATTGATGTGTTTGGCAAATAAATTACCTTTAGGATAGGAGCGATCTGGATGTTCACATAATTTTTTGCAGGTGGTCATGCTCATGCAGGGCGATAAAAAGGAGGCTAAATAAAAAAATATTTCAATTATAATAATGCTTGCACAAGTGATTCAGTTGCTAAAGTCCCCAAATAATAAAAAGAGTGTGTCCAGTGTGTTTATCTACTTTTCTGCACATATATAACTGCATAGAAATATTTTGATTTGTTAACTGCTTAGGACAACCATGTAGGAGAGTCTAGAATTTTATTTCATATTAAATGTAATTTGTGCAAATGTAAAGTGTTGTGAAAGTGGAGTTTTGAATTGGGATACATAGGTCCAAATCATGGACTCCAAAGAGAAAAGGACACCCCTTAGGGGAGTAGCTCTTTTTTATTTGGAGATCCAAATTTGGATCACTTCTTCCTTACCCAAAGAGGAAAGAGTGGCCTTTCCCTCAAAGGAAGTGCCCTCTTATCCATTTGGGAAGCCTACTATGAAGAATCTAAGGAGTCTGAAGAAAAGAAGCCCGTGGGAGAATAAGATTGAAGAATTGAAGATATAAAGTATCCCATTCAAAACCACTTGCATCAATATTAGGTTTAGAATCTGGGATGTTGTTAATGATGCTCGACCACTTTACTTTCTACAAAATTCTGATTTGTAATAAGCAAGGCAAATTTGCCTATGGACATTTATTAATTAATTCATTTATATTTGATATGTTGAGATGATTGCCTTTAGGATTGCATACTTTTTTTAGTTTTTTAGCATTTGTGTGCCACTTTTATTTTCACCTAGACTCGTGAGGGTGTAAAAGTTTTATAATTATAATTATAAAGTTTAAAATTTTAGTGAGTCTAAATAACATAGAAAGATAACAAATTTAGGGAATTAGCCGGGGATCGACCCCGGGGTCGCATGCATATTTCTGCATTACTTCTTTCCTTACTTTAGATCCTTCCCCACCTGCAGGTAGAGTCCAGATAGTTTGACCTATGAGGACGAGGTGCCAAACCTGGGGAAGTACAATCTTCTAAAAAATTATTTTCTAAGCATGTTTTTAACTTTCAAGTCTACTTGATTTGAGGTTGGTAACTAGCATGCATTGTATTAGAAACAAATTAAAAGAGTTAAAATTTTAATTGCATTGATCCTTAGCATTTTGCACCCAACATAAGTCAATGGGGACAATTAGGGAAATCTCTAGATGTCAGCCCCAACTCTCCAAAACCATTAAATAAAACATCCCTACCACTCTTTCATAAAAGACTAGACTCATGTATTTTAAATCGATTAGGTGGTTAGCTGGCTCCCCAATCCAGGCCAGGGTAAGTCCAAGTTCTGTACTGCATTAGTTAGGTTTGGACGACTGTGGTCCAGCGTCCAAATTAGATTTAGGATCTGGGGCGGTTCTTCGATTATAAGACCCCAACCTCTGGGAATCTAATCCCAAATTTCTAATAAAATGCTCAACTTTAATTAAATATCATTTCAATCCAAAACATAAAGCCCAACACTTAGATTAAGTTGGGACACTTCTAGATGGTTTCGGAATCTCAAAGTCTTCCTTACTCGTCTTCCCTAAATTCTATTAATAACTACTCAATTTTGATCCATTCTCTTTTGAGCTTCTAAAATTCACCTCTCTTTTTGATATCACTCATAGAAAATCTAACAAAATTTTTCCACTATTTTAATCGAGAGTTTTTGTAAGGGATTTTGTCTCCCTACGATGTAATTAACTATGAGGGCTTGCGCTCATAGAAGATTTAGAACCCCACACTCACCTGATTTCAAAAATTGATTTTTCAAAATTCATATTAGATTCTTTTGGGAAAGATCAAAAGATGATCGTTATTATCACATTCAAAGAATTATTATTGAATGACGTTATCTCCCTTTGGGGAGATACATCTTTCTTTGATAAGGATTGGATGTGAACTTAACAATTGCACTTCTTGAATATTGTAGCTGGATATTCAGTTGAACCTCATTTTGACCCTTCGGGGTTATATGAAGTTCTCTTTAGCATCCAGTCATAATATTCAAGATGAATTTCATAATTCTAAATCTAAACGCTATTATAAAATTTTTTTCACCTTTCGAG
Organism: Dendrobium huoshanense; assembly: GCA_016618105.1. Lineage (NCBI taxonomy): Eukaryota > Viridiplantae > Streptophyta > Magnoliopsida > Asparagales > Orchidaceae > Dendrobium > Dendrobium huoshanense. The sequence continues at coordinate 32,874,920 of CM028347.1, forward strand.
GTGATATAATCTTTCTAATGGGATGAGTCGATTTTAGAATTAGAATTTAATTTTAACTCCCAAAGAAAACTAAGGTTTAAAAAATCTGCTTTTAAAATTCCACTAATAAAAAAATGGCACACTCGGTGGGACTAAATCTCTCTCTCCATCTTTAATATTGGAAAAATTTTGTCTCATCGGTAGTCATAACTACCTTTCTTTCGTTGGTCCCTCTACCCATTTTTTTCTTTGGTGAGTGTGGCCAACATCTAAAAGATAAGACCTGTTAAATAGAGAGGTAAGTGAGGAAACCTCTATCTAAGCCGGGCTTTGACAATTTGCCTCCAAGTTAATTGGTAGAGCAAAGGAGTCAAGCAAGGTTCCTTGAATATACTCAATCAATTTTGTAAACTCTCTAATTGAAAGTGAAAACTCAATATGCTGAGGTTCAAGATTTAGAGAAAATTAATGATGCTCAAAATTTAAATTTTAATCCAAAATTGACTAATTCAAACCACTTTTCCTTAATTCCAAGAACTTAAACACTCAAATGGTTGAAAAATGCATCTTCTCCCTGGATATGAACTTGATAGTAGAAGGAATTATCTCTTGCAACTCGATCCAGTTTGGGATAGAATTTTAAAACTTCAAGTTATCAGTCAACGGAGAAGAAATGATTGATCTCTCTGCTGGAATACAAAGGGATGTCCCCTTAGTTGAGATTACTTTAGGGAAAGGAGTTGACTCCCCCATATCTAGAATGGAGGTCATTGTCGCCCCATCGACCACTGTGCCCTCTACTCAGGAGGATAAGAACCAAGAACCATTAATAATGGAAGAATTACCATCTCAAATTGGGATTGGGTCAAGTTCTAGCACCCCTGTTACCAGAAAAAAAGAAGTGGAAGAACTACATTCGAAGAGTCAGAAAGAAGGTTGCTAGGGTCAAAAAGATTGTTGAGTTAGGAGCCTTAAAGCAAGTCAAATCTGAGGCTTTTAGTCGAGAAATCATTGCTCTTTGCACCTACCTCCTCTATAGTGGAAATGTTTTCCATCCTACTCCTGTTACTCAAAGGAGGGAGGTTGTGAAAATGAGAGCACGATCTCCAATATACCTTCTTGACTACTACACAATAAAGAACTAAACAATCACCATCAAGAGATCATAGGACCCTAGTTGAAGGTTATGACCCATCCACTCTACTAGATGAAGTTTGGTCACGTTACTACACGTGTCCCACTATATCATCTATAGAGGAGGAGTTGCAGAAACCACTCGGGGCGCCACTCTCATAATTGCTATGTCGCTAGTAATTTGGGAGGGGAATAATGATGGATCTGAAATCTTATCATATAGTGACGCCATCTGAATTTGACTTCTAAATGGGTCCTATCATGATAGATCCTTAGATTGAGATGATGTAACACTAGTTAAGAGTAGTGCAGACCCCGCAACAATCCCTCTCTCTTAAGAGATTATGGAAAATAAATATATATTGATAGGGTCTTGCCACATAGACTTGCTATTTTGAAGAAAATTATATTATTTTTCAAGTGTACTGGGTCAGAATTTTCAAGATAGTAGATCCATCTTTTTAATGAAAATTGACCTCTACTTTAAACCAAAAATAGGAGAGAGTTGTGGTTGACTCCACTTGATCTTTAAAGGCCCCTCCCTCCCACCGCTTCTGCGGGTCGATTTGATTTTTTTGAATTAAAATTTGTATCAAACTTAAGTTGATTTTAGAAATGAAAATTTTCTCAGTCTTCCAGTGGTTTTTCATCTTATGGGCTTCTCTTGCATGTTCTAAATCTATTCAGTGATTTTCTAAGTCAAGTTGATATTTTCTTATCAATAGATTATGTCCGATTTGGGCATTATTCTTTCTTGGATAAGAGAATGAGTTTTCTTCTCTTATACTTGCGATATAATCCTGGATTAAAATAAAAAAAGAGCTATCATGTTAAGGTTTTAAAGAAAGTGAAACCTCTTATAAAAAAAAGAGAAGAAAATTCAAAAGATGCACAAAGTGCACTAAAAAGATTCAAAATCAAAAGAAGAACAAAGTACGCCAAAGAAATAAAAAGGTGTGCAAAGCACGTCACAAAAAAAATGTGAAAGAGACTTCCTTTTTAAATCCTTAAATCTCAAAGAGCCTGATCATATTTAATAGCTTGACTTTGAAAAAGCTTGAATATAGATTTATTATCCTGCATAGACAGTTCATCAGATAGAAAGTTATATGCAAGAGAATTGAAAAGATTAAATTTCTCTATCCAACTTGAACCTTTTTGAAATTGATTTTAATTCAAAATTTATACAAGGGAGAACTTAGTTTAGTTTCTATGAAACTTGATTTGAGTCAACAAAATCCAAACCCTTGGCTCTTTTTGGGTCAATTGGGGTCACTCTACTTCTCACTGTACTTTTGAATTTGTTCCCACTTATCGTTCTGACAGGGTCCAAATGAATTAAGAGGAAATTTTCAATAAAAAGAATGAATCTTCTATTCTCGATAAGAATTCAAATCCCATTCTTGAGAGATATATGTAAATCCTTAAACATAGGCATCATTCCTTTTAAAGTCTACTATATAAAATAACACTCTATGCTTGGTCCAAAATTATTCTCACATAGAGGTGTGTTTTACATCACTGGAAATTGCTTTTCAAAATTGAGTCACAACTTGAGTAGAGTGTGCCCAAATCTGATTAGAAGAACTTGAAGACCTCGAAGAAAGTTGCTTTGAACTCAACAAAATTTGAAATGACATAAGTCACGTATGATTTAAGCTTATGATAAATTGTGTCACCTCAGGACTTTCCAAGTAGGAGACTATGCCACAGTCCTTTGGAGACCAATTTTAGTCCACCATAAGATTAATGGAAGCTTTGAATCAACGTTGACTGGATCAACCACATTAGAGATGATCTTTAAGGGAGGTTCATGATAATTGATTAATTTTAAAGATACCATCAGATGCTTCTTCTCATTTGGGCAGTTCTTCAAGAAATACCATGCCGAATGAGTATCAAATTAAACATCAAATTCACTCCTCCAAATTCAAACAAATCAAATCAAATCAAATTCAAATTCATCAATCGATTATTTCTAGTTCTCTTTTCATTAAGGTTAGGTCCTCCCTTCCCTTAGGATTAGATTCGCTAGTGGTGGAGTACGCCCTTCGTGGCACCATCCTGGCATTTGACTTGAGAATTAGTTGTGGAGTACGCCCTTTGTGACACCATCCTAATTCACACTCTCTAGTATTGTACGCCCTTTGTAGCACCATCCTGGCATTTGATTTGGGGATTAGTGGTGGAGTATGCCCTTCGTGGCATCATCTTAATTCACACTCGCTAGTGGTGGAGTACGCCCTTCGTGGCACCATTCTAGTTTGCCAGTTTCGATCCTCTGTGGAGAGAAAGTTTCCTCCCAACGTGACTACCCCAGTTAATCTGTCTATTATGAGTAAGTCTTCTATCAGCATCCTATAGACCTAAGATCGGGTGATGCCCTTCCTTAGACACAAGGTTAGGTGATGCCTACCTTGATTTCCCAATTGATTATGTCTATTATGAGTAAGTCTTCTATCAGCATCCTATAGAACTAAGGTTGGGTGATGCCCTTCCTTAGACCCAAGGTTAGGTGATGCCTATCTTGGTTTCCTAGTTAATTTCTATCTACTAGGAGTAAGTCTTCTATCAGCTTCATGTAGACCTAAGGTTGGGTGATGCCCTTCCTTAGACTCAAGGTTAGGTGATGCATACCTTGGTTTCCCAGTTGATATTGTCTATTATTAAGTAAGTTTTCTATCAGCATCTTGTAGACCTAAGGTTGGGTGATCCCCTTCCTTAGACCCAAGGTAAGGTGATGCCTACCTTAGTTTCTCAGTTGATTTTTTATATTAGGAGTAAGTCTTCTATCAGCATCCTATAGACCTAAGGTCGGGTGATGCCCTTCCTTAGACCCAAGGTTAGGTGATGCCTACCTTGGTTTCCCAGTTGATTCGTCTATTAGGAATAAGTCTTCTATCAGCATCTTATAAACCTAAGGTCAGATGATGCCTTTCCTTAGACCCAAGGTTAGGTGATGCCTACCTTAGTTTCCTAGTTGATCTGTCTACTAGAAGTACGTCTTCTATCAGCATTCTATAGATCTAAGGTTAGGTGATGCCCTTTCTTAGACCCAAGGTTAGGTGATGCCTACCTTGGTTTCCCAGTTGATCTATCTACTAAGAGTAAGTCTTCTATCAGCATTATATAGACCTAAGGTTGGGTGATGCCCTTTCTTAGACCCAAGGTTAGGTGATGCCTACCTTGGTTTCCTAGTTAATTCTGTATACTAGGAGTAAGTCTTCTATCAGTATCCTGTAGACCTAAGGTTGGGTGATGCTCTTCCTTAGACCCAAGGTGAAGTGATGACTACCTTGGTTTTCCAGTTAATCCATCTATTAGGAGTAAGTCTTCTATCAGTATCCTGTAGACCTAAGATTGGGTGATGCTCTTCCTTAGACCCAAGGTTAGGTGATGCCTACCTTGGTTTTCCAGTTAATCCATCTATTAGGAGTAAGTCTTCTATCAGCATCCTATAGACCTAAGGTTGGGTGATGCCCTTTCTAAGAACCAAGGTTAGGAGATGTCTACCTTGATTTCCCAGTTGATTTGTCTATTAGGAGTAAGTCTTCTATCAGCATCCTATAGACCTAAGGTTGGGTGATGTCGTTCCTTAGACCCAAGGTTAAGTGATGTCTACCTTGGTTTCCAAATTAATCGGTCTATTAGGAGTAAGTCTTCTATCAGCATCTTATAGACCTAAGGTTGGGTGATGCCCTTCCTTAGACCTAAGATTTGGTGATGCCCTTCCTTAGACTTCTAAAATCCTATTCAAACTTCTCATTCAGTCAATGCCAATGTGTGCAGCAGAAGTTACTTCTACTACACACATTGGGGGTCCATTTGTTGACCTCATTTTTGTATGAGGTCACTTTTAACTCCTCCCTGAGCTCTAGATCCTAAGATCTTCCTAGTTCCTAGCCCTTAGGCCCAAACCAGATCTTAATTCAATTCAAACCCAGAACCTATAAGCTAAGGACTCAGTTCTGAACCCCTTTCTAGGTGATTAATCCATTACCTCAAAACCCAGTCAATTGGCATCTGATTCAGGTTCTGTCAATTTCATATTGATGTGACATGTCTTTAGTGTCAACCCTCCAAATTTGAGCTCATTTGAAGGACTCTAACCCCATAAACTTAATCTAGTTCCAAATGTTACAAAACCATCAAATATTTACAATCAATCCCACTAGGCCTTTCACCTAGTGGAATTTGACTTTGGAGCCCCCTTCAAATCTTTTGATCACTCCTAATACCTTGATATTGACTTGTTAAGCGATAATCCACATCTTTTTATATTGAATTTGACCCATAATTGACTTGAGACCAAAATGCCCTTAAAGGGAGATTTTTGGACTTTTGGCCTAAACTCAACTTGATTTGACTTATCAACCTTTGAAATCTTCTCCAAATATCATTTCAATGGATCCTAAATGACTTTAGGAACACATTGAACCCAAACTTACTCTTTGGTTTGACCTGGTTGACCAAGTCAACCATGATTGACCAAAATGCCCTTAATGGATTTAAACATCCATTTTCTATCCAAATGACCAACCCAATGCATGAAATCACTTCAATTAACCTCAAAATACCTATTTGAATTTATTCAACATATACCCAACCCATGGTCTAACCAAGTTAACTAAGTCAACAATGGTTAACCGAATCAACCCTTTAACACAACACTTACAAATTTTAACCATTCAAGCTATTTTGAATCAATTAAATCCATCAAAATTGGTCAAATATACACCCTTGACATATCCAAAATTCATCTAAGTTAAACTTCTTTGGGTTGATTTGGTCAACCCATTTGAAGAGGTCAAAACCCTTTAAATATCAGGCATTTACTCTCAATTCTAAACCCTTGACTTCAAATTCCTTGGCATGATGTTTTGTAGCACTCTTAACCTCCCTCATGCACATCGTAGTCACCATTGAATGGTCAACAAGTCAATGGATCAAAAATAACCTTTGAAATGAGATAATGACTTGGCCACCTCATCATCCAATAAAGCAAACCCTTTCTCCAAGCCAAAATCTCCTTTTGGCTGATGGAAATTAGCTTTTTCCCTCCCTAATTGATCCCTAATCTAGCTTTATTAACCATGCTATGGCTTGGTTTAGCCAAATGGGGAAAAGGGTGTGGTCCCCTTTCCCATGGACCAAGAGAAGCCACACTCACCACCAATCCTATTCCCTAGCTTTGGGCAGCATAGGGGACACTTGGCACTCATCCAAAACCACTCTAAATTAAATCTCAACCATCCAATCCAAAAGCCAAAGATAAAGTGGGGGAAAACGTGACCTAAAGGTGGCTTCTTCATCATTCCCTCTGATAACATCTAAGTCCTAAAACTCCAGCAGCCCTTAACCTTCCAAGAGCTCCTCCCACACATTCTAGCACTCCTCACACACATTCCAGCACTCCTCAAGGCCTTCCCAAGCTTCTCCCAACCATTTACAAGCCTCAAATCACTATTTTAGTGAGGATAGAGCATTCTAGAGAGAGAAAGAGGAGTTTTGATTACAACTTTTGATCCGATGAGATCCAGCTCTTGATGTCTTCATCAAAGTTATAAAATATCATTGCAGCTTTCAAACGAGCCCAAGATCGCAAAAATCCGAAGGTTGAATTGTAAATTATGCTTATTTGAAGTTTAAATTTCAATTTGAAACTGTAGCGATTTTGCAATGAATGGAGCCTCCAAACTCCATGCATTGCAAGACCATATTACCCTCTAGATACAGTTCAAATTTTGTACAATTTTATCAAGTATTTTGAAAGATATGAGCGTTTAAAGATTTCTATTCAAAATGAACTGGATAAAATCTGGACAATCCAATCGAAGATCAGATGGCTAAGATCTGGGTATCGGCTTCCGCTAGGGTTTGAACGCGGGTTATCCCACGGTCTGGGAGGATGATGTGGCGTCACGCCGCGCTGTGACGTCGCCGCAGCTAATGATTGGTTGGCAGCTGATTTGACCCGGAATTGAATAAAAATACTTTAAATGCTCCAAATCTTCCAAAATTCATAGAAAATGGAGTTTTCTACCAAATGGGGTTTTCTTAGGCTTGTTGGAAAGATAATCTAATGTAGTATTTATTAAAATTAAAATTGTATTAATTTAATTTTTGTATTATGAGATATTTGAGTTTATTTGAATTTCATTGTTTGCAATTTTCTCACAATCCAGTAATCAAATGAAGTCCAAATTTTGGTGGATGATTATTGGATATCTTAGGCATGTCTAATAATTTTTCTAGGGTAAGATACTAAATAGATTTTTGTGATGTGAATTTTTAATGTAAAGGGTCCATTTTTGACCCAAAACTTTGAAAATTCATAACTCCTTAGGGTTTTAGTATTTAGCTGTGATATTTCTATGGTATGATTGCATGTATGTCAGAATTAGGCATACCAAATTTCAAGCTTATTTAAATAGAAAAACACCTAGGAAACATAATTAAAGAAATGTCTAGAAAATTTTGAAAATTCATAAGGGATTGTACACACATCCAATAGGGGTAAAAATTAAACATAGTAAACTTAGTGATATCAGGTACCTCAGGATAAAATTTTACTGAATTTGGAGGTCATTAGATTAGAAAATTGAGCATGTCAAATTTTAGCCCCTTTAAGGAATTAGAAAATTCAATAAATCATCATAAATTAATATTAATTCCAAAAAATACCCATAATACCTCTAATCAACCATAATACAACTCTTAATCTTTGAAAATTTAAATCCATTTAATTTGACATTATAATCCACTTTAATTTAATTTTATGTTAAAATCAATGTTTAATCAATTTTAATTAATTAAAAATTATTAAAAATACCAAAAATCTTTAAACACTTGCTGATCCCTCCTTAGATCATTTCTGATCTTTGGAGTTGATTTCAAGAAGTTTAGGTCTCATTTGGGTTCAAATCATTAAAAGGATCCTTAATTGAAATAATTAAATAATTCCAATAAATACCCAAAATTCATAACAAATTGTAAAAAATTCCAAATCAATCAAACTTAGTGAATAACGATCTAATTAAAATCTAGTATTTTCCAAAAATGTCAAATCCCCAAAATCTGGTCAAATTCAAAAAATCAACATTTTGGTCAACTATAGGTCAAAACCGGGTCAAAACTTTTAAAAATCATAACTTTTGATAGAAAACTCCAAATTTAGTTTTCTACCTGTCTAACAACTCATAATAAGGTCTAGTATTTTTTAAAAATCTAAACCCCTCAAATTTTCCTCTAATTTTGACCCCTTAATTAACCCATCCGGATAATTACCCAAAACCCGTTAATTCTTTCAAACTCCAGAATTTTCTAACTTGATTAATAAAATTCTCAACCAATCTTCTAAAATTAGTAATAAACTCTCCTTAGTATTAATCCACTTCTCTTAATTCCAACCAATTTAAATTAACTTCATCAACCCGATTACTACTGGTAACCTAGGCCTACGAGGCTATTAGCTTAGCCCCAAGGAAGGTGAAATAAACTTCATGTCCTCGGTGTGAAATAAAGGTAGTAATCAATTAATCTCTAAAATATATTTAAATAAAATTCTTAATATATTAATATTTAAGTTCTAAAATAAATTTACCTTATGCCTCAACAAACTCAAATTTTTAGATAACTCTAACTAATCACCCAACCTAGGATCTACCCCAGCCACACGACCTTTTACACACACTTTAGATGATTTTCTAGGACAACCAACTCTAGATCTAGATTAGGTCGGTGTTTACTTTACTGCTGTGTACTGGATTTTTTGTGATTTTACTCCATATTGTGGATGAAATTGCCTTGTTGTGTCTACTTATTTTTTATTGCACTCTATTGATGATTGATGTGTTTGGCAACTAAATTACCCATAGGATAAGAGTGATCTGGATGTTCACATAATTTTCTGCAGGTGACCACGCTCATGCAGAGCAATAAAAAGGGGGCTAAATAAAAAAATATTTCAATTATAATAATGCTTGCACAGGTGCTTCAGCTGCTAAAGCCCTCAAATAATAAAAAAAGTGTGGCCAGTGTGTTTATCTACTTTTCTGCACATATATAACTGCTTGGAAATATTTTAATTTATTAACTGCTTAGGACAACTATACAGGAGAGCCTAGAATTTTATTTCATATTAAATGTAATTTGTGCAAATGTAAAGTGTTGTGAAAGTGAAGTTTTGAATTGGGATACATCTGTCTAAAGCTTGGACTCCAAAGAGAAAAGGACACCCCTTAGGGGAGTAGCCCTTTTCTATTTGGAGATCTAAATTTGGATCACTTTTTCCCTACCCAAAGAGGAAATAGTGGCCTTCCCCTCAAAGGAAGTGCCCTCTTATCCATTTGGGTAGCCTACTATGAAGAATCCAAGGAGTCTGAAGAAAAGGAGCCCGACGAGAATAAGATTGAAGAATTGAAGACATAAAGTATCCCATTCAAAATCACTTGCATGAATATTAGGTTTAGAATTCGGGTTGTTGTCAGTGGTGCCCGACCACTTTACTATTTACAAAATTCTGATTTGTAATAAGCAAGGCAACTTTGCCTATGGATATTTATTAATTAATTCATTTATATTTAATATGTTGAGATGATTGTCTTTAGGATTGCCTACTTTTCTTAGTTTTTTGGCATTTATGTGCTACTTTTATTTTTGTCTGGACTCGTGAGACTCGTGAGAGTGTGAAAGTTTTATACTCATAATTATAAAGTTTAAAATTTTAGTGAGTTTAAATAACATAGAAAGATAACGAATTTAGGGAATTAGCCGGGGATCGACCCCAAGGTCGCATGCATATTTCTGCACTACTTCTTTCCTTGCTTTAGACCCTTCCCCGCCTGCAGGTATAGTTCAGATAGTCTGACCTTTAAGGATGAGATGCCGGACCTGGGGAAGTCCAGTCTTCTAAAAAATTATTTTTAAGCTTGTTTTTAACTTTCAAGCATACTTTATTTAAGGTTGTTAACTAACATGCATTTCATTAGAAACAAATTAAAAGAGTCAAAATTTTAATTGCATTGGTCCTTAGAATTTTGCACCCAACATAAGTCAAAGGGGCCAATTAGAAAAATCTCTAGATGTCGGCCCCAACTCTCCAAAACAATTAAATAAAACATCCCTACACTTTTTTATAAAAGACTAGACTCATGTATTTTAAATCGATTAGGTGGTTAGCTGGCTCCCCAATCTAGGCCAAGGTAAGTCTAGGTTCTGCATTGCATTAGTTAGGTTTGGACGACTGTGGTTCAGTGTCCAAATTATATTTAGGATCTGGGGCGGATCTTTGATTATAAGACCCCAACCTCTGAGAATATAATCCTAATTTTTTAATAAAATGCTCAACTTTAATTAAATATCATTTCAATCTAAAACATAAAGCCCAACACTTAGATTAAGTTGGGACACTTCCAGATGGTTCCGAAATCTCAAAGTGTCCCCTACTCCTCTTCAATTGATTCTGTTAATAACTACTCAATTTTGATCCATTCCCTTTTGAGCTTCCAAAATTCAGCTCTTTTTTCTTATATCACTCATAGTAAATATAACAAAAATTTTCCACTATTTTAATTGAGAGTTTTCGTTGGAAATTTTGTCTCCCTGCGATGTAATTAACTACGAGATCTTGTGCACGTGGGAGATTTAGAAACACACACTCACCTGATTTCAAAAATTAATTTTTCAAAATTCATATTAGATTCTTTTGGGAAAGATCAAAAGATGATTGTTATTATCACATTCAAAGAATTATCATTGAATGGCATTATCTCCCTTTGGGGAGATACATCTTTCTATGATAAGGCTTTGGATGTGAACTTAACGATCGCTCTTCTTGAATATTGTAGCCGGATATTCAGTTGAACCTCATTTTGACCCTTCGGGGCCATATGAAGTTCTCTTTAGCATCTAGTCATAATATTCAAGATGAATTTCATAATTCTAAATCTAAATGCTATTATGAAATTTTATTTTCACATTTTGAGGTGATATACTCTTTCTAACGGGATGATTCAATTTTAGAATTAGAATTTAATTTTAAGTCCCAAAGAAAACCAAGCTTTGAAAAATCTGCTTTCAAAATTCCACCAATAATATGATCGAGAAATTAAATCTTAATTGCTTTCTTTAATTACAAGATTAATTTAGGCATAATTGCACTGTATCATCTAGGATGATATCTTAGATGGTGTCTAAAAATAACACATACCTAAATAGGTAAGGCGGCTGATTCTTTTTTATTTGAGCCTATCATCCCGTACGATGACAATATCATCCAGGACGATTCGCTTAATTACGACTACTTTAACTAGGACGCCCTAATTAGGGTTCCTATTTTTAACTGGTCGTCCAAGATAATTTTTAGATCATCCTAGAAGATGTGATCAAAATAAAAAATACTAACAAACAGATAGAATTTTTTTCCAATTGTGTGTGTGTGTAAGGTTACTAAGCAAGTATACACCCTTACAGGATATGACTCAAGAATTTAAAAAGTACATCAATGAATATTACAAATAAAACCTATTCTCCCAAATCTTAAGCCTTGAATGATGCATCATAATCATAAAAAGTTAGTATGCACACAATATATATATTACAAATACAAGTAGATAATAGAAAGTGAGCCACAATATTTGTTATTATAAAAAACATAAACTCATAAGCTTGAGTTGAGACAATCTCCCCCTTTTTGATGATGACAAATATTACTGGTTTAATTTACAAATTGAAAATATTTTCTCCTAATCTCCCCCTCACTAGAATAAAATATTAAAAATAAGGAAAAACCAAATTTTTGTTATTTTAGTATTTTTTTAAAAGGTAAAAAAAGATACAACTACAACAGTATATTCTCCCCCTTTGACATAAACAAAAAGAGGAGGGGTACAAATAATCAGAATAATAAATAAATGATTAAAAAACAAAATGATCCCAGATCAGTTAAGAAGAAAAAAAAAAATTCTTGAAATTAGAAAGTTACCTCTTGATTTTATATAAAAAACGTAATAAGGAATGAACTGACAACTCATAACCCAGAAAAGGTTTGAAATTCAAAAATTCTTAATGCAAGCTTAAGTCTTTTTAAAGGCTCAAAAACTTTTTAATCCAATATCTAAATCATGGAATAAATTAGAAAAAGAAACACTATTTTTTTCAAAACTCCTTTCATAAAACATATCTAATAGAAGATTAATGCAAAAATTGGTGAATCAATAATCAAGATTTTCAAGCTCAAGTATCAAAAATATCAATAGATAAAAGGGTTTTCTTAATATTTAAGAAGTGCAAGAAATTTATGCTTTTGTGGGCTCATTTTATGCATCATCTAAATTATTTGACGTATTTTGTGCATCTTTTAATTTTTGATACACTTTATGTATCTTTCTTAATTTGACGTCATTGTGCATCTTTTGATTTGTCGTCATTGTCCTTTTTTTTGCATTGAAATTTTTAAAATTAGCCTTTATACTTAGTTTTGTGAAGTTTTCTCTAATCAACACACATATCATCTTTTTTTAAATCAAATCATTTTTTTAAATGAAAATCCTATCTCCTATTTTTTTAAACGAAGCTTTAATGCCTTTAATACCACTTGAAAGTGCACTTAAGCCACTTGAAAGTTTATCAGGGATGTTCAACCCTTATGAACTAGTCCCGAGGCTAACCAAGAGGGGGGTGAATTGGTATTAAAAAAATTCTCTAAACAAAAACACAATCTTAAATCAAATTAAGATTCACCATAATTGAAACTAAGTGTGAAAATTAAATCGCAGAAATAATAAAGGAAAGAACACACCAAATTTATAAAGGTTTAGTCTAACTTGACCTACGTCCACTCCTTGGAGGCACCCTCGAAGTATTGCACTAAACTCAGTGTCTCTCCTTTAGCCCCCAGAGTTATGCGGAGAAGCCTTTATAAAATCACTTCCACCTTTTCCGGTGTGATGGAGTAGCCGGGTCCTTTGACACCATAGAGATATTCTTCTTCCCAAAACTTCCCTCAATAAGAATCTTGAATTCGATTGTATTAAGTTGCGATCTTACCGGAGCAACCGTGTGAAACCCCCTCCATACACCCTTGAAACCCCCTATAAGGATCTTCTCTCTCTCTTAAACTCCACCCTTTCCTCTCTCTCTTTCAAGTTCTCTGTTCAAGTTTCCTATAGAAGAATGAAGCTTCAATGGCTACCAAAGACACTGACTTGTATAAAAAAAAAGGTCTTAAATATAAGAGCTCTAAATTTACTCTTAATTTCAACAGATCGATATTATTATCTAGGATGATATAATATCATCCTATACGATTACTAGAAATCATGGAGTATCGTCTATAACATCTCCATGAATGTATGTCTGGATGATGGAAAAGTAAATTGATCGTTTGAGTCGATTAGTACAAAAAGGCACATATTATCCAGAGCATTGCCCTGAATGGAGCCAGGCCAATCATAAATCATCCAAGAAGAACTAAGGTTTGTTAACTAATTATCTCGGACGATCCAGTAATCGTTTAGGATGATACGATTGAGCAATCCAACCTTAATTATTTTCCTTAATTATCAGATTAATTTAGACATTATTGCACTACATCGTCTAGGACGATGTCCAAAAATAACACATGTCTAAATAGGTCTGGTGGCTGATTCTGTTGCAATCCATGACCCTTAGTCTGAGATTTTATTGATGACAAATAATGTCGTTTGAATTACTATTCATTGAATACTTTTGATTTCTACTCTTTTCTATGAGTACTAATATTTCAGGAAGATCACAAGTTACACAGGATAACAAGAAGACTCAAGACTGGGTAGATTAGGAGTTAGAGTTCATAACATTATAATTTTTCATTTATTATCCATTTTTTCTTGATCCTGATCACAAATTATATGTAAGACTGAGCAATCAGGCACACACATAAGGGAAGAGGGTTTTTTAAATGAAGAATTATTTTTCTCTGTTGATCGTACTGTACGAGTTTATATCATACTTTACAATCTAATTTGGCTGAAACAAGTTTCTGTGAATAAGTCATACTGTACGATTATAATCATACTATACGATGTGTTACTAATCCAAAACCCTAGCCACTTAATTTAAGTAAGTTTAATAACACTTCGTATGGTAAGATCCCATTCGTATTGTATTACCTATTTTTGAATACTTACTTAAATTACCCCCAATATTAGTGCATAAATCAAAGATTTATTTCTACTTGGTTCGTACTATATGATCAATCGAGGATATTTTCAATCATCCCGATTTTTATACTGGACGATCTCTTGATTTTGACTAGTCGTACTGTACGAAGTAGTTCTTACCCTACGATGTATAGAGATGAGTTTGTCGTCCCGAAAATCATATTGTATGAACATAAAGATTTTATATATCGTATTGTACGGATTTATATCATACTATACGATTATATTCATAACTTTTTTCTTGTTCATAAACCTTCATATCAGGACGATGTCTATTTTGTACTAATCATACCATACGATATTATATCTATTGTATGATCTTAACAGCTAATTTGAAAAATTTTATGGTTTATTAGAGCCTATTTTAAATATTAAAAAACTTCTATTTTTTTTGAGTGACTGAGAGAGAGGAACGTGATTAGTGAGGGATTCCTTGGGAGAGAGCTCTTGAGAAGATTTTAGGGTTTGTGAGAGGAAGGAGAAGGTGGGCTTAGTGAGGGAGGACTGTGAGGGAGATCACACGGTTGCTCCAAGCTTGCTGTACTTTACTCCTCCTATGGCATGAGAAGATCTTATGGGAGGCTCTCCGATGGGGAGATTCTTCTACATCCATCTCCTCTAAGGTACTCTGCATTCTTTAGGAGGGAGAAAAACGAGAAGGTACTCTGCCATCTCCAAGAGGGTGACAAAGCGATTGGCACTCCACCACACTGGGTTGGTGAAAGTGAGGTTTATAATGGCTTCTCTACCTTGCCGAGGGGGCAAAAGGAGAACTATTGTTTAGTAGTGAAATTCCCGAAGTGGAGGACTCCGGGGAGTTGACGTATGTCAAGTGACCGAACCACTTTAAAATCTCTGGTGTGTTTTTTCCTTTGCTATTTTTTATTTATGCTTGCATTTTATTTACATTAAAATTGCTTGGTGAAAATTATTGTAAAACTTCGTTGTTGCAAATTATATTTCAAGAACTTGCTTCCGCATAATTTAATTTTCTTGTTTAAATTTAAAAAACACAAAAAAAAAATTATTAGAACTCCTATTTAGAATTTTTTATTGCAACAAGTTTTCCAATTCACCCCGCCCTCTTGGCGCATCTCATAATTTTAATTGGTATTAGAGCGGGGTTTCAAAAATAACATTTTAGAAAACCTTAAAAATTGAGCATGTCACATTTTGGTAATCATAATACCATGGAGGGTTATTCAATAACCCGTCCACCTCTTTTTGATAATATCCTATTTGATTTCTGGAAAATTAAAATGTCTACTTTTTTACAGTCTATAGACTATCGTATGTGGATTTTGGTTAATGATGGTTATGTTGCACTGTTTAAACTTATGAATGGAGTGAAAACTCAAATACCTTTTAATGAATGCAGTAATGAGGATAGGGATTTGGCTCAATTAAATGTGAAGTGCTTAAACTACTTCTTTTGTGCATTAAAATCTAATGGCTATATGAGAATATCTACCTGTGCTATTGGTAAGGAGATTTGGGATATACTGTGGATCACATATGAAGGAACTAATGAAGTTAAATAGTCTAGACTTAATATTTTATTTCATGATTACGAAATCTTCTGTATGAAACCTAGTGAAACAATATCTGACATGTACACTAGGTTCACCCAAATCATGACATCCTTGCATGCATTAGGTAGAGAAATTTCAAATTTTGAAAAAGTTAATAAGATACTTAGATGCTTATCTAGTTCCTATGATGCTAAAGTTACTGCAATCACATAATCTAAAGATATTAATGTTTATTCAATTAACCAATTTGCTTGGGTCACTCATTATGTACGAGCAAGGAATGAGTCAAAGGTAAAGTGATGCAGGTGAAAGAAGGAGCAGATGGTGGCATTGAAAATAAATAACTTAGAAAGTGAAAGTTCTACAGTAGAGGAAGAAGATGACATAGCCTTGAAGACCCGACAGTTCAAGAACTTTTTAAAAATAAAATAAAGGCATCATTAGAACAACTAGAATAAAAGTAAAAGCTCAAGAAATATTAAAGTTTCATCTGACATGATTTGCTTTGAGTGTAGGAAATCAGGTCACCTCCTAGCTGATTTCCCTAACTTAAAGAGTCAACCAACTAAGGAAAAAGGAGAGGACAAAGCTAAATATAAGAAGGGGAAGATGAAGACACAAAAAGCATTTTGGGCTGACTCTGCTTCAAAATCGTCAGAAGAAGAAGTAGAGGAGGAGGTAACAAATTTTTGTCTAATGGCTAATGATAATCTTGATCAATCAGATTAAGATGAGATATGTCAACTTTCATATGAAGATTTACTGCTTATTTCTGAGAAAATCCATGACTCGTATAGGAAGTTGAAAAAGATGCATGCTAGTCTTAATATTAATTTTAGTACTTTACAAACTGAGCATGCTAACATAGTTCAAGAAAATTCTAATTTAGATAGAGATCATATGTCCCTGCTTGATGAGTATGATGCATTAAATAAGAAGCATATTGAATTAGCAGAAGCACAAGAATCCTTGAAAATAATTTATATTGAACTAGAAAATGATTTTGATAGACTAGACAAATTTGCTTTGGAGTTAGATCACAATGAACATCTGTTGAAATGGGAAGTTGCAGGTTTGACATATCAAAATAACACATTTAAAAAAAAATCAAAGAACTAAAAAAAGAGAAGACATCACCCACATTAGCCCAAACTAGCAAATCCCCAACACTGTATGCATCACATAACTTTAGGAAGAGGCATCACCACCCACATAGGTTAGTGAACCCATTTTCCAGTGTTAGGTACTTATCTTGTGGCATGCTAGGTCACATAGCCCGCACTTGCATGATTCATTTTAGGACACACCTAGTATGGAGACCTAAACTGCATCCATCATAACATAGTATGCATATATCTCATTCATGCAAGCATAAGGAGGAACCCAAACTCACTTGGGTTCCCAAATCTAACCCTTGAATGAAATTATAGGGATGATCTCACAAAAAAACTAGTGAGAGCATGTGGTACCTGGACAGTGGCTACTCGTAACATATGACTGGAGATATGAATAAGATCATTATACTGGAGACCAGGACTGGAGGTAAAGTAACATTGAGAGACAACACCACCAGAAAAGTGTTGGGCTCAGGTATTGTTGGTAATGCTAAGAATTTTTTAATTGAAAATATTTTATTAGTTGATGGTTTAAAGCATAACTTACTAAGCATTAGTCATGTTTGTGATAAAGGTTTTGACATAAAATTTCTTTCTAACAAATGCCTAATTAGTTTAAATAACAAACTTGTTTTAGAAGGAAAATGAATGAACAATATTTATATATTAGATCTTGATTGCATTGACAGTTCAAATTCATTTTGCATAAAAATAATAGTAGATGATTCGTGGCTATGATATAGGAGACTATGCCATGCTAGTATGAAAACACTTAGAAATATCACTCAGAAAAATCTAGTTATAAGCGTACCTAAGTTAGACTTCACTAAGGACCATCTATGTGATGCCTACCAACTAGGAAAATAAATCAAATCATCCTTTCATTCAATCAAATATGTGATCACCTCTAAGACATTAGAAATCCTTCACATGGACTTATTTGGACCCGTTAGCACAGCTAGCCTAGGTGGAAAAAATTATAGATTTGTGATTGTAGATAACTTCACTAGATTCACTTGGGTAAGATTCCTAGCACATAAGAATGAGTCGTTTGAGAAATTTAAGATTTTCTCCACTTAGATTCAACAAAAATTAGGATGTGAAATCTCAACAATCCATAGTGATCACAGTGGAGAGTTTCAAAATGAAAAGTTTGAATCATTCTATCAAGAGATAGGAATAGAGCAAAATTTCTCAGCCCCTAGAATACCGCCAGATTAATTTAAGTAAGTTTAATAACACTTCATACGGTACGATCCCATTCATACTCTACGACTTATTTTTGAATACTTACTTAAATTAACCCCCAGATTAGTGCATAAATCAAGGATTAATTTCTAATTGGTTATCGTACTGTACGACATAGTTCATACTATATAATCAACCGAGGCTGTTCCCGATCATCCTGGTTTTCATACTAGACAATCTCTTGATTTTGACTAGTTATACTGTACAAAGTAGTTAGTACCCTACGATGTACAGAAACGAGTTTTGTTGTCCCGAAAATCATACTATACAAACATAATGATTTTATATATCATACTAAATAATTGTATTCAGAACTTGCTTCCGTATAATTTAATTTTCTTGTTTAAATTTTAAAAACACAAAAAATTATTTTTAGAACTCCTATTTAGGATTTTTTTATTGCAATAAGTTTTCTAATTCACACCCCCCCCCCCCCCCCCTCTTGGCGCATCTTATAATTTCAAATTTTTTCTAATTTGAGCATATAATCTTGGACGATGATAATATTGTCTAGGAAGATTTGCTTAACTACGACTGCCTTAACCATAATACCCTAATTAGGATTTCTATTTTTAACTAATCATCTAGGATAATTTTTGGATCATCCCAGATGATGAGATCAAAATAAAAAACACTAACAAATAGTTAAAAAAAATTTTCTCAAGTGTTTGTGTGCAAGGTTACTAAGCAAGTATACACCCTTACAGGACATGACTCAAGAAATCAAAAAGTACATCAATGAATATTACAAATAAAACCTATTATCCCAAATCTTGAGTATTGAATGGTACATCGTCCTGAAAAGTTAGTATACACACACATACAATGGATAAAGTCAAGACAATAAATACTCCCATGACATCCACTGTTCAGTTGGATAAGGACCCAAATAAAAAATCTATTGATCAAAAGAGGTACAAACAAATAATTGGATCAATGCTTTACCTGACTGCTAGCTGACCTGATATAGTATTTAGTGTTTATCTCTGTGCTAGATTTCAAGCTGATCCTAAAAAATCCCACGTGATTGCAGTTAAGAGAATTCTTATATATCTCTTAGGGAACTAAAACTTAAGAATATGGTTCCTTGGCATAACACTTTTTTTGAGATTATTGAATATTTTGATTCTGATTTTGTAGGATGTAAGGTGGATAAAAAGAGCACTTCTAGGACTTACCAATTCATATGATAGTCTTTAATGTCTTGGTCTAGTAGAAAATAAAATTCTATTACACTTTTTACTCCTGAAGTTAAATACATTTCCTTAGAAAGTTGTGTGGCCCAAGTCCTTTGGTTGAAGTAACAAATTCTGGATTTAGGATTACTTGTAGGCACAATTTCAATCCTTTATGACAACACTAGTGTCATTTTCATCTCTGAGAATTTTAACTAATATTTAAGGACCAAATACATTGACATAAGGCATCACTTTATTAGAGAACATGTGACCAAAGGAGACATTGAGTTACATCATATGGCAACTGAGAATCAACTGGCTGACATCTTTACTAAACCACTAGCCTTTAACACATTCAACATCTTAAGGACCTGATTGGGTGTGATTGACATAAATGCATGAACATGATGTTTACTGAATTTTGAATTTTTATGTTTTATTGTTTGTTGTTATTTTTTCTACTCTTTCTTTTATTTCAGACTTTATGTTTTACTTTTTATTTATTATTGTGTTTCATGTTTTTCGTATATGATGTTTTAGTTTTCTTTTTCTTCCTTATTTTTGTCACTACTGAAATGATATTTTACATCTTGTTTTTGTTTTTAAAAATTTGTAGTCAATATTTGACATCTCTAAATAAGTTAAAGGGAGAAACACTGTTGATTGTTTCCCTTCCTCTAACTTCTTTTAGCTGTTCAATTTTCATTCTAAATAAAAGTCTATCTTAAATTAATAACTGAAATTTGCGATTGAGATCTTTTCTACTTTGCTACACTAATATATCTTATATATACAATGTTCAAAGTCATTAAATCATTTTCAAGCTTTTGAAATCTTATCGTTGCATTTATCATATGAATATGATTCTACTTTGTGGTTTACTCTTCCTTATATTAGAGAGGGATTTTTTCTTCTCTAATATCTTGAAGATATTTTCACAACTAAGAGTATTTAAAAGTTTTGAATGGGATCTAACTTGCAAAAATGACAAGAGGCATAAAATTATCCCAAAAAGAAGAAAAATTGAAAAAGATGCGCAATGACTGCCAAAAAAATTGAAAGATATACAAAATGTATCAAAAATTAAAAGATATGCAAAGTGTGTTAACCAATTGATAAGAGGCATAAATGAACCCACAAGAAAGCAAGCTTTCTTCTCTTTCAAATATTTAAATCTTAGAAGAATATGTCACTCAATATTTTCAAATGTTTGATTTCAAATTTCATGATTGTGACTAATTGTTTAGTATATTATTCTATAAGATATTTTTCTAGAAACAATTTTTGAATGGATCTCTTTTTCTTATCCTTTTTTTTTTAGTTAGATTCTTATTTTCAATAGTTGATTTGTCCTGTGAGAAGTCCGAGCTAGGGCTAATAAGATTGGTTGTTCCACCATTTTTTAGATTTCAACGATGTTAACTCATTAATTCTTACAAATTTTTAATTCAATTACATAAAAAATTTATCATATATATGCTTTGATAAAAATAAAATTAAAAAAACAAAAAAAAACTTTATTTTTTGTTTTTTATCATGTTTTCTCATCTTTTAATTATTTTATCTTTTAAATTATAATTTTTTTGGCCTTCTCTAATCATCTCCATCAATCCATAAAATTATAGTTTTTAGTCATATCATCCTGGATGATATATTCAGTCCACTCTTACCCTTCCATCTGATGGATGACATGACTATTTTGTTTAAGATCGTCCTAGACGATCCATTATCTTCCTAGACGATCCATTATCGTCCTAGACGATCCATTATTATCCTAGACGATCTGATCATATTCTGCTTCAATTATTTGTGATTGGCCTGGTTGATCCTCTTGATCTTGGATGATCTTCTCAAAATTATGCTCAATTATTGGTAATCATCCTGTACGATCCACCTGTTCATCATGGACGGCTCACATGGCAAAGCTATTACATGCTTTAAATTCAGCCTGTACGATGCATTATTGTCAATCATCCGGAATGATCCACCTAATCATCCTAGATGATTTTTTTTTTCAATAGTTATTATGCTTGACTCCTCGGGATGATCGTCTGTGTCTAATTGTCCTTGATAATGTCTGATCGTCTTGGATAACATAATCACCTTTTTGACCAATCGTCCTGGACCCAATAATTTCTCCTGATCATCCTGGATGATTCTACGATCATCCTGGATGATCAGCTCATTTCTTTATAAATAGCAGCCATCAAACACTTTTCTTACCCAAATCCTTCCATCCCTCTTTTCTCTCACTCTTTCTCTAATTTTTTATTTATGGCGAGTGGAAGGCGATCCCGAATGCCGGTTGGAAGCTCTTCGAGGGCTAATGTTGACCCTCATTTCATTGAGGCGGCTAACCAAGTTGCCTACCTGTGCTACAAGATAGCCGGGATCACCTTATCCTGGATTATCAATCCACATACACTTACTTACACTATTCTTGATCTTTTTGTGCACACCTCTCACATATTCATCCTTACACTCGCCTTTCCTTTCAATTCAGAACCATTCTTTGAATTTTTTGCTAGCCTTCGAATCAGTTCTTCTCACACTGCACTTCAATCTTACATCATCAAACGTCCTGTTGAAATCACTTTTCAAGACTATCACGGTTTCCTTCAATTATCCACCACTAGAGACAAGCTTCATGACTTGTCTTAAGATCTTAATTTTGACTAGGTTCTGGCCAATCACCTTTTGCGAAACACTTTTGTCTCCTGTTATGATGGGATTTCCAATATATTAGTCAAGGATGCTAGAACAAGCCAATATGTTATTCGTACTTATGTTATTCTAAAAGATAGTGATCATATCCATTACACTCCTCTCCTTTCGATCACCACCTTCTACATTATGGCCAATAGAGAATTCAATACTGATGATCTTCTTTTTTGATATATTAAACATCTCACTAGCATTAAGAATCTAGGGCACCGAAGGAAGCCCAATCTAGCCCTAGGACACATCATAGCCTATGCCCTAAAAACTAAGTACAACCTTGAATATCCTGCTCCACCTAACTTTCAACCTGCCTTCTACACCAACAACTCTTTACATGTTCTTCACAGTACTCATCTCCATCCAGAGCACGAGGAAGCTGAGGGAGCTGGGAGGAAGCAGCTCTTGCACCTATTCCTGCACCTGCTCTGCTCTACCAACACTCATAGTTTGATCAGCTCGTGGAGAGGTTTGACCAGTGGGAGGCTCGGCTTGACTTCTATGTTGCTATACATGAGCAGTAATATGTGGATAATGTTGCTCGATTTTATATATATATAGCTCACCAATAACAACAGCACAACCAGAACATGGTCTGGTTTGAGGAGCAGTTTATTACTATTTCTAGCTTCTTTCAGCCCCACCACCACCTCCTTCTAATGATCCGGGCTCGTTATACTTGTAGTTTATTTTCCTTGTATCATTTTCTCTGTGATGTAGTTTACTTTCTTTTTATAGTTTTTGGTTGTTTTATTCTTTTCTAGTTCCCTCCTCCTTTTTGTGATGTCAAAAGGGGGAGTAGTGGTAGTATTTTATGCTGTTTTATTATACTATTTTCTATTTACTATTTGCATATATATTTATTTTAAGTAAAATTTGAACTTCTTGATTTATATTATTTAGTAACCTTGCACACAAACACTTAGGAGGAAGAATTCCATATATTTAGAGTTTTCTATTTTTGCTCATATCGTTCAAGAAGATCCCAAATCATCCAGGATGATCAATTAAAAATAGAAACCTTAATTAGGTCATTCTAGTTAAGACAGCTGCAATTAAGCCAATCATCCTGGATAATATTAGCATCGTCCTGGATGATATGCTCAAATCAGAAAGAATCAATTAACAACTATTTAAGGTATATTTTATTTTTAGACATCATCCTGGATGATGCATTATATTTATGCCCAAATTAGTCAGATAATTAAGGAAAATAATTAAGGTTTTATTGCTCAATCATATCATCTTAGACTTTCAGTTAAACAAACCTTAGGTTCTTCCTGGATGACTAGGATGATATTTTGGATGATACTTGATGTTTTGAACTAATCGTATAGGATGATCCATAAATCATCCTGGCTAATTAGTTATTCTTTCATCATCTAAACATGTAATCAGGGCAAACTTTCTAACTATTAATAAATGAAAAGAAGGATTTGGCGCTCTAGTTGGGTGGATATTAGGTGAGGAAAGAAACTTCGAGCCAGAATAGAAGTCCAAATAATAGTGAGGGTCGACTATAGTA
The DNA here is from genome assembly GCA_016618105.1 of Dendrobium huoshanense. Lineage (NCBI taxonomy): Eukaryota > Viridiplantae > Streptophyta > Magnoliopsida > Asparagales > Orchidaceae > Dendrobium > Dendrobium huoshanense. The sequence continues at coordinate 32,898,551 of CM028347.1, forward strand.
ATGTGATATGGGATGTGGATGGTCTGGACGTGAAGAAGACTTTGGGAGTAAAGGAAACAATTCATGAAGAGAAAAGAAAGTCACGTGAGGTCAGTTGCTTGAGGGGTTATCCATCTATAATTATAGAATGCTTGGAGAGAAAAATGAATAGAAGAAATACTCTAGGGATGTGTGTTGAGATTTGTTCACAATAAATTAGGTTGTTAAACATAAGCTTATATCCCAGTGGCTAACCAAGAGGGGGGGTGAATTGGTAATTAAAAAATTTGAACCCTCTTTTTAAACTTTGGAAATTAAAACTTAATTGTTAGTGAACTTTTTAGAAAAAGATTTTTCAACCACAAGTTGTAAATGATAAACAAAATAAAAAGCTGAAATGTAAAGAACACCAAATTTATAGTGGTTCATTCAAAACCAGACCTACATCCACTCCCTGGAGGCACCCTCCGAGTATTGCACTAATACCACTAGTGACTCTCCTTTAGTAGCCACATCAAGGCGGAGAAGACTTTACAAAAACTCTTTCCACCACTACCCGGTGCGGTAGAGAACCGTCTTCCTCACTTATCCCAAGTGTTGACAGAGAACCGTCCATCCTTTTATACTCTCCTAGTGTGGGCAGAGAACCCTCCGTCCTTGCACACTCTCCTAGTGTGGGCAGAGAATCCTTCATCCTTTCACACTCTCCTAGTGTGGGCAGAGAACCCTTCATCCTTTCACACTCTCCTAGTATGGGCAGAGAACCCACGGCTGTTCACACTCTCCAAGTGTCGGCAAAGAACCGGATCTCCTTGACAGATCTTCTCACAAGAAATCTAGAAGGAAGAAAGAAAAGAGTGAAGTAATCCCAAATCATAAGTAGAGATTCTTACCTTTGAACAACAAGCGAAGCCTTCATACTCCAGTGGTAGGAATCCTCATTTGAATGCACTCTCACACTCTCTCCTTGACTCTTCTTTCAATAGGCATGAAGATCAATGAGCAAAAAGATTTGGTGGTAGTCTAAATTGGACTATATATAGGAGAGACAAGAAAAACCGTCCAAAAACTGCAAATTTTCAAGTCAACACGAAATGGATCATCCCGTACGATCGTGGATCATCCTGGACGATTTTACTTAAAGTGTCGGAAATGATCCTGATATATATTGGTATGAACTATGTTCATACACGATCATCATCCCGTACGAACTAGGTTTGTCTGGTACGATCAGTTATACCATAGGTCGGTTCCCTAATAACTGCAGGACGTAACAAATTGTGGTAAGTCGGTTCACATCGTCCTGGGATGAATAGGATTTTGTCCGGACAAAATTTTTACAGAGAGCAACTCGTCCTAGCACGATAATGAATTTCGTCTGAACGAAATTTTTACATATAAGAATTTGTCCTAGGACGATTTGGATTTTGTCTGGACAAAATTTATATAGAGCCCAAGTCATCCTGGCACGATTATAGATTTCATCTAAACGAAATTTTTACAGAGCCTAACTCATCCTAGGATGAAAATAATTTCGTCCTGGATGATCAGGACTAAGAAAAATTTCCTCCAACTTCTGTTCGCACCATTGCTCTTAAAAGGAGATAACTGACTTGATCGTCCCATACGAATTGTATTCATCTCGTACGATTAGTACAAAATTTTTAAGATCTCCTTAAGTGTGTGTGTGTTTATTCACTCAATTACAATCACTCCCTCTCAATTCAAAAAATAATTTAAAGCTTCAATTTGCAAAGGATTGTATGCTGAATTCGATTTGAAGTCTTCATAGTTTGGAGTTCAATTTTCCTGAAATGTTAGTACACACAAGAGCAAAAACAAATCTTCCAAAAAGTGTTAGGAGATAACTACACATAAAACAATAATATTTGGAATCATCAAAACTATATAAGTTGCAAGAATGTAAAACATGCTAATAGCAACTCTCTTAACAATGCGCAATTCTGCTCTGGTTGCGTGCAAAGGGAGAAATCGATTGAAGTTTTGATGAGTTTAGCTATTTGACTAACAAAAAATGATCTTCAATGATTTTCTACTTGAGGAATCGATGAGGGAGGAATGGGTGTGATATTGGATAGTCAGAGCAATATAGAAGTTTATTAAGGATTAGTTGAAGGTATGGAGGGTAGGAGGCAGAGGATGAACGTCAAACTTTGTGGTCCGTTGAGGAGTTTGAACAAGTTGATGCTTTAGGTGCTAGTTTACTGTTGTGGAGACTTGAGGACTGAATGTTATGGTAGTTAATCAGGGGACCTACAACTAGTTGGTGTAGAAGAAAACTGTCGGTGACAAGAGGGGCAGATAAGTGTTCGTGAAGTACTGGAGATCTCATTTGTGTAGTTAAATAATCAAACAGATTCAGCTCAGTCTCATTTTAACTAAGAGTTTGAGTACTCGTTTGTAATATCAGTTTTGCTCCAGTATCGTCCGGGCCGATCGTGGATCATCCCGGGACGATCAGTTGAAATTTTGTACAAAATGTGTACAAAAGTTACAGGAAAGTTTTCCTGTAAGTATCGTCCGGGCCGATTGGGGATCATCCCGGGACGATCAAAGCAATGTAAAAGTCAGAGAGTAGGGGTTTTTATCGTCCGAGAAAATTAATTATCGTCCTGAGAAATCTTCCCAGGACGAAGTGAATTTGTTCAGATCGTCCTGGACGATCGTGCGATTGGCCGGGCCGATCTCAAGTTGTTATAAGGAAAATTAGCTCGTTTTGAAGAGAGAGAAAATCATATTTTTATAAAAAATATCTAAGGAGAGAGAAAGTCGAGGGCAAAAGAGGAAAAGTTGATTTTTGGGCAACGCCGGTCCGTTTTCGTCCGTCGAGACAGTTCAAGAAATTGGTGTACACAAGGTAAGGCACATTCCACCTTTCTCAATTTTCATAACGGTGCAGTTTGAACGATTTTTCTGTCCAGATTTCATTTTCGTTAGCGAATTTCGTCCGTATTTTCCGATTGGTTCAGTTTTTACCGCGTAACTTTTGGTATGTTTCTGAGGTGCCGAGTGCGCACGTTTTCATTATTTTCTGGAGAATTTTGACGAGATAGTTTTGATTCGGCAGTGTTTTATTTTGACTGTAATTTCTGATGAAGTCTGAAATTGTCTGGGCAGTAGAATAAAAGTCTTACAATGTTGTTGTGAATATTCTGTGCTAATTTGGTAATTTGTGAAATTAGAAATTTTTGTGTAAATTCTGTATACTGCCGTTATGCCGCTGGATTTTTATACGATTTCTGAAATTGTCCGGATTTGTTCTGAAATGACATTATATGATTGTGTGCTATAAAAAGGGAGTTATAAGGGGTCAGGATCTTGTGAGATCCTGTCTATGTCAGGGAAATCTGAAATGAGCTTTAAAATCTGAAAATAAGTTCTATTCCGAATCCAATGATAAGTTCTTCTGGTGCTATAAGCACATCTGTTCTGGTGCCATGAGCACAAAGGGAGGCTTAAGGGGCCAGAATCCGAGAGATTCTGTCAGTGTTTGGGAAGGGAGATATAAGGGGCCAGAATCCATTAAGATTCTGTCAGAGTCAGGGAATCTATTCTGACTTTTGATATGTTCTGAATTGATATGATTTCTGTACGACTTTGATATGATTTATGATTCTTATACGAGTATGTTCTGTTCTGATTTGATCTGATCCGTATGATTTTGTTCTGATTCAATTTCTGGAATTATGAGTTCTGTGATTTTTGTTATGTTCTGATTCGATATATGATTCTGTTGATCTGTTTTCTGTACGGATTTTTGTCTAAGGTGTTTGATGTGGATTCTGAGAATTTTGATTGGGGGTTTGATGTCTTGCTGAGCTATTGTAGCTCATCCTTATTTTCTGCGTGGTTTTCAGGTTCTGGGAGAGGGAAGGAAGTCTTGGAGTAAGAGTTCAGAGTCTGATCTGTTATAGGTATTTTGTACTTTTGATTTTTGTACAGTCATGGCTTTTTTGTTCTGTCTTTCTTTCTGTCTAAAAGCCATGAGCTGTATTTGTATATGATTCTTCTTTTTGAGGAAGAAAAATATAGATGATCTGTTCCGCTGCATTTGATGTTTATAGTAGCTCTGTGTGTGTGTGTGTGTGTGTGTGTGTGTGTGTGTGTGTGTGTGTCTGTTTCTGTGTGTAAATGTTTGGAAGAAAGTTCTGAAACAAATTCCAAAGCCAGATCCTGGAATCAGTTCAATCAGTTTGAGTTTGGGCACGACCCGATACGAGCGGGATCCGTCCCGGTCGGGTTGGGTCATGACATCGTTCATGGCTTTTATGAGCATATTGACGGATTAACATGAAGTGATGGAAGCTCAATGTGTTTTCTTGGATTTTAGCAGATACGAGGTTAGAAAATTTAATGTGATTTGAGTTTTAATTTGACTTTTTCCTCTCTTTTTTTTTTAATTTTATTAAACTGAAAATGTCATCAATGAGCTATCATCCTTATTTATCAAATTAAAACTACAATGATGTGTTAATCGCTCAAAATTGCTCTGATTTATGTGTTTACCTTAAAATTATTGCACTTTATCTCATTTTGCATGTCGATCTCGTCGCACAATTTTTGTTGGATAAAATTATAGTCCATTTTGAGTATTGATGACATTTCGTATGTGATGGCATTCTAAATGTAACGATAAAGTCCATTTTGTGATCAGATCATGTTTGGGTAACGTCGCGCACCAATTTCTTTGATTTGCTCGTTTGTTGCCTTAGGACCCACATTGATCTTATTGCGTGACTTTAATTGAATAAATTGCAGTTAATTTTGAGTATTGACAATGTTCTGAACATAATAGCAAAGTTTGTTTTGCGATCATACATTATTTGGGTAATGTCGCCCTCCAATTTCTTTGTGCGTATTGGATGGAGATGCATGTCGATCCTTTCACACGGCTTTAATTGATCAAACTGGTTGTCATTTTTGGGTATTATAGATATTTTGAAAGTAATGGTAAAACCTATTTTGTGATCCAATATCATTTGGGCAATGTCGCACGTTAATTTCCTCTTCTTTGCCTTAGGATTTATGCTATTTCATCGAGCATTTCCTTTTGAGTGTTGATGATGTTTCTAATCTGTTCTGTGATCGGACATCATTTGGGAGACATCGAGCAAAGATTTTGTGTGTTGGTCATCTCTTTGAATCAACCTCACCCAATTTAATTGTGAGGGGTTCCCACTTAAGCAAACTTTATTACCATATTGCAATAACATCATCCATTTGATAATATGAAGTCATTTGACCCTTCAAGTAAATGTCTGATTCGACCTGCATGTTGCTTGATTTGCTAGTTTTAATCCCATTGCACGCGGTTTAATGTATAGGGGTCAATAAATACATATATATATATATATATATATATATATATATATATATATATATATATATATATATATATATATATATATATATATATATATATATATATATATATATTGCAGACTAGAATATGTTGCAACTTAAGCTTATGAGTTTATATTTTAATGATAATAAATATTGTGGCTCACATTCTGTTGTCTACCTGTGTTTGTAATATATTTTTTGTGTGTGTATACCAACTTTTTAGGATTACAATGCACCATTCAAGGCTCAAGATTTGGGAAAATAACTTTTATTTGTAATATTCATTGATGTACTTTTGATTTCTTGAGTCATGTCCTATAAGGGTGTATGATTGCTTAGTAACATTGCACACACATAATTGGGAAAATTTCTATCTATTTTAGAGTTTTCTATTTTCGATAATATCATCCAGGATTATTCAAAAATCTGCCTGGACAATCAGTTAAAATTAGAAATCCTAATTAGGGCATCTTGGTTAAAGTAGCTGCAATTAAGCAAATCGTCTTGGATGATAGGCTAAACTCAGAAAGAATCAACCGTCATATCTATTTAGGCATGTGTTATTTTTGGACATCCTCCAGGACATCATCGAGAATATCATCCTGGACGATGTAGTGCAATTATGCCTAAATTAATCTGGTAATTAAGAAAAGCAATTATGGTTTGATTGCTTGATTATATCACTCATTCGGGATGATCAGTTAAAAAACCTTAGTTCGTCCTAGATGATTTATAATCGGCATTGCTCCATTCAGGGTGATGTTCTGGATGATATGTGCATTTTTGTACTAATCGGCCCGGATGATCCGTTCACTTTTTCATTATCCAGACATACATTCAAGGGCGATGCTCTGGATGATACTCCACTATTTGTACTGATCGTACAGGATGATCCTTATATTGTCCTACATGATAATGTCGTTTTGTTGCAATTAAGAGCAAATTTGGAGCTCTTCTATTTAAAACCTCTTATTTATACAAGTTAGTGTCTTTTGGCAGCCATTGAAGCTTCATTCTTCTAGAGGAAACTTGAATAGAGAACTTGAAATGGAGAGAGAAAAGGGTAGAGTTTGAGAGAGGGAGAAGATCCTTGGAGGGGTTACAAGGGAGTGTGGAGGGGGGTTCACACGGTTTCTCCTGCGAGCTCGCACCTTAGTACCATCGGATTCAAGGTTCATCTTAAGGAAAGTTTTGGGAAGAAGAAAATCTCTTTGGTGTTAAAGGACCTGGCTACTCTGCCGTATCAGGAAAGGTGGAAGTGATTTTGTAAGGGCTTCTCTGCCTATTTGTGGGGCTAAAGGAGAGACACTAAAGATTTAGTGCAATACTCGGTGGGTGCCTCCGAGGAGTGGATGTAGGTCAGGTTAGACCGAACCACTATAAATCTGATGTGTTCTTTCTTATTATTTTTTTGCATTTAATTTTTGTACTTAATTTCTCTTGTGGTGAATCTTATTTTTGTTATGTTTGTATTTTTACTTGGAGAAATTTTTAAATACCAATTCACCCCCACCCCCTCTTGGTTATCCTTGGTACTTATTCATAAGGGTTTAACATCCCTAACAGACTTTCAAGTGATATTAGTGCAAGATTCAAAAAATAATATTTTTGAAAACTTTTGAATTTTGATCCATGGCTAAATTTTGTAATCATAATATTGCGAAAGATTATTCAATCACCAAACCACCTTTGTTTGAAAATATTACTTTTGATTTTTAGAAAATTTGCATGTCTACTTTCTTGCAATCAATTGATTACCTAATATGGAAAATGATTTTAACTGGTTACTCTGTACCATCACGTGTTATAAATGGAATTAAAACTAATATTCCTTTTAATCAATAGAGTAGGGAAGAACAAATAAATGCTCAATTAAATGCTAAATCGTTAAATTATTATTTTTTGTACTTTAAATTCTGATGATTGTATGTTTGTATCCACGTGCATTACTGGCAATAAGATTTTGGATAAATTACACTCTATATACGAAGGCACTAGTGAAATCAAGCAATCTAGGTTGAATACTTTAATGTATGAATATAAACTATTTTGTATGAAACCTTATGAGTTTATCTTAGACATGTATACTATGTTTATTCAAATTGTGACATCATTACATTCTTTAGGTAGAGAATTTTCAAATTTTAAAATAGTCAATAAAATTCTACGTTGTCTATTTGATAAGTTTGATGTCAAAGTTATTGCTATTTGTGAATAAAAAAATTTGAATTAATATTCTATTTTTAATTTGATTGCCTCACTCATTGCCTACGAGTAAAGTTTGGGTCAAAGACTTTTATATGCAAGTGAAATGATAGTGTTAAACGCTAAAGACATGGAGAAAAGTAACTTAGTTGGTGACGAAAGCGATGACTTATCAAGTAAATTAGAAAGCCCACTAAAGCATAAGTATCAACAAAAGTGGAATAAAGATAAAAATGGTAAGAATATTAATATTTCTTTTGACATTATTTATTTTACATGTAAGAAACCTGGACATGAAAAATTAGTGCCCTAATTTGAGAACTTTTCCCGAAAAAAAAAAGGTAAAGCTAAGCAAATTGTAAAAAGGATAAATAATAAAGAGCAACAAATCTCCTAAGCATACCTAGCTTCTGAATCATCGGACCAGGAGTAAGATGGTGTTTAAAAGCCTTGTTTGTGTATTTATTTGTTTGTGTTGTGTTTTGTTTTTGGTTTATTATATGTGTTTTCTTTTGGTTTTATTTTTCTTCATTTTTTTATTGCAATGAAAATTTTAAAATTAGCTTTTATACTTTATTTTGTGAAGTTTTCTATGATCAACACATACATCACTTTTTTTAATCAAATCATTTAAAAAATAAATAAAAAACCTATTACCTATTTTTTCTTGAAATCTTATATTAGTTGTAGTTGACTTCTCTAAAGATAGTCAAAGAAAAGAAACTCATGCTTTTATCTCTCTATCTCTTTTCTTAAAGAGGTTATTTTACTTTTGATTCAAAATCTTTATAATATTACAAATTAAATGTTTTCATCTTCCTACAATTTATCTATCATATAGGGATCTTTTACAAGTTGTTGTATCCACCTCATAATTTTCTTAATCAAGTGTTCATTTTGTCAATAAGATGAGTTTGCTTTAGTTTTTAAAATTTCAAAAAGGTAACATATTTGATTTAAAAAAAGTTGTCAATGACGCCAAATCAAAAGATGCGCAATAACGCTAAATTGAGAAAGATATATAAAAGTGCATAAAAAAATAAAAGATGCGCAAAGTGTGCCAAATAATTTACAAAAGACATAAAATAAGCCCACAAAAAGCAAGTTTACCTTTCTTGTATTTATTAAATCTTATGAAAATCATTTATCTATTGATATTTTTGATACTTGAGCTTAAAAAATATGATTCCTAATTCACCAATTTTTTGCATTAATCTTCTATTAGATATGTTTCAAGAAAGGAGTTTTAAAAAAATTAATATTTTTTTTTCTAATTTGTTCCTTGATTTAGATATTGGATTAAAAAGTTTTTGAGCCTTTAAAAGTACTTGAGTTTGGTTTAACAATTTCTGAATTTCAAACCTTTTTTGGGTTATGAGTTGTCAATTTATTCCTTACTAATTTTTTTGAAAAAAAATCAAGAGTTAACTTTCTCATTTCAAGAAAATTTGATTTTGTTTTTCTTCTTCACTGATTAGAGATCATTTTATTTATTATTTTGATTGTTTGTGCTCCTCCTCTTTTTGATAATGTCAAAGGGGGAGAATGTACATATTTGTATTGTATTTATTAGATTTATATCTATTTTTTTACCTTAAAAAAATAGATAAAAATTACAAAAAATATGTTTTCCCCTAATTTTAAACTTTTATTCTAGTGAGGGGGAGATTAGGAGAAAATATTTTCAATTTTGTAAATTCAACCAGTAATGTTTATCATCATCAAAAAGAGGTAGATTATTGCAACTCGAGCTTATTAGTTTATATTTTTTATTATAATAAATATTGTGGCTCACATTCTATTATTTACCTGTGTTTGTAATATATTTTTGTTTATGTGTATACTAACTTTTCAGGATTATGATACACTATTGAAGGCTCAATATTTGGGAAAATATGTTTTATTTATAATATTCAATAATGTACTTTTTGATTTCTTGAGTCATATCCTCTAAGGGTGTATGCTTGCTTAGTAACATTGCACACACACAATTGGGGAAAATTCTGTCTATTTTAGAGTTTTCTATTTTCGATCACATCATATGGGATGATCAAAAAATTAGCTTGGACAATTAGTTAAAAATAGAAATCCTAATTAGGGCATCCTAGTTAAAGCAGTCGTAATTAAGCAAATCGTCCTAGATGATTATTTCATCGTACGGGACGATAACTCAAATCAGAAAGAATCAACCACCGTATATATTTATGCATATGTTAATTTTGGACATCGTCTTGGACGATATAGTGTAATTATGCCTAAATTAATCTGGTAATTAAGAAAAGCAATTTAAGATTTGATTGCTCGATCATGTCATCCTAGACGATCGCAGGATCGTCTAGGACAATCAGTTAACAAACCTTAGTTCTTCCTGGATGATTTATAATCGGCCTGGCTCCATCCAAAGTGATGTTTTGTACGATATGTACTTTTTATACTAATCAATCACGACAATCTATTCACTTTTATATCATCCAGACACACATTCAGGGTGATGCTTACTCCATGATTTATACTGATCGCACAAGATGATCCTTATATCGTCCTAGACGATAATGTCAGTTTGTTTGAATTAAGAGCAAATTTGGAGCTCTTCTATTTAAGACCTCTAATTTATACAAGTCAGTGTCTTTGATAACCATTGAAGCTTTTTTCTTCAGGAGAAAACTTGAAGAGAGAACTTGAAAGGGAGAGAGGAAAGGGTGGAGTTTGAGAGAGGGAAAAGATTCTTGGAGGGGGTTTAAGAAGAGTGTGGAGGGGGGTTCACACAATTTCTCTGGAGAGCTCGCACCTTAATACCATCGAATTCAAGGTTTGTCTTGAGGGAAGTTTTGGGAAGAAGAAGATCTCTTTGGTGCCTCCAAGGAGTGGATGTCGGTCAGGTTAGAACGAAACTAGCATAAATCTGGTGTGTTCTTGCTTATTATTTTTTTGCATTTAATTTTCATACTTCGTTTCTCTTATGGTAAATCTTGTTTTGGTTGTGTTTGTATTTTTGCTTAGAGATATTTTTAAATACTAATTTACCCTCCCCCCCCTCCGCACCCCTCTTAGTTAGCCTTGGGACTAGTTCATAAGGGCTTAACATCCCTAACAAACTTTCAGAATATACGTTAGGATAGAGTTAGAGTCCTATGACTTAGCGTTGCACGGATATCCAGCTCACATATAGAGAACATAAGATTTTTATGCGGAAAATCCTAGAAAGTAGAAAAACCATGGGGCCTAGCCCAGCTGAAAGTGATTCCACTAGAATTTGAGTAGGTTACAGCGAAATGACTCATTTTTGAGGGTGATCAAATTACAAATGTTGATTATAAAGTTAAAAACTAGTGATGAATAAGGATGCTAGTCCGGTGTCACTTGGTTGTCTGACAGAATTCTGGGCCTCAGGTTCTGGTTCATTGAGACTATGGGCATCAGATGGTAGTCTGATGGAGCTTAGGTTCTCAGGTGGTGGTGAGAAACTTAGACAGTGGTCGAGGAGGAGCAATGACGTAAGAGCAATCTTCGATCTCTCTCTTGAATCCTATTGCTTGGGTCACTTTTTAAGAGAAAAGGGGGCTATATTTATAGATTTTTGGAGTGGCATGGCCTGTAAATAGGTGGGAGATCAAGGGCAAATGAGGAGTAGTTGGATGGACGGCCTATGTTGAATCCCTTGATCATGAAACATTTGATGGACATTTGAATGTCTTAGTGATGTAAGAATTCAATGATCTTAAACTCGTTGGATTCATCTCGTCAAGCCTATCAAATCAACTATAAGCACATTATGTTTGGAAACCGTTTGGTAATCCAAATTATGACTTAAACCTTCAAATATCACGTCTAACCCTTGATTTGGACCCATTTCGGCACGGATTGAGTTGGATTTAGTGTTGTTGGGTTCATATTCTCAAGACGTTTAGTTTGAATCTAAGTTTATTAAAATCGGAACTCAAATGGTCTGAACTTTAATTTTGGAAATTCCAACTTGATTTTGCATTGAGATTCATGCCTGATCAAGATAATGTTTTGATGATATATCAGTTACCCCTCTATTTTCAGACGTTAAAGCTCCAAAAGTTTGAAAATATGTGTCGCAACGTGTAAGGTATTTCTTGGGTGAATTAAAATTCAAAAATATTTTATTATAGGGTATAGAGGTCTCGGATAACCTTGAAAGTGCCAAAATTGAGTCTGGAATATCAAAAAATGGTTTCAGAGACTCTAAAAACATGCAATTTGGCCTTTTTGGACCCAAATTTGGTCCAAAAGATATCCCAAGGTCTTAAGTTTGAATCCTACTGAAGTCAAGGATTTTTATGGCACCGACATGGTAGTGACAGGTATGATGGGTCAACAACATGATAGTGACATGCAGGATAATCCAATGATGTGATAGTGACACGTAGGACTGATCGATGATGTGGTAGTGACATACAAGATAGATGATGATATGGTAGTGATATGCAGGACAGATCGATGAAGAAGCATTTACACGCAGGATAGATTGATGGTGAGGAAGTAACATGAAGGGTTGTTCAATGATGTGGCAATGATGCAAAAGACGGATCAATGACATGGTAGTGACACATAGGATAGATTGATGATATTGTAGTGACATGCATGATGGATCAATGATGTGGCAGTGACACGAAGGGTGGATTGATTATATAGAAGACATGATTTGTTAGGTTGTGGCTGACATGGCCATTATAAGTAGGATCATGGCTGATATGGCCACAATACGCAGATCATGGCTGATGTGTTACCCATGACTTGTTGGGTCTTGGCTGATGTGGCCACGACATGCAGGATGGTGGGTGACATGGCTACGACATGCAGATCGTGACTGATGTGTCACCCATGATCTGTTGGGTTGTAGATAATATGGCCACAACACGTAGGATCATGACTGACATGACCATGACATGGGGGCTTATGGTTGATGTGGCATTAATGTGGTGCTAATGTGGCACTAATGTTGTTGATGATATGGCATCTAAGTTTTTTTATACTATATTGCCCTTCCCCCATATATAAATAGGCCCCCCTGGCCCTTAAATTCACACATTCTCTTCTCATTCTCTTCTTTCAATTGAGGCCTTCCCTTGACCCTGTATGGGTGGTATCCCTCATCCAAGCTCAAGGCACCTCTTTGCAAGAAGAAAATCCTCCCCTCTCTCTCCAACACCCTTTAGTTATTTTGATATATGGGAGGCATTCCCCTGCCTTTAGATAGGTGGAATCCCTTGTTTAATTGTAGGGCCCCTCCTTATATAGGAGTAATGTCGGGCGACCACCTTCCATCGAGAGATCCTATGATCAAGGGAGACCCTATCACACCGTAGAATGGTGAGCGGAGGCCAAATAAGGGAGTGAGGGTAGATGAGACAGCGTCCACCATCACGAGTGACACTCTGATCATTCTCCACAAGAATTTTTTACTTTTCGAATGATATGGTGGTGACGGTCCTTAAGAGGTCTGATCGGGATTGCCTCCCTCCTCCCGGGTACTTGATCGTCTATGAAATCAGCTTACGAGTAGGTTGTGCTTTCCACCTCTTGCTGAGCTAATTGAAATTTTGCAGTGGTGTGGAGTGTACCTATCCCAATTTTAATATAGAGCCATATACGTGACTGTGGGGTTGATTGCGCTCTTTAGGGAATGAGGAGCTATTCTAACACCTGAGCATCTTTTACGGATGGGTCGACTCACTAGTGACACATAAGTGCACGTAATATTTAGATCCAAATGGTTGGATATGCATTCCTGTGATCTTGAAAGAGCTGGGCCAGCACATTTTTCTTTATAAAAAATAACAGGGGGCTTGATTGAGAAGTAGGGGAAGATGAGGGATCTACCAGTCGTTCTGTCACGACCCAACCCGACCGGGACGGATCCCGCTCGCATCGGGTTGCGACGAGGCTCAAACCGACCGAACTGATTCCAGGATATGACTTTGAAATTTGTTTCAGAACTTTCTTCCAACAATTTAAACAAAAAGACACAGAGTTACTATAAAAATTTAATGCAGCAGAACAGATCATCTATCTTTTCATTCCTCAGAAATTACAATCATATACAAATACAGATCATGGCTTTCAGACAGAAAGAAAGACAGAACAGAAAAGCCATGACTGTACAAAAATCAAAAGTCCAAAATACCTATAACTGATCAGACTCTGAACTTCTACTCCTGAACTTCCTTCCCCTTCCCAGAACCTGAAAACCACGCAGAAAACAAGGATGAGCTACAACAGCTCAGCAAGACAACAAACCTCCAATCAAAATCCTCAGAGTCCACATCAAACACATCAGACAGAAATCTGAACAGAAATCGAAACATAATCATATATCAAATCAGAACAGAATCAGAATCGTACAGATCAGATCAAATCAGAACAGAACAGAAATATATCACATCAGAACTGACAGAACGTACCAAAATCAGAAATCAGATTAAATCATATCAGATAAGCATTCATATCAGAACAGACAGAATCGTACGGAAAATCAGAAATCATATCAGAATCAGAACATATCAAAAATCAGAATAGATTCCCTAACACAGACAGAATCTCAACGAATTCTAGCCCCTTATACCTCCCTTCCCAGACACTGACAGAATCTCTCGGATTCTGGCCCCTTATGCCTCCCTTTGTGCTCATGGCACCAGAACAGATGTGCTTATAGCACCAGAAATCGTCGGATCCGGAACAGAACTTGTTTTAAGATTTCAGAGCTCATTTCAGATTTTCCCTGACACAGACAGGATCTCACAGGATCCTGACCCCTTATAACTCCCTTTTTATAGCACACAAGTATATCATATCATTTCAGAACAAATCCGGACAATTTTCAGAAATCGTACAAAAATACGGCAGCATAACGGCAGTATACAGAATTTACACAAAAATTCGTAATTTCACAAATTAACAAACTAGCACAGAATATCCACAACAGTATTACAAGACTTTTATTCTACTGTCCAGACAATTTCAGAGTTCATCAGAAATCACAGACAAAATAAAACAGTCGGGTCAAAATTATCTGGTAAAAATTCTCCAGAAAATAATCAAAATGTGCACACTCGGCACCTCAGAAACATACCAAAAGTTACGCGGTAAAAACTGAACCAATCGGAAAATACGGACAAAATTCGCTAACGAAAACGAAATCCGGACAGAATATTCGTTCAAACTTCACCGTTCTGAAAATTGAGAAAGGCGGAATGTGCCTTACCTTGCGTACACCAACTTCTTGAACTGTCACAACAGACGAAAACGGACCGGCGTCGCCCAAAAATCACTTTTCCTTCTTTTTCCTTTGTTTTTCTCTCTCCTGGGCTTTTCTCTCTCTTCAAAATATCTCATTTCTATATATATCCAAACGGATCGTCCCGGACGATCGCAACTTCGTCCCGGGACGAAGTGGCTCTAGACAAATTTCGTCCAGACGAATTTACTTATCGTCCCATGACGACTGGGCTCTGGAAATTTTTCATCCAAACGATCCAAATTTCGTCCAGACGAACCCTTCAGCCAAACATGTTTTCCTGCACAACCTGTACCAATCGTCCCGGACGATCCAACTTTGTCCGGACGATCCTGGAAGAAAAATGGCCTTTACAATCTCCCCAACTTCAAAAAAATGTCGTCCTCGACATTGTCCAATCAAATCTCAGTCAAAACAGATACGGATATGACTTCCTCATATCCGACTCTTTCTCCCAAGTCGCTTCCCGTGCAGTTTGGTGCTTCCACTGCACCTTAACCATCGGAATCTCTTTACTTCTCAACTTGTGCACGTCGTAAGCTAGAATCAACTCGGGTTCTTCCGTATAACTCAGATTCTCCTGAATCTCAATCTCATCAGCAGATACTTTCTTTCTAGAGTCAGATATCCACTTTCTCAAAGTAGATACGTGGAACACATTGTGCACATCAAACATCTAATCAGATAGCAACAGTCTATAAGCAGATTTCCCAATCCTCTCAAGGATTTCAAAAGGTTCAATATACCTTGGACTGAGCTTACTTACTCTTCCAAATCTGCTCACACCCTTCATCGGACTGACTTTGACATACACAAAGTCACCAACTTGAAATTCAACGAACCTGTGCTTCTGATTGTAATATTTATGTTATCGATCTTGTGCAGCTTTCAACCGTTCTTTAATCAAATCAACTTTCTTAACAATTTCTTCTATAAAAGTGGCATCCATCTCCTGTCTATCTCCAACCTCAGTCAGAGTCAAAGGAGTTCTACACTTCCGGCCATACAGAGCTTCATAAGGTGCCATACCAATACTGGACTGAAAACTGTTATTGTAAGCAAACTCAATCAGAGGAATGTGATCTTCCAAGCTTCCTCCAAAATCTAAAACACAAAGCCTCAACAGATCTTCCAGTACCTGAATAGTCCTCTCAGACTGTCCGTTAGTCTGCGGATGAAAAGCGGTACTGAAATGTAACTTCGTACCCAAACCTTGTTGAATACCCTTCCAAAGTCTGGAAGTAAAACGTCCATCTCGATCAGAAACAATAACCTTATGCACACCATGTAATCTGACAATCTCTTTCATATATACCTGTGCCAATTGATCCACCGGATCGGTCTGCCTGATCGGAAGAAAATGAGCAGACTTCGTCAGTCGATCCACAATCACCCAAATGGCATCGTGCCCTTGCCTTGATCGAGAAAAACCCATAGCAAAATCCATCGTTACCTCCTCCCAATTCCACTCAGGGATAGGCAACGACTGCAAAAGTCTTCCTGGTCGCTGATGCTCTGCCTTCACCAATTGACAGGCCTCACATCTAGCAACAAAATCTGCTACATCCTTTTTCATTCCCGGCCACCAGAACAAAGTCTTCATATCTCCGTACATCTTGCCACTTCTCGGATGAACAGTGTAGCCTGAATGAAGAGATTCATACAGAATCTCTTTCCTTAAACCTCCAAACACAGGAATCCACAACCTGTTTTTGCAGAAAATGGTACCAAAATCAGAAATTCAGAGTTCAGACTTCTTACCAGAATTAATCTGAGCAATCAACATCGAATAATCAAAATCTAACTTCTGAGCTTCCTGAATCCTTTCTTCCAACGAAGACTGAATACTCAACTGAGTCAAAACTCCAGAAACCAAACTTCTGGAGGAAATCACCTCCAACTGCAACCGTGAAATTACTAAACGACAAGAGGGGGGGTGAATTGTAAAAACTTCTTAATAATAAACTTAACCCTAAACAAGAGTTCTAATTTTTTTGTTGTTTTTGAAACTTTAAAACAAAGATTTATGCAATTTTTCTTTCACAAAATTTCACATGCAATAGATATGACAAATTTAAAATGCAAGCAAAAAGTAAACAACGATAAGGAAAGAACACACCAAGAATTTTATAGTGGTTCGGTCAAAATATGACCTACATCCACTCCCCGGAGTCCTCCACTCCGGGATTTTCACTATCAAAATAGTTCTCCTTTTGCCCCCCTCGGCAAGGCGGAGAAGCCTGTACAAACCTCCCTTTCACCAACCGGCGTGGCGGAATACCAAACTCTATTTTCACCCTCTTGGCGACGGCAGAGAACCTTCTCATTTTTCTCCCTCCTGGAGAAGGCAGAGAACCTCGAGGTAACGGATGTAGACGAGCCTTTCCTTTGGAGATCCTTCCTCAAATCCTTCTCGGGCCACAGAAGGAGCAAGATGCAGCAAGCTTGGAGCAACCGTGTGATCTCCCTCACACCTCTTCTCCCTCACAACGCTCACCTCCTCCTTCCTCTCTCAACCCTCAAGAATTTCTCTAGAGTTTTCTCCCTTGGAATCCCTCTCTAACCACGTTCACCCCCTCTGTAATTCTTACCCAAAAAGAGTTGATTGACATCTAAAAACGGGCTCCAAAAACCTCTGATTTCAAAATTAGCCGTTACTGTTCGTACAGTACGATTCAACATCGTACAGTACGATCTTCACAAACAGCCGTCGTCCTGGTACGAAGATGTACGAACAGTACAAAAACAACTCGTACTGTACGATATGATATCATACGGTACGATCCAACAAGATACTATTCGTACAGGACGATGGTCTGGACGATCGGATGTCGTCTCTATTCATCGTATGGTACGATTACTATCGTACAGTACGATGTTCAAATTTTCATTAGCCCTGGATTACATGCACTAATCACGGGTTAATTTAAGTAAGTAT
This sequence comes from Dendrobium huoshanense, assembly GCA_016618105.1. NCBI lineage: Eukaryota > Viridiplantae > Streptophyta > Magnoliopsida > Asparagales > Orchidaceae > Dendrobium > Dendrobium huoshanense. The sequence continues at coordinate 32,916,298 of CM028347.1, forward strand.
TAAAAATGGATAGTACAGTACGAACTTGTTCGTACAGTACGAACGGCGCAAAATCACTTACTTAAACTAAGTTACGGCTAGGGTTTTGGATATGAATATATCGTACAGTACGAAAGACTTCGTACAGTACGATCTATTCACAGAATTGTCCACATAGCTTGGATCGTACAGTACGAAATAAAATCGTACACTACGATCTACAGAGAAGAATTTTAGTTATAATTTGCAGTTAAAAAAAAGAACTCTCCCCCTGTGTGTGTGCATGGTTGCTCTTACTCTTACGCATATTGTGGCCAGACTCAATAAAGTAAAAATACAATAAATGTAAAAATACATTGTTTGACTCATACTCCTAATCTACCCGGTCTTGAGTCTTCCTTTCTTCCTGAGTCACTTGTGATCTTCCTGAAATGTTAGTGCTCAAGGAAAATAACAAATAAAATAATAATCAATGAAGCGCAGTTCCAAAATACTCATTATTTGGCATCATCAAAATCTCAAACTCGGGGTCATGGGTTGCAACAATCTCCCCCTTTTTGATGATGTCAAATAATTTGTTGCAAGTAAGAAAGAAAATCATTTCTTTTGAAAAACATTTCTTTTGTTATTTTTTTTTTATTTTGTTTTTTTTTTTAAATTAAACACAAGAAAAAAAGGTACTACAATACTACAAGTAAGTACGAAACAAAAGATAATGCATTTAGATAAATAGGCATTACAACATTACAACAAACTTCTCCCCCTTTTGACAGCACAAAAAGGAGGAGCAACTAAAAGCAAAAAGTAAGAGAAGAAAACAAACAGAAACTACAATGCAAACATAAACAAACTAAGCAGACGGGTCCTGATCTGGTGGTGGTGGAGGTGGATTTGGGTGAAAATATTGAAAGAGAGCATCGAAGCGGTGATCAATTGCAGTGAATCGTTCGCCAAACTACTGCATATCAGTCTCGTGTTGGTGATGCTGTTCTTGAATATGCATGTCGAGACGAGTCTGCAGCTGGTCGAAGCGGGCGACTAAATCATCATTTGGGTGTGCTGGTGCTAGAGCTGGTGCAGGTGCTCGGGGTGCAGCATGGCGTCGTGGTCGAGCTGGAGCTGCGGCTGGTGCATCTTCTCCTTCTTCTTCATCAAAGACGGGTTCTTCAGGCTCATGTCCCCGATGAAAGAGGATACGGAAGGAAGCATCCGTATAAAAAATAAGAAGCATGTCGGGTTCACCAAGGTATGATAATTGATATTTATGGTAGAGGATATATCCTATTAGGTGACCAAGAGTCAGATTTTGTTTTCGTCGAGTGGTGGGAAGATGAACAAAAGTCATGTGCTGAATATAATTGTTAATCAAATCGACCTCATCAAACTTAATGTTGGACATAATAAGGTAAGTAGCGACTGACAAGGTAGGGGTCAGATTGATGCGGTCGCCACCTTTGGGTATGATAGAGGTTCGAAGAACATGTTGAATGATACGGGAATTTTTGGTTAAAGATTGGACTAGAGGCTGGTGTTGATGAAAAACAGTATTCCTAAGGACTCTATTTACATCGCTCCAATCAAAATCATCGGTAAGAAACGAGCGAACCATAGGTCTTTCAGTGGACAGCCCAATATGTTGGGCGATGTCAGCTCTAGTTATTTCAACGGGGCGGCCACAAACAAAGGAGTGAAAAGTGGTGTTATCAACGGTGTAGGTGAGGTTGGCGAGAAATTCAAAAAGCAGTTCAGAATTGTATGGAAACGCTATGGTGAGTAGAAATTGAAAGGTGGTGGAGACAAAGAGGCCCATTACCTTTAATTTAGAGCGGCCCGATTAAGCATTTTCGAGGGAGAAATTTTGCAAGCCTTGTATCGGTAGTAGGCTTCCTCATTCTCACTATTCAGAAAGCGATCGGGTTGACGATGGGATGAGGACGAGCTTCCGGCAGTCATCCGACCTCGTTTAGACATTGTACGAGGGCAAGAAAAACGAAGTGAAGGCTAAGTGAGGAGAGGGTTGAGTGAATGGAACAGCCTAGGCAAGGGCATTTATAGGAATTTCCGTATATCGTACAGTACGATATCCAAATAATATTCTAACGGGTCGTTTCGGGAAAAGACAGTCAACTCGTACAGTACGACAGGCGAATATCGATCGTCCCGAGGCCCTCAGTACGACTTTTGACCAAAAGTTTCGTACTGTACGAATAGGTGGATCGTACAGTACGATACATAATAAATATCGTACCGAACAGCTATTACTCAGATTGTCCTTTTGTGATGATGTGGATCGTACAGTACAAAACGAATGGATCGTACAGTACGATACTCAATAATGTCGTACCAACCGGCTTTAATTCGTCCCAATCCGTGCTGACGTGGATCGTACAGTACGAAACGAATGGATCGTACGGTACGATACTCAATAACGTCGTACCAACCGGCTTTAATTCGTCCCAATCCTTGTGACGTGGATCGTACAGTACGGTATGGATCGTACAGTACGATGAACAGTCAGTGTAAGTGTTGATGTGGTGAGTGTGTGGTGATCAGGAGCAGCCCTAAAGATTTTTTTTTTTAATTTTTTTTTTTTTTTATGCATTTATATCTATGACACCTAATCTAGTCCTCAAGGTGCTAAAGGTGTCAAAAGCTAATGGTTTTGTGAATATGTCGGCCAATTGATCTCCTATAGCGATATGATGTAATTCTATATCTCCCTTAGCGACGTGATCTCTAATTAAATGATGTCTAATGTCTATGTGTTTCGTTCGAGAGTGTTGAATTGGATTCTTAGAGATACAAATTGCACTTGTGTTGTCACACATGATCGAGATGGTTCCAACAGGTAGTCCAAGATCAAGAATTTGTTGTTTTAACCATAGTACTTGTGCAACACAACTTCCTACCGCAATGTATTCTGCCTCGGCTGTGGAAAGTGCTACTGAGTTTTGCTTCCTACTGGACCAAGAAACTAATGATTGTCCGATGAATTGGCAGGTACCAGAGGTGCTCTTTCTATCTATCCTACATCCTGCGAAGTCAGAATCTGAGTACCCTAGGATTTCAAAGGAAGTGCTGTGTCTGGGATACCAAATTCCTAAGTTTGGGGTGCCTAGTAGATATCTAAGAATTCTTTTGACAGCAGTTAAGTGAGACTCTTTAGGATCGGCTTGGAAACGGGCACAAAGGCACACACTAAACATTATGTCCGGTCTACTGGCAGTCAAGTAAAGTAGGGATCCAATCATTCCTCTATATTTTTTCTGATCTACTGATTTTCCACTAGGATCCTTATCTAATTGGATTGTCGAACTCATTGGGGTGTTCATGGGTTTTGCACTATCCATTTCATATTTCTTTAAAATATCCTTAATATACTTTGATTGGCTAAGAAAGGTTCCATTATCCATTTGTTTTACACTAAAGCCAAGAAAGTAATTAAGCTCTCCCATCATGCTCATTTCAAACTCATTACTCATTATTTTTGAAAATTCATCGCATAAGTTTTTATCCGAAGATCCAAATAAGATGTCATCTATATATATTTGAACAATGAGAATTTCTTCTTTGACCTTTTGTAAAAAGAGTGTAGTATCTACACTACCCTTTTGAAAACCTCTATCCAAAAGAAATGAGCTAAGTCTTTCATACCATGCTCTAGGTGCTTGCTTTAATCCATATAGTGCCTTTTTTAATTTGAATACATGGTTTGGAAATTGTGAGTTTTCAAATCCGGGGGGTTGCTCAACGTAGACATCTTCCTTAATTACCCCATTCAAAAATGCACTCTTCACATCCATTTAATATAACTTAAAGTTCTTGAAGCAAGCAAAAGCTAAGAGCACTCTTATGGCTTCTAGTCTAGCAACCGGGGCAAAGGTTTCTTCAAAGTCTATTCCCTCAATCTGGTTGTACCCCTTAGCTACTAGCCTTGCTTTATTCCTTATTATTGTTCCTGAATCATTCACCTTATTCTTGAAGACCCATTTTGTTCCAACAATACTTTGCTCTTTAGGTCTCTTAACTAACTCCCAAACATCATTCCTGGTGAATTGGTTCAGCTCTTCTTGCATTGCTAGAATCCAAAATTCATCTCCTAAGGCTTGATCTATACTTGTAGGTTCTATCATAGAGATGAAAGCTGAGTGACTAACCTCCTTCATAAGTCCATGCCTAGTTCTTACACCTTCTGAAGGGTCTCCTAAAATTAACTCTTTAGGATGACTAGAAGAATATCTCCATTCTCTAGGCAAAACTTCCTGAGGTTCGACCCTTTCTCCTAAGGTCATCGTCTCTACTCCTTGAATTGCCTCTATTTCATCATCTTCAATTTTAGATTCTGAGGGCTTATCTGATTCATCAAATACCACATGGGTGGATTCTTCTACTACAAGGGTTCTCTTATTAAAAATTCTATAGGCCTTACCTACAGAAGAATAACCTAAGAAGACACCCTCATCAGACTTGGGATCGAATTTTCCTAAGGGATGTTTACCATTATTTAGGATGAAGCACTTACACCCAAAGACATGTAAATGTGAAAGGTTTGGTGTCCTACCCTTAAGGAGTTCATATGGAGTTTTATTCAGCTTCGATCTAATGTTTACTCTGTTCAAAACATAACAGGCTGTGTTGACTGCTTCTGCCCAAAAGTATCTAGGAAGGGTATACTCCGCTAGCATTGCCCTAGCAGCTTCTACCAAAGTTCTATTCTTCCTTTCTGCTATGTCATTCTGTTGGGGTGTTCTAGGAGCTGAGAAATTGTGCTCTATTCCTATCTCTTGACAGAATGACTCAAATCTATCATTTTGGAACTCTCCACCATGATCACTATGGATTGTTGATATTTCACAACCTAATTTTTGTTGAATCCATGTGGAGAAAACTTTAAATTCCTCAAAAGACTCATTCTTGTGTGCTAAGAATCTTACCCAAGTAAATCTAGTGAAGTCATCTGCAATCACAAATCCATAATTCTTTCCACCTAGACTGGCTGTACTAACGGGTCCAAATAAGTCCATGTGTAGAATTTCTAGTGGCCTAGAGGTGATCACGTCTCTAATTGAGTGAAAGGATGATTTGACTTGTTTTCCTTGTTGGCAAGCATCACATAAGTGATCCTTGGTGAATTCTAACTTAGGTACACCTCTAACTAGGTTTTTCTGAGTGATATTTCTAAGAGTTTTCATGCTAGCATGGCATAGTCTCCTATGCCATAGCCACGAGTCATCAACTATTGTTTTCAAGCAAAATGATTTTGAACTATCAACGCAATCAAGGTCTAACATGTAAACATTGTTAATTCGTTTTCCTTCTAAAATAATTTCATCAAATAAACTAATCAGGCATCTATCAGTAAAAAACTTAACATCAAAACCTTTGTCACACAGTTGACTAATGCTAAGTAAGTTATGCTTTAAACCATCAACTAATAAAACATTTTCAATTATAAAATTCTTAGCATTACCAACAATACCTGAGCCTATCACCTTCCTGGTAGTGTTGTCTCCCAACGTTATTTTGCCTCCAGTTTTGGTCTCCAATAGGATGAACTTCTTCATATCTCCAGTCATGTGTCGCGAGCAGCCACTATCCAGGTACCACATGCTCTCACTAGGTCTTTTGTGAGAGCATCCCTACAATTTCATTCAAAGATTAGATTTGGGAACCCAAGTGAGTTTGGGTTCCTCCTTATGCTTGCATGAATGAGATGTATGCATGTTATGCTGTGATGGATGCAGTTTAGGTCTCCATACTAAGTGTGTCCTACGGTGAATTGTGCATGTGCGGGCTATGTGACCTAACATGCCACAAGAGAAGCACCTAACACCAGGAAATGGATTTACTAATCTATGAGTGTGGTGGTGCCTCTTCCTAAGGTTTTGTAATGCATGCTGTGTTGGGGGTTTTCTAGGATGGCCTACTGTGAGTGATGCAATTTCATTTTCTAGTTCTTTTATCTTTTCACTATAAGTTTTATTTTGAGCTGTCAATCCATCAACTTCTATCAATAGCAAGTGCTCACTATGATCTACTTCTAATGCAAGTGCAGTTAGTTTTTCAAACTCTACATCTAGTTCAATATGTGAGGTTTTCAAGGATTCATGCGCTTCAATTAGTTCAATATGCTTCTTATTTAATGCATCATACTCATCAAGAAGTAACATGTGATCTTTATCTAAATCAGAATTTTCTTTAACTAAGTTAGCATGCTCAATTTGTAAGGAACTAAATTCAATATTAAGTTTAGCATGCATTTTCTTCAGTTTCCTATACGAGTCATGAATATTCTCAGAAATAAGCAATAATTCATCATAAGAAAGTTGACATACCTCATCTTGATCCAATTGATCAAGGTTATCATTAGCCATAAGACACAAATTTGTTACCTCCTCCTCTGCTTCTTCTTCTGATGATTCTGAGGCAGAGTCGGCCCAAAAAGCTTTCTGTGTCTTTGTCTTTCCTCTCTTGTATTTAACTTTGTCATCTCCTTTCTCCTTTGCTGGTTGACTCTTCAGATTAGGGCAATCGGCTCGAAGGTGACCTGGCTTCCTACACTCAAAGCAAATTGTATCAGATGAAACCTTATTGGACCTTGAGCTCTTACCTTTATTCCAGCTGTTCTGATGACGCTTTTGTTTTCTCTTCAGGAAATTTTTGAACTATCGGGTCATCAGTGCTATCTCATCATCTTCCTCCCCTGCAGAGCTTTCACTTTCTGAGTTGCTAGCTTTTAATGCCACCGTCCGCTCCTTTTTCTTTTCACCTGCATCACTTTGCCTTTGGCTCACTCCTTGCTCATATGCAATGAGTGACCCAAGGAGGTTATCAATAGAATAAACATTAAGATCTTTAGACTCAGTGATAGCAGTTATCTTAGCATCATAGGAACTAGGTAGGCATCTAAGAATTTTATTCACTTTCTCAGAATTTGAAATTTCTCTACCTAATGCATGCAAGGATGTCACAATTTGGGTGAACCTAGTGTACATGTCAGAAATTGTTTCGCTAGGTTTCATACGGAATAATTCATAATCATGCAGTAGAATGTTAAGCCTAGACTGTTTTACTTCGTTTGTTCCTTCGTATGTAATGCACAGTCTATCCCAAATCTCCTTACCATAAACACAAGTAGATACTCTCATATAGTCCTCAGATTTCAATGCACAAAAAAAGCAGTTTAAGCACTTAGCATTCAGTTGGGCTAACTCCCTATCCTCATTGCTCCATTCAATAAAAGGTACAGAAGTTTTCAAACCATTAACAATCTTAAACGGTGCAACATATCCATCATTTACTAACATCCACATGCGGTAATCTATAGATTGCAAAAATGTAGACATTCTAATTTTCCAGAAATCAAACGGAATGTTATCAAAAAGTGGTGGACGAGTTATTGAATAACCCTCCGCAGTGTTACGATTACCAAAGTTCGACATGATCGTTTTTTCAAGGTTTTCTAAAACACTATTTTTGAAAAACAAGCTCTGATACCAATTGAAATTACTAAACGACAAGAGGGGGGGGGGGGGGTGAATTGTAAAAACTTCTTAATAATAAACTTAACCCTAAACAAGAGTTCTAATTTTTTTTGTTGTTTTTGAAACTTTAAAACAAAGATTTATGCAATTTTTCTTTCACAAAATTTCACATGCAATAGATATGACAAATTTAAAATGCAAGCAAAAAGTAAACAACGATAAGGAAAGAACACACCAAAAATTTTATAGTGGTTCGGTCAAAATATGACCTACGTCCACTCCCAGGAGTCCTCCACTCCCCGGAGTCCTCCACTCCGGGATTTTCACTATCAAAATAGTTCTCCTTTTGCCCCCCTTGGCAAGGCGGAGAAGCCTGTACAAACCTCCCTTTCACCAACCGGCGTGGCGGAATACCAAACTCTATTTTCACCCTCTTGGCGACGGCAGAGAACCTTCTCATTTTTCTCCCTCCTGGAGAAGGCAGAGAACCTCGAGGTAACGGATGTAGACGAGCCTTTCCTTTGGAGATCCTTCCTCAAATCCTTCTCGGGCCACAGGAGGAGCAAGATGCAGCAAGCTTGGAGCAACCGTGTGATCTCCCTCACACCTCTTCTCCCTCACAACGCTTACCTCCTCCTTCCTCTCTCAACCCTCAAGAATTTCTCTAGAGTTTTCTCCCTTGGAATCCCTCTCTAACCACGTTCACCCCCTCTGTAATTCTTACCCAAAAAGAGTTGATTGACATCTAAAAACGGGCTCCAAAAACCTCTGATTTCAAAATTAGCTGTTATTGTTCGTATAGTACGATTCAACATAGTACAGTACGATCTTCACAAACAGCCGTCGTCCTCGTACGAAGATGTACGAACAGTACAAAAACAACTCGTACTGTACGATATGATATCGTACGGTACGATCCAACAAGATACTATTCGTACAGGACGATGGTCTGGACGATCAGATGTCGTCTCTGTTCATCGTATGGTACGATTACTATCGTACAGTACGATGTTCAAATTTTCATTAGCCCTGGATTACATGCACTAATCACGGGTTAATTTAAGTAAGTATTAAAAATGGATCGTACAGTACGAACTTGTTCGTACAGTATGAACGGCGCAAAATCACTTACTTAAACTAAGTTACGGCTAGGGTTTTGGATCTGAATATATCGTATAGTACGAAAGACTTCGTACAGTACGATCTATTCACAAAATTGTCCACATAGCTTGGATCGTACAGTACGAAATAAAATCGTACAGTACGATCTACAGAGAAGAATTTTAGTTATAATTTGCAGTTAAAAAAAAAGAACTCTCCCCCTGTGTGTGTGCATGGTTGCTCTTACTCTTACGCATATTGTGGCTAGACTCAATAAAGTAAAAATACAATAAATGTAAAAATACATTGTTTGACTCATACTCCTAATATACCCGGTCTTGAGTCTTCCTTTCTTCCTGAGTCACTTGTGATCTTCCTGAAATGTTAGTGCTCAAGGAAAATAACAAATAAAATAATAATCAATGAAGCGCAGTTCCAAAACACTCATTATTTGGCATCATCAAAATCTCAAACTCGGGGTCATGGGTTGCAACAAACCGTTCCATATCACGAATCAGAAAATCATCAGAAGTGAGCTGAATACCTGATAATCTAGACAATTTCCTGCTCAAAGCATCTGCTACCACATTAGCCTTACCAGGCTGATACTGAATCATCAGATCATAATCCTTGATCAACTCAAGCCATCTTCTTTGCCTCAAATTCAGATCCTTCTGAGTGAAAATGTACGTAAAACTCTTGTGATCCGTGAAAATCTCACATCTGACGCCATACAGATAGTGACACCAAATCTTCAAAGCAAAAACAACTGTAGCTAATTCCAAATCATAGGTCGGGTAATTTTTCTCATGTGATTTTAACTGTCTCGAAGCATAAGCAATTACCCTACCATTCTGTATCAGCACACATCCCAAACCTGTCAGTGAAGCATCATTGAACACCTGAAATCCTTCCGTACCTGACGGAAGTGCTAACACTGGAGCTGAAGTCAGACAATCCTTCAATCTCTGAAAACTAGCCTCACACTCCGGTGTCCAAACAAAAGCTACTGACTTCTGAGTCAGTCTCGTCAAAGGCGTAGCAATCTGAGAAAATCCCTTCACAAACTTCCGGTAATATCCAGTCATGCCTAAGAAACTACGTATCTCAAATACCGTAGTAGGCATTGGCCAACCCGTAACAGCCTGAATCTTCTGGGGATCAACAGAAATACCTTCACCGCTAACCACATGCCCCAGAAATGAAATGCTCTTCAGCCAAAATTCACACTTGGAGAACTTAGCATATAACTGATGCCGTCTCAGAGTCTCCAATACCATGCCAAAATGCCTGACATGATCCTCCTCAGAAACAGAATACACCAGAATATCGTCGATGAAGACGATCACAAACTGATCTAGATATTCCCGGAACACTCTGTTCATAAGATCCATAAAAATAGCAGGTGCATTGGTTACCCCAAAAATCATAACCAAGAACTCGTAGTGTCCGTACTGAGTACTGAAAGCTGTCTTCAACACATCAGCTTCCTTCACCTTCACCTGATAATATCTAGATCTCAAATTAATCTTCGAAAATACAGAAGAACCAGAAAGCTGGTCAAATAAATCATCAATCCATTGCAAAGGATACTTGTTCTTGATCGTGACCTTATTCAAATCTCGGTAGTCAACACACATACAGAGTGTTCCGTCCTTCTTCTTCACAAACAAAATAGGTGCTCCCCAAGGAGAAACACTAGGACGAACAAATCCTCTATCCACCAACTCCTGAAGCTGAACTTTCAACTCAGAAAGTTCCTTCGGTGCCATCCTGTACGGAGCTTTTGATATCGGAGCTGTACCCGGAAAAATATCAATAGAGAATTCCACATCTCTATCCTGAAATAAACCAACCAACTCCTCAGGAAATACATCAGCAAACTCTCGTACCACCAGGATATCAAAAACAGAACCAACATCCAGGTTCATATCCCGTACGAAAGCCAAAAATACAGGACAACCCTTCTTCCACAATCTTCTCACTTCCAACCCAGAAATCAGACTAGAGAGGACACCTCGTAAACCTTGAAATACACACCTCTCTCTAGACATAAGCAAGCTCACTTGCTTCTTCAAACAGTCAATCTGGGCCTCATACAGACTCAGCCAATCCATGCCCAAAATCACATCATACGAAGAAATTGGCAACAAAATTAAACTTGATTTCCACTTCTTGTCGGCAATCTCAATCTCACAAATACAAAACTTCCGAGCAATCAAATTACTTCCAGCTGGCAAAATCACAGAAAGAAAAACCGGAAGTAAAATCGAATCCAGATGCAAAGCATCAAAATAATGCTCGGACAAAAACGAGTGATTGGCTCCAGAATCAAACAAAACACGACAGGGCTGATCAGAAATGTAAATCGTACCTGTCACCATATCTGGAGCATCTCGAGCCTCCTGCTGACTCAGACTATACACTCATGGCTGAACTGGAGCTGGAGCTACTGTACCACTAGACTCCCGCTGACTACCAGTAGGTGGTCTCCGTACCACAGAACTCGAACCACCACCCCTACCACCAGAGGATCCTTCAGTCACAAGGCGTGGAGGAACCGTCCTCGGTCTTCCTGCTGAACTGGCAGGTCTAACAAAACTCTCAGATCGTTGATCAAATCCAGCCTGTGGACACTCTGCAATCCGATGTCCTGGCTGACCACATCTGAAACACTGACCAGTCATCCTGTAGCACTGGCCAAAGTGTCGTCGTCCACAACTCTGGCACACAGGAGCCCCACTAACAGATCCAGAACTGGTCGTATTGGTAGCAGTACTAGAAAATCCTGACTGTCCACTCCTTCTGGAGTCTCCAGAACCAGTAACAAATCTCCTCTTGCTAGAGGAACTACTGCTCGACTCACCTCCAAACCTCTTCCTACTCGCAGTCCACCGCTGCTGAGTAGCTATCAGATCGTTCTCTATCAAACGAGCTCTCTCCACAAGCTCAGAGAAATCAGAAATGTGAAATGGTACCAGGGGCTATCTCAGACTGTCTCGTAATCCCCTCAAAAATTGATAGCACTTCTCAGCAGAAGTACTAACCAGCTGCGGAGTATATCGGGCTAAGGCAGTAAACTCTGCCTCGTATTGCATCACCGTCTTGCTCCCTTGCACCAGTCTCAGAAAACTCTCTTGCATCTGCTGCACGGCAGATAGGGGAACAAACCAAGCTCGGAATACCTCAGTAAATTCTTCCCAAGTAATCAGGGCGTTCAATCTGCCCTGAAACTTTACTTCATGCTGGCCTACCCACCAGTGCTCTACTTCCCCATCCAACAGAAATATTGCTAAAGGTACCTTCCTGTCTGACGGACAATGCATGCCGTCAAAGGTCTTCTCTAACCACTCCTCAGCTTCTCTGGGCTCAACAGCGCCCTCAAATCTTGGTGGTTTCAATCTCAGAAACATCTGTAGATGTCTATCAATATTCTCAGATCGAACAGTAGAGGCTCTACTGTGAGTCTCGCTCATCATCTGAGCAACCAATGAAGAAAACTGAGACAGTGTATCTGCACCAACCACTAGGGCTGTACTACCCACTGGTGCTGCCTGACTGGCACTCTGACCGTCTGTCATATCAGGGTCTGGCAGATCCATTCAGAAAATCCGGAAAACTAAGCACAAAAATAACACAATAAAAATCTGAACATACCAAAACTACCCCAAACAGACTCAGATCTCTTCTTATAGCTCTGTCTTACAATCCAGATTCCAAATTCCAAAACCATTGCTCTGATACCACTAAAGCTTGTCACGACCCAACCCGACCGGGACGGATCCCGCTCGCATCGGGTCGCGATGAGGCTCAAACCGACCAAACTGATTCCAGGATCTGGCTTTGAAATTTGTTTCATAACTTTCTTCCAACAATTTACACAAAAAGACACAGAGCTACTATAAAAATCCAATGCAGCGGAACAGATCATCTATCTTTTCATTCCTCAGAAATTACAATCATATACAAATACAGATCATGGCTTTCAGACAGAAAGAAAGACAGAACAGAAAAGCCATGACTGTACAAAAATCAAAAGTCCAAAATACCTATAACTGATCAGACTCTGAACTTCTACTCCTGAACTTCCTTCCCCTTCCCAAAACCTGAAAACCACGCAGAAAATAAGGATGAGCTACAACAGCTCGGCAAGATAACAAACCTCCAATCAAAATCCTCAGAGTCCACATCAAACACATCAGACAGAAATCTGAACAGAAATCGGAATAGAATCGTATATCAAATCAGAACAGAATCGGAATCGTACAGATCAAATCAAATCAGAACAGAATAGAAATATATCACATCAGAACTGACAGAACGTACCAAAATCAGAAATCAGATTAAATCATATCAGATCAGCATTCATATCAGAACAGACAGAATCATACGTAAAATCAGAAATCATATCAGAATCAGAACATATCAAAAATCAGAATAGATTCCTTGACACAGACAGAATCTCAACGGATTCTGGCCCCTTATACCTCCCTTCCCAGACACTGACAGAATCTCTCAGATTCTGGTCCCTTATGCCTCCCTTTATGCTCATGGCACCAGAACAAATGTGCTTATAGCACCAGAAATCGTCGGATCCGGAACAGAACTTGTTTTCAGATTTCAAAGCTCATTTCAGATCCCTGACACAGACAGGATCTCACAGGATCCTGACCTCTTATAACTCCCTTTTTATAGCACACAAGCATATCATATCATTTCAGAACAAATCCGGACAATTTTCAGAAATCGTACGAAACTCCGGCAGCATAACGGCAGAATACAGAATTTACACAAAAATTCGTAATTTCACAATTTACCAAATTAGCACAGAATATCCACAACATTATTACAAGACTTTTATTCTACTGCCCAGACAATTTCAGAGTTCATCAGAAATCACAGACAAAATAAAACACAGTCAGGTCAAAATTATCCGGTAAAAATTCTCCAGAAAATAATCAAAATGTGCACACTCGGCGCACCTCAGAAACATACCAAAAGTTACGCGGTAAAAACTGAACCAATCGGAAAATACGGACAAAATTCGCTAACGAAAACGAAATCCGGACAGAATATTCATTCAAACTTCACCGTTCTGAAAATTGAGAAAGGCGGAATGTGCCTTACCTTGCATACACCAACTTCTTGAACTGTCACAACAGACGAAAACGGACCGGCGTCGCCCAAAAATCACTTTTCCTTCTTTTTCCTTCGTTTTTCTCTCTCCTGGGCTTTTCTCTCTCTTCAAAATATCTCATTTATATATATATCCAAACGGATCGTCCCATACGATCGCAACTTCGTCCCGGGACGAAGTGGCTTAGACAAATTTCGTCCAGACGAATTTACTTATCGTCCCATGACGACTGGGCTCTGGAAAATTTTCGTCCAGACGATCCAAATTTCGTCCAGACGAACCCTTCAGCCAAACATGTTTTCCTGCACAACCTGTACCAATCGTCCCGGACGATCCAACTTCGTCCGGACGATCCTGGAAGCAAAATGGCCTTTACACGTTCAGTACGTCAAGGAAGAAGATATAATGAGGATCCTCAAAGTTTAATTTCTGACATCAAATATCTTCTATATGAGGTCCATTACTTGAGTAAATATATAGAAGAAGAGTTCTTGTTCAAGGCCAGGCTATCATTCCATACTGGGAGATCTGAAGCATGGATATTGAAGTCATCTTCTAAGGTTCCTAAGCCCCCTACCCTAGTTTCAAAGATGGCTTCTAAATGATAGGAGAGAAGTGAAGACCCCCAGGTTTTGTTGAAGAAGAAGAAGTTGGAGGGGACTACGATAAATATTAATAAGGCTATACCTGACTCTTCCTCCACTAAGTTTCATATCCTTGGGGATGTCTTGAGCCATTAATGTATCGACACCGCAAATTTGAGGTGGGTAATATTTTCTTAACGCTTCTTCTCCTTTTCTTTTATGATGGCTTCTAACGCACTTTTCTTCCATATTTTAGTTGTCGCGGCTTGGGATCAAACTTACTGAGGCTTTGAAAGAATGGAATGATAAATTTGTGAAGATCAAATTCCTTTAAGGAGAGTTCAAGTGGAAGTATGATCATAAGAACAAAGAGGCAAAGGTTCTAGAGGAGGAGTTATGTGAGTGCAGGATTGAGTTTGCCAATATAATATACTATGTGTCTCTTCAAAATCAGTAGGCAGATCGGCTTCAAATTGACCTGGTGGAGGCACAAGTAACAATCACCTAGCTTTTAAAGGATTAAGAGGCCTCTGTAAGGAAGATAGCAACACTCAAGGAGGAGAATAAGAGGTCCCAAACTCTTATAGCCGAGAAGGAGGCTACTTTGTCTGGCTTAGAACCCTCAAGAGTTATTAAATATTTTAAGAAGTCCATAACTTTTAAGACTATTATTCAAGATCACAATCAGAAGGCTCAAGATCATATTTTTGATATAGAAGTGAAGGCTTCGGAGCAGCAGTGAATTAATGAGGGATTCATCCGAGGCTTTTTGAAGGCAATTCGCCTGATACAATGGAAGACCAGAGTTCAAGTCGAAGGGGTGACCCCTAGTCAGGCTTTAGATGACACTCCTTTAGATTCTGATGGTGATGAGATAGAGAGTGAGCTACATAAGGCCTTTGATTATGATTCAGCCCCTAGTCGGACCACTCTCATCTCGAGCTGGCGGGCTCTGGATGAAATATCATAGATATCCTTATCAGATCAGCCTCTCGATTTCTTCTTTGAGCTGCCTGCTTGCTTCAGTAGTATGTCTATAGCTACAGTAGAAGTGGCAATATTGTTCTTGATTTTCGACGTTAGGCTTCAAAAGGTGTGGCCATTTCACGCTCTTTTAGTCCCGGATGTCCATCAACACGTTTATTTGGGATACATTAAGTGGTGTAAACTCATTTTCTTGGTGAGGCTCTCATCACGGTTGTGAGGGTCGAAGGGGCAAATTGTAGTTTTCTTGCTTCTTCCACTACGATGATGGATTTTTCATTCATAGTGTACTTTTATGCTTCTTACTTGTTTGCTCAAATTACTTCATATGAGCATTAATGTCTTCGTCGGTAAAGATTTAAGCCTCCACATGATGAATCAGATCTGCATACAAATGGTTTGTGTCTTGCATGAGTGCTAAGTAAAAGGGGTTAGGATGAAGCTCTCTGAGAAATACACCTCTAAGTAACTCGGGATCTACCACTGGAATTTGTCGGGCCTTAATCTAAAATCTTTGAAAGTACTCCTTGAGGGACTCATTTTCATTCTGGCAAATTCCTAAGAGGTGAGAAGAGTCTTTGAACATCCTCCGATTGGAAACAAATTGTTCGATAAACATTTTGGCTAATTTGACAAACATTGGAATGGTTTTAGTGGGGAGTGAATAGAACCATGTTCGAGCTTTCCCTTTGAAGGTAACTGGAAAGACCTATCATAGGAGAGCATTAGAGGCTTGTTGGATGTGCATTATGGTCTTATAGTGATTGATATGTTCATACGAATTAGATTTTCCATCGTATGAATCGATGCTCGATAGTTTGAATCTCGCAAGAGTTGAAGGATCTCGTTATGAGACTCCATATTTTTGATTCAATCTTCCAGGGAGGGTCCTGATGTTCCTTCCCCAGTAGAGTTTTGCCCCTCGGGGTGAAAGGAAGTAGATACCTAGCATCCCTGGTTCATGAAAGGATTCCTGGATTGGTGTGAGTTGGAGTGGGAGGCTCCCAAGATGCGATGGCTACGCCTATTATCCATTTAAGGAGTGCTTAAGGTAGTGGGATTAAGTTTACCACAAACGATGCCAAACTATTACGGGCTAGAATATATGCGACAATAGATTTAGAGTCCTACGTCTTAGCGTTGCATGCATATCCAGCTCATATATAGAGAACACAATATTTTTTACGTGGAAAACCCTGGAAAGGAGAAAAACCATGGGGCCTGGCCTAGTTGAAAGTGATTCCACTAGAAATTGAGTAGGTTACAGCGGGCTGACTCGTCCTTGAGGGAGATCAAATCACAAATGTCGATTGTAAAGTTAAAAACTAGTGAAGAACAAGGATGGTAGTCTAGCATCACTTGGTGGTATGTCAGAATTTCAGGCCTCAAGTGGTAGTTTGGCGGAACTCCGGGCCTCAGGTGGTGGTCCAACGAGACTCTGGGCGTTAAGTGGTGGTCTGATGGAGCTTAGGTCCTTAAGTGGTGGTTTGACGGAGGTGAGGTTCTCAAGTGGTGGTCCGGCGGAGGTGAGGGCCTCAAGTGGTGGCCGGACGGAGCAACGACGTCAGGTGGTGGTCTGGCAGAACTCAGGCGGTGGTCAAGGAGGAGCAAGGAGGCAAGAGCGATATCCGATCTCTCTCTTGAATCCTTCGGCTTGTGTTCCATTTTCAAGAGAAAAGGGGGCTCTATTTCTATATTTTTAGAGTGACATGACCTGTAAATAAGTGGGAGATAAAGGGAAAATGGGGAGTGGTTGGATGGACGGCTGATGTTGAATCTCTTGATCATGGACTATTTAATGAACATTTGAATAACTTAGTGATGTCGGAATTCGATGATCTTGGGCTCGTTTGATTCGTCTCGTCGAACCGCTCTATTTGACTATAATCATGTTATGTTTGGAAACCGTTTGGTAATTCAAATTATGGTTTGAACCTTCCAGCAGCGCTTCTAACCCTTGATTTGGACCCATTTGGGCGCGGATGGGGTTGGATTTGGTGTCGTTGGGTTCGTATTCTCGAGACGTTCAATTCGACTATAAGTTTGCTGAAATCAGAACTCAGATGGTCCAATTTTAATTTTGGGAGTTTTCAACTTAGTTTTGCATTGAGATTCGTGGTCGATCAAGATAATTTTTTGATGATGTATCAATATCATTGGCAACAACAACATCAACAAAATTTTTTCTCAAATACTAAACGTTGAATAGCAGAGCTGTATTTTAATAAGATTGGCAGCCCAAGCACATTAAGGGGGTGTTTGGTATAGGATTGGATTAAATTTTAGTATGATTTATTAAATCCTGTAAATCCGGATTTAGTAAATCTTGAGCTCTTAAATCCTGAATTGTGTTTGGTATGACAATTTTTAAATCCTATTAAATTCAGAAAGATGTTTGACAAGAGATAACAGGATTTAAAACGGTTGGAGATTTAAAATTGAATTAACTAATTATTTTGAAATAACTAATTATTTTGAAATAACTAATTATTTAAATAATATTCCTACTAATTATTTATTTAATAATTTAATTACTATTTTATTAGTTTTAATTATAAATTTTATTATTAATTATCTCATTTTTCACTTAAGAATTCTAATGCTCATTAATTATTTAACTATTATTTATATTATTAATTATATGTTTAATAATGTATAAGATAATTACATTAATTATAATTACTAATTATATTACTAACTATTTTATTAAGTTAAATTAGACAATTAATTTATACACTAATTCTACTATTAATTATTTTATTAATTTACTTAGTTATTAATATTTTAAATTATATTAATTAAGCAAACGAATGAAAGCGCCTAGGGTTTGCTTTTAATCTTCTCTTATTTGTCCATGTTGTTCGGCTTCATTGCTTCACAGGAGGTGTTGAGATTGCACGAGTCGCTTGTTGGCTCCTTTGTTGCTTCGCAGGAGGTGTTGAGATTGCACGAGTCGCTTCTTCGGCTCCTTCGTTGCTGTTCGACTTCGCTACTTCGTTGCTGTTCGACTTCGCTCCTTCGACGATGTTCCTTTCCCGTCGGATCGGACGTTACAACATTTTGATCTGAAGCAACGACGTGAGCTCCCTCTCGCTCGCTGTGAAGGTAACTTTCTCCCTTTCGCGCGGTTCTTCGGCCAAATCCCGTAAATCCAACTTCTACCTGAATTAGGATTTACCGAAATTTAGCGGATTTACGGCGTAAATCCGCAAATCCAAGATTTACGAATTTGCCGGATTTACTCGACGTTTTTTGCGTTTGACTGGATTTACCATAAATCCTGGTTAAAATACCGATATAAATCCGATACCAAACACCCCCTAAAGAATCCGTCAAGTTGCATCCTACGACTTTCTAATGATCCTCACGTTCTCCCTCTCGTTCCGTTCTGTGTTAATTAATCGAACTCCTCAGCTGTCCCCTGTTTCTCCATTCCAATAAACCAAATAACTGCGAAAAATCCCTAAAGGTACCGCAAACTATTCCTTCTCCCTCCGTAGTTTCCGCTCTTCTCCTTCTCGACCTCATCGCCTTCTTCAATTGTTTCCAAAATCAAATCATTTGAATATTTCTGGACTTGTTTTCAAAATCGTGAATTTTCCTTTCTTTTACTTCTTACCGTTGGTTGCGTTTGTGGGCATATTTAGTTTCGTTAACTTTCTTTTACTCTGTGTTGATGTGTTGGAGATCCTATGTCTTTGACTGTGGAAGCTTGTTCTAGTTGTTCCAAAGATATGGATTTCGAAGAGAACAATGTGGCTAGTAAGAACAACGAGAACTTGCAGAGTGCAGTAGATGGGGAAGGTAAGAAAGAGGAGGAAAAGGAGAAGCTTGGAAGATGCTTAAGTGAGCTATCCCTTGACGATGAGGTGGAAGAAGAAGGAGAAGCAGACAATTTGCTTGATTTGGGGCCGCAGGTTACTCTCAAGGATCAGCTAGAGAAAGATAAGGTCTTCTTTCTATTTTTCTTTATATTCTGCTTATGTTGTTTCATTTTGATGATTAAAACGGAGGCTTTGGTTCCTTTCTTTGTGATTCATTTGGGACAGGATGATGAGAGCCTGAGGAGATGGAAGGAGCAGCTATTAGGGAGTGTGGATTTGAATTCCGTTGGAGGTGAACAATTTCACTTTTTGTTCGACTTTTTTCCTTTATATTTATATTTTCCCTCGATCCACTCTTTGTTTGACTTTATTGATGCGAATTTTGTACTCATGAGAGTGCTTGTTGGGAGCTTAGTTTTTAGAATGGAGCTTTTTTTTGAATGCATGGTTTTTCTGTTGGTCTTGTGGTCGAAAAATCCTTGAATATTTCAGGCTCTGTTTGGTTTGAAGGAATAGAAAAAGAAAAAGTGAAACGGAAATAAAAATTGAAATGATAAAAGGAAAAGTTTGAAATTAGTTTCATCCACTTGTTTGGTTGAGGAGAAATTGAGCGAAAAAATATATATATATTTTATCTGATCGATAAGAACTTGAGTTTTATTTTTATTTTTTATTCTTTGTGAGGATGTAATATGTAAGTTATAGCGCTAACAACCAATAAATTTTCCTTCCTATTTTGCACTTGGGGTTAGGTGGGAATTGTCTATGAAAAATATATTCGTTCATATTTCTTTGGTGAAATAAATTACCTACTAAACACGTTAAAATCTAACACCAAAATGAAATTTTGAGGTAAAATACATTTGCATTCTCTCAGATTCCTTGAAATCAAAAAGATCCTTAAAGAAATGTTGTGATCAGTGATATAGATCTTGATTGAACATGTTAGCCATTTCATAAAGTATTGATTGTTCTGTGAAGTGGGATCTCGTGAATTCTTACCTTTTGCCTAATTTATTTTCATGTAGAACTGGACAACTAGAATCCATATTTAATATTGTCATGCGATGTAGATAAATTGGAACCAGATGTCAATATCTTGAGCCTTTCAATCATATCCCCTGGAAGGGCAGATATATTCCTACCAATGCCTGTGGTCCCAAATTCCAAAGGTGTATGGTTTACTTTGAAAGAGGGAAGCTCTTACAAACTAAAGTTCACCTTCTCTGTCAGTAATAATATTGTCTCTGGTCTGAGATACATCAACACTGTTTGGAAGACAGGTGTAAGGGGTAAGTTTTTTGTATGGTTTTTGAGTATTCTATCATTTTTATGTATTGAAGAGTTGTTCCACAATGGTTTTATATTTTTGCAATCTTATGTTCAGTGGACAGAACAAAGGAGATGCTTGGTACTTTTAGTCCTCAGCTTGAACCTTACACATATGAGACACCAGAAGAGACCACCCCTGTAGGACTATTTGCTAGGGGATCTTACTCAGCAAGAACAAAGGTAAACTGCACATAATTCCTATCTGTACCATCATATGTTTTATTGTTTCTCGAGTCCTGACTAACCTGTTCTACTTAGCTAGAAACATAATGTTGCCTACTCTTCAAGTATAAAGGTGTTGGACTTTTATTTGTTTGATGCGCAGTTGTCGAGTATTCTTATATTTCTTAATTAGCTCATATGCTTGAGAAGTTAGAACTCAGTGGAACCGATATGAACTTAATAATTTCATTATGACATAAAGTTGAATTGGACCACAACTATTTAGCTTATGATTCTACTATGTTTTGCTATGAATGGATCATACATTGTGTGAATAAGTTTTGGTTAGGACATATAGGTTAAGTCAAATAGTGTTGGGGTTTCCAGATAATGCACTTCATAGCTAGGTTTAGATCAGCTTTGCTTGTCAATCAGTGTCAATAATCTTAGGTTGAGCTATCCGTACTACTCAAGCTATGTAAACATTATTTGGGTCAAAGCATGTGGGAATCTCATAGGAAATACTTGAGTTCGCAAGTAATCCTATCGGAATTACTTGAGTTCGCAAGCAACCCTAACGATAATTGATGAAAACAGCGAGAAAGAACACAAAAACGCCAACAAAATCAACCCAAAACAGTAGATTTTATTAGGGAAATCAAAGCAAAGGAAACATAAAGCAAAGATACAATTGATCCTCAATTCGAGAGGATGATCGTTCTCTCCCAATCTCTAGACGATGAGTCTAGAGCCCAAGACGCCAAGGAAAACTCCAAGAGAACAACTCAAATCATGTATGCCCTAACCTTAGCCTCCATTTTCTTTTAAATACATAACTTCCTAATACAAAGCCAATAAAAACCTGCTTAGAATAAACCCAATTCAAAATAGTTTCCCAAAGTGCTAGCCGCCACCTTCCCTCTTTCTAGTTTCCTCCCTAGGGGGCCCACAAGCCTTGACGGCTTGTTTAAGGAGGCGGCTTAGCCCGCCTCGTGTAGAATTGAATCGGCCCAAGCGGGGTAGTCCGTTTAGAGATGAAATTTGTTTGTGAAAATGTATTCCGTTTTGCTTAAGCATTTGTACCCGTGGGTATACATAGAGGAACCGAATATTCGATTAGTTACAAAATTCTGTAAGTGATTGGCTAAGTAGTCCATTTGTAATTGTGACCATGAGCTGAAATGATTCCCTGCTGCGGGTAGTGGAGCAGCCTTGATAAGAAGGCTTGCTTATAGTTATAGCTTATCATTGTTGCTAACAGGCCCCCGCAAACTTATAATTCATTTGAATGAATTGTATGTTTGTCTCTAAGAAACTTGAAGTGATGAGAAGACAATGGTTTTTAAGTATATCAGCCAGTTGATCAAGAGAATTGATATGTTGAACAGAGATTTCTTTGGAGAGAATGTGATCTTTGATGAAGTGATAGTCAATTTCAATATGCTTTGATCTAGCATGAAAAACTGGATTATTGGTTAAGGCAAGAGCAGAAGTATTGTCACATGAGAGTGTAGTAGGAGAAGATGTGGAGATTTGAAAGTCATTGAGAAGTCTTCTTAGCCAAATAATATCGGAAGTAGCAGTTGCTGGAGAGCGATACTCTGCTTCTGTTGAAGATTTGACAACAACGAGTTGTTTCTTCACACACCATGAGACAAGTGTATTGCCTAGAAACGTGCAGTATCCAGTAATTGATTTGCGGTCCAATGGATCTGATGTCCAATATGAGTTGGAAAATGATCTCAGGTGCAAGTCATCGCGAGTGATTGGGAGACCAAACTGAAGTGTTCCTTGGATATAGCGGAGTCGTTTCAATATGTGTTGGGCTTGATCTGTTGGCTTATGCATATGTTGACAAACTAGATTAGTAGCAAATGCTATATCCGTCCTTATGATTGTGAGATACTGTAGAGAGCATGTTATTTTCCTGTATAAACCTGGATCAAAGCTGACTGCATTGTGTGCTGTCGAGGCCGATTTAACTGCTATTGGGGTGGGAGCTGATTAGCATTGTGTAAACCCAGCCGCTTGTAGAATATCATGTGCATATTGAGATTGATTGAGGAAATAACCATCAGGTGTGTGAAGCACTTGGATGCCTAAGAAAAAGGATATTGGACCGAGTTCCTTTAGTGAGAACTTGGACTGTAACTTGATGATTAAAGCTGAGATGCAACTATCGTTGTTTCGCGAGATGAGTATGTC
Organism: Dendrobium huoshanense; assembly: GCA_016618105.1. Lineage (NCBI taxonomy): Eukaryota > Viridiplantae > Streptophyta > Magnoliopsida > Asparagales > Orchidaceae > Dendrobium > Dendrobium huoshanense. Next base: position 32,939,090 of record CM028347.1, read on the forward strand.
ATCCACATACATGAGGATGTAGATTTGAATGTTGTTGTTGGTGTAGATCAATAGTGAAGGATCAGACTTGCTAAACCAAAAGTCAAGAGATTGTAAAAATTCTATAAATGTTTGAAACCATAGTCTTAGAGCTTGTTTGAGTCCATAAATGGACTTGTGAAGTTTGCATACATAATCTGGATGAGTCGTATTAGCAAAACCTAGTGGTTGTCTCATCTAGACTTCCTCTTGTAGTGTGCCGTGTAAAAAGGCATTAGAGACATCTAATTGGAGAACATGGCAGCTTCTTGTAAGAGCAATAGTGAGTAAGATTTGAAATGTGGGCATTTTAGCAATTGGACTGAAAGTTTCTTTGTAGTCGATGCTATACTCTTCGGTGAAACCTTGTGCGACTAGGCGAGCCTTGTATCTATCAACACTTCCATCCGGTTTAAGTTTAGTACGATATGTCCATCTGTAGCCAAGTAGGTTGTGATTCTGTGGTGGCGGCACAAGGGACCATGTTCCCTGTTTTTGTAAGGCTATGAATTCATCAGACATTGCCATTCTACATGAAGGTAACTTGATGGCTTGAGTGTAACAGGTTGGGGTCAAAATGTTGTTTTGGTTTTAAGTGGCCGGTTTTGTATCTAGTGAGCATTGGGTGATGTGAGATTGGTATGAGAGCAGAAGAAGTATTGGATGAGTGAGTATTAGCTGCTGTGGAGTGGGATGATGATTCGGGTGAAGCTGTAGGGGAGGATGGTGTGGGAATGGATGGTGTTGAGAAAGTGGAGATGTTAATAGTGGTAGGCTGAGGAGTTAATACAGATGAGGTATTTATGGTGGAGATTGGATGAGAGTGATAGGAGAGTGATTATCTTTGGGTGAAATTGAGGAGATAGATGTATGTAAGGTAAGATAGGGAAAGTTGTCTTCATGAAATATGACATGGCGAGAGATGTGTATTTAGATGTTTGAAGATTGAAGCAACGATACCCTTTGTGTGAGGAGATGGTTACATGTAGTTGAACATGGATGAAGTTTGTTAGGAGATAGTGGACGAAGCCAGAGATAACATAGACAACCACATGTTTTGAGATGAGTATAAGAGGGTTGGTGACCGTGTAGAAGATTGAATGGGTTGTCGAGATACAAGGTTTTGGAAGGAAGTCTATTAATGAGGTAATTGGCTGTTAGTTGGGCTTCCAACTATAATTTGAGTGGGAGATGAGAGGCATGTAGAACTGTACGAGTTGTTTCAATAAGATGCAGATGTTTGCGCTCAGCAGTTCCATTTTGTTCAGGAGTATATGGGCAACTCATTTGATGTTGGATACCATGTTGAAGCAAGAGGTTTTTAAAATTGTGAGATGTATACTCACCTCCACCATTAGATAGGAGAGTTTTAATGTGAGCATTAAATTGAGTTTTAACCATATGTAAGAAGTGTTGAAATTTTTGTATGGTTTCAGCTTTTGTGTACATTGGGTAGAGCTAGAGCCATGAGAAACGAGAGAAGTCATCTATAAAAACAGCATAGTAATTGTAGCCATTTAAGGATGATATGGGTGCGGGACCCCAAACATTTGTATGAATAATTATAAATGGAACTGAAGTTTTCATTTCATTGATAGAAAAGGGTAGTTTGTGGCTTTTGACCATATTACATGAGTTACATAAAAAGGTAGAACTACTAGAAAGACATATAGTAGAATTTTTCCTAGCTAAGAACTAAAGTAGTTGATGATGCGGGTGTCCCAATCTTGCATGCCAGAAAGAAGTAGAAGTCTTGGTAGTCTGTAGAGTAAAATTTTGTGGAGATGGAATGATATAGAGACCGTAATGCGTCCGACCTCTAAGGATTGGTTGATGAGTCAGGTTGTCCTTTATTGTGAAGCCAATGGAGTCAAAGCAAATAGAACATTTGTTGTTAGTTGCGAGTTTGTGAATGGAGATTAAATTATGAGTTAAAGAAGGGACATGAAGTACGTTTTGAAGATATAGCTTCTATGGGGTGTTGGGTAAGGGAAGAAGACCTTGACCACTTGAGTGAATTGGAAGGGATGTATCATTTGCAATGGAGATGCTTTCACTGCTTGCATATGGTAGAGGGTGTTGCAGATGAATGACATCAGACGTTAAGTGTGATGAAGCCCCAGAATCTAAGTACCAGTCGGTCGTTGTGGTGTTTTGTTCTGATGGTTGAGTGATGAGTGCTCGAGGAGGTCCTGATGGTGAGTAATTTAGGTTGCATCTATGCCAACAGTGAAGGGAAATATGACATGTTTTGCCACAAATTTGGCAGATTGGATGAGCATTGTTTGAAGTTGGCTGAGGACGATTGTTGCTGTTTTTTGGTCTTGGTGAGTATCCTCTTCCATGATAACTTCTTCTGTTTCGACTGGATCTTCCTCTTCCGGAGTAGAGAGCCAAGTTGTCTGTAATTGGAGCAGTATCGCATTGGAGCTCATTGTTACGTGGATCTCTTCGCTGCAGAGAAGTGAATACAGTGTATCCAAGGTAAAATGCAATGGTATGGTGCGGATGGTAGTCTTAAAAGAGTTATAAGCAGGTGGTAAGCCGTTTAGTATGTATAAAATTATATCCTCTGTATCGACGTGTGATCTGGCAGCGGCGATACTGTCAACTAATTGCTTTATGCGAGAGAGATATTGTGTCATTGTAGGATTTTTCATCTGAATATTGTGCAGCTCATTTTTAAGCTGTATCATTCTCGATCTATTGGCGGGTTGCAGACGGCTCGCTAAGGTGCTCCAGATTTCGGCTGTTGTGGAGAGATGAAGAATATAGGGAAGCACTGATGATGAAATCATGGAGAGGAGAGCTGCTACCAGGTTTTGATCAATTAAAAGCCAAAGTTTAAGTTCGGGATCGGAAGAAGATCCGCTGGGGCGAGTTTGTTTTCCGGTGAGATAGCCGTCAAACCCGTTTGCAACGAAGAGTTTGTACACTTGCAAGCTTCAAATAATGTAGTTATCGTTTGTAAGCGGTAAATTGACTATATATTTTAGATTTGTCATTATAAACTTCAACGGACCTGGTATAGTGAAGTCCGCCATTGCCATCGACAAAGAAGAAGCCTGTGGAGTTGCAGATGTGGCGGAACCTTGTTCGGCCATTGAAGAGAAGTTGTGGAGCTTATAGCTCTGATACCATGAAGCAACCTGCAATTTAAAAAACTAAACCAAAGAAGAGAATAACAGAGAAGAGAAGAGAAGAGAGGTTTAGAGATGAAATCTGTTTGTGAAAATGTATTCCGTTTTGCTTCAACATTGTTCTTGTGGGTATACATAGAGGAACCAATGTTCAGTTAGTTACAAATATCTGTGAGTGATTTGCTAAGTAGTCCATTTGTAATTGTGGCCATGAGCTGAAATGATTCCCTGTCGCGGGTAGTAGAGCAGCCTTGATAAGAAGGCTTGTTTATGTTTATAGCTTATCATTGTTGCTAACACTGGTTTGATCGGTTCAGGCCAAACCGTATCAGAATCTTAATGCATCCAAGTTGCATGTAGTTGGGACAATTAGGGCATGCAGATCTCTGGGCTGACACACATTGTAGTAATCATTTATCATGGCATAAGATTGAAGTGCCTGGAGTTCATTTCCTCGTGTTCTCTGTGTTTTGTATCATGTAGAGCATATGGGACAGATGTTGGTGTCCTTGAAGCACTGTCATTGTTATACTTGGTTAATGTTTGCAATGGCATGTGTATGTTTGAATGTTAATTTGATCTTGGGCCATGATTTTTAACTTAAGCTTTCTGGCCAATTTCTAACTGGTGCTCAACAATTTAGTTGTTTTTAGATAAAGGAAAACAATGGTTGTTCATAACCAGACAGTGTTTCCCACTGTTTTAATGGCATAAAGTAGAACGGGCAAATGTTGATGTTGTAAGAACTATAAATGATGTATTAATGCTTGCAAAGTCGTTGGTATCGTGCATAAGTAGCAAGCTGGAATATAAAGTTAATAATGGGCCACAACTTTAATTAAATTTTATTTTTTAAGTCAGATAGCCAATGTTAATTAATTATTTAATTATTTTGAAACAAAGGAATGCAATTTTACTGTTGAATACAAAATGAAGCATAAATCAACTATATGATTTGAAGCATATAATCATGCTAGAATCTATAATTTGTTGCCACAACCTGGCATGTTGAAGCCAATACAAATATATCTATTTGCCAAGCTAGATCTTCTCTATAAACAATTCTTCTCGCAAAATAACTCTTTCTTTTGAAAAATCCATTTGAATCTCTTTATTTCAAAATTTTCAAGCAATTCATCATATTAACTTGTTTAACAAATGAATGTGTTCTTTTATTCTTGCTTGAAATTCCAAGAAAAAAAAAAGTTTTTCCATCATGCTCATTTCAGGTTTCTTACTCATTGTAGATGAGAACTCATGACGCTGAGATATTGTTTAGTTCTAAGATTTGAGATTGCTTACCTATCATCAACTCATTAGGATGACTCTTAGCATATTTCAATTTTTAGACAAGAAGTCTTCTTTCTTATCTTCCAAACATAGTTTTCGATGGCATTTCTAATAGTATCAATCAAGTTTTTTTTTTTTTTTTCCAGTTATCATATCTATTAATTAACACTACTGTTGTCAGGTTCCAAGTCTTGGATGAGAAAAGTGGAGGATTGTGTTAGGTAGTCGACAGCCAGCATAAAACTTGTCGAATAATTATGATATGAATCCTTTAAGAAATTATGTTAATGCTAGGGCGTTCCCTAGAAGCGACACGCTGTATGACCTGAATACAGTGACAAGTGTGCTAGGGCTGCTGCACCGGCGCCCGGGTGCAGTGTTAAATAGGCAAGGGTTCCCACATCAAGGACGAATGTGGGCAAAGAAGCTAGTCCGTGAAACTAAAATTAGGATAGGATCTTGGAATATAGGTTTCTTTACAGGAAAATTAATGGAATTAATAGATATTATGATTCATAGGAAGATAAATATTTTGTGCATTCAGGAAACTAAATGGGTTGGAGAGAAAGCTAAGGAAATTGATAGTTTAGGATTTAAACTTTGATATTCGGGTAGGAGTCGTACTAGAAATGGTGTATGTATTATTATAGATAAGAGTTTGAATTATAATGTTATAAAAATTAATAGGATTGGAGATAAAGTTATAGCTTTAAAGATTATTGTTGATGATAAGATTGTTAATATTATAAGTGTTTATGCTCCTCAAGTAGGTTTGGATATGAGTTCTAAATTAAATTTTTGGAATGACTTAGAAGAATTATTACAAAAGATACCTCTAGAAGAAAGAGTTTTTATTAGAGGAGATTTAAATAGACATATTGGTAGAGAGGTAGATGATTTTAAAAGCATTCATGGTGGCTATGGTTTTGGAACAACAAATGAAGGTGGCAAGATCATATTAGATTTTTGTTTAGCTTATGATTTTTCAATTGCTAATACCTTATTTAAGAAAAGGAATGAGCATCTCATCACTTATAAAAATGGATATAGTACAACTCAGATTGACTATTTTCTTATAAGAAAATTAGATCGTTTAGATTGCAAAGATTGTAAAGTTATTCCGAGTGAAAATTTATGTACCCAACATCGATTATTAGTTTTAGACTTTAAGATTAAGGGACAAATAATAAAAAATAAAGTAAAACAATATTCTAGGATTAGATGGGCGCATTTAAAGAATGTTAACAAAAATATTTTTGAGAGTAAGGTTTTAGATATTAAGATTTTATTTGTGCATATGGATGCTAATGTTATGTGGAAAAAAGTAGCTAGTGATATTAATAATATTGCAAAAGATGTGCTTGGAGTATCAAAGGGAAAAACTCTTAATAGTAAAAATAGTTGGTGGTGGAATCCAAATGTGCAAAAAAAGATTAAGAATAAGAAGATTTGTTATAAAATTGGTTTAATTTTAAAAATTCAGATAATTGGAAAAGATATAAAGATGCTCGTAAGGAATCTAAGAAAGCAATATGTGATGTAAAGACCTTAGCTTTTAGTGATTTATATAATATATTAGATACTAAGGAGGGAAAAAGATATATGTATAAGTTAGCCAAGCAAAGAGATAGTAGTAAAGATTTAGTTCAAGTGAAGTGTATTAAGGATAAATATCAAAAAATACTTTTCTTAGAAGTTGATATTCAACAAAAGTTGATGAGATATTTTGCTAAACTTATTAATGAAAATTGTGATAATAAAATTGACTATTGTGACCTTAGCACCCTAAATGAAAATAAAAATTTCTGTTTTTATCGATGTATTAGTAAAACCGAAGTTAGAGAGGCTTTAAAGAAAATGAAGGGTGGAAAAGCTGTTTGACCTGATGATATTCCAGTAGAGGTGTGGAAATGCTTAGGAGATGAAGGAATTTCTTGGCTTACTAAACTTTTTAATACTATTTTGAAAACTAAAAAGATGCCAGATGAGTGGAGAATGAGTGTGTTAATTCTTATTTTTAAGAATAAAGGTGATGCACAAGATTGTGCGAATTATAGAGGAATTTAATTAATGTGTCATACTTTAAAACTATGGGAGCGAGTTATGGAGCATAGGTTGCGGCGTGATACTAATGTTTCTCAATTTGGATTCATGCCGGGTATGTCGACTTTGGAAGCCACACATTTATTACGAGGTTTGATGGAGAAATATGGAGAAAATAAAGAGGATCTACATATGATATTTATTGATTTAGAAAAAGCATATGATAAAGTGCCAAGAGAAGTGCTATGGAGAATTCTTGAAAAGAAAGGAGTTAATAATGCTTATATTCAAATCATTAAAGATATGTATGCAGGAGCTATTACTTGTGTTTAAACGCAAGGTGGTTTGACCAAGTATTTCCCTATTTCGGTTGGGTTACATCAAGGATCAGCCTTAAGCCCATATCTTTTTGCTTTAGTCATGGATGTTCTCACTAGACATTTGCAAGAGGATGTACCTTGGTGTATGCTTTTTGCTGATGATATTCTTCTTGTTGATAAAACTAGAGAGGGAGTTGAAAGTAAACTTGAATTATGGAGGTCAACATTAGAGACTAAAGGTTTTCGCTTGAGTAGATCTAAAACGGAATATATGGAGTATAATTTTAGTAGTAATATACCTAGTGAAGGGTTTGTGACTTTGGGAAATCAAATCATTAATAAGAGTACACGTTTTAGATATCTTGGATCTATTGTTCAGAGTGATTGTGAAATAGATGGGGATATTATCAGCAGAATTCAAGTTGGATGGTTGAAGTGGAGGAATTCATTGGGTTTGTTGTGTGATAGAAAAGTACCCCTCAAACTTAAGGGAAATTCTATAAGATGGTAGTGAGGCCTGCAATGCTTTATGGTGCTGAATGTTGACCATTAAAAGAGAAGCATAATACTAAGTTAAGTGTGACAGAGATGAGGATGCTCAGGTGGATGAGTGGCTTTACCCTTAGAGATAGGATACGAAATGAGCATATACGTGAAAAGGTTGGAGTAGTTCCAGTAGAAGATAAAATTAGAGAGAGTCACCTTAGATGGTTTGGTCACATAAAACAGCGACCTTCCATTGACCCGGTTAGGAGAGTAGAGGTATTAGATTTGACTTATGTTAAGAAAGGTAGAGGCAGACCTAAAAAGACTTGGTTAGAATATATTAAGAATGACCTTTATTTATTCGATTTAAACGAGAATTTGACTTTTAATAGGACACAATGGAGAAAAAGAATTTATGCAGCTGACCCTACATAGTGGGATAAAGGCTTGATGTTGTTGTTGTATCATATATATTAATTCTTCTAAATCATATTTCTCTTATTAAAAACTCTATGCATTCTCTACCAAAATTCGAATATCTCAGGAAACAATTGTCACCCAATTTACTATTATTTTTTTATATTATTCTTTTCCATTATTCTGTAAATAACATTCAATCAAAAAACAAATAAATGTTTAATATTTGTTTTTTTTCTCTAAGCAAATCATGTGGCATCCTTTTCAATATTGATCTTAAATTTACTCTATTAGCAAGTTTTATTCATTTTTTCTAACCACAACTATTATAGTTCTACGACATTAATCTTGTGAATTCAATTGTTATTCTATTATTTTCCTTCATAACCTCATTATTTTGAGGAATTTGATAGGGAATACTTGAGTTCGCAAGTAATCCTAACGGATTTACTTAAGTTCGCAAGAAACCCTAGCAATAATTGGTTCAATATAGCAAGAAAAAAAACAAGAAACTTGGACAAATCAATCTAGAAACGATAGATTGCGATAGTGGAAACAAAGCAAAGCAAAACTCAAAGCATGATATAATTGATCTTCAATTCGAGAGGAGGATCGTCTCTCCCAATCTCTAGATTGTAGATCTTGAGCCTAAGACACCAAGGAACTCTCCAAAAGAACAACTAAAATTATGCATGCCCTAACCTTAGCCTCTCATCCTCTTTAAATACATTCTTACTAATTAAAAGCTTCCTAATATAATTTTATTTCAAATTGCTCTCTTGCATGAACCGCCCCCTCCTCTCTCTCTGGTTGCCGCCCAAGGAGGTAGGACCCACCCACTTAAGTAATGGGTTTAAGAGGAGGTGGCCTAGTCCGCCTCCTGTATGTCCGAACCAACCCCTCACATAATTGTAAGAGTTAAAAATTTATGTTTGATTCTATTTCGTTACATTAATCCCCAAATAATTTATGTTCAATTTCTCTTTCATGATTTTGTTAAATCGTAGAACTATAACTTTCTTGCTCTCTTTGTATGCATTTTGCAAATTTTTTAAAATATCCAAAATGCATAATTTATGTTTGCTAAGAAAATTATCCATTGATATTTAGACAAAGAGCCAGCCTTCACCTGATCCCAACTCAAGTGCTCACTTGAGTTCAAATTGTTCAAGCCATTAATGCTTAAGTCCAGAGTACAAGTTCACGGGATTTTGTTTAATTCATCTCATTTTCAAATTGAGTTCAAGTTTGAATTCACTCGAGTCCGAGTTAGGTGCACAAGTTCATAGGTCCCTTGTATTCAATCCGATTCGAGTTCAAAGTATATGTTCAAATGCTTGTTCGGAGTCTTCTGAAGTCCTTGCAAGTTCAACTGAATGCTCAAATTGATTTGAATTCTGGTTCCAGTTTGATTTTATTTCATTTGGGTTTGACCTTTAGAAATTATTTAAATTTTGTTCAGGTTTAGGTCCACAAGTCCTCTGTTCATTTGAGTCTAAGTTCTATGCTTTCAATTCAAGTACGAGTCCTTTGTTGTCCTTCGTATTGCTACTCAAATGATGTCTTCAAATTGTTCAAGTCTTGTGTACTTCAATGAAAATTTCGGCAGCACCCTGGCATATCCCCCGTTTGGGGGAAATGTAGGGGAGCTGGGCCTTCCCACTACGCTACTCGAGCGTGTATGGTAGGTGTCCTTAGACACCGCGGCCGTACATCTTTTCATCCCACCACGCTATAAGAGCGTGTATGGGGCCTTCTACGGTACTCGTACAAGAACATGATAGGTACCACTTGAATATTCCAAGTGATTCCTATCGGATTTTCGCCAAAACACAAATATTCCGCTGTTTTCAATAGAAAACAGCCACCAAAAAGTGGAAAAACTGAGAGAATAGGGAGAAAACGTTGGGAAAAAATAGCAAACAATTGTATTCCACTAGTAGACGATCAAAATCAAAGCAAGATACAATGTTCTTCAATTCGAGAGGAAGAACAACTCTCCCACAATCTCCGGCAACGTCAAGAGCCCAAGCAAGAAAACCTAGAACACAAAACTCTTTTCAAAATCAAGATGACAACCTAATCCCCTCATAACTCCCTATTAATACAATCTAATACAAAATAAAAGCAAAAGGACTTCTCTACCCTTCCTTCTCCCTCCAAAAATACTTAAACCATGTTTGAATTGCAAGCGGACCCCACCCCAGCCCCCTTTCCTCCTTCCGCCTGGTCTCTGGGCCATCTCCGCCTGGAGAAAACTCGGACCGGCTGGGCCGGTCCAGGTTGAGCCGGTCTAGGCTGGACCGACATAACATTATCCCCCTCCCAAAGTATCACCTTGTCCTCAAGGTGGAAGGCAGGAAACTGCACTGCAATCCTCTCCAATGGCTCCCATGTGGCCTCATAATCTGGGAGGCCGCTCCACCTAATCTTCACTTCCTTTTCCCCCTTTTCATTGATGCGCACTCCTTCGACCGCTAGAGGCTCCAGTGTCACTTCCATGTCTTCCCTCAATGTGCTGGGCAGCTCTGGGCTTACTGCATGCTCCCCCACCACTTTCCTCAACTATGATACATGAAAAACGGGGTGTATTCTAGCTGTTGGAGGAAGCCTCAATCTTTATGCCACCTCCCCGATTTTCTCCTCCACTTCGAAAGGGCCAAAATATCTTGCTGCTAGCTTCTCATTTCTCCTCTGGGCTATAGTTCCTCTGCCTGTATGGTCGGAGCTTCAAGTAGACCTTGTCTCCAACTCCAAATTGTATATCCCTCCTTTTACTGTCCGTCTGTTTCTTCATAATCTGTTGGGCTCTGAGAAGATGCCTCTTGAGGTCGTCCAACACTTGATCTCTTTCCTTCAGCTGCTGATCCACTGCAGATACTGGAGTACTCCTATGGCCGTAGTGTACCAGGTGTGGGGGGTCTCTTCCATATAACACCTTAAAAGGTGTCATCTTGGTAGCCGAGTGAGAGGAGGTGTTGTACTAGTATTCTGCCCAGGCCAGCCATTTGGCCCACTGCTTCGGTGTCTCAGACACAAAGCATCTCAAGTATGTCTCCAAGCTTCTATTCACCACCTCCGTCTGCCCATCAGTCTGTGGGTGATATGCTGTGCTCCTCTTCAATACTGTGCCCTGCATCCTAAATAACTCCCTCCAAAAATGGCTCAGGAACACCTTGTCCCTATCCGAAACAATAGACTCCGGTACCCCATGCAGGCGGACAATCTCTCTCACAAAAGCTGCTGCTACTGATACTGCAGTGTATGGGTGTCTCAAGGGAATGAAATGAGCATATTTACTCAATCTGTCAACCACTACAAATATGATCGTGTACCCTTCTGATTTTGGAAGCCCATCAATAAAATCCATAGTAATCTCCTCCCAAACCTTCTCTGGTAGGGCCAGAGGCTGTAGTAATCCCCCTGGTGCCATCGTTATGTACTTGCTCCGCTAGCAGGTGTCACACTTAGCCACCATCTTCTCTATGTCTTTCCTCATCCCTTTCCAGTACAATTCAGCAGCAATTCAGCTATAAGTTTTCTGCACTCCTGAATGCCCTCTTATGGCACTCCCATGAAACTCCTGTAGAAGATGGGGAATATGAATGGAAGACTTAGGAATCACACTCCTTCCCTGATAGTACAGCCTTTCCCCCATAACTGTGTAGCCTGGGTGGCTGTTTTCATCTGAAAGCACTTCTTCTTTGATTCTCCTTAGTTCCTTATCCTGGATGCTCTCCTCTTTGATGGCTCCCCAATCAATCAGAACCGGTACTGATACAACAATCCCCTGGAGCTCCCCCATACAGCGTGATAAGGCATCCGCTGCCTTATTCTCTAGTCCTGGCCGATAGTGGATCTCAAAATCATATCCGAGCAGCTTGGACAACCACCTCTGATGCTCCTCTGTGACCATCCTCTGCTCTAGCAAGTATTTCAGGCTCCTCTGATCAGTCCTGACAATAAAATGTCTGCCCAATAAATAAGGTCTCCACTTTTGGATGGCCAGTACAATCGCCATCAGCTCTCTCTCATAGACCGACTTCAGCCTAGCCCGGGACGACAGTACCTGACTGAATTAAGCTATGGCCCTGTGGTTCTGCATCAATACTGCTCCCAATCCGTAGCCTGAAGCATCTGTCTCCAACACAAACACCTGGTTGAAGTCTGGCAGAGCGAGCACTGGCACCGTTGTCATGGCCTTCTTAAGCTTCTCAAAAGCCTCAGAAGCTGCTTCCCCCCATAAAAAATTGTCCTTCTTCAACTGCTCAGTCAGTGGTCCTGCTATGGTACTGTACCCTCTCACGAACCTCCTGTAGTAGCCGGTCAGTCCCAAAAATCCTCTGAGCCCCTTCAAGGACTTGGGTTGAGGCCAGGCCAGCATTGCCTCTATCTTGGATTGGTCTGCAGCCACTCCCTCCTGGGATATCACGTGTCCCAGGTACTCCACTTGTGCCTGAGCGAAGTCGCACTTCTTGAAATTGGCCTTCAGCTGATGCTCCCTTAGCACCCCCAACACCACTCTCAGGTGTTCTAGGTGTTCCTCCTTAGTCCTGCTATAGATGAGAATGTCATCAAAAAATACCAACACAAACCTGCGAAGGTGTGGCTTGAAGATCCGGTTCATCAATGCCTGGAATGTCGCTGGTGCATTGGTGAGGCCAAAAGGCATCACTAGAAACTCGTAGTGGCCCTCATGAGTCCTGAAGGCTGTCTTCTGCACATCTTCCTTCCTCATCCTGATCTGATGATAGCCTGACTTCAGATCAATTTTGGTGAACAAAGCAGCTCCATGCAGCTCATCCATCAACTCGTCAATCACAGGGATGGGAAACTTATCAGGCACTATCTCTTTGTTGAGAGCTCTGTAGTCAACACAGAACCTCCAACTCCCATCCTTCTTTTTCACCAGCAGAACTGGGCTAAAGAAAGGGCTCACACTGGGCTGAATGATCCCCCCTTCTAGCATTTCCCCCACCAATTTTTCAATCTCATCTTTTTGCACGTGAGGGTATCTGTAAGGTCTCACACTGATAGGGGAGACTCCCTCTTTCAGGATGATCTGATGCTCCCGCTCTCTGTCAGGTGGGAGTCCCACCGGAGGTTGGAACACATCCTCGAACTCCTGTAGAAAGGGCTGAACCAACGCAGGAATGATTTTTTCTTCCCCCTCCTGTTGATCCTCCAAGCTTTGCAACTCCACCAGGAAACCTCCTCCTTCCTCATGGATAATTTTCACCATCGACCTGAGTGACACTCCAGCTCTGGACAAACCTGGTTCCCCCCTCAGCTTCACCCTCTTGCCTTCTACCATCAGTTCCATCACCATGGTTCCCCAGTTCACCTTGGTTTCACCCAAGGTCTGTATCCATTTCATGCCCAAAATGACATCGGTGCTATCCAACCTCAGGGGTAGGAAATCCTCCACCACCCTGATCTCCTGTAGGCTCATCTCCACCCCCTTGCAGATCCCCGTGCTAGACTCAATCTTTCCTGTCCCCATCATCACCCCATAACTGTCTGTCTCAGTAGGCTCCATCCCCAGCTCCTCCGCCACCTGGGTGGATATGAAATTGTGGGTTACCCCACTATCGATCAGTACTACTACCTCCCTCCCATGGATATTCCTCTTCACCTTCATGGTATGACTAGGAGTAAATCCCATCACAGAATTGAGGGATACCTCGGCCACCTCCAACTGGGGGTCACTCTGCTCCTCATCAGAGTCATCACCCTCCTCAGGCGCCTCGTCTATATAGACGGTGAGAGCCCAAAGAGCGCGATCCTTGCATCTGTGCCCTGGAACAAACTTCTCCTCACATCTGAAACAAAGGCCCTTGGCCCTCTTCTCCTGCATCTCTTCTTCAGTCAATTTCTTGAAGCTTCCTGCAGTTCTAGTCACCCCGCTCTTCTCCTTTCCACTCTCTCTAGGGGCACTAGGGCTTGGCCCTTTTGGAGCCAAGTAAGTGGTAGTTGTCCTTGGGTGACCTCCTGAGTGGTTGTTCCGCCAACTTCGAGCGTTGGTCTTCTGGTTCTCCACCAGCTGAGCCAACTCCATTGCCTCCCTCAGGTCTCTCGGTTTCATGACCTTCACAGCATCCCTAATTTCTGGCTTGAGCCCTTTCATAAAGTTCCCCCCCAATGTGCTGTTCGATAAGCCCTCCATGTCGCCCACCAGACTCTCGAATTTCTTTCTGTATTCCTCCACTGTCCCCTCTTGAGTGAGGGCATAGAACTGCTCAGAGATCTCCCATGGGCTGCCCCCCCTGAATCTCTCTCTGATGGCCTCCTTGAAATCCCTCCACGTTCTCACCGGATCCCACTTATCCATGTACTTGAACCAGGCAAAAGCCGCCCCTTCTAAGCACATGCTAGCAGCCATCAATCTCTCCTCCTCCATAAGGCCATTCACTGCAAAGTACCTTTCCACCTTGTGGATCCACTCATCCACATTTCCCTCTTCGAAGATAGGCATTTTCAACTTCCTGGCCCTCGTGTCCATCCCGTATGCTCTGTTCCCCCCATGGCCTCCTCTTTCCCAGGCAATGGGGTCTTCCCAAGTTCCTCTTTCTCCATATCGGGGCTCATCCTCCCTCCTCGGCCGTCGATAGCCATCTTCCCCTCGCGCTCCGCCATGGTGGTTATGGATCCCCCATGGCCGGTCCACTGGGTCGGGCCTCTGACGACGCCAATCATCCTCTCTTTCTTCCCTGAAGTCTCTCCTTCTTTCGTGCTCTTCCCTCCTGATGGACTCCCGATGTAGCATTCTTCCGTTGCTACCACGCAGTTCCACCTCATCTTCCCCTTCCGGATTTGCCTTCTCCTTACCCTTGCTCCCACTACCTTCTCCTCTTTCCTCCGCTGGCACAGCTCTTGCTTGCCCTTCCAACAACTTTTTCATCATCTCCTCCAATGCAATGAATTTCCCTTCCATATTCTCACTCAACGTCGCCATCTTCTCCTCCAGATCCGCCTTAAATTGACCCACTTCGGTCTCCAAGACTTCTACACGTTTAGATGCCATGGGAACCAAAAATGGTCTCCGGATCCCTTCCGAAAAGCAAAAATCTGCAGCGAAACAGTGGAAAACAGCCCCCCACCGTCCGGATCTTCGCTCTGATTCCAATTTGATAGGTACCACTTGAATATTCCAAGTGATTCCTATCGGATTTTCGCCAAAACACAAATATTATACTGTTTCAATAGAAAACAGCCACCAAACAGTGGAAAAACTGAGAGAATAGGGAGAAAACGTTGGGAAAACAATAGCAAACAATTGTATTCCACTAGTAGACAATCAAAATCAAAGCAAGATACAATGTTCTTCAATTCGAGAGGAAGAACAACTCTCCCACAATCTCCGGCAACGCCAAGAGCCCAAGCAAGAAAACCTAGAACACAAAACTCTTTTCAAAATCAAGATGACAACCTAATCCCCTCATAACTCCCTATTAATACAATCTAATACAAAATAAAAGCAAAAGGACTTCTCTACCCTTCCTTCTCCCTCCAAAAATACTTAAACCATGTTTGAATTGCAAGCGGACCCCACCCCAGCCCCCTTTCCTCCTTCCGCCTGGTCTCTGGGCTGTCTCCGCCTGGAGAAAACCCGGACCGGCTGGGCCGGTCCAGGTTGAGCCGGTCCAGGCTGGACCGGCATAACAAAACACCAGTGGCTCTCCCCACCACGCTACATGAGCGTGTATAGGGTTTACTAGAGCGCGTATAGATGGTTCTCCGGTCCGCCGCAAACTTTGAAAATGGGATTTGGAACATTATACCTTGCATAGTAGTCGTCGGCGGTGCTGATGTCGAGGTCGAGGCAAGAGAAGGTTTCGTGGTACTCGAGGTTGTCCCCACCACACTATTAGAGCGTGTATAGGGCTTACCTACCTAGTCATATGTGTCGCACCGGGCTCCCTCCTACCGTGCTGCAAGAGCGCGTATAGGTGGTTCTCCGATCCGCCACAAACGCCGAGAATGAGATTTTAGAACATTATACATTTTGTAGCAGTCGTCGGCGGTGCTGAAGTCGAGGTCGAGGATTTTTCCCACCACTCTACAAGAGCGTGTATAGGGCTTACCTGTCTCGTCACACCTGTCGCACCAGATTCCCCCCCACCGTGTTACAAGAGCGCGTATAGGGGATCCACTGGCGCATCAAGTGCGTCGAGGGCAGGATTTAGAACTGAACCAAAAGGGATCCCCTCTTGCCTCTTCTTCTTCTATTCTTCTTTTTCTTCTACTCCCCTACTTTTTTGTAATTGATCATAATTAATAAAAAATAATTATAATTAATAATAATTAACTCTAATTAAAGATAATTAATAATGATTAATTATAATTAATAATAGTTTATTAAGATTAAAAAAATTAAATACAATCAATTTAAATTAATGATGATGAATCAAATTTTGAGTTAATAAATTATGATTAATTCATAACTAGTCATTATTAAAAATAATTAATTTAAGATTAATTAAAATTAATAATGATTAATTTAAATTAAGGATAATTAATCAAAATTGGAGTTGATTAATTATGATTAATATATTTAATCATTATTTAAAATAATTAACTTAAAATTAATAATTATTAATCAGAGTTGATAATAATTAATTCAAGATTAATGATAATTAATCATTATTAAAATAATTATTTTAGAATTAATTAAAATTAATAATGATTGATTATTATTATTAATGCTAATTAATCATTATCACTCGGGGCTAAGAATGTCAAATTAGAGATCTAAAGATATATTCTATGATAACAAAATTGTCAAAGGAATTAAAAGAACCTTGCCTCTCAAAATTCAGCCTTCTATCCAAATTCATCAAATCAGAATATCATACTATTTGCATTCACATATATATTAGTAATACAACAAAAATAAAGAGGGTAACTATGAAAGCATCAAGCACAAAGCTGATAAAAGTAATCACAAGATCATTTATGTATAGAGAAAATGTAAAAGATTTCATCGGATTCATAATCTTTGAAAATAGATTTAATAGAATAAGCTTAATTGTATCCGGAGCAAAACTTATGGTATTTACACTTATAAAAAGCTATTCGGATATGAAATGGAGTATTGATGCATATTTTCATAGCACACAATTACAACTTTTAAACCTGCTCTAATAGTTAAGCAACATGACTTCAAAACAACAAATAAAATAGAATAATAAAAAGGAGAGTGTCAGGTTGATAATGATTAATTAAGGTTAATTATAACTAATCATCATTAAAAATAATTAATTTAGAATTAATTAAGATTAATAGCAATTGAATATCATTAATGCTAATTAATTGAAAGTGATTATAATTAACTAAGATTGATAATAACAAATCATTATTAAAAATAATTAATTTAGAGTTAATTAAGATTAATAATGATTTATTATTATTAATGTTAACTAATTAAAACTGATTGTGACTACCTGAATCAACTCAAGGAATTTATATTTGACTTTAAACAGAAGATTGACTTTGAGCAGAATTCAAATCAGATTTAAAATATCTGCTCTCAAATGGAATTTGTTAAATCTCATAACCCAAAACAGCTCTTTCGAATCTGCTTTGAATCAAATTTTCTGAAATCAGATTTGAGCACCATTAGTTCTCATGGCAGTTAACCTTCAGTTTTTCTTATGCATCACAAATCTACAGGATTTGCTTAGAGAGCACGTAAATAAATAAGTAAATAAAAGAAATAAAACA
The DNA here is from genome assembly GCA_016618105.1 of Dendrobium huoshanense. Taxonomy (NCBI): domain Eukaryota; kingdom Viridiplantae; phylum Streptophyta; class Magnoliopsida; order Asparagales; family Orchidaceae; genus Dendrobium; species Dendrobium huoshanense. Next base: position 32,956,527 of record CM028347.1, read on the forward strand.
AAACAAAACAAAAAACTACCTTTACCGTGAGGAATCTTTTGTTAATTGTCGTTTCTCCCAATCAAAATGATATAACGCCCGATCACGCTAGAAAGGAACGTTGTCGGAGGAACAGGTTTACAAGCGTCTTGGAAGGATGTGCCTGAAGCTTGTAGCTTTGGGGAAGATTGGTGGTTCGGTTCGACGAGGTTAAACACAAGAGTTGATTAGGTGGAGCAACGAAGTAGAGCTACGGTTTGAGGCCGGTAAGAGCTTCGGCACAGTAGCCGGGTTCAACAAGGAAAAGAAACGTGGATTTTGGCTATTGAGTTGGAGTGGAGACGGACGGAAGACCGGACCGGGCAGCGAGTTTGTCTGGAGGTTGGAGGGCTTTGTGAATCGACTCAGAGAAGCAACACAAGTGGGTGGGGTTTCAGCAAGAATAGCTCTCGTTTTGCGCAAACTGAAGAATGACGGATCATCCCCATTCAATCAATTTAAGGCCTTTTTTATCCTTTCATGATGCGATCGTGCTTCCTCTTTAATTGACGACAAGCAAATCCCAAGAATCATGGGCAAGGGACGAACGAACATTGTGCAAGGCTCATCGGAGTCGTGGCTGAACGTCCTATTAACGGCGAGGTACTGTAGCGCATTAATATGATTTTGGAATGTTGCATTGATTTTGATTTTTTTTTAAATAATAAATATTATTATTACACTGAGATGATAATAATACTTATTTTTATTAGTAAAACATCATAAAGTTAAAATATGAATTCCTGCATTGATATTTTCGCTATTTCCTCGATGTTCCTGTTGGGTTGCATTGATTTTGCTTGCGTAATTTTCCTTGAGAAAATTTATAGTCCCTTTTGAATGTTGACGATGCTCCGAATGCAACGACAAAGTCCATTTTTATGTTCGGAGGTCATTTGGTTGACGTCGCGCATTATTTTTGTCGCCGATTTTGCTCTTTTCATGTGTGTATTTGGTATGTAGGTCAACAAATGCCCCTCAACAAAAGTGGTGTGCGTCTAGAACACGCCGTGTTTGTTGTGTTGCTGTTGGTTGCCGTTTGTAATTTTTTTTTCATGCATATATCCTTTTTTGCTACTGGTTTCCGACGCATTTTTACTCTTTGATATAGGAAATGTTTCGTTGGCGACGATCTGATGACGTCACTCCTGACGAGCCTAGTGAGGCCGCATTTGGGAGGCCTTTGATAGACATGATCCTCGGGGTATTGCTGACATTCGTGACAGACTTGAGCAACACGAGGATATGTTGCGGGGCTGCAACATTTTCCTCAGTTTCTTCTCACGTTCTCCCCTGCTTTTAGTTCTCTAGCCAGATTCCATAGCATTTGATAATCCTGCTGAGTGGGATACCAATATCAGATTGCAGTGTGGGGAGTACAACCCCGTGGACAGTACTATTGATCATATCAGTTGGGGCATATGTGATATTTTATAGCCTGCAGCATATACTCTTGACCCTGTAGGACGGTCGAGGTTATTGAGTCACTACCAGTTGCATTCGAAGACATTAGAGTGGCCACGTGACTCTTAAGTTGGGCAGGCACAGAGTCCTGTTGCTGGGTACGTTTGTTGGTGCAGATATGTGCTGAGGGCTCACAGATATACCCTTCAGGAGGTTGGCATTTAAGAGGCTGTATATGCCTCTCTATTTGACTTTGGACGGATTCCTTCTTCTTGGGCCCACAGATTGGTAGAGTTTTGGGATAGTGGCAGCAATTCTTGTTGGGTAGGGCCAGAGGAACTGATAGTGAAACTTTCAGATCTACAGGCAGTGTCAGGATTACCTATTGTTGGAGATCATTTTGAAGAGTGTATTCCTCCTAACGTGGAGCTGTTTTGTAGGGCACCTTCAGCAGATCGGAGCAGGAGGGGTAGATTAGTTTTGCCAGATGTTTACACAGCTCTCATTCGCTATTACCGTTAGGTGTACAGATCTTCTAGTTATCGATGTGCTCTAGAGCTGCCATGCCAGTGGACACTTGGGTTCGTAGCTTTCTTCTGGACAGTTGTTTTCTTAGCCACTTGGTTGTGCACTTTTGTTCTTCCATTTAGGGTGGGATCTGTACGTTGTAGTATTTTCCTAGCAGCCAATCAGTTTTCTCATGGGCGACGCCTTTCTTTACCTCCACCAGTGCTTGCTAGGATTTTCAGGACTCTTCGTGTAACTTCTGAGGCGAGTTCCCTTGAGATATGAGATCTGGTTTTACCGTGGTATTACCTGTACGGCTTGGTCCATCTACACATTAGAGGTACTTTTTCTTGCCTAGAGTGCCCTCAGTCTTTCTTGGAGAGGGGATACCCGACAGTCATGTAGTTGGCACAGGCTACCTCTACTTTGGAGTCAGAGCGAGTACGACTTTTCTTCTTAGCTCCACACCTAATTGTGGGCCGTTTTCATCAGTCAGATGTTGTTGGCTTGTTATCCTTCCTGAGAGAACAAGTTATTACTAACGAACTTGACAGACAGGTGAGATGTACTTTACTACAGAGTAGGAGCACTTTGAGAGCAGCTGAGTACTTTGCTAGCATGCGCCCAGGCTTCCTATGTCATCGTTCTGGCAACACTGTAATATTAGAGAGATATCTGCCGAATAGAGTTGCTCGTCGGTTTGGCTTCTCACAGGTTATAGTGTATGACGGACGGCCGCTTATTCCTGGGGTGGTAGATACTAGACACATGGACAGTGCTCCTTTAGATGTTCGATTCTATGCGGCTTCTGTAGTATGGTTGCATTTACTGAGATTTGGTACTGGTTCTACTTTCCGCATAGCTCCTCCCCACAGTCAGACTGGTGTTAGTTACATACACTTGACTTGGGTACGACTTTCTTTTGCCCCTTTTCTGGAGCGTGGTGCCTGGACATACAAGCATAGAGTGCGAAATTTGGGGTTATCAAGGGGACAGAGATCCTCGCGAGGCTCTTTATGGGCCAGGGATGATAGAGGTAAGTCATTTACTAATTTTCCCTTTTTCCTTATATCCGCATTTCATTTGTTGATTGGTAATTTAAATTTGCATGTTCTTTTAACTTCGATATAGGGAGCTACGATGATTGACACACTGTCACCGAGAGTACTACACCTTCTCCTGTTAGGGCGCGAGCTATAGATTTCGAGCCGCACCGTTTCGAGGCACCTCGATCTTCTTGGAAGCATTCAGGTTCCCGGCATGCTGAGCCTTCTCGTACTTCTGTAGATCAGATAACCAGTCCTATGTCAAAGCACTTTTTGACTCCCGAGGAGGTATCAGTGGGCCCTCGGATGTCTGTGGATGCACCGTTTCTCTTCAGGGGTTCTAGGGAGGACATTAATGGTTCTAAGATGTCAGATTTTACTGGATATAGTGCACCAAACCCCTTTTCAGAGTTCAGTTTTTAGGTGGACCCGTATGGGTCATTTTGGCCTGGAGAGATGTTCGGGGCTGGTGTACCTTCACCTCCAGATATGCCGTCGTACACACCTACTGTCTTGGACCTAGTGCCAGTTGTTACAACACCTTTCCCTGAGGCTCTTCCTGGTGACCCTGCTAGCAACTTCTCAGATACTCATTCTAGTGATTTTGCTAGCTCCTCAGGTATGTTGTTATTATATTATAACTTCGAATTTCACGCAATTTTTTATTAGTCTTTCCTCATGTTTATTGCTTTCGGGTTTCTTGTAGTGCCCGCAGGAGCAGATTATACATCGGAGATTCGTCGCCACGCTCCTGTAGCTTCTGACCCTTGGCATGGAGACATGTATGGCCATTATACACTTTTTTTACAGGACTTGATAGCTCGAGTGGATCCTGGATCACATGATTCCCTGGGGCAGTTCACTTCTACATCAAATTACACCCTTGGTTTGCTGGCACAGCTTGGGTTAGAGACTTCAGAGATGCAGTACTGGGAGACCTTATGCAGAGAGGCTGAGTTTTATATCTGGAGGTTACAGTCCCTTTCCATTATGCGCACCAGAGTTTCACTGCCAAAGTTACAGAAGAAGGTTGATGGACGCCGAGCAGTGGCAAATTTGGCACACGATGAGTTTGATAGGAGCACTGAGGCTCTTAGGAGACATCGTGAGAGTTCATCCAGTATGGCCGGTGAGATTGAGGGGTTGACTTCTCGTGTGATGGACCTTTGGAGGGACATTAAGGTAGTGATGTCTCAGAAGACAGACCTTCAGGAGGGACATGATTGACGTGAGCGGCTCATCAGAAGGGAGGAGCAGTGCAACCAGATGTTACGCCAGTGGTTGCAGGCTGCTGAGACTACACTGACTCGAGCTACAGAGGAGCTGCACACAGCTACGACTGTGTATCAGATTTTGGCTGAGGTTACTTCAAAGTTAGGGGACTTACGAGCTCCTCTCTCTTGATGTACTTTTCTCTTTTTGATCTTCCATGAGATGTACTATGCCATCTCCTTTTTTTTAGATGATGACATTGATTATTTATGTACTTTTTTTTTCTTCTGGTAATGTTTTGATAAAATTTTAAATATTTATTTGGGGATCTCGGCATGCAGTGCGATGTCGACTCGAATAAATATTTAAAATGCCCATGTTTCATAGGGACATTTTAAAATGGAATGAATTTGAAATTTTTAGATTTTAAATATTTATTTAGATATCTCAGCTCATAGCACGAGTAATAATGATTAACTCTGATTAATAATTATTTCAAGGAGTATTAGTCCTGGTGTAGAGAAGGCCAATCATCCCACACAGAAAAATTGGTGGCAAATTTGCATCCAACTGGGAAGGAACTTTCGTCTTCGAAAGGTGTACCAGGGAGGAGCTTATCAACTAATTGATCCGAATGGTCAGAGGCCCATACCGCCGATCAATGGCCGATACCTGAAGAAATACTATGCATGAAATTGCCCCAGAAAATATTATGTTTAATGTATTATGCTATCATACATGTTTGTTAGCACATATTCCATGTTTTGAAATTCTCTTGTGTTACGAGAATACATTTCAAAATCTCCCATCAGATTGGGGCATTTTAAATATTTATTCAGGTCGACATTGCGTTGCGTGCCGAGATCCTCAAATAAATATTTAAAATTTCAAAATTTCCAAAACTATTTTGCTCTAAAATGTCCCTACGAGATATTTGACATTTTAAATATTTATTCGAGTCGACATCGCGCTGCATGCCTAGATCCCCAAATAAATATTTAAAATTTTATTAAAACATTACCAGAAGAAAGAAAAAGTACAGAAATACTCAATGTCATCATCTAAAAAAAAGGGAGATGGCATAGTACATCTCATGAATGATTAAAAAGAAAAAGTACATCAAGAGAGACGAGCTCGTAAATCCCCTAACTTTGAAGTAACCTCAGCCAAAATCTGGTACTCAGTCATAGCTGTGTGCAGTTCCTCTATGGCTCGAGTCAGTGCAGTCTCAGCAGACTGCAACGCCTGACGTAACATCTGGTTGCGCTGCTCCTCCCTTCTGATGAGCAGCTCACGTCGATTATGTCCCTCATGAAGGTCTATCTTCCGAGACATCACTCCCTTGATGTCCCTCCAAATGTCCATCACACGAGAAGTTAACCCCTCAATCTCACCGGCCATGCTGGATGGACTCCCACGTTGTCTCCTAAGAGCCTCAGTGCTCCTATCAAGCTCATCGTGTGCCAAATTTTCCGCTGCTCGGCATCCATCAACCTTCTTCTGTAACTCTGACAGTGAAACTCTGGTGTGCATAATGGAAAGGGACTGTAACCTTCAAATGCAAAACTCAGCCTCTCTGCATAAGGTCTTCCAGTATTGCATCTGTGAGGTCTCTAACCCAAGCTGTGCCAGCAAACCAAGGGTGTAATTTGATGTAGAAGTGAACTGCCTCAGGGAATCAGGTGATACAGGATCCACTCGGGCTATCAGGTCCTGTAAAAATTATGTACAATGGTCATACATGTCTCCATGCCAAGGGTCAGAAGCTACATGAGCGTGGCAACAAATCTCCGATGTATAATCCGCTCCTGCGGGCACTACAAGAAACCCAAAAGCAATAAACATGAGGAAAGACTAATAAAAAATTGCGTGAAATTTGAAGTTAAAATATATAACAGCATACCTGAGGAGGAGCTAGCAAAATCACTAGGATGAGTCTCTGGGAAGTTGCTAGCAGGGTCACTAGGAAGAGCCTCAGGGAAAGGTGTTGTAACAATTAACACTAGGTCCAAGACAATAGGTGTGTACGACGGCATATCTGGAGGCTCTAGAGGTGAAGGTACACCAGTCCCGGACGTCTCTCCAGGCTAGAATGACCCATTAGGGTCCACCTGAAAACTGAACTCTGAAAAGGGGTCTGGTGCACTATATCCAGTAAAATATGACATCCTAGAACCATGAATGTTCTTCCTAGAACCCCTGAAGAGAAACGGTGCATCCATAGACATCCGAGGGCCTACTGATACCTCCTCGGGAGTCAAAAAGTGCTCTGGCATAGGATTGGCTATATGATCTACGGAAGTGCGAGAAGGCTCAGCATGCCGGGAACCTGAACGCTTCCGAGAAGAACGAGGTGCCTCAGAACAGTGCGGCTCGAAATCTATAGCTCGTGCCCTAACAGGAGAAGGTGCAGTACCCTCGGTGGCAGTGTGTTGATCATCGTGGCTCCCTATACCGAAATTAAAAGAATATGCAAATTTAAATTACCAATCAACAAATGAAATGCGGACATAAGGAAAAAGGGGAAATTAGTAAATGACTTACCTTTATCATCCCTGGTCTGTGAAGAGCCTCGTGAGGATCTCTGTCCCCTTAGTAACACCAAATTTTGCACTCTACACTTGTATGTCCGGGCACCACGCTCCAGAAAAGGGGAGAAAGAAAGTCGTACCCAAGTCAACTGTATTTAACTTACACCAGTCTGACTTTGGGTAGGAGCTATGCGGAAAGTAGAACCAGTACCAAATCTCAGTAAATGCAACTATACTGTAGAAGCTGCATAGAATTGAGCATCTAAAGGAATACTGTCCATTCTAGTATCTGCCACCCCAGGAATAAGCGGCCGCCCGTCATACGCTATAGCCTATGAGAAGCCAAACTGATGAGCAACTCTGTTTGGTTGATATCCCTCTAATATTACAGTGTTGCCAGAACGATAGCATAACAAGCCTGGGCGCATGCTAGCAAAGTACTCAGCTGCTCTTAAAGTGCTCCTACTCTATAGCAAAGTACATCTGACATGTCCGTCAAGTCCATTAGTAATAACTTGCTCTCTCGGGTAGGATGGCAAGCCAACAACATCTGACTGATGAACCACAGTGAAACGATCCACAACTAGGTGTGGAGCGAAGAAGAAAAGTCGTACTCGCTCTGACTCCAAAGTAGAGGTAGCCTGTGCCAACTGCATAACTATCAGGTATCCCCTCTCCTAGAAGTACTGAGGGCACTCTAGGTAAGAAAAAGTACCTCTGATGTGTAGGTGGACCCATCCGTACAGGTAATGCCACAGTAAAACCAGATCTCGTAGCTCAAGGGAACTCGCCTCGGAATCTACACGAAGAGTCCTGAAAATCGAAGTAAGCACTGGTGGAGCTAAAGAAAGGCGTCGCCCCTGAGGAAGCTGACTGGCTGCTAGGAAAATACTACAACGTACAAATCCCACCCTAAGTGGGAGAACAAAATTACACAACCACGTGGCTAAGAATCCTGCCAAAAGAAAATCCTCATCATTGCCTGGCAATGCGGGGGACCTGAAACCAACTGAAGAAGGCTCTGCAGTCTCCTATGCAGCAAAACTCTGGGTCGTAGGCCAAGCTCAAAAGGGTCATATAATGATGCGGCAGTGGTAGAAAAACAACTGTCCTGAAGAAAGCTACGAACCCAAGTGTCCACCGGTATGGCGGCTCTAGAGCACATCGACAGACTAGAAGATCTGTACACCTGACGTAATGGCGAAGGAGAGCTGGGTAAACATTTGGCAAAACTAATCTACCCCTCCTATTCCCATCTGTTGAAGGTGCCCTACGAAACAGCTCCACGTAAGGAGGAATACACTCCTCAAAATGTTCTCCAACAATGGGTAATCCTGACACTGCCTGTGATCTGAAAGTGTCACTGTCAGCTCCTCTAGCCCTACCCAACAAGTATTGCTACCACTGTCCCAAAACTCCAATTCGTGGGCCCCAAGAAGAAGGAATCTGTCTAAAGTCAAATAGAGAGGCATATACAGCCTTATAAATGCCAGCCTCCTGAAGGGTATATTTGTGAGCCCTCAGCACATATCTGCACCAACAAACGTACCCATTAACAGGACTCTGTGTCTGCCCAATTGAAGAGTCACGTGGCTACTTTAATGTCTTCGAATGTCGCTGGCAATGACTCAATAACCTCGTCCGTCCTACAGGCTCAAGAGTATATGCTGCAGGGTGTAAAATATCTCATATGCCCCATCTGATATGATCAATGGTACTGTCTACGGGGTTGTACTCCCCACACTGCAATCTGATATTGGTGATCAACTCAGCAGGATTATCAAATGCTACGTAGTCTGGCGAGAGAACTGAAAGTAGGGGAGAACGTGAGAAGAAACTGTGGAAAAATGTCGCAGCCCTGCGTAACATATCCTCGTGTTGCTCAAGTCTGTCACGAATGTCAGCAATACCCCGAGGATCATGTTTATCAAAGGCGACTCCTAAATGGCGGCCTCATTAGGCTCGTCAGGAGTGACGTCATCAGATCGTCGCCAACCAAACATTTCCTGTATAAAAGAGAGTAAAAATTCGTTGGAAACTAGTGGCAAGAAAGGCTATATGCATAAAAAAAATTACTAACGACAACCAATAGCAACACAACAAACACGGCGTGCTCTAAACGCACACCATTTTTGTTGGGGGAGCATTTGTTGACCCACATACCAAATACGCACATGAAAAGAGCAAAATCGGCGACAAAAATAATGTGCGACGTCAACCAAATGACCTCCGAACATAAAAATGGACTTCATTGTTGCATTGTCAACATTCAAAAGGGACTATAAATTTGCTCCAGGAAAATTAAGTTTGCAAAATCAATGCAACCCGACAGAAACATCGAGAAAATAGCGAAAATATCAATGCAAGAATTCATATTTTAACTCTATGATATTTTATTAATAATAATAAGTATTATTATCATCAGAGTGTAATAATAATATTTATCATTAAAAAAATCAAAATCAATGCAACATTCCAAAATTATATTAATGCGCTACATACCTCGCCATTAATAGGACGTCCAGCCACAACTCCGGTGAACCTTGCACAATGTTCATTCGTCCCTTGCCCACGATTCTTAGGATTTGCTTGTCGTCAATTAAAGAGGAAGCACGATCGCAGCATGAAAGGATAAAAAAGACCTTAAACTGATTAAATGGGGATGATCCATCATTCTTCAGTTCGTGCAAAACGAGAGCTATTCTTGCTGAAACCCCACCCACTTGTGTTGCTTTTCTGAGTCGATTCACGAAGCCCTCCAACCTCCAGACAAACTCGCTGCCCGGTCCGATCTTTCGTCCGTCTCCACTCCAACTCAGTAGCCAAAATCCACATTTCTTTTCCTTGTCGAACCCGGCTACTGTGCCGAAGCTCTTGCCGGCCTCAAACCGCAGCTCTCTACTTCGTTGCCTCCACCTAATCAACTCTTGCGTTTAATCTCGTCGAACCAAACCACCAAAGCTATAAGCTTTAGGCACATCATTCCAAGACGCTTATAGACCCGTTCCTTCGATGACGTTCCTTTCTAGCGGGATCGAGCATTATATCATTTTGATTGGGAGAAACGAAAATTAACAAAAGATTCCTCACTGTAAAGGTAGTTTTTTTGTTTTGTTTTATTTCTTTTTATTTACTTATTTATTCACGTGCTCTCTGAGCAAATCTTGTAGATCTGTGATGCATAAGAGAAAGCAGAAGGTTTAACTGCCATGAGAATAAATGGTGCTCAAATCTGTTTTCAGAAAATTTGATTCAAAGCAGATTCGAAAGAGCTGTTTTGGGTTATGAGATTTAACAAATTCCATTTGAGAGCAGTTATTTTAAATTTGATTTGAGTTCTGCTCAAAGCAAGCTTCTGTTTAAAGTCAAACATAAATTTCTTAAGTTGATTCAGGTAGTCACAATCAATTTTGATTAGTTAAGGTTAATAATAATAAATTATTATTAATCTTAATTAATTTTAAATTAATTATTTTTAATAATGATTTGTTATTATCAATTTTAATTAATTATAATCACTTTCAATTAATTTGCATTAATGATATTCAATTATTATTAATCTTAATTAATTCTAAATTAATTATTTTTAATAATGAATTAGTTATTATTTAATCTTAATTAATCATTATCAACCTGATACTCCCTTTTTTGTTAGTATATTTTATTTGCTATTTTGAAGTCATGTTGCTTGACTATTAGAGCAAGTTTAAAATTTGTAATTATGTGCTATGGAAATATGCATCAATACTCCATTTCATATCTGAATAGCTTTTTATAAGTGTAAATGCCATTAGTTTTGTTCCGAATACAATTAAGCTTATTCTATTAAATCTATTTTCTAAGGTTATGAATTCGATGAAATCTTTTACATTTTCTTTGTACATAAATAATATTGTGATTACTTTTGTCAGATTTGTGTTTGATGCTTTCATAGTTACCCTTTTTACTTTGTTATATTACTAATATATGTGTGAATGTAAATAGTATGATATTCTGATTTGATGAATTTGAATAGAAGGCTGAATTTTGAGAGGTAAGGTTCTTTTAATGCTTCTTGACAATTTTGTTATCATAGAATATATCTTTAGATCTCTAATTTGACATTCTTAGACCTGAGTGATAATGATTAATTAGCATTAATAATAATAATCAATCATTATTAATCTTAATTAATTCTAAATTAATTATTTTAATAATGATTAATTATCATTAATCTTACATTAATTATTATCAACTCTAATTAATAATTATTAATTTTAATTAATTTTAAATTAATTATTTTAAATAATAATTAAATATATTAATCATAATTAATTTTAATTAACCTTAAATTAATTATTTGTAATAATGACTAGTTATGAGTTAATTATAATTTATTAACTCAAATTTTGATTAATCATCTTTAATTTTAATTGATTATATTTAATTATTTTTAATCTTAATTAACTATTATTAATTATAATTAATTATAATTAATCATTATTAATTATAATTAATTATTTTTTATTTGAGTTAATTATTATTAATTATAATTAATTTTTTATTAATTATGATTAATTACGAAAAAAAGGGGAATATAAGAAAAAGAAGAAAAGAAGAAGAGGCGAGAGGGGATCCCTTTTGGTTCAGTTTTAAATCCCGCCCTCGACGCGCCAGTGGATCCCCTATACGTGCTCTTGTAGCATGGTGGGGGGGAATCTAGTGCGACAGGTGTGACAAGGCGGGTAAGCCCTACACACGCTCTTATAGCATGGTGGGGAAAATCTTCGACCTCAACTTCAGCACTGCCGACGACTGCTACAAAAGGTATAATGTTCTAAAATCCCATTCTCGGCATTTGTGACAGATCGGATAACCACCTATATGTGCTTTTGTAGCACAGTAGGAGGGAGCCTGGTGAGATGCATATGACGAGGTGGGTAAGCCCTATACACGCTCTTGTAGCATGGTGGGGATGACCTCGAGTACCATGAAACCTTCTCTTGCCTCGAGTTTGCGGCGGACCAGAGAACCACATATACGCGCTCTAGTAGCACGGTAGGAGGGAGCCCGATGCGACACATATTGCGAGGTGGGTAAGCCCTATACACGCTCTTGTAGTGTGGTGGGGAGAGCCACTGGTGTTTCTTATACGGGTACCGTAGAAGGCCCCATACACGCTCTTGTAGCGTTGGTGGGATGAAAAGATGTACAGCCGCGGTGTCTAAGGACACCTACCATACACGCTCGAGTATCGTGGTGAGAAGGCCCAGCTCCCCTACATTTCTTCCCAAACGGGGGATATGTCAGGGATGCTGTCGAAATTTTCATTGAAGTACACAAGACTTGAACAATTTGAAGACATCATTTGAGCAAGCAATATGAAGGACAACAGAGGACTCGTACTTGAACTGAAAGCATATAACTTGGACTCAAATGAATAGTGGACTTGTGGACCTAAACCTGAACAAAATTTAAATGATTTCTAAAGGTCAAACCCAAATGAAATAAAATCAAACTGGAACCAAAATTCAAATCAGTTTGAGTATTCAGTTGAACTTGCAAGGACTTCAGAAGGCTCTGAACAAGCATTTGAACATGTACTTTGAACTCGAACTGGATTGAATACAAGGGACCTATGAACTTGTGCACCTAACTCGGACTCGAGTGAATTCAAACTTGAACTCAATTGAAAATGAGATGAATTAAACAAGACTAACGTGAACTTGTACTCTAGACTTAAACATTAATGACTTGAACAATTTGAAATCAAGCGAGTACTTGAGTTGGACAACGAGGGAACTCAAACTACAAGAACATTTGTATGACCAATAGTAACTCAATGTCAGATGAAATACATTGATCCTTGTAAACAAATGTGGCTAAAGTGCGATGAATACAAACACCCGCGAAGCTCTTGTAAGGAAAGATATTGCAATATCCTCGTAACCAACATCGAGATACAAGCAAGTAACGCTACAAGACCTCAATGCATACAAACAAAGAATATACTGGACTCTTACAACAGTCTCTACGAGATTAGGTGCATCGTACCTGCAAGATCAACGAATGGTTTCAAAATGCATGAGTGTTCCCTACACGCATTGTTGAAACCTCCAATGCTAACAACATTGCTTATAGATTGAGCTGGCAATATTATCAATTGATAGTAGAATATCCATCCTTGCAAGCAAGTACGCCAAACCACCTAAGATTGGTGAAAGGTGGATATAATACTAGTGTAAATGGCTCTCCTACGAACATTTCTAGGAGGTCGTAGTGGATATAACGGGTTCCTGTAAATGAATACGAGCCTCTTGTGGATAACAACAATTGGATATATCGTACGTACAATGAACCACTGTGGGAACAAGTACAGATGTCACCCATAATAACGGTGATTGAGATGCTGCAAATTATGTCGGGTATGAAGGCAACTCGATGTACGAAAAAGGACACCCCCTCGTCAAGAACGGAAGGGATGTTTGAACAAATTAGAAACTAAACTTCCTGTTGTTTCAAAGTTTCTTTTTGGTTCTATCATTAGGGAGAAAATAGCTCTGACATTCACAAACACTGGAAATGACAAGTCTACTTATACTGATGATCTTAAAAGGAGTTCTTTTCAAATCAGCGGCCATTGACTTAAAGTCCAGAAAGACCTCTCCCCAGTGAATGAGAAAGGGGGAGTCAACATCAAGATTATGAGATGCCTCATGACAACCAGATCAACGTCGCCACCGGAATCTGCAATACTTATATAAGTAGACAGAAGGCGTCTACAATCTACAACACGTCACCACCGGATCTGCAACACTTATACAAGCAGACAGAAGGCGTCTACAATCTACAACATGTCGCCACCGGATCAGCAACACTTATACTAAGCGGACAGAAGGCGTGTATAAGCTCTCAAATGAAATATTGTGTGCATTCAAACTGGTAATTAACCGCACAACTAAAATATTTCAAAGTACCCTTGCATTTGCACTACAGTTTGTATACATATAGGTAATTACCCGCACAACTAAAATATTTCAAAGTACTCCTGCATTTGCACTATAGTTTGTATACACATAGGTACACTAAAGGGGAAAATACAATCTTGACTCGCATTGTCCCCAGCGTGAGCGTGTTATTGGTACACACGTGACACTTAGAGGATGCTTGTGCGGGTCTAATAAGTGAATTCAAGTTCGAACCTGATCCTTCTATACGAATCAATAGGAGTCGACAGAGGTTTGAACCTTCAAACAAATACACAGTTGTGGGGACCGGTGTATTTGTTTTAATATATTCATATTAGGCCTTCAAGGCCAATAATCAAGAAAATTTATAAGCAGCGGCACAAAGCCTACTAAATCCGATCCTGTTAAGCAGGTAAATAGGAGTAGATAAGGTTCAACCATCAGATAAATATGCGATCACGAAGTTGACCGGAATATTTATTTTATACATTCATATTAGGCCTTCAAGGCCTTTTAACAGAGTAAATTCACAAACAGAGACATAAAGCCTACGAGACCTGATCCTCCTAAGCAGGTAAATATGAGTAGACAGGGTTCAAAACATCGGATAAATATGTGATCACGAAGTTGACAGGAATATTTATTTTATATCATTCATATTAGGCCTTCAAGGCCTTTAACAAAGAAAATTCACAAACAAAGGCATGAAGCCCGAGAAACCCGCTGATCCTTTGTTGACAGCTCAACAGAGTTGACAAGGCTCATCTACAAATTATAAATATTTTTGAATGAATGACCCTAAACACCCCGATGATGACCGTGTGGAATGCTTATCTCAATCGGAGGAATTCACAAATATCTCCAAAATTCAAAATCTTCAAAAATCTCAATTCCAAGATATTTAAAATTGAAATTCAACTATCAAACACTTAAAGCAAAATCAATCCACCATCCGCAACAGTTTGTAGTGGTGGACAAATTAAAATCTACTTCAGCTCACAAAGAGTTAATGCCTAGTCGAAAATATCACTAGAATCCATTGACAAATAATCTCCTGCCAATAAGGACGTGGTACGTGTCTTCTAACAGGCGGTTTTGCCGCCAAATGGTACCGCAGGATAAATTGTTATGACCTGGGGCCCTTGAACCGAGTGGTTTTGCCGCCAAATGGCACCACAAAATACCGGTTATGGCCAGAGCCAATACGTTCTTTATTGACATCAAATCCTTGAGATATGAATCAATAGGATATGATCGATAGGGCACAAAGCCCTCTGTTAGCTAAGGTGGATTCAAATTTGTCCCCTTAAAAAAGCATTCCTCCTAGGTCTACAAGGTTCCCTTGAACGAAGCAACCCATAACTGCCGACAAGGTTCCTTTTGTCAGGTTAGGTCGACTACCTCCTCTGACTAAGTAGACCAGGGACAACGATGGCCCAGGATGACGGAACTATGGGATCTTGATCGGTCCATCATACATTCCCCTACTATCCTCTTTAAGTGTAAGATGGTGAAAATTTCTATTTTAAGTATTAAACCTTGAACCTCCAATATCCAAACTTTCCAAATTCTCAAATTCTAAACCCATGCTGCTATTATATATCGGATATCACGTATCTAAGGGTATGATGTATTCATTGACGACTAGCCTTAATCGAAAGTTGTCTCTCGTGATCGGGAGGGATAATTAATTATAGGGGCTTGCGCTTATAGGAAACCAGAACTCATATCATAAAGTCCTCACAAAATAAGGGCGAAATCTCTGGGTAGTGTCTTATCTACAAACTCATCTGTCTTCCAAAATTTACCCCGAAACTTAAATCCGTTAAAACTCCCTCGCAAAAGAAAAAGTAACAGTTGGGCGGAGGCCGGGGCTGAATTTTTGGAGCCCACAACATGCTCTTGTAGCATGGCGGGGAGAGTCGACTGTGTTTTTCAAATAGGTACTTTAAAGCCCTCATACACGCTCTTATAGCATGATATGATTGAAGATGTACGGCCTTGAGGTCATCCGACACCTACCATACATGCTCTTGTAGCGTGATGGGATGGCCCAATTTCCCTTAGCTTCCCTTAGACAGGGTAGACGCCGGGAGGCTATCAAAAATTCTGGTGAACAGGGGACATGGACTTGGACTTAAACTCGATTGAACATTAATTGAACTTGCAAACATTGAATTCAAACTTGAATGAACACTTACAGAGGACTTGAACTGAATGACAGCGAACTGGATACACATATTGAACAATAAGGACTTAAGACTTGCATTTGATTTGAACATCAAATGAGATGAATAAGGCGCTTGACATTGAACAAATAACAAGGAATTAGACCCAAATAATCTGAACCTAAATTTGAATTTAACAATATGAATTTGATATTAAAATTAAACATCAATAAGAATAAAGAATTTCGAAATTTGAAATAGAATGAAAGGAAACCAAATCCATAAATTGAATCATAAGATGATTGGAACTTGAATACCGTCGATGTTGTGTAGTTGTAAACAAATGCATCATAGTTCTTTACAATACCAAGAGCCAATGTGCAAGAGATATAAAAAATCCGCTGATCAATTCATATGATGAGGTTAATGGTGAATACTGTGGCATCCTTACAGTCAATGTCAACCACTTGAGGAGGATTATAACAGTTCTATGTGAACGATGAAGGTCAACATGCAATGGCTATGCTGACTCTTTCATACGAATGCAACACATTGTCCAAAAGTAAAGAAGATCTATATATAACAAAAACATCAACCTCTCCTACAAGCAAAGGTGGAGGATAGACTGCAGATGCAAGCTCCTATGAGCTACTACATAAAGCTCAGTATGTGTACAATAGATCGTCCTCAAGTAAATACAAAATATATGCGGACAGTATGTTAGCCTCCTAGGAAAATTGAAGGACCGAGGTGCAAGTGAATGTGACAAATCAGTGATCAATATGCAAATAAATATAACTTGCCAACTATGAACACTTTTCGTAAAGCACTTGAATTGGCTCGTAAGAAGAATTGAGATGATTGAGGAAATGAAACTTCAAATGGGCCAAGCAAGAAGAAAGACACTCTTTCTCTTCATTTAGAAACTTCAAACTAAAGGGCTAGCAACAAAGAGCTTGTTTCAAAGCTCTTAAAAGTCTAAAGCCAATGAGACAGACTATTGTTCCATAACATAAAAGACTTTCACCTCACTCCTTTGACACCGGTCTCGTATAAACATAAGGAAACCAACACACAAGTGAATGTGGCGAGTTGGAGATAATATGTGTGGGGAAATCAGTGATGCATACAACCCACCCAACAATCAACACACACTAAGAAATGGATGATGAGTATATAGCTCAATCAGTAATTAACAAAAACATGAAAATGAATACATCATCGTTTTTGCAAGTGAAGATGTACGATCTCCAGCAAATACAAACACTTCTACAAGCTGTCGTAGCAGAAGAAGACCCATCGTACACACTGAATGCTATCTGTAAGCGAACACCGGGTGATATCCAGCAAATTCCAGGGTGCTTCTACTGTTAGCAACTCTAGTATAAAACAAGTACATTCAATTTTACAACCAACAAAAAATCTAAGGCATTCACAATGACATTATTCATAACAGATTCTAGAAGATGACATGCTAGTAATGAAGGTCATCTATGAGCATGGATATACACGCTGAACTGCTCATAAATGATGATGAGAGATATCCAATAAATGTTGCAACAAACTCATAATCAACTAACATTCAGCCTTAAGCAAAATACGTTGATCCATTGCAAGCAGGAAGGGTGATATGCAGCAAATTTAAATACCTACAAACCATCGTAGGAGATATATTATGTACATAATGTGCTATCCTCAAGCAATTATAGAAAATATTCACAAGTGTAAGTTCCTACGAGCTTCTGCAATAGCAGGAGATTCATTAGTGCACAAAAAACTACTTGTAGAAAGTAACAAGTAGTGCAGGATAGTCAACCTGTACAAAGCAGCAAATAGCTCAATCCACAAGTTACGCCACACCATCGGATCCGCAACCTGTATATAAGTGGATAGAAAGCGTGTACGAGCTTCCAAATAGAACGTTGCATTTAAACGAGGGTTGCCCGAGTAACCGAGCAGCTTCAAATATTCCTAACAATACTCACACACACATGCACCACAATATGTATACACATATACACAAGAAATGCACATGCAGTTATATACCCACAAGGGCCCCAACGTAATGTCTAGGGATGTTACGCGGGTCAATAAATAAACCCTAATTCGATCCCGATCCTTCTATATGGGTAGATATGAGTTGATACTGTTCAAATTATCAATTAGATATACGGTCAAGGTGACGACCGGAATATCTATTTTATACGTTCATATTAAGCCTTCAAGGTCTATAACAAAAAACTCCATTAACAAAAATATAAAGCTAACGACAAACCCAATCCTCTGTCGGCAAGCATACAAAGTCGACAAGATTCAACAGACAAAGAGCAATTCCCTATAAATACCTCAATGATGACCATGTTGAACGTAGCTCTAAATCAGAGAGGTCAATTCTAAATATTCAAATGCCTCCCAAACTTATAAAAATATGAACATTTGAAGTTATTTCAAAATCACCTGATTATAGCCATGTTGAACGTAGATCTCTACCAAAGGGGTTAATTTCAAATACTTAAAATTTCACCCAAATACTCATGAAAACTCAAATTTCCAAAAATACCAAAATCTGAAATATTTAAAATTTAAAATAAACCATTAAATGCTTAAAGTAAAATCTATCCACCCCCGCAATAGTTTGCCGGGTGGACAAATTGAAAATAACTTCAGCTCACAAAGAGCTAATGTTTGGTCGAGAATTTCTCTATGATTCATTCTCAAATAACCTCCGGTCAGTAAGGACGTGGCACATGTCCTCTAACCAGTAATTTTGCCACCAAATGGCATCACATGTAAATGGTTATGACCGGGGCCCTCTGAACTAGGTGATTTTGTCGCTAAATATCGTCACTAAATTACGGTCATGGCTAGAGCCCGTATGCTCCCTAGTGGCATCAAATCTTTGATATATGAATCAATAGGATATAATCAATAGGACACAAAGACCTTTGTTAGCCAATGTGTATTCAAATTTATCCCCTTAGATAGACATTCATCCCTGGTCTACAAGTTACCCTTAGACAAAGCAACCCATAGCTACCGACAAGGATCCTTCCATGTCAGGTTGGGTCGACTACCTTCTCTGACTAAGTAGACCAGAGACCACAATGGCCCGGGATGATGGAATCATGGGATCTTGATCGGGCTCATCATTCATTCCCCCACTATCCACTTTAAGTGCAAGATGATGCATTTCCAATTTTAAATATCAAATTACCAAACATCTAACCCCTACTATTACTATTTGAAGGATACTACGTATCTGATTGAAGACTAGCTTTAATCGAAAGTTCTCTCTCGTTATTGGGGGGGGGGTAATTAACTATAGGGGATTGTGCCTATAGGAAACAAGAACTCATATCATAAAGTCCTTGCAAAATGAGTGCTAAATCTCTAGGTAGTGTCTTTTCTATACAAACCTAATCTGCCTTTACAAAATTTACCCTGGAACTTAACCCGTTAAAACTCCCCCGAAAAGCAACGGGGAGGTCGGGGTGTGAATTTTCGGAGCCCCCACATGTACACAAGTATCACATAAATGAGCAAAATGACAATCAATATTTGATCAACCAATAAGATATGATTTAGAAATATTTTTTTTAGTGTGCATACTTGTATAACATAGCCTCTTTTGCCAATGACTAGCATCATTTATGCTAAGTATTAAGCAAATAAGTATAACATTTTTTGTCTATATTAACCATACGATGATATTATAACTATGATCAACAATATTAGCATGCCATTATTTCTAACTAAATAAAGTGATGAATCAAATTTATCTTCATAATCTCTATCACGTAATTAACTAATGCTAGTTAGACTATACTTTAGAACGTTAACTATGAGGATTTTATCAATGATTGTGTAATTCTTGCTAATAATTCCTAGGCCAATAATTTATTCTTTGATGTTATTTTCAATTATGATATTTGTTCATGTCTAACACAGGATAATTGCACCAAAAATTTCTTTTTGAATAACAAAAATCCAAGTTTGGTGATTTGATTGATGTGATTGTGAATGATGTATGATTCTTAGCATGCTTTCCTCAATGTGGAGTCTTTGTGCTTGCATGTAATTTCAAAACAAATTTAGGCTTTGCTTTTATTAAAAATTTCGTTTTCAAATTTTAATGCAAGTAAAGAGCAGTCATGCAAATAATTTTTTTTTTCTACTTCAAACTATCACATTCTTCCAAATTATAAAAATTTCTATCTAAAATTTTTTGTTCATTTTACATAAAGATTTTTTCTTAAGCTTCTTATATTTTTTTAATTGATAACATTGAAAGCATTATCAAACTCTTCATAAAAAAATATCTAAAGCACATGTTGCTTTCTTCTTCTCTAACCAATGGGCAATGTTTTGACGCCTAATTTTCAATTGATGGTGAACTTGATTTGCTCCCAAAGTTTATCCAAGGTTTTTTTTTTCTTCTTACATTTTTACTCATTTTCTTTCTATTTTCTCCTTCTCCTTATGGCCTTCTACGACATCTAGGCAATCTCATTATATGCGTCTCAAATTTTTACACTTTTAAACATTTTAACTTTATTTCTCTCCCACCAAGGGCTTTTTTTCTTATGCGTTAAAGATTTGAATTTCATAACTTTGCTATTTTTTCCTTAAGTGTTATCCTTGATAATTTAATAATTAGAGATCATAACCATCTTGTCCTCTGGATTCGTAAACATGAAACATCATACCCTTGCCTTCCTTTTCTTGTGGAATGGCTTTTCATTTTCTCATATCGCTATTACTGCTCATGCACTATCAAAGAACCAATCAATTAATGAAGTACATGCATACATATAAAGTCCTTTAATTTAATAATAGCTTTTACTTTCAGATCCCACTACTTTGGCCAAAATCATTCCATATTATGAAGTGCATCTACATTCCTATGTGCTACCGATAGGTTGTAAAGAATTTGCAATTTTCATAGATCTTATATGCATGTCTGATCTACATTCACTACTTTTCATATGAAATTAATCAAGCACATGTAGTGACTAATTTATGTTTGCATCATGAGCCACATTGATCCCTTTTTATGCAATGATTAACTTTTCTCAAATGACTGGCTGACTCCATCTTTGAGAATCTCATGTTATCTGATTTTAATGCACAATATAAATTACTTTTAGCCTTGGATTAAGCTCGTCCCCAAATCTATGATGGATTGAATACATTCCAAAATTAATTTCTTGGTCGTAAAACCATCAACAAACTTAATTGAAGGCTTATATTCAAAAGTATGCATATTAAAAAGAAAAGTACCCTATTCTCTAAGAAATTTACTTATTCTATTCTTTCAATAATTAAAAGTTATGTTATCTACAAATAGCGATTTGTGTGAGGAGGATCAAAGAAAGTTGTGTTATGTGGATTAACTCTTGGTGGCTAAACTAATTATCGATCCTAAGTTCGATCTGATATTAATTGAAGGGTTATGACACACTAGTGGGCGAATTGATTTCTTCAAAATTTAGATGAAATGAAATCTAATAGAAATACAGTAAAATTGCGGACACATGCAAATAAATGTTTAAGAAAATAACTCAAATAATTTTATGTGGTTCAAACCCAATTGGTTGATATCCATTTTTATTCAGCATCCAAATTATGATTTTGCTAGCAACTTGTAAGTGCAATCCAAACCTTTTCACTTATCAAGTCGATGGAAAATTGTCACACCGTATCACTCACTTCAGGGGTGAGTACTATCTAGTACAACAATTACAATGTAAATGAATTTTAATAATTACAAAAATTATAATGAAAACAAAAATAATGGAGCCTTCCAAAACACAAATCTAAAGCCAAAAATCCAAAATTATAAATAAAAATAACTTTCTTACAATGCTTTGGTCATTGAATAATGATTTATTCCTCCACATCATCTTGCACTAATGGCCTTACTATGACTGCTCTTTCTCTTGCTTTGCTCTAAATGTGCCTTGAAGGCTACTAAGCTGAAGAAAGGAAGTTTTGAATATGGTGAATGAAAAATAACAGGGAAATTTTCTCACTAACTAATGGTTATGGAAAGGGTAAGTCTCTTTGTGGTTCCTATTAAAATCAAATTCCAAAAAAAATTTGGCAATTCAAATGTTAAACTCTAAGTTCTTGCGAATTGTATGTACAATATTAGGTGAAAATTATAGGAAATTTGTTCTGATCATAAGTGTGATTTAACAGCCATATGTATGATTCAATTTTGATTATCTTGATAAATGGTGCATCAAATCGACTTTGGTGGCTATAATTATTACTAAAATGAGCGTGTATAGCTTTCCCCCAATGGTTCATAGTTGTCAAAAAATATATGTACCATCATATGTATAATTTCCCAGCTATATGTGATTCATAAATCATATGCACTATCAAGATCATTTGTTTGATATTCCAGGAGTCTAAAATAAAACTACAGCTTACAGTTGTCAACAGAAGGCTATAAGACTAACATAAGATTCCAAATTTATTTTGGAGGTTTCCTAAGAACAAGTGTCATAATGAGCCATGAATTATGACAATATGTAATTACATAATCTTAAAAAGTAAAATTAAAAGAAAAATTACAAAACTAAAATACTTAAGCTTCGTTTGGGATGGCTTTCTTACCGCTTAAAGCAGCTTTTTAATACAAAAAATAATATTTTTCTACTAGAAAGTTGCTTTAAGAAACATTAAGAAAGCCGTCCCAAACAAAAACTTAATATAAGATTTTTAATCTTAATCTTGAGTATGTCTTCTTAGCTCTTTATGGTCTCCAGATCATGTCCTTCATTGTATTCATTTTCACCCTTGTGATAATTGCATCTTATCAATCTTAATAGTTAATTAAAATATTATTACCCCCAATAATATTTTTGTGATCATCAAAAGAAGCTCATCTATCTATTGTCTTTACTAGGTGGATAATCATATTAGAGTATTTGTTTTGACAATGCATTTCATTTACTCATTTGCCACTGTTTGCTGTATTGAGAAATTCAATTGGGACATGTATATTTAGTGATTAGATTGCTAACAGTTGAGATGAGAATTCATTCCTTCTCTTTCAATTCCTTCAAACCAACAAACAAAGCCATAATAAATAGTGTTTTATGCTCTTTTTGGTGCTATGCATGAAAGAGTGTCTTTAGTTAATAAACTGCTCAGAAATATGCTCTTAACACTACTCTATCATTTATTAATTTTTACCAAATTTAAGAATAACTTTATTTTGTGTCAGTTCATTGATGATGATGAGAAATGCTACTTGGAGATTAACTACACTTTTGACATCCGTAGAGATTGGCCATCAGTAGCAGCTCCTCAGCAGGATGCTTCAGCCTGATCCTATTTATTCTTCATAAATTTACCAGAAAACTGGCATCAGCAGAAAGATCCAAGCATTTACTGTTAAGACCGTTCCTTTTAATTTTGATATATTTAATTTAATTTTTCCTAACAATATGCAAATCTTCTTATGAATATTTTGGCTATTTCGACTTTATTTCACCTCATTTAGCAGTTTAGCTTCTTTTTATTTGAACCATTATCAATGTACAGAAATCAAATAGAAATTTTTACATAAATGAATGCTTTTTATCTCTGTCAGCATTGATTTTCAGTCTTTGTGAGACATCATGAAGCTCCAAGAAGTGGACAGTGGACAGGTTTGGTTAAATTTAGGCCTCGTTTGGGATAATTTTCTTGCTGCTTTCTAAAATAATTTTTTATTACGAAAATTTTTCGAAATAAAAAATTTTAATACTAGAAAATTACTTTAAAAGGTAATAATAAAGTTGTCTCAAACGAAGCCTTAGTTTTGGGGGGTTTAACGGCTAGTAGGGATTAAGATTTCTGGTGATGGAGATTGGGCAAGAACTATGTGGCTAGGGTTGTGATTAAGGCTTGGTTTGGGACGGCTTCACGGCTATGTTGCTGTATAAAAAGTTATTAAATGCTCGTTTGGGCCATTGCGGCAGAACGAAGTTAGAAAAATTTTTGCGTCCTGCCGCTACTTCCCGCGACCTTTCGCTGCCTCCCGCGGTCCGCTTCTTCCCCTGCTTCCCGTCGTTTTGAAGGGAAAAAAATGTCGTAAATGCCCCCATTTGTGCGAGACTGCTTCTCCCTCGTCGTCAGCGTTGTCATCTCGTGACCAAGCCACAGTAGCTGAAGTCCATGGTTGGCGGTGGCTGCGACGGGACAATCCTTGCGACACGGTTTGGATCTAGAACCTTTCTTCCACAGGATGTTTCTCTCTCTCTCTCTCTCTCTCTCTCTCTCTCTCCTCGGTTGCCCTGATGGTGGGTAGATACCTTGAGACGCAGTGGCCCCGTCCTCCCCTCCAAATGCTTTGGCCTTCGGCCTCTCCTCACCGCTGTGGCCTACGACAGTTTTGCCTTCAGGACGGGGGATCGGCGGCTCTTGTGATGGTCGAAGGGCATTCCCAGTTGTTGCGCGCTTTCGATAGCCTCACCATGTGAAACGTCATTGAAAAATCTATAATCTTTTCCCATTCTCCCAGCTTTAGATGTTAAGGCGCCATTGGCTCTACATCTTACGCCAAAGCCAAGAAAGAGGGGTTCTTTTCAGGCGATGAACTGGATGTTATTTGGGGTTCCTGCAGCCTGCAGGTAAAGAATCAAACTAAAAATTGGGTGAGATTCATTTCATTTCCTTCACTTTTATCAAGGCTTCCAAACATAAATCAGCTCTGTAAACGATATCAATAGTAGTTGAGTTTGTTTTTTTGTGATTATATTGTATTTAATTTCAGTAAATTTTTTTTACTTTATTTTTTCTGATTAACAGTTTATTCTTTGAATTACAAATACCTGCTTGTATATATCCTACAAAATTTTGATGATTTTGATTGTTTTGGTTTTCTTATTCAGTTCTCATAAGCAAGTAAAATGTATTTTAAAATATTAGAATAATGTATTAAAAATCAAAAATTGAAAAAAAAAAATATTAGAGGAAATATCAATTTAGTAAACAACATTTTTAGACATATACTTTGCTGCTCGCTTGTCCAAATGTCTTATAAGTCATTGGAGACATTAATTACCACTCTATATTTATTTAAGTTTTTAACAAACGACATTCCTCATTAAGAGGCGTAATTGAAAGATCATTTGGTGTTTGGAAGAAAAAATGGGTCATACTACGAGATATGCCTGCACATTCATACAAAAAACAAATAAAAATAGTGATTGCAACAAAGGCATTGCATAATTACATACGGCGAAATCCCACTCGAGAAGACCCAGAATTTAATATATGTGATGCAGACATAACATATATACCAGAAGAGGCATATGAGTATAGAATTGGACAATCATTAGTAGAGATTGAAGAGAATGGTTATAGTCATGCGGCATATGAGTATAGAATGAGACAGATTAAACTAAAAATTGTCTCTTCAAGGAATTTGTTGATAAAATATTTCAAAAAAAAAAAAAATCAAAACATATTTGTATTATTACGAGAGAATTTTTATTATTATAAAGTAATATTAGAAAGTCTAAAATTTTAACAAATTTTTTTTTAATTTTAACAAATTATTTTGAAGTATGATAAGGACAATGTCAATAAAAATTTATAGTATTTTTTATATATAAACTTATAAAATATTTGATATATAAACTTATAAAATATTTGGTAAAATAATTTGATTTTAATTGAGAAGTGTTAGTTTGTTAACATAAAATTTTGAAAAGAAATTATATTTAAATAAATTTTATTTATCTTAATACATATGAGGGTATAAAGGTAATTTATTCATATATAGCTGCAGCACAGCAACTTGACAGTTATACTGCCCAAACAAGATGTACTGCTTTCTATACAATAATTTCAAAAAGCATCTTTCTGTACAACGATTTCACAACCTGCTTTACCGACAGCTGCAGCCGTCCCAAACGCACCCTAAGAGGTTTGGCCAAGAGCGAAATTGTTGGAGAGAGTGGGAGTCTTCTTGATTGATCTCATTCTCCATGTAATTGTTCCTCGCTTGTAATGGGTTACTGTGCTGCAACAATGATAGGTTTAACTTTGATTATTTTTTGCAATTATTTGATCAGTCTGATCCTTGTCGATGATGAATCTGAATCTGAATCACAAATATTAAAAAAACTATTGTAATTTGATCTAAGGAAAATGGAAAATTCAATGTTAGATTTGCCTAAGTCAATTGTTTTATAGACATTTCTTTAACCCAACAAGTCTTGTAAACTGATGACAGCCATATTCCCAACAAATCTATTTTGACACATCTGTTTAGCCTACCGTCTTTTAGCTGTACATGAAATTGTTGTACAGTTTCTTTTACGTGGAAAATTCTCGAAGGATAAAAGTCACCGGGGCATTAATTCAATTAAAAATAATTTTACTATGTAGATTAAGGTTTAATATGGGATGACTTCTTTATTGTTTTTTAAAATATTTTTTTAGTATAAAAAATTATAGTTTAAAATTTTTTTTACTAAAATTTTGTTTTAGAAAGTAATAAAAAAGTCATCCCAAATGAAGGCCAAGGCTTTGTTTGAGACGGCTTTCTTATTGCTTCTTGAAACAGTTTTGTACTAAAAAAATATTTCAAGAAGCAGTAACAAAGTCATTCCAAACGAAGCTTAAAGAGTCATCATGAGCTGCTCTTCTTTGTTATACTACAGAAGATGGAATTACATAGTAAGTAATTAGTGCTACTGTATCTTGGTTGGGGTGCCCATGAGTTCATTAATCTCAATACAAATAAACATAAAACAATCTTCTTGAAGTAGTATGCTTGAAAATTTTTAAAGACTATTTGTAGGATTAAAAGCAACTTTTGAACAAAAATTTTAATTTTTTGAAAAAGTCTTGCATAAGAAAATTAAACGAATAAATATCTGTGAATCTTACATGTTGTAGGTAAAGTCATCTCTTGGTGAGACAAATAAAAAAAGCTCGCGATTATCATATTTTGATATTGTGAACTCTTAAAAATATCAAATGATCGATAATGATCAACATCTGAGTGTCTAATTAATGGAATGTCTTGATTTTCTTACAAAAATGACTTTTATGCCTTGTTGCGTCCAGGAGTATTCGCGGCGGTAGAGAAATATAAATTTTATCGTCTTAGCATTGTACGAAAATCCGGCACGCAATCAGATAAGAGAGAGGGTCTAGCATTTATGAGACACCAAGATTTTTACGTGGAAAACCCCTGTAAAAGGGGGAAAAACCACGGGGCCTAGCCCAGTTTGAATGAATCCACTAGTATTGCAGTCGATTACAAATGAGGCCCTTCCCTGGGAGAAGGCCTTAGCTTGATGTACATCTTATGGAGTATATTACATGATGTAAATACAAATGATCACTATTGACATGTTCACTTTGTTAGGACTGCAGTTGGCGGGCGACGTAGGTCAGGAGGACCGTCGTCAGCTGGCGACGGATGTCGGAAAGACTGTAGTCGGCGGGCGACGTAAGTCAGGAGGACCGTAGTCGGCTGGCGACGGAGGTCGGAAGGACTGTAGTCTGACGACGAAGATCAGTAGGACAGCGTCAGGTAGAAGTCCAGCAATGAAAAGAAATGCATCTTCGCATAGATGTCCAGCGAAGTCCGATAACCGGTAGAAGTCTGGCATCGGGTAGAGACTTGGCGAAGAGTGAAGGTCCGACGTCGGGTAGAAGTCCGACGTCTGTTGGTGGCAGAGGAGAAATCCGGCCTCCCTTGGGTGGAGTTTCGGCGTCAGGAGGGAACTCTATCGTTAAATGAGAAGAATTTCAGCATCACGTGGAAGTTGTGCAAATTCCCGG
This sequence comes from Dendrobium huoshanense, assembly GCA_016618105.1. Taxonomy (NCBI): domain Eukaryota; kingdom Viridiplantae; phylum Streptophyta; class Magnoliopsida; order Asparagales; family Orchidaceae; genus Dendrobium; species Dendrobium huoshanense. The sequence goes on from CM028347.1 coordinate 32,984,159, forward strand.
TGTTTCCTGAAAATCCGGCAGAGTTCCGGCGTTTTCAGGCGGCAGGAAGAGCTCCGGCGGTGGTCGAGGAGGTGAGGAATCTCCTTTTCCCCTTTCTCCTCTTCTTCTTCTCTCTCTTCCCCTCCACCCCTTGGTGTAGAATGAGGGCTCTATTTATAGTTTTTCTGGAGTGGCATAGCCCGTAAATAGGCGTGAGATCAAGGGCGAACAGGGAGTGGTTTGAATGGACGGCCGATATCGAATCCTTTGATCATGCACCGTTCGTTGGACATTTGAAGGCCTTAATGATGTCGAAATTCCATGATCTTGGGCTCGTTGGATTTGTCTCATCGAGTCGTTCGATTCGAGTATAAGCTCGTCAAAATCGGAGACCGTTTGGTAACTCAGATTGCGGTTTGAACCTTCCGACAGCTCTTTGAGCCCTTGATTCAGACCCATTTGGGCTCGGATTGGGTTGATCTTGGTGTCGTTGTGTTCGTATTTCCGAGACGCTCAGTTTGACTGTAAGCTCGCTGAAATCGGAGTTCATATGCTCCCGAAATTATTTTTTGAAATTTCCCGCTAGCTTTTTGCCTCGAGATTCGTGCCCGATCAAGATAATTTTTGCATGACGTATCAGTTGCCCCCCTATTTTCGGACGTCGAAGCTCCAGGAGTCCGAAAATATATGTGTCGACAATTTGCATTGGCCGAAATGCCAAAAATTGCGTTTCGAAAACTAAGCTCTTGCTCAAACTTGATTGTAGAGGCCCCGTTGAGTTCCGAAAGTTGCAAAATTGAGTCAGGAACGTCGAAAAACGGGTTTGGGGACCCCAAAAACATCCGATTTGGTCTTCCCGGGGCGAAAAACGGACCAAGAAAAGAACGGGCGGCCAAACCGGCCGGACCGGCCGGCCGGCCGCCGCTGCCGCCGGCGAGGAACCGCGGCCGCGCGCGTACCAGCGGCCGAACCGCACGCCTGCACGCCTGCGGCCGAACCGCGCGCCCGCGCCTGCGCCTGGGCGCACCACGCCCGCGCTGGGCTGCGCCCGTGGGGCTTGCCGCGCCCGCGCCTGAGCTGCGCCCGCGGGGCTTGCCGCGCCTGCTGGCTGCCGCGCTGGCGGCCGTGGCCGGCCGCGATCCGCGGGCTGTGTTCGCGGATCGCCGAGCTGGCAGCGCTGTTTCGTGCGGCCGGTTGGCTGCACCGCCTTAGGTGGGTCCCACTTGCCGAAAAGATGCATTTTTTTGCCTTTTTGGGTCCAAAAAATTCCGAAAAAATCCCAAAAAATTCAGAAAAATTGGGAATTTCGAAAATTGCAATAACTTCCACTTCCTTTCTCCAAAATCTATAAATAGGCCCTCTAGGCCTTTAGGAAATTTGCAATTTCTCTTTCTTTCTCCCTCCGGTTCTCTGGCGGCTGAGGCTTCCGCTATTCTCAAGTTGGAATTTTTTCCTACTCGAATAGCGCCCCTCCTCGCGTGCACAAACCTACGGGATTTCTTCCTCCCCCTCCGGTTTACTGACGGTTGAGACTTCCGTTATTTGCGAGTTGGAGTTTTTTCCTACTCGAATAGCGCCCCTCCTCGCGTGCAGAAACCTACGGGATTTCTTCCTCCCCCTCCAGTTTACTGACGGTTGAGGCTTCCGTTATTTGCGAGTTGGAGTTTTTTCCTACTCGAATAGCGCCCCTCCTCGCGTGCAGAAGCCTACGGGATTTTTTTTCCTCCCCCACGGCTCTCTGGCGGCTGAGGCTTCCGCTATTTGTGAGCGGGAAATTCCCCCTGCTCGAATTAGCTGTCCTCTTCGCGCGCAGGAGTTACAGGATTTTTCATGCCATTTGAGCGGAAGTTTACTGGAGATGGACGATCGAGTTGAAGCCCATTAGCAGTCAACGATCGCGTGTGGAGCCAAAGGAAAGAGTTCGAGTGTGCGTTGCAAGCAACAGTCGAGCGAGAAGCCGATGACTAGTAGTAGTCCGTTGACGAGCAGAAGCCCGACGACAAGTAGAAGTCCTTCGTTGGGTAGAAGACTGACGACGAGTAGAAGTCTGCTGACGAGCAGAAGTCTGACGTCGGGTAGAAGTTCAACGTCGGGTTGAAGACCGCCGAGAATTCGTCAACGAGCAGAAGTCTGACGACGAGTAGGAGTCTGCTGACGAGCCGAAGTCCGACGTCGGGAAGAAGTTCAACGTCGGGTAGAAGACCGACGAGAATTCATCGACGAGCAAGAGTCTGACGACGAGTAGAAGTCCGCTGACGAGCAGAAGTCCAACGTCGGGAAGAAGTTCAACGTCAGGTAAAAGACCGACGAGAATTCATTGACGAGCAGGAGTCTGACGACGAGTAGAAGTCTGCTGACGAGCAGAAGTCCGATGACGGGGAGAAGTCTGACGTCGGGTAGAAGACCGACGAAAGTTCGTCAACGAGCAGAAGTCTGACGACGAGTAGAAGTCCGCTGACTAGCAGAAGTCCAACGTCGGGAAGAAGTCCGCTGACGAGCAGAAGTCTGACGTCGGGTAGAAGTTCAACATCGGGTAGAAGACCGACAAAAATTCGTCGACGAGCAAAAAGTCTGACGACGAGTACAAGTCCGCTTACGAGCAGAAGTCCGACGACAGGAAGAAGTCCGACATCGGGTAGAAGTTAAACATCGGGTAGAAGACCGACGAGAATTCGTCGACGAGCAGAAGTCTGACGACGAGTAGAAGTCCGCTGACGAGCAAAAGTCCAACGTCGGGTAGAAGTCCGCTGACGAGCAGAAGTCTGACGTCGGGTAGAAGACTGACGAAAATTCGTCGACGAGTAAAAGTCTGACGACGAGTAGAAGTCTGCTGACGAGCAGAAGTCCGACGTCGGGTAGAAGTCCGCTGACGAGCAGAAGTCTGACGTCGGGTAGAAGTTCAACGTCGGGTAGAAGACCGACGAAAATTCGTCGACGAGCAAAAGTCTGACGATGAGTACAAGTCCGCTTATGAGCAGAAGTCCGACGACAGGAAGAAGTCCGACATCGGGTAGAAGTTCAACGTCGGGTAGAAGACCGACGAAAGTTCGTCGACGAGCAGAAGTTCGACGATAGGAAGAAGTTCTTCATTTGGTAGAAGACTGACGACGAGTAGAAGTCTGCTGACGAGCAGAAGTCTGACGTCGGGTACAAGTTCAACGTCGGGTCGAAGACCGACGAGAATTCGTCGACGAGCAGAAGTCTGACGACGAGTAGGAGTCCGCTGACGAGCAGAAGTCCGACGTCAGGTAGAAGACCGACAAGAATTCATCGACGAGCAGGAGTCTGACGACGAGTAGAAGTCCGCTGACGAGCAGAAGTCCAACATCGGGAAGAAGTTCAACGTCAGGTAAAAGACCGACGAGAATTCATCGACGTGCAGGAGTCTGACGACGAGTAGAAGTCTGCTGACGAGCAGAAGTCCAACGACGGGAAGAAGTTCAACGTCAGGTAAAAGACCGACGAGAATTCGTCGACGAGCAGGAGTCTGACGACGAGTAGAAGTCCGTTGACGAGCAGAAGTCTGACGACGTGGAGAAGTCTGACATCGGGTAGAAGACCGACGAAAGTTCGTCGACGAGCAAAAGTCCGCTGAAGAGCAGAAGTCCAACGTCGAAAAGAAGTCCGCTGACGAGCAGAAGTCTGACGTCGGGTAGAAGTTCAATGTCGGGTAGAAGACCTACGAAAATTCGTCGACGAGCAAAAAGTCTGACGACGAGTACAAGTCCGCTTACGAGCAGAAGTTCGACGATAGGAAGAAGTCTGACATCGGGTAGAAGTTCAACATCGGGTAGAAGACTGACGAGAATTCATCGACGAGCAGAAGTCTGACGATGAGTAGAAATCCGCTAACGAGCAGAAGTCCGACGTCGGGTAGAAGTCCGCTGACAAGCAGAAGTCTGATGTCGGGTAGAAGTTCAACGTCGGGTAGAAGACCGAAGAAAATTCATCGACGAGCAAAAGTCTGACGACGAGTAGAAGTCCGCTGACGAGCAGAAGTCCGACGATGGGGAGAAGTCTGACGTCGGGTAGAAGACCGACGAAAGTTTATCGACGAGCAGAAGTCTGACGACGAGTAGAAGTCCGCTGACGAGCAGAAGTCCAACGTCGGGAAGAAGTCCGCTGACGAGCAGAAGTCTGACGTCAGGTAGAAGTTCAACGTCGGGTAGAAGACCGACGAAAATTCATCGACGAGCAAAAAGTCTGACGACGAGTACAAGTCCGCTTACGAGCAGAAGTCTGACGACATGAAGAAGTCTGACATCGGGTAGAAGTTCAACGTCGGGTTAAAAACCGACGAAAATTCGTCGACAAGCAGAAGTCTGACGACGAGTAGAAGTCCGCTGACGAGCAGAAGTCCGACGTCGGGTAGAAGTCCGCTAACGAGCAGAAGTCTGACGTCGGGTAGAAGTTCAACGTCGGGTAGAAGACCGACGAAAATTTGTCGACGAGCAAAAGTCTGATGACGAGTACAAGTCCGCTTACGAGCAGAAGTCCGACGACAGGAAGAAGTCCGACATCGGGTAGAAGACCGACGAAAGTTCGTCGACGAGCAGAAGTCCGACGACAAGAAGAAGTCTGACGTCTGGTAGACGTTTGTTGAAAGTCCTGCAAGGCAAAAGTTCAGCGACAGGAGGAAAATTCAACATCTGATAGAAATTTAACTTTGTGCAGAAGTTTGATGGAAGTCGATTTACGACATTCTAGTGACGTTAACCAAGGATGTATAATCTATCCGAGGTTGTTTATCAGAGCCTTTGCTCGATGATGTTAACCGATATTGGATCCACCATGGATGTGAGACCTATCAGAGGTTGTATGTCGGAACATTTGTTCGACGACGTTAACCTGTGTGGAAGAGGTCGAGAGATTCCACCAAGGATGTGAGACCTATCCGAGGTTGTATGTCGGAGCCTTTGCTCGACGACGTTAACCTGTATGGAAGAGGTCGGAAGAATCCACCAAGGATGTGAGACCTTTTCGAGGTTGTATGCCGGAGCCCTGCTCGACGACGTTAACCTGTGTGGAAGAGGTCGGGAGAATCCACCAAGGATGTGAGACCTTTCTGAGGTTGTATGTCGGAGCCCTGCTCGACGACGTTAACCTGTGTGTAAGAGGTCGGGAGAATCCACCAAGGATGTAGGACCTTTCTGAGATTGTATGTCGGAGCCCTGCTCGACGACGTTAACCTGTGTGGAAGAGGTCGGGAGAATCCACCAAGGATGTAGGACCTTTCTGAGGTTGTATGTCGGAGCCTTTACTTGATGACGTTAACCTGTGTGGAAGAGGTCGGGAGAATCCACCAAGGATGTGAGACCTTTCCGAGGTTGTATGCCGGAGCCCTGCTCGACGATGTTAACCTGTGTGGAAGAGGTCGAGAGAATCCACCAAGGATGTGAGACCTTTCCGAGGTTGTATGCTGGAGCCTTTGCTCGACGACGTTAACCTGTGTGGAAGAGGCCGGGAGAATCCACCAAGGATATAAGTCCTTTCTGAGGTTGTATGTCGGAGCCTTGCTCGACGACGTTAACCTGTGTGAAAGAGGTCGAGAGAATCCACCAAGGATGTGAAACCTATCTGAGGTTGTATGTCGGAGCCTTTGCTCGACGACGTTAACCTGTGTGGAAGAGGCCGAATCGAATCCCCCTGGGATTGATTTTACTTTGATTGGGAGGGGGCGAACACCGCGTATATCCTGAATCGAAAGTGAAGAAGGTCTATCTTTAGACCGTTACTACCTTTTGGAGGTCGAGGTTAAGACCTTGCCCTAGGAGTAGAAATCCAATAATGGACTGTATAAAGCTTGCAATTGATTTGAAGTATCCTTATATTTGCGTCCAGGAGTATTCGCGGTGGTAGAGAAATATAAATTTTATCGTCTTAGCATTGTACGAAAATCCGGCACGCAATCAGATAAGAGAGAGGGTCTAGCATTTATGAGACACCAAGATTTTTACATGGAAAACCCCTGTAAAAGGGGGAAAAACCACGGGGCCTAGCCCAGTTTGAATGAATCCACTAGTATTGCAGTCGATTACAAATGAGGGCCTTCCCTGGGAGAAGGCCTTAGCTTGATGTACATCTTATGGAGTATATTACATGATGTAAATACAAATGATCACTATTGACATGTTCACTTTGTTAGAAGAACTGTAGTTGGCGGGCGACGTAGGTCAGGAGGACCGTCGTCAGCTGGCGACGGATGTCAGAAAGACTGTAGTCGGCGGGCGACGTAAGTCAGGAGGACCGTAGTCGGCTGGCGACGGAGGTCGGAATGACTGTAGTCTGACGACGAAGATCAGTAGGACATCGTCAGGTAGAAGTCCAGCAATGAAAAGAAATGCATCTTCGCATAGATGTCCAGCGAAGTCCGATAACCGGTAGAAGTCTGGCATCAGGTAGAGACTTGGCGAAGAGTGAAGGTCTGACGTCGGGTAGAAGTCCGACGTCTGTTGGTGGCAGAGGAGAAATCCGGCCTCCCTTGGGCGGAGTTTCGGCGTCAGGAGGGAACTCTATCGTTAAATGAGAAGAATTTCAACATCATGTGGAAGTTGTGCAAATTTCCGGCGTTTCCTGAAAATCCGGCAGAGTTCCGGCGTCTTCAGGCGGCAGGAAGAGCTCCGGCGGTGGTCGAGGAGGTGAGGAATCTCCTTTTCCCCTTTCTCCTCTTCTTCTTCTCTCTCTTCCCCTCCCCCCCCTTGGTGTAGAATGAGGGCTCTATTTATAGTTTTTCTGGAGTGGCATAGCCCGTAAATAGGCGTGAGATCAAGGGCGAACAGGGAGTGGTTTGAATGGACGGCCGATATCGAATCCTTTGATCATGCACCGTTCATTGGACATTTGAAGGCCTTAATGATGTCGGAATTCGATGATCTTGAGCTCGTTGGATTTTTCTCATCGAGCCGTTCGATTCGAGTATAAGCTCGTCAAAATCGGAGACCGTTTGGTAACTCAGATTGCGGTTTGAACCTTCCAACAGCGCTTTGAGCCCTTGATTCGGACTTATTTGGGCTCGGATTGGGTTGATCTTGGTGTCGTTGGGTTCGTATTTCCGAGACGCTCAGTTTGACTGTAAGATCGCTGAAATCGGAGTTCATATGCTCCCGAAATTATTTTTTGAAATTTCCGGCTAGCTTTTTGCCTCGAGATTCGTGCACGATCAAGATAATTTTTGCATGACGTATCATGCCTCACTCTAAAATATATAAAAAGTTCATACTTCTATACATAAACGAGTTTTTTAGAGAAGAGAATTCTAACTCCAAGAGTTCAACAGCTATATACATCTTCATTTGGCGTCGAATTACCATCGTTTGTAGATGTTGATACCCGTCAATGACAATTGCCATCAATCATTGTTACTACCTATTGTTTTATTGTCTCTCAGCCAAATGATGTTGGTTTAGATGTTATTGTAACAGTTAAGTTTTGTTTCGGACGGATTTTTTTTTTTTCATCTTAAAGTAGCTTTTAAGTAGAAAAAAATTAATTTTTTTATTAAAAAATTGCTTTAAGAAGTAGTAAGAAAGCCATTCCAAACAAAACCTTAGTGCATTCCTTATATTAAACTTTAAAACTTAATAAAATTAAGTACGGGGATAAAACATGAATTTGATTCTCTATTATGATCAGAAGAGTTATGAGATCGAACAATGAAATTAGTTTTGACGTAACGATGAAGCAACGTTGTCTACAGCAATTTATACCTGGCAAGATCGGAGATTGGACTAGCTTTCCGTGACAAACTGCAAAAATTAGAAGTATGCAATTAGAAAAAATAGCCGTGTAGTGTTTATTTAACCAATCACAGAAAAAATAGCCATTTATTCAACTAAGTAGTTTTTTTATCAATGTTGGATTAAGATTTTGCTTGGGTCAGCATTTTTACTATGTTTTTCAGATTATAATTATAATTTATGTTTGACTTTTTTTTGCTATTTTAAAGCTTTTTTGTGTTAGAAAATTTCTTTTAACATTAGTTTTTAAAAATGTTGTTTTTTCTACAATAACTTTATAACCTCGTTTATAAAAAGTTATAGCCATCGCTCAAAAAGACCCTAAGGTTTGGTTTGAATAGCTATTTTACTACTTTTTAAAGCGGTTTTTAGTATAAATATTTATTTAACTTAAAATTTTTGTACTGAAAAGCTGCTTTAAGAAGTAGTAAAAAAGCCATGCCAAACAAAGTCTAAGCCTTCGTTTGGGACGGCTTTTTTTAAAAAAATAAAAAATTAGTACAAATTTTTTTATTTTTGTACTAAAACTCCGTTTTAGAATGCAATAAAAAAGCCGTCCCAAACGAAGCCTAAGACTTCATTTGGGATAGCTTTTCGATTGCTTTATGAAGTAGCTTTCTAGTATAAAAATTTCAAATTAAAAAAAAAAATTGTATTAAGAAACTGTTTTATGAATTAGTAAAAAGGTGTCACAAATAAAGCCTTAGGCTTCCTTTGGAACAACTTTTTTGTACAAAAATTTCTAACTGAAGAATTTTTTTTACTTAAAAGCCATTTTAGAAACCAGCAAAATAGTTGTCCCAAATGAAGCCTAAGTCTTCGTTTGGGATGATTTTTTTACTTCTTTTTAAAATAGCTTTATAGTATAAAAATTTATTGAACTAGAAATTTTTAGTATAAAAGTTTTAGATTAAAAAAAAAATTGTAGTAAAATGTCGCTTTAAAAAATATTAACACAGCCAACAAAGCATAAGTCTTTGTGTGGTATGTTCTTAGTTTATTACCTTCCGTTAAAGCAATCACAGTGCCACAGTGGGTATCCAGCTCAATCGCATGGTGTTGAAGCATGGAAATATTTGCATAGAGACAACTCACCAAATGTTTGAGAAAATGACAAACAAGAGTTTGGAAAGTTTCATTTGGTTTCATTTGCTTTTTATATTTGGTGCTTAGTATAACTAATAAAATTAATTTAAAATTTTGATTGTTTGTTTTTTTATAACTAATAACCACTTCAATAGAAAAATAAAAAGAAAAACATAATTAAAATTTTGAATAAGAAAATTGGAGATTTATCTACGTACAATAACATTTTTTATGCATATATATATATATATATATATATATAGATATATAATTCTGAATCTTTATATTTATATATTATTAAACATGTAAATCATATTAAAGTATATACATGAAAAAAAAAAAAATTTATTCTGCATAATTTAATTTTACTGATATTTTTATATGATTTCAAAATTTGAGTTTTATATAAAAAATAAAATAAATATTTAGATATGAGACATGCAAACATATAAGAATTTAATTATATATATAAATACTATTAAAAATTCTCTTCAACCCAATAAAATAATTTCTTTTGATTAAATTTTTTCTTAAGCATGGTAAAATAAAATTAACTTCAAAATGTTCATCATTTCTTTATTTCTTACAATTTTCTTAAACTGCTATTTGAATTATTTTATTTGCAGTAGCAGGTGAGTATGTTGCTTTCAAGCAAATTGCCAACTGCTGGAAGTCTCACCTGCTACATTCTTGCATTTTACTGTAATTCAAATGTCTGATTCATCCTATTGCTGCATTTGATTCGACCATTAAACCCCGAAAATTAAAATTTTTATAATAAAAAACTGCTTTAAGTAACAATAAAAAAAACAACCCAAACGAAGTCTTTATCATCATCAAGATATGCATATTTGTTTTCATCTTTCAGCAAACTCATTGTTAGCGCTGAGTGCATGAAATGAATCTGCTCAAAAAAATTAATCATTGTCTATATGCTTTATTCTAGCATGAAAAATATTATTATAAGATAAAGCAATGATTGATATATTATCACAATATATAGGTGTGGGATGCGGTAGAGCAATTTGAAATTTTAGAAGTAGCCGACGAAGCTAGATAAGTAAATTACTACTATTGTGAGAGCATGATATTCAACCTCATTAGAAGATCTTGCGATGGTAGCATGATTTTTGGTAGCCCATGAAATTGAGCCCAAGAATATATAATATCCTATTGTAGATTTGCGATATAGAGAATCACTTGCCCAATTGGCGCAACTAATGCTTGTAAGGATAAGGAGCCTTTGGTTACAGGTAGACCAAGGTGCAATGTGCCCTTAAGAAAATGAAGAACGCGCTTCAACATAGTATAATATTGATTTTGCGGGGCATGCATATGTTGACATACATGATTGACAACAAAGAAAAAATTCGGCTGTGTTATAGTCAAATATTAAAGTGATCTAACCAAATTTCTATACTTAGACGGCTTAGAAAATAGTGAACTTTTTAAAAATTTCAAAATTTTAATAATTTTTTTATATAATTATCATAATTTGCATTAATAACCAACTACAAAAATAAGTCTAATTACATTTAAAGTCAAAAACATTAAAACCATTCATAAGGCTGAGACCATTTTGAGGATTTCTATATGTTAGTCCCAAATTCTTAATTAAACAACACCTTATGCTGTCTTGCATTTCATAAGGCTACTAAATGATTTTAAATCATTTAAGTGGGTTTTCCTAGCTTTCCACTCTAGGTTAGATTGTAATTCTAGAAGGATTGTGCTTTCCTAAACTCTTTATGGAGTTAAAGATATAAAATCCACCTTACTATTACATCTTGTTAGACTAGGTTCGAGCTCTACTAAATTATGGTGTTCACCTTAGTTCCAGGATTCGACATATATTTTTATATCATAAATCCTGACTTGCTGGATATTATTTTAATCTTTTGATTATGAATGTAAGTCTCAAAATTTTAATAAAATATCAACTTAAATAATATAATATCAAAATTATAAAGCTCGATATAAGATAGGCTGGAGCCACTTCCGAGCTTCTTAGAATCATAGTGCTCCTTACTTGTCATCCTTTGACCTCTAGAATGAACTACTTAACTTTTAAACCCATCTCTTTTAAATCCAAAATTTAATCCTTGTCTTGAATGTTAAAATCTTAGAAATATTTTACAATAATTTAAGTGAGGCTCTTCTTAGGAGACACTACAGGAAAACCCCTTATTACCAGCGGACAAAATCCACCGGCAACATTAGAAATCCGACAAAAAATATAGTTTCCGTCGCATGTTCCGGCGTATATTTGTCCGCCGGTTTGAGTCGCGTCGAAAATTTCTTTCCGGCGAAAAATTTTCTCCGGAAAGTTCTCCGGCGCAGTTTCCAATGCATTACCGTCGAAAAAACTGATAGTTGTCGACGTCAAAAAACTTCTTAATTCCGGCGCCACATGCGCCGGTAATTAGCGTCGCATTATGCGCCGGACCGTACCGACGGATAAAACGCCGCAAAGTGTGTCGTAGAAACCCCACGATTTCGCTTGCGACGCAAAGTATACGCCGGTAAATACCGGCGCCTATAGCGTCGATAAATGCGCCGGTAAGTTCCGACCGAAAAAAGACGTCGGTACGTACGATACAATTCGTTGTATCGTCTTTTCCGGCGAAAGCCCGGCGCAAAATCCGTCAGAAACCTGTAGCATTGACCAAAAAAAATTTTCTTCCCAACTAACAATCAAATTTCTACACCTGCAAACCTATACAAATATCAATTCTACAACATTTCAATTGTAACATTACAACAGATCAACAATTTCACCACAGTTTCACAACAGTTTATAACATTAAAAGAAACAGTTCAATACTAACAATCAACTAAAAACATCACATTAAAAGAAACTGTTCAATAAAACATGTTCACAGAAATAACATAAACTACTCTGACTCCGTGGACTCCTCCTCAGGTGGAGCTACGTCTTTTCCACTCAGCTGCTCCCTCATCTTGCGCATTTCATCCAACAACTGATTGTGTTGCTGAATACTTGTTTGAACCTGTGCTTGCAGCTGAGCTTGCTAATCAGCTTGTGATTTCCTTACTTGTTCTAGCTCAGCTTGAAGGACACTTATTTGTTGAGCATGTAAGGACTCATGCGAACTGGATGCGAAGCTGGATGCGGTAGAGGATGTCATCCCCTCGTATGCCTAAGCTTGCACACCTAAGCCATATACTCTACCATGCTGCATTCCTCTGACGGCCTGCGCCCAGATGTGATATTCAGAATACTCCACAGAGCCGCCAGAAGAGCCATCACCTGATGCGGCATGAGTCTCTCGAAGCCGTGTATAATCCTCTTGTGAAAGTATAATATAAATATATATAGTTAAACTAAAACTTAGAAAATATTAAACATATATAAAAATATACTTACATAGGCTTTTCTTGATCTCTCATCAATTCACTGTTGATCCTCCTGTCGCTTATGAGTGCGACTATGCAATTCAACAGGAGTTGATTCTCTACCAAGCATCGCTTTCTGTTTGAATTAAGAGAATTTTATTAATATAGATTAAAGAATAATTTTAAAAAATATTTAAAATTCATTACCAAACGTCGTCTGTGCTCAGTATGTGGAACAGAGCCGCCAGTTGCATCATGAACTAATTCCTCAAGATTTGGACGGATATTTTCAGACCTCTCTTCCTTTTCTTTCATTTTCTCTTTATTTGCTTGTAATTGTTGGATGATTGAAAATATTAGTTTTGTCTCCTTCAATAGTTATAATATGAAGTGATAGGTGTTAAAGATTAAGAGTGGATGTAGCTTTAGTTTTCCAGTCACTATCTTCAAAAATTAAGTGTGAAATAATCTTGGGATAAGAAGCCATCATATTGAAAAATAAAGTTTGAATTGACCTTGAGTTGATAGTCACTATTCTTGAAAATTAAGTTAAAAGCTTATCCAAGATAGGTGATGAATTCAAACTATATACTTAGATCAACCCAAATTGAGTATCATTTGACTTTAGTCATGTATTTTGATATTTCCAGGAGGAAGTGAGCTATAAAATGGCTAAGGGACTTGTTGGGTTCTTATGAAATATTCACAAAAACGTGTTAATTCTTCAATTACATTGAGTTATTAGAAAATCATTCTATAAATCATCACTTAAAGTTTGAGATATTGATAATGTTCACCTAGGATTGGTGGAAAACTACAAAAATAGATCTTCTTTAAATATACTGAAGAATTGCTAACACTTCACTACATCTCCAATTGTTAGAAAAGTGGTTTTGGACTCAATGAAGGTGACATGGTTGGGAGAGACTAACTTTCTTATGTGTTAGCCCATAATTTGCACATAGAATCTTGGAGGAGGATGAGCCTATACAATTTCCATCAAGCAAGCATTGAAGGGCTATGCTCAGTGCATTGTCAGTTAAAAGAAGATTGTTATCTCCATGATGCTCAGCTCAGAAATGTATGACTCTATGTTGGAGAAAGCTGGAGAAATAGTTTTATGGATGGAGTGATGCATATGAATAAGAGAGTTCGGAAAAGAGAAGCAATGTATGAGAATCAATTAATGATTCCATTGATCATCTTAGTGGCACAATCTTCAAAATTGTTATTCTACTTAAAAAGTGACATAACATTTAGGATGATTGCTCTATAGGAGACCATTTTACAAGACACTATGTAGCATAAATATTCATCTCCACACTCATCACTCCTTCAAGCATGCTAGATCCAATATATATATATATATATATATATATATATATATATATATATATATATATATATATATATATATATATATATATATATATATATATATATATATATATATATATATATATATATATATATATATATTGCGAAAAAAAGCTAAACCTTTTTATCATTGTTGATTAAACATTAGGTTTACAAATTATCTTTAGTTGTTAAATATTTTCCAATAATAATTATAGGTCCCTAAAAAAAATGAAGCAAATTTGAGTCAAAGGTAAAAATAAAGAAGAGAAAATCTGATAAATTTTAGTGGGATAATATTTTGGACAAAAGTATAATCTTGCATCACGCCTACACCTAAGCCTTGAGAACTTTTTTTTTTTGGTAACATCAAATGTTATATGAGAACATAATAAAAACTTATACAATTGAGATTAATAAAGCTATATGTGTGTATAATTATCTGACCAATATTGCCCAAAATCCCAAAACGTGCGTACACATTTTGAGTTGATAACGATGCTTATTCTTAGCACAATAATTCCCTGGGTGATGCTGCTAATTTGATTTGATCCAGTAATCAGCTTTATTTTATTGGGATTGGTGTGTTCTCTCGTCTCAGTCAATATTTGGCGATTGTTATATCGATCATGGCGGACCACCAACGGTTCTGCGTCAGGCGACATGATCATTTCATCAAGTTTTTAAAACTATAAATATTATTTTTCACAATTTTATGGTTACCTCGATTTTAATTAAGGACGGAGGGATTTGTTAAATATTAATCTTATGTTTAAAATATTGTTTGTTTTCTGGAGTTGAATTGATAATTCTTATTTATTCTAATATATTAATCGGTTATATTAATTTAGTTAGGCAAAGAGGTAGGAGATGGGTAGTTTTGTTTAGCATATTATAAGTTTATTGTATTATAAGTACTGTTTTTTTTTTTTTTTTTTTTTTTTTTTTTTTTTTTTTAAGTGTTTTTTTTTTTATTTTAATTTTGATGTTGGGCTTAACCTGATCATAGTAACGGGTTTAGCAGGATAGAGTGAGAGAACCAAGTAGAAAATCAACAAATTTTGAGAGTACGTTAGAAGATAAAAGATCTTTGTAAATAATAAAAATAGCATGACGTCTCAAATATGTCTCTTAATCCCTTATTTATATGGTTTAAGAGGGCTAAAAGAAATGTTATACTTATAAAGAATAAAAAATAACACAATATATGATTATTTTTTTATACATTATGTGATTGGTACAAACAAACATAGACACAGACCAAGTTGAATGATACATGCATGACCCTCTTCCTTTGGAGCGACTTTCTAACCCTTATGTTGTTCTTTACAATTTGAATAGACTAGAGGAAGCCCATAACGAGTACTTGGGAAAATCCTCATAGGCAAGTGCTTTGGGCTAGCTAGTCCTCAAGAGTGAGTGATTAGAGCAAGTCTATGAAGTCGAGAACCTTAGAACAAGGCCATAAATATATTATGTTAATATGACTATATGGCAAAAAATGAATATCATCAATAAAGTTAAGACCGTAAGCTCTATAGGTGCTTGCTTCCAACAAATCGGACTAAGACAATCATGAGAGGTGAATGAGCTTAGCTAAAGATGATTGCTAAGAGGAGTAGATCATCCCATGGTTAATACCACTTAAGGAAAAGGCTTGTTGAGGTGAGTCCACTCGACAAACTCCTCAAGAATTGATTTATCCTTGATCAAATCTACCAAGGACAAGCTCATATGTCATGAGATTCATTGGGATAAATTCATAATTTCTCATAAATTTATGTTGAGCACCCTCAGGGAAAGGCTTTATGTAGGTGAGCATTATTTTGATTAAGTATCCCTCCTAGCCATGCCACTTGATAAGAACATGTTTTGATACATGCAAGTTACCAATATGGGCATATATGAACATAAATATACTACATAGGATAAATTGGACATACAATTAGATCCTTAATTCACTTACTCCTTTGAAGAGAAAATTGTAATAATAAATAAGGGAACTAAAAAAAGGTAAGAATTTACTATCTTCACCAAATGATAAAGTAAGAGAAAGTTTTTTGCTCTACTTTTACTAATGCCATGAAAGGAGTGCCTTCATCCAATATTCTCATAAAAAAAAAATTGATTTAACCCTTATATTGCCTTTACTTATAAATAGTAGTGAAAATTGCTGATAAAGCTATCATTCTCCCTTTACTTTGGCCTAATTCCATTTCTAGCTTGCTTGAGAGATGATGAACTTGATCCCTTTATAGTATACCAACATATATTGCCAAAAATTAAGGATGACACATCTCCAAAAATGTAAGGTGGTAGAGGATAAAGGGAGGAAGTCTAGCCTAGTTGATAAGAAGAAAAAATATGATAAATTAATAGAAGTTGACAATGATCAAGCTAATTATAATGGAAAAGTGCAAGCCATGTAATGAGGTGGAAATAGAGCCAAGTAAGGTGATATTGACTTAGCCGATTAAAGCTACCATGATTGAGCTAAGTATGACAAAGGATATTTGGATAAGTAATGTAATACCTACTGCAATAGTGTTATACCTATTTTAGCCCATGCTAATATGTTAGTTGTGTTAGAAATTTTTGCATTTTCTTTATATATATAAAATATTCTGCATGCATATGAATGCCTAATTCTATTCTATAGTGTGTCTTACACTACAGGAAAAATGTCAAATACCGGCGGTTTGCACCGGCGGTTTATGGACCGTCGGTATTACCGGCGGCGTCGCCGGCGGTCTCGCCGTCGGACTCTAACGATGGCCAAACCGGCGGCTTAGCTACGATACACCGCCGGTAATACCGACGGTCTGTAAACCGCCGGACATCAATATGAACCGGCGGTTTACCGGCGGTCGAAACCGTCGTTGATAAGTGATTTTAATCTGGCGGTCCATACCGCCGGACAACCGTCGGACATCAAGATAAACCGGCGGTTTACCGGCGGTCTAAACCGCCGTTGATAAGTGATTTTGTTCCGGCGGTCCAGACCGCCGGAAAATCGCCGGTAAAAGCCCTAATACGAGCTCCGCTCATTTCATTTTCACTCTTTCCTTCTCTCTCTCGGTCGCTCGCTCCTCCGCTCGTCCGATCAGCCCCCGACGAAGGAACTCCGACCGCCAACCCCAGTCCGACCGCCGCCGACCCCATTCCGACCGCCGCCGACCCCAGTCCGACCGCCGCCGACGAGTCTACTCCGACGCCAGACCGCCGACTGATTCCGACCCCAAACAATCCGATTTCTATTTTAAGGTTATTTTTTATGGTTTTTCTTTGATTATTTGAGTTATAATTCTATGACAATTCATACTCATATGAATGTTTTGTGATTCGAGGATATAACAATCAATGTCACGAAGATTCATTGCTTGATATTGTTAATAATGTTTTGTTCCCATTCTATATTTTACTTTCACAATTTCTCTACATATAATGTGCTAGTTTGGAGAACAAGTGGAGTTAGGCTAAACTTGAAGAAACTAGCTAGGTCTGACTTAATTAACTTGGTTGGAGAAACTTCTGGTGGAAAATAGGAAAGATTAGGATGATAGTTTTAATTCAACTTTCAAAATTAAGTTATTGAAATTCAAATTTGAGTTTCAATTACAATTCCAATAGAGAATAAGTTTAGAGGTTTTGGTGAAAGAAATGAAGAGGAAATAAACAAGGAAATTATGGAGGAATTTGTGCGGGATCTTGTGGATGGAAGGTGATGTCACCGAGATTTATAATTTGCAATTGGTTGAAATGGAATAGCGTACATAGAGGGTGAGGAGATCATATGGGGATCAAGGTTCCTTCTCTAGATGACAATTATGATTAAGTAAAAATGGACACATATCATAGGGACCATTGTAGCATGAAGAGAGTAAAACAAAGATAGACCATGTATTGCACAGAAAAGGAAAAAAAGAGGTGTAGGGTAGGGCATCAACTATTTTTATTACAATGCATAATCTCAAAAGTGACTTAATGAACCATGGTTTAAAGATAGAGATTGGATCATGGCAAAGGAAGATTATGGTAATTGGGTAAATGAAACCAAGGGCTTTTGAACAAACCATTGAAAATTGTAATGATATCACAACATAGATGAAATATTTCCTACATGAAACTGAGCTCTAAAACCAATTTACTTAAAAAAGGACAACACAAGTAAACAATTATGGATTTTGAAGCATTGAATCACTAAGATAAGAATAGGGGAGATAAAAAAAGGTTGAGATGATAACAAGAATAATGCCTCATAGGTGGAGATGCATGATCTAGAAAGGGTAGGAAGAGACTCACAACAAGAAGAATGATGGGAGAACTGATCTCCAAAGAGCATGCCACGGCCAACTTCAATTACAACTAATCCTACTATTTATAGTAGATTAGTAGCTAAAATTTACTTGGACAATCTAAAACAATTAAAAACAAGATAATGAGAAATACATAAAAACAGAAATTGATTATAATATTTTCAAAGAAGAATGACATGATCATGACAAAAATAGGAGCCCACTTTACCCCCATTGATAATTTATAAAATTCCATTTCATTTAAAAAAAAAAGTACTTAGAACTAATTTGCTCCTAATTCCTTGGACATTGTTATCTTGTTATCTAAGATGATGAAAAAAGTTACATTCCCACCATAAATGATGACATGGTGCGTTTACCATCTTCCTTTTCCCTCCAAAATCTAATTTTTATTCTTCCTAGGAAGCACTTACCACATCTTTTCCTCCCTCTCCTCCACCTCTATGAAAGCAGTGTAAGCTCTTCATATACCAATGGATTATCTCCTCTCACACTCAAAAAGAAACAAAATATATATTCTTGCTTCCGTTTACAAGAAAAGGTTGACCTAAGAAAGTTTAATAATAAATAGATGTTTTAAAAATACAAGAAGAAGACTTTATTGTGCACCTTTCTTTTCCTTTATATCTACTTTCTTTTCTTTCTTGTTTAAGGAGTGTTATGCGGGGAGTGATAAATACAACAACAAAGAAATTTTCAATTATTGTTTTCAAAGAATAGGAATTAGAGCTTTAATATTTTTCAGAATTCTAGGAATATTGGTCGTTGTTTTGAATAGGATTTTGATAGCATAATTTAGTTTGGAATGAAAAATAAATGATTGTATACCCTAGAATTAGTTTGTATTTGCATGCACGGCTTTATGAGATTTGAGGGCTTCCAGGGTTGGAGTCCATACAAAAAAGAGATGGAGCTTGCAGGGGTTTATGTCGTGTGGTTATAGTTATGATTAATGATATGATTAGTTATAATAAGTTTTGAATGAGCACTTTTGTGGAGGATTTTTAGGAGCATTTGAATTAAATCAAAAATTTGTATTATAGCCTAGACTTGTACCCTGGGTCAACCCGGTTGACCAAGTCAACCAGGGTTGACCACCTTGCCCCTTTAGGCCCCAAATCAAATCTATGCGTTTATTTTATTTAAATGCAACATATGGATAAGCTTTTGTTCTTTTAGAGCATGATTAAGTCCTTCAAAGCATAAAAATCTATTTGGATGTATAACAGATTGTTTATGCCTCAAACATGTAGGGTACGTTTACTTCAACGTGCAAATGACTATCCAAGAAGAGAGATATTGGATGTATAACAGATGTTTTGTAATATTTTTACTGCTTAGAAATGATATTGTATTTTTCCACCTTGTCTTTTATTAACTGCTTCTCGTAATTCATTACATGCTTCATTAACTGCTTCATTAACTGCTTTATTAACTGCTTTATTAACTATTTTTCAATGGTTTAGTAATTATTTTTTATTGCAGATGGCTTCAGGCGACGATCCTCCTCGTAAATCATTTGCCTCAAAGTTCTACCGGAAGAAGATTACGACTAGCAGACTCACACAGACTGAGGTAGGTGAGGGGCCTTCAGTTCCACCAGATCTACCTACACCACCACCGCCACCACCTGCCAGGAGCCAGCAACCTTCACCAGAGCAGGGTCAGGGACAGTTAGATCCACCTCTTGTTGTACCTCCATACTTCCCTGGCCACTTCCCTCCTAGCTCGACGAGTCCTCGCTTCCCCTCTCCAGATCAGATACATGCTTCTCCATTCTATCCATATTACCCCCCACCATCATCACAGGCTGCTGGTCCATCCACTGGTCCTCACCCTCCTTACCCTTACCCATATTACTACCCCTATCTGGTGTAGCATGAACAGGGTGGACCATCACGACCACCAGAGGTTGGCGCTAGCGATCCTGCAGCAGCAACAGATAAGCGTCAATACATCGAGCCTGACGGCGATAAGTAAGTTCAATTTAAGTTATTAAGTTATTTTTATTTTGATATATTACATGTTATTGATAAACAAAGTCACCTGCAGCTTCAATCCTTCAAGGCCACCTATACATATGATCCGGGATATAATAAAGAATAAGTATGATGCTCCTTACTTATCCTGGAAGAAGATCCCAAAGCCAGTTAGAGATATGTGGTTTGGAGAATTTCAGGTATGTTTTTTTTGGTATGATTTCAAATATATGATTTAATTTGTACTAATCTTTTTGATATTGTCTAAATTTTTACAGAAAGAATTTTGGTGGTTGCCTGAGTACAGCACGAGGATCAGATCAAATTTTGAGAGGAGAGGAGCGACCCGTCTCAGAGACATGTTCACGGATATTAGAAAGTTCGGGCAGAGGCTTAATTGGATTGGAGAGGGCGTTTGGGCAGATTTGAGTAGTGCTTGGGCTACCCCGGAGTTTATAAAAATTAGAGAGCAGAATAAACAGAACAGAGCCTCTGACTGCGGCGGTTTAGGAAGCTCTCTTCATACTGGTGGATCTGTACCTCATACAGAACATAGGCGGCGACTGGTAAGTGTTTTGAATTGGTTTATTACATATATTTATGTTAGTATAACTAAGCATCAAATTTTCAGAAAGAGCACCTGGGTCGGGAGCCAACACCATTGGAGCTGCATACAAGAACTCATCAACATCAAGCTGACCAGCAGTGGGTTGATGAGAAGTCTAAGAAGGCTCATGTGAGCAAAATTTTTTGGATTTTTAGAATAAAAATTTATTTTAATAAAACTATTTGTAACTCGCAGGATGATTTCTTACGAGCTAGAGAAAGTCGGCAGTCCACTAGCGAGGGATCATCTTCTGGATCGGCCCATATTTTTGAGTATCATACATGGTCAGAAGTTGTTGGTGGAAGACAGAGGGGGAGGGTATATGGCATGGGTTCATAGGCTTTTGCTATTGAGGGCAGTTCATACACCTCTGCATTTCATGATCCAAGTGGAGCTGAAGAATCTGTAAGTGAGAGGGTTGCAGCACTTACTAGAGAGATTGAAGAGATGAAAAGGGTTCAAGCTAGAGAGATTAAAGAAATGAGGAAGGCTCATAATGAAATGCAAGCAGAGTTACAATCCTACAGAGCTGGAAAACAAAGGAAGAAGGACCAACAGGAGCAGCCATCTGCAGACAGTGAGGATACCGATGATGATTAGATGTTTATTATGTTTGATGAATGTATTAATTAGAACTTGTGAACTTTTGAACTTGTGATTGTAACATTATCATGAACTATCTTGTGAATTTGTGATTGTAATGTTATGATGAATTTTTTATTTTGTTTGTATTTTCTGGCTGTGATGAATATAGTGGCGTGTTGCCCAACATATATTGCTTTTTCTGCAGGTTTAGACTTTAGGGTGAACCTCCCTCAAATAGAGGGGGTGCTGTCAATTTTTTTTTCAGGTGCTACAGGTTTCCGGCGGCTAACCGGCGGTTTGGTCGCCGGAAACAACGATACCGGACGGACAAGATAAGCCGTCGGTAATAATATTAAACCGCTGGTACTTTACCGGCGATTACCGATGGCCGCCGGCGGTTCTACGATGGACACCCGACGGTTTAAACCGTCGGTAATACCGACGGCTATAACCGCCGTCCATCACCGGTAAAGTAGCGGCGGTCTAACGGCGCCGTCCGGCGGTCTAAGAAACCAGACGACGCCAGTTTTAAACCGCCGAAAAAACCGCTGGCTACGTGACCGGCGGCTTACCGGCGGTTACCCGGCGGTCCAACCGCCGGAAAACCGACGGTTTAAATTCTGATGGTTACCGGCGATAGTAGCCACCGGAAAACCGCTGCAATAATAAACCGCCGGTAAAACGCCGTCGGAAATGGTTTCCTACGCCAATTTTTCCGACGGCTTACAAACTGCCATGAGACCGCCGGTATCATTCAAAACCGCCGGTAAATCTAGACTAATCGCCGGAAAAAACCGTCGGTTTTCAGCGTTTTTCCTGTAGTGTTAAGGGTCTGTGTGCATAAAACCTGAATCTTAAAATTTATTCTCGGAAGTTCCATAGCACAAAGGTTGGCGACACTACAAAATTGAGTTCTTTATATTTTGGAAAATTTTGGTGTGCGTTGCGGTGTTGCGGGTTGTAATGTCGCCATGTTAGATTAATATTTTATAAAAATATCATAATTTACTTCAAATTCTTTTGGCTAATTCTTTATCCCTCGCCCCAACTTGGTTGCAGGCTTAGAGAGATAAATAGAGAGAGAGGATTTTAATGATAGAAAGTTAAATTCAAGCAACTTCAATCTATTTTTTTAATATAAGTCTAGTTCATGAAGTTGTCTAGTTTTAAATATAATGCATTTCACCTATCTCAGTTTTAATTACAAGAAAATTCTGAGATTTTCTTATTAAAATTATAAAAAAAATTATAGTATAATAAAGGGAATAGTATCATATCTGTTAAATTTTTATCGTGTAACTTTCTATATGTTAAAATATGAGTATTATGCTTATTTTTCTATTTTCTTTAAAAATTTTTATCATGTAGACTGAAAAATGAATTATTTTTAGCAATCTAAAATTTTATTTTTTTTTTCCTCAAAAAATTATAATGTAGCACATTTAAGGCTTCAAAATGATGTTATAAACAATCCTTAGTAATTTGGTACAACTTCAAAAATATGAATTATTTGTTTAGTTTGCCAGATATTTAGCTGCTTTTGATTTTCTATGTTTTGATCATTTTCCTTAATTTTATAGAATTACAATTATATATGTTCTTATATATTTGAAATGGGTGATTCTAAGGAGTTCTAATATGGGAAGGAAGTTTTATTATGTTGAATGCATGTGGAGCTATAATGGCCTAAATTTTTAAATATATGTTGTGACCAAGTATTTAGGAGCTATAAAGGCTTATTTTTTAATATGCTAACACATGGATTTATAAGGGCCTAAATTTTGATATATATTATATTGGGAGGCATAAGGGCTTGAGAAAAATCTATTATATTATATTTTGATATATGAAGTGTTGTTTTAGCTATGTAAAGTATATTTAATTTCAATATCTATTAACTAGTATCACTCTGTTAAGTATAATATCCTTTTATAAATTGCTTTTAATTTAGATAAATTAATGTTGGATTAAGTATAAAAAAGTTAGATTGGTGGATGTGACCTACTGAATTGTGTTGGCTCATACCTATTATGTGTTAGGTTTCAAGTTAGGGCAAGGCTAAGGAACTAGTTGAGTAGTTAAGATTGTATGATATGATAGTCTGAGTATATATAGTTATTTTTTAGTTTTCTATATTTGTGTAGTCATGACTAATTTTTGCTCTATATTATTCTTATATATAGCTATGTAATATATTATAGAAATCTTATTATATAAACGTTTTGAAGATGAATGGAAAGAAAAATTATGGATGAGTATATTTTTTGTTTAGTGAAAGTTAACTTGTAGCTCAGTTGTCTATTAATAATTAAGAAATCTAAAAAAGTTCTCCTAATTGGATTTTGGGCTTGGTTTATCACCATCCAACATGGTATAACTCATTCAATTTATGGATTACATTGAGTTGGGTCGTGATAGTCCTTTTTAAGTATCAAATGTATAAGAATTAATCTGTAATTATGTGAGATAGTTTAGGTTATATTTGGCAAGGGTAAGGGCATTCATTCTATTTATTTTCATGTACATGTTTGGTTAATCTGAGTGTATTCTGTGTGATTGTATGTTAGATCAGCAAGACCTACATTTGACTGATTGGCAGAGTGAAAGTAAGATTATGCCAGTACGGAGTACTGCTCTTATTAATAGTTTTGATTTGATTACCTAGTTTATAGGATTAGTAATATATTTGATAGGTGAGGCTCAGGACAATATCTTTTCTATCTAGTATGATAATATATATAAAAACTTATAGATGTTTCTAAGGATGAAGATTTCAAGTTTTGAGGGTTTTGTTGATCCCAAAGAAATAGGGGTTTAGCTTATAAGATTAGAGAATATTTTTAATAGTATGTAGTGTCTTCTTGAGAAAAAAGTACCTTTGGTTGTGTTTCTAATAGATAGGAAGGTTAAGCACTTGTGGTTGGCCTAGCCAAGAAGTTCTAAGGAAGGTTAAATTCCCTAATAAGCTAGGAAGAATTCATATATATTTTTAGGTTAATGATGCAAGAGATTTTTTTGAGGTTAGTTAAGGGGATAAAGCTTGTAAAGTACGAGATAGAGTTTATTTTCCTAGTTGGTTACACTCTATAATTAGTCATCACTTTTGAGGAGAATTGTTATAGGTTTTTTAAGAGGAGTTCAACACAATCTAAAGCAGTTGCTAGTTATATTATATATTTTTAATTTCTTTAAGATAGTAGAGAGAGTCTATTTGATTGAGAAAAATATGACAACTACTATGTAAAGATGGGCACTAGTAGAAAGAGATTTGGTGGTGAATCTTATAGTAGAGGATTTTTATGGAAGAGGAGCATGTTTGGTCTAGAAGATAACCTAGAGTGGTGGATCTTTTGTATCAATTCCTAATGGTGGTAGTGTTGCCAATTTTTAGGTTCTATGAGTGGAGTACCAATATGCCAAAGTTATAGTAGGAGACATATAAGACAACATTATCAGATGACATGTAAATGTTTGTGATGTGGTCAGATTGGACATCTGGTAGTTGAGTGTCCACAATCAATACCAAATAGACATTCTAAGCCAAGGTTTGTGAACTTTATTAGATAGTTAGGGAGACTAAGTATAGTTCCACCCATATTTTTTAAGGGTCTTCTAATAAAAACAATCGTGTAGTAGCAGGAATATTATTTGATGGTGGCATGAGGGAGCCTAGTAGTTTTATTATTCCAGCTCTGATTCAGGATTATGTGTGTAGTTTAATTCAGCATGAGGCTTTATTATTATTATTTCTTTATTTATTTATTTTTTAATTCAATATGAGGCTAAAGATGCTCTAGATTTGCTTATAGGTATGTCTTATATTTTTGATAAATCTTATCGCATTTTATTTGATTTGAAAGTTAGTCACTCATTTATTTATGATAAGTACTTTATTCTATTAAGCTTAGGTTTTATATTATTTTATGATTCATTATGTGTTACTCTACTTATGGGAAATAGCCTGTTAGCTAGTTAGGTTTGCTTCTGTGACTTGGAAATATTTTATAAGAAATATAGATTTATTCTTATATTGTTGCCAATCATAGTTTGATGCTATTTTAGGAATGGATTGGTTGAGTTAATATAGAGCCCAGATTGATTATCTAAAGAAGAAAGCCACTTTATTCTTGGGTAGTGAGAGCTACTTTTTCAGGGAATTAGGAGTGTTTTGACTTATTTGATATCTACTATATGGATGGATGGATGTTGAAAGAAGGGTTGTATTATATTTTTTGCATCTATTTGGGATAGGAGAATAAATTTTGGATCTTTGTAGAGTGTAGTAGTAGTACGAGCATTTGTTATTTATTTTTTATGTGCGGTTAGTGTGTTTACCACATGATAGGGAAATCAAGTTTTACTTTGATGTGTTTATGGGTATCACTCTAATATTTTAAGGCTTAATATAGAATGATACCTAAGGAGATTCAAGAATTAAATGTGCAGCTTCAGGATTTAGTTAACAGAGATTTTGTCCAATCCTAGTGTGTCCCATTAGCGACGACCTATTTATTTATGAAGAAGAAAGATGATACTATGTATAAATATGAGAATTAAACAATGTGATAATTAAGAACAAGTATCCTCTGTCTTGGATTAATAACATGTTTAATCAGCTTGTGAGATCTTCTATATTTTCTAAGATCGACCTAAGATGTTAATATTATCAGTTGACAGTGATAGAAGAAGACATATCGAATGTTGTATTAAGTACCATATATGGGCATTCTGAGTTGTTGTTCATTCTATTTGGGGTTAGACTTGCAATGCTTTATGGCACATAATGTTGGCCATTAGAAGAGAAGCATAATATTAAGTTAATTATTACAGAGATGAGGATGCTCAGGTGGATGAGTGGCTTTACTCTTAGAGACAGTATATGAAACGAATATATACATGAAAAAGTTGGAGTAGCTCCTGTGAAAGATAAGATTAGAAAGAGTCGTCTTAGATTATTTGGTCACATAAAATGTTGGCCTTACGATGACCAAATTTGAAGAGTATATGTATTAGAATTGACTTATGTTAATAAAAGTAGAGGTAGACTTAAAAAACCTTGGTTAGAAAATATTAGAAATAATATTTCTTTATTAGATTTATATGAGAATTTGACTCTTAACACAACACAATGGAAAAAAAGATTCATGTAGCCGACCCCACATAATAGGTTAAAGGCTTAATATTGTTTTTGTTGTTGGTCATGCCCTTTGAGCTGACCAATGCCCATGTAGTCTTTATGAATTTGTTGAACAAAATCTTTAAGGCTTATCTAGATTAGCTTGTTATATTGTTTAGAGATGATATTCCATATACCTAAAGTTTGAAGAAGATCAGGTAGTGCATCAAAGGATTATTTTGGGAGACTTTAAGACAACATCAGTGATACACAAAGTTTTCTAAGTGTAAATTATGGCTGAAGTATATTTCATTTATGAGGCATGTGGTGGAAGCACAACTATTTTTATAGATCCCCAAAAAGTTTAAGCTATGGCTTATTGGCTAAGACCTACTATAGTATTTGAGGTACATAGTTTCTTAGGCATGACTAATTATCATAAAAAGTTTAAGTGAGGATTTTTTTAAAATTGCATGCCTTTGATGAGACTAACTTTGATGTTATTAACATTCATTTGGATGCTTGAGAGTGAGGAGAGTTTTTAGAAGCTAATAAACTGTTTGACATATGCTGTTATTTTGACCATGCCATCTTGTATAGAGGGATTTTAGATATTCAATGATGGCTCACTAAATGGTCCGCGATATATTCTAATGCAAAATAAAAATATAATAGCATATGCTTCTAAGTAGTGAAAGACACATGAGAGGAGTTATTTGATGCATGATTTAGAGCTTATTATTATTATATTTTCTTTAAAGTTCTGGAGGTGGTATTTATATGGTGTTTGATGCGAGATTTTTGCTGATCATCTGAGTTAGAAGTTATATATATATATATATATATATATTTTAAAATCTAAGATAGGGAATGTTATTCAAGTTTATTATAGATTATGATCCAACTATTCAGCATTATCCTGGTAAGGCAAATGCCTGACTAATCAAACAACATTTATTAGGACAACCAATGCCTGACGAAACTTTATTCAATCAATGTCTAATAAATCAGATAGCATTGTGTTACACACATTGCATATTGTTTATTAGGGAAACCAACTCTATCTTTAGATGAAGTCATTGTTCTTTTATATTTTTCTGAAATGAGGAATTACTTTGTATGGGTATGTAGATGGTGTGCTATTTGCTATGGTTAAATATGATATGCTATATGATGTTGATATTTTGATGATTTCTTTGTGATCTATGATGCGTGTCATGATTTCTTTATTTTTGGAGCAATCTGGATGTTTATTGCTAATAAAAAATGTTTTACATATAAATATGCTTATGCAGGCTTGTTATTAAAAGAGGGCTATAAAATTAATTAAAATTTAAGCTAATAAATTTTTTTTGAGGTGTTTTTGTTGCTTAGCCCACTTAATTATTAAAGTATGGCTAAGCTTAAAGGTTGATAAAAAATAAGCAAAATTCTTATGTGATATGATATGATTTAAGATGCTTATATAAATTGCTTTACTAATTTATAGGGAGTATAAAGTCATTTTTATTTTTAAATATAATTTGTAAAAGACTTGTGAAAGTCTAAGAAAAGGATTAGAGATCCAAAGAGGAAAAAAACTTCATTCAATAGAAAGTTCCTTTCTTTTGGAAGCCCTATTGGAGGAATAAAGATGAAGAACAAAATAAAAAGAATTAAGATAAATGATGATTTTTTAAAATTCAATTTTGTGTTCAAATACCTTTGTAGAATGCCATGCTCGCCTTTCGAGGTGAAATGAGATTTTCCACATTATTTTTATTTACATAAATGATAATTTTTCAAAGCTATTTTTATCTTTAAATATTATTCTGGAATAACATGTCTGCCTTTCGAGATAGTATGTTATTCCTTTTGTTATATTTAACTACAAAAATGAAAAATTTCCAAAACACATTTTTTGTCTTCGAATCCATTGTAGAATATCATGTCCATCTCTAAAGATAGAATGATATTCTCAGTGTCATATTCAATCACAAAAATAAGAAAACCCTGAATTTGCATGGGTAATATTTTATTTTCCCATAGAGAGTAGTATGTGACTTTGGATCTAGTATAAATCTCATATCATTGTCCATCTTTGAAAGAATAGACATATGAGATGTCCAACCAACCATTGTCACCTTTAGTTAGCTAATCTTTCATTCACTTATCCAAAGGGAGTTTTAGAGGATATATTAATAAAGGTAGATATGTTTATTTTCTATTTGGACTTTATTGTATTAGATATGGAAGAAGATAAAGAGATATTTATAATTTTTGGTGGAAGTAACAGGTAGGGCTATAATTGATGTGTAGAAGGGATAATTGATCATGAGAGTTCATAATCAAGAAGTCATCTTCAATGTCTTAAAATCTATAAAATTTCCTAAAGATTAGAGTGAAGATTATTATGGAGTGAATTTAGTTGAAGCTTGTGTAAAGGATGTTATGAATGAGTTATCGAGTGAGACTCATTTGGATTTCTCATTGTGTGAGAATGAATTAGGAGAGGTAGATGAAAATTCTATTCATGTGATTAGTGAATCCCATAGATTATTTTAAGAGAGATATGAAGTATTGAATACATTATATCCAGGGAAGCTTTTAAAACCATCTATTATAGAGGCAATTAATCTTGAATTAAAAGCATTGCTTGCCCATTTAACGTATGCCTTCTTAGGAGAGGACTTAACTTTATATGTTATTAATTATATTGATCAAGAATGTAAGTTGAATAATGTTCTTAGCACGTATAATAAAAAAAATTTGTGGTCTATTATTGATATTCAAGATATTAGTATGTTAGTTTGTATGCATAAGATTCTGTTAAAAGAAGCATGTCAACCCAAAGCTAATTATAAAGAAGGTTAAATCTTACTATGAAGGAAGTAGTGAAGATAAATATAATATAATGGTTGGATGCATGTATTATTTATTTTATTTCTAGTAGTTTTCTAGTTAGCCAAACTCACTATGTACCAAAGAAATGAGAGTAAACTATAGTTACTAATGAAATGAATGATATTATTTCGATTAAGACTGTGGTAGGGTGGAGGATATGCATAGATTCTAGGAAACTTAATAAAGTTACTAGGAATGACCATTTTCTATTATCCTTTATTTAACATATGTTAGATATATTAACTAGACATCCTTTTTATTATTTATTTGATAACTATTCTAGATACCATCAGATTGTGAATGTCGTAGAAGACCAAGATAAGGTGACATTGTCCAGTCCTTACGAAACATTTAGTTTAGAAGAATGACCTTTTGTTTGTACAATGCCCCTGTAATATTTCAAAAAATATATAATTTTTATATTTTTAGATTTAATAGAGCAAGGCATTAAAATTTTTATGGATGATTTTTATCTTTAAAACAAACTTTGATGTTGTTTAGATCATTTAGAATTAGTTTTGAAGAGATGTGAGGAGGCTAACTTTGTTCTCAATAGGAAAAAAATATAGTTTATGGTTAAGTAAGGCATTATCCTCAGACATAAAATTTCTGAGAAGGGTATAGAGGTCTAAAGGGAAAATATCTAGGTGATTGAGAATTTGCTACCTTGTATTTCTATTAAGGGAGTTCAAAGTTTTTTAGGCTATGCCATTTTTGTAGAGGATTTATTATATATTTTTTTAAATTACTAAACCTCTATCATTTAGTTGAGAAAGATATTCCATTTGAATTCAATTATGATTGTTTAGCTGCATTTGAAATAATTAAGAAGTACTTAGTTATTGCACCTATCATCATTTCATCTCAATGCTCTTTAAATTTAGAATTGATGTGTGATGATAGTAACTATGCCATTAGAGGGAGAGATTATTCTGTGCGAACGTCGAACACAGCTCTACATCTGTATACCAATCAGAATGAGCCACGTCTGCCATACCAATCCAAAATATTGAGCGGTACTGATGCTCAGTATTGTGATATCGAGCGGAACTGATGCTCGGTACTGCGGTTCGGAGTGGTACCTAGCCGCGGGCTTAGGCATCCAGACGGGGTTCCGCTTCCGCACATAATAATTTTTCTATTAGAGAGTTTTAGGACAGACAAGATTAGAAATTTCATGTTATATATTACATTTGTAAAATATTAAATGATGCACAAATTAATTACATAACTGAGAAAGAATTATGAGCGATAGTTATTAGTAAAGTTATTATTTTCACTGAACACTCTGTTATGAAATACATGTTAACTACAAAAAATGCTAAACCCATATTAATTAGATGAAATTTATTGCTTCGAGAATTTGATGTAGATATATTAGATAAGAAACATTTAAGAATTACAGGATCGATAATTTATCTATCTTAGAAAAGGATGATTCTAAGCATAACGATTGTAACATTAATTAATTCTTTCCTAATGAGAAGCTGTTTGCATTACATTCATTATGTATGCCTTGGTATGATAATATTATGAACTTCATTATGAGTGGAGTGATCCCTGTTGATATGCCTTACACCAAAAATTTATACACAATTTCAAAATTTTTTTTTTTTTTTGATGAGACTTATTTATTTAGGAAGTATAAAGATCAAATCATTAGAAAGTGTGCTCCAGAATATGAGATTAAGCATATTATTAGTTAGTGCCATGATTTTGAGTATGAAGGGCATTTTAAAGAATTTAGAACTGCTTCTAAGATCCTTCGATGTAGATTTTATTGGACAACCCTATTTAAAGATGTGAATGAATATGTGAAAAGAAGAGATAGATGTCAAATGCGAGGTAATATTCCAAAGGGACATGAAATGCCCCTTGTTGTAAATACAATGAAGGAGATATTCTATAATCATATGAGAAATTTCTTGAGAGTTCTACAAATTTGAGTGAGATGCTCACTTTGTTTATTTCTCTAATCATATTATTTACTCCTTCAAATTGTTGCCAAAGCTCTTGATGGAGAGTTTTAAAAAGTCTTGTTGTAAATATAGTGAAGATCTCATGGAGGTCCTATATATGTATCTTGTAGATCTAATTGAGGAGGCTATGGTTTGTAGGCTTTTTTAAAAAGAAAAACAATGTAAGGGTTTCTCCATTATGTGTAAAGGAGAGAGGTTTCTACACATTGCTATGAGCAGAAGGAAAGAATATAAGTAAAAATTCCAAGGAGAGCACTTAAGGCGAGGATGTAAGCCTGTTGGTCAAACCACTATAAATTGATTTGTGCATTCTTACATTTAGTTTTTTTATTTTCTACACATTTTTTATTTTCCTTTTATCATTTGTGCTTTTTCACTTAGTTGTGATATCTTTGTCGGAATCCATAATTTAAAAAAAAAAAAAAAAAAAAAAAAAAAACTTGTGAAATATTATCTTTGCTTTAATCTTGTGAAGAATCATTATAAACATATTTAAAAATAATAATAATGATAATAATAACTTTATTAATCATTTTAGTGTTTAAAGATCTTGTAGAATAGTATAAAACCTCACAATCCTCAAGGAATTATGGTCCTTTGTTACTATTTTAAATCACGCATTTTGCTCATCATCTAAGTATTCATTTGAAAAACTTTGTTACTATTTATTAAAATAATTTTTGATATTAAATTTTTTTGAATAAAAATTTTGGGTACTAAAAAGTTATTTTAGAAAATAATAAGAAAGTTATTCTAACTGAAGCGGACGATTTTTTTTACTGCTTTTTAAAATGATTTTCTAGTATAAAATTAAGAAAACCGTCACGAATGAGCTTAAGGACATCTCCAATAGAACTACAAACAACTGTTTGTCGTTCTTCTGTCGCTCCAACCGAGCGACAATTTTGCCGCTATTTCATAGAGGGTGAACAGTGTGACGCAAATATTGGCGTCGCATGTTCATCCGCTAAATTTTTATGTGTCAACGATATTTGCCCGCGAATTGGAGAAAGACGATTAGAGACGACGAAGCCCGCAAAATGAAGTTTGTTTGGAGCAGAATTACGGCATTTTAAAATTTTGCTGTATTTTGCAGTGAAAAATATGGTTTTCAGTTGGAGATGCCCTAAGACTTTGTTTGGGGTAGCTTTCTTACTCTGTTTAAATTAGCTTTTTTGGTACAAAATTTTTTGAACTAATTTTTTTACTAGAAAATAATTTTAGAAAATAATAATAATATTATCCCAAATAAAATTTAAATCCCAACGTTTTGAAAACCGGACCGGACCAGCCGGTTCAACCGGTTCAACCGGCACCCGGCCGGCCGGCCGGCTCGGTTGTCTAGCGAAACTGGAAAATCATCGGACCGGATTTGAACCGGTCCGACTGGCGGTTGGACCGCGAACCCGGCGAACCGGAACCGGGAGAGAACCGGCGATCTCTGATTTCCACCGTCTGATTGAATCATACGGTTTAAAAGTTAAAAGTTAAAACTTAAAACAGTAAAACATTTACCTAAACCTAAATTCATTTTCTACTCCCGTAACTCCCGAAGTCGCCCCCGTCTCCGATTTTTCCTTCATCTGATCGCTGCAGCTCCTCCTTCATCCGTTCGTTGTCGGTCGCCGGTCGCTGCAGCTCCTCCTTCGCCGTTCGTCGTTGCAGCTCCTTCGTCCGTGCTTGGATCATTGACGAACTGGCCAACCCGGTACGCTGCAACTCCTCGAGTTCTTAATCGTTGCTGGCTCGCTGCACCTCCTCCTTTGTCATCGGTGCTTGAAACATTGTAAGGTGAGGAGATTGTATACGCTGAACTTGTGTTTTACTCTTACCTGTGCAAACTGAGAAGTGAAAACCAAAAATTGGGAGTTTTTAATCAGGCTTGTGAATTAAGCTGCCGGCTTAGTCCAATTAACAACTTAGAATTGGACTAATTACCCAAATTCTTACACTTAGATAGTCTCTAAATTTTAGTGAATTGAATTTTAAAGTTTAGGGTCAATTTTTACTTGAACGGAATGCAACTGAAATTCATAACTCATACACAACTTAGAATTAGGTTTTGATTTTTTTGTTGTTTTTGTATATTAGTGAAAGGTTTGGAATGCAACTAATTTTTCCCTAATAAAGCAGCTGATTTTCCTAATTAAATCTCCAAAGCTATTGATATGTTTACCTTTGTAGAACAATTTTGAAACCTAGGAAGACCTTGATTGCTTTAATTTTGGTGGGTTTCAAACAAATATTGTGGTGAACTTGTGTTTCAAATTTTACTAGATTTATAGGTCATTTAGTCTATCAATTAGTGAACCCTAGATTGATGTACATAATTGACCTAGAAACTTAAAAAATTCATAATAAATACATATTAAATAAAAAAAAATAAACCCTAGATTTGAAAACTAGTTTTTAATCGTCGCTGGCTAGTTTTTATTCATTTAGTTAATCGTCACTAGCTTGTGATTGAACAACAACCCAACTTCCTTTTTGCAAGGAGATCATCATAAGATTGGCTTTCTCATGTATAGCAATATTTAATGAAAAGGTTATCTCAATTATAGTCATCAATTTGCTCTCCTTCCTATCCAATAGAATTCAACAAAACATGGTGATTATATCATTATAAAGCCATATTCCTAGGATAGAAATATACAATATGGAAGTATTTAACCATATTTCATTAATGGAAGATATTCTTCATGTTGCAAGCATTTACTTCACCTAAATCCTAAGATGGATTTCCTCCCAGGTCTATGAATGGTTGTCATTTTCTATGTGTTTAGTTTGATATATTGTTGTTTAATATTAACAACATAGAGTTCACTTTTCAGGCTAATATTGATCCATTGTTGTTTAATACTACCAATGGATCAACAAAATAATCAATCTACACATTCAACTCAAAGCGTTCGTGGAAAGTAGATATCGCTTGGAATCATTTTGCTGAGTGTAAAACCACTGACGGTAAGAAGCAATATAAATGTCTTCATTGTGGAATAATTTATAAGGGAGGAGGCATTCATAGGATGAAGCAACATCTAGCGGGGATTAAAGGGAACATTGCTTCTTGTAAGAAGGTGCCACATGACATACGATATCAGATGCAACAAAATTTGAATGAGATATCAAAGAAAAAACAACAAGCACAACAAGACTTGTCGCAGATTGATGATTTACTTGGTGAAGATCCAGTTGAAGAAGAGAGGGGCTCATGTTCAGTCACGAAACCACAAAGTTCAGATATACATGGTAAAGGATTGGATAAGGGAAAGAGAAAAATTGATGAAATTGATAATTTTTTTGCACCAAGAACAAAACCGGGATCTCAACCTTCCTTAAAAAAGTGTGATGGCATTTAAGGAGGCAGTGCACCGTGCAGATTTAGCAATTGCTAGATGGTTTTATGATAGTTGCATTCCATTCAATGCCATCAACTCACCTTTTGCACAAAAGGTTATAGATGTAGTTGCTGTAATAGGACCTGGATACAATTTACCGTCTTACCACAGATTAAGAGTGAATCTGTTACGGGATGCGAAAGAGGAATGCAAATTGCTAATTGAATCTTATAGAAAAACATGGAAAGATACTGGTTGTTCATTGATGGCTGATGGGTGGACAGATACAAGAAATAGGACATTAATAAATTTTCTTGTTTATTGTCCTCGAGGAGTTTCATTTTTAAAATCAGTAGATGCATCTGATGTCATCAAAGATGCCACAACATTGTGCTCATTATTTACTGATATCGTTGAATGGGTTGGTCCGGAGAATATAGTTCATTTTATAACAGATAATGCAACAAATTATAAGAAAGCTGGTGAGTTATTGCATGAAAAATATGGAAATATCTATTGGTCACCTTGTGCAGCTCATTGCATTAATCTCATTCTGAAAGATATTGGAAGCATGCCTTATATTACAGAACTAGCTAGAAAAGCTTCAAAGGTTACAATTTTTATTTATAACCATGCTTTTATATTGGCCTGGTTAAGAAAAAGGAAAGGTTGGACTGAAATTGTAAGGCCAGGAGTAACTAGATTTGCAACAACATTCATTACCTTAAGAAGTGTCCATGATCATAAACATGATTTGCAAGCATTCATCACCAACAAGGCTTACATTGATTCAAAGCTAAGTAAGACAATGAAGGGGAAAGAGGCAGCCTCAATTATTTTGGATGCAAAATTTTGGAATGACAGCTTCATAATTTCTAAATTATCAGGGCCCCTAATCAGGTTGTTAAGAATTGTTGATGCAGATGAAAAGCCATCTCTTGGATACCTTTATGACGGTATGTTCAGAGATAGAAAAGCAATGAAGATTATGTTTAGAAATAATAAAAGAATGTACAAGCCTTTCACTAGTATCATCAAGAGAAGATGGGATAATCAACTAAGACAAGGGATACATTCAGCAGCTTATTTTCTGAACCCTCATTTTCAGTATGATAGAGAAAATTATTGCAACAAATCTGGAGTTTTGCAAGGTCTAGTAGAATTGATTGGCAATAAAGATGTATGTCCAAAATCAACTTTGGCAATGAATGATGTGAGATTTTTTCGTGATAGTTTAGGAAGTTTTGGTAAGCCCATTGCATCAACATTAGCAAAAGAAATGCAACCAGGTAAGATGACAAAATTTTGAGATTTCATTTTAATATATATTTGAACAAATTAATGTATGTTTGTTAATTTATAGATGAATGGTGGAGGATGTTCGGCTCTAGTGCACCAAACTTACAGAAAATGGCTATTAGAATTCTTAGTCAGACATCATCTTCATTAGGTTGTGAGAGGAACTGGAGTGTGTTTGAGCAGATTCATACAAAAAGAAGGAATCATCTTGAGCGCCAATTAGGCTAAATGATCTTGTCTATGTTCGTTACAATCTCAATTTAAGAAATAGGTACTATTTGAAACTTCTTTAAATATTTTTTTAAATAATGATGCACATTTTATTATTATTTTTTTATAATAATTATGTAGGTTGCAGTTTAGAAAAAGAAGTTATGATTCTTTGGATTATGCAAGTATTGAACTTGTTGATTTCTGGATCCTTGATGATGAATCAACTCCAGAATTGCATTTAGAAGACTTGGAGTCAGAAATTTACAAAGATGATGCAATTCCTATAAATATAGAACCAAACTTAACATCATCTACACCAACCCCAAGTAAGATTGTTGATTAATTTATATCATTTGAGTATAATATTAAATATAAACTTATTATTTCATATTAATAATTTGCAGATGAAGACAACTTAGCTAATATATATGATGAAGATGACATACCTTATGAGGATGCAGAAGTATTTGGGATGCAAGATTTTGGTGAAGAAGAGTTTGAGAATCCATCATTCGATCACACAAATTTAGTGGATGATTATTAAATTCACTATGAGTGTTTTGAGTTTTTTATATGTAAACTGATATAAACTGATTACTTTTTTGTCTCTATGGTATTAAGTTAAAACTTTTTATATTTATGAATTTGTCTTATCAATAAAGTGCTATAATTTTTCTAAAAGTTCGTCACAGCAGCTCCTTGTTGGGAGTTTCGTTTGATTTTATATGTTTTTTTTTTAATTTTCTTGTTAACCATAGCTAATTCCACTTCACAGTTTGATAAAAGATTCTTAGGCGGCTTGCTCAGAACCGTGAAGTTGTCAAGAAAAACATATTAAGGAAAAAAAAAACAAAAAAGGTAACAGTGAACATGGTCATTACTTCATTTGCAATATTTCTTAACTGTTTATGCTCAATAATTTTGTAAACTCAGTACTATTGAAGTTCATCAATTTTACTACATTTTTTTCTCTTATCACACCAATAACATGTACCCTGAAACATGTACAATGGAATAAGGGATATTGCTGTTATTGGGATATTTTTCTTGAAGGTGGTTTGACAGATTGAGAGGTGGAAATTTTTCAATGATTAGTTGCAAAGGGGATTCAAACATGGTTACAGTTGTGCTCAATAAAAGATTAAAAGGTATGTTGTTTACTTATTGCTTATGTTTTATAAACTTCGTTGATGTCATATTTATATTATTTGATTAGTTTGACATGGAAATGAAATGCATAGTAAATGTATAAGAGGAAATTTTGTCATTCATTTCATAATTTTTAATACTATTATTATTTATTACGTCATCCGGTTCGACCCCGATTCAACCGGTCGAACCGGTCAAACCATGAACCTCTCATTCTTCCGGTCCGATTTTCAAAATATTGTTAAATCCCTCATTTAAGTGGATTTATGAGATTTGACCAGTTGATTGTACTGCCAATAAAAAGAGCTTCCCTGAATATTTTCCACCGTTAATTAAAAATGTGA
This sequence comes from Dendrobium huoshanense, assembly GCA_016618105.1. Classification (NCBI taxonomy): domain Eukaryota; kingdom Viridiplantae; phylum Streptophyta; class Magnoliopsida; order Asparagales; family Orchidaceae; genus Dendrobium; species Dendrobium huoshanense. The sequence goes on from CM028347.1 coordinate 33,021,481, forward strand.
AAAAAATGTGATATATTTATTTGTATTATACTATTATAAATGATTCAGGAGGAAAACGGGAACGGCACTCCCCATGTAATTTTGTCGGTGACGATAAACAGCGAGATTTGTTGACTATGTTGCACTACCCACTCGTCATGAGATGCACGATTTCTTGTAGTAGGTTGGCGAATTTATCTCTTATTCTCGCGATATAACAGAAGTTTTTAATTAAAAAACAAAAAAACGCCTGACCTTTAGTAATTTTCGACTTTGAAAATTGAAATAACGCTTTTAAAAGTTTAACAAAATTCTGATGCAATATAAATTTTAAAGCATTTTCTAATATAAAATTTAAATTTTTTAAGTTTTATTTTAGATGATTTTTTTACTACTTCTTAAAATAACTTTATATTATCAAAAATTAAAATTTTTTATTAAAAACATTTTTAAAAATAGTAAAAAAGTAATTCAAAATGAATATTTAATTAATTAATTTTTTAAGAGAAAATGATTGCTAAAGCTCTGTCGTGAGTTGTTATTTAGCTGGCATACTCTAGAAGGCTCATCATGAGTCGCTTTCCCCTCTGTCTCCTGATATGTTAGGTGATGATGGTTAGAGTGCAAGGTGGAAAATGAGTGTTTTTTTTTTTCTCAAATAGAAAACCATTAAAAAAAGCAAATAATTTGTTGGTGGGTCAATTTGGAAAATCCCACTGTATTGTGACATGTCCTTTGAATCTTTAAGTTTATAGTAAGTATAAGTTAATTTGATTGATAAATATTTTAAATGTGAATTATTGACATATTTAGTAATCTCTAAAATAAAAAGATGGGCTGATATTTTTATCTCCTTGCATGAATCAAATTTCTTAGATGTTGTATATAGTAATTTTTTTGGGGCATTTAGGCAAATTAAAATAAACTCTCACACACATCACATACTGTGAGACTTAGATTTCATTTGGGATGACTTTTTTATTGCTAATTAAAATTGAGTTTTTAGTACAAAATTAAAATTATGTTTTAGGCTTCGTTTGGGACGGCTTTTTTATTGCTTCTTGAAATAACTTTCTAATACAAAAATTTTAATTTTTAAACTAAAGAACTGTTTCAATAAGCAGTAAAAAAGTCGTCCCAAACGAAGCCTTAAAAACAATAAAAAAGTCGTCACAAAACAAGCCTTAGGCTTCGTTTGGTACGGTTTTCTTCTTGCTTCTTAAAGCAACTTTCCATTACAAAAATTAAAATTTTTGTACGTACAAAAAAACAGTTTAAAAAAGCAATAAGAAAATCATCTCAAACGAAGCCTTAATCTAAGACTTCTAAATTGATAGCCAAAGCACCCAACGAATATACCAAAGCGAGCTAAATATTCTTTTAAATTTTAATTTTCATCCAATCATTAAAATGTTATTATAATCTTTCAAATTAGCTTTCAATTTTGATATTAATTTTGAGAAATTTTTTTATAGTTTAATATCAAAAAGAAAATGATATTAAATATTGCGAGATTAAATTACTTCATGTCTAACATTGAATTAAATTTTATGATCAATTTTTAACATATTTCTTACTTTTGCCGAGTAAAAAAATTAAAAGTAATAAATTTTAAATTGGTTTTCCTTTTTTTTAATCCGTCTTTCCAGTTAGTGAAGGTCAGGTCTTTCTTAATACTGGCAGCACCAGCTGCCACCTAGTTCTAAGAGAGGGATATATGAACTGATCAAATGCCTCATTCCTCTTCATAAGGACATCAATCGCCCTCATCCCTTGCATTGGCTTCCTCTGATTCACATTTGCAAGGTTTGCTTGCTTCATTCTAATCCAATAACTTCTAATAGTTTTTTTTTTCTTGTTCTTTTGAAAGAATGAGATCTTCCAGTTTGTATTTGATTGTTTTTTTAGTTTGAAAGGCCTCTTGCTAGTGCATTGTCAGATGATTTTGGCGGTAAAATTGGTTTCTGTTCCAACATTTTGGCCCAAATTAGGGCATTTTCATCGTTTATCGTTCATGCACTTAGCATTTTGGTCATTTTCTTGACAGGAAGACAGATCTAAAGAAGAAGATTCATGATTTGCTGCTCCTAATTGTTTAATTTTTTTTTCTTTTTTGCTTATGCTGTAACTTCAGCATCTTTTCCATTGATTTTGTGTTTTGCTCGTCTTTTCTTAGAGTTAGGGCATTTTATATGCTGTTGCTGTAGCGCAGCATTTCCTTCATGGATTTTGTGCTTTTGTTCAGCATTTCTTCTAGATTCTCAGTACTCTGACAACTTTTTCTCATAGTTTCATGTTTTCCTGTAATGCTGAGAAGAGATGCCTTTTTGTCTTTAAATTATACAAATTTAATTATGTTCTACATTCAGTTCAAATGCATAAAATCTCTTATTAGCGTTTCAACTTTTTATCATCCTTTTGCTATTTTATTGTGTTTAATCCTCTCTCTATCTTATAATTAATACTGAAGTGGTAGCTAATAATCCTCACTGGTAATGTCAATCCTTTAATTCTCATTAGATCCTGATAAGATAAGAGCATTTCTCTGTTATCTCTGTTCTTCGTTTTTCCTTTGCTTCCTGCAGTTTGCAGGTTCTATCAGATCCTTTAAAATTTAAATATTAAAATCGCATTTTTGTCTCGAAAAATTGTTGATTACTGATTTCATTCAGTAATGTTAAGGAGATAATGTTTGTTACATGTGGATCAGCAATTTATTTCAGATTAAGCACTTTCAATGTAGTTTTTGTGTGTTCTAAATAACTATTTTGATGTTGTTTTTTATATTGATTGCAACAGTAGGAAATAGTATTACAATTTGTACTCAAAGTCCCAGCTCATCTGATAGCTTTTTGACTCAATTTCTGGTCTCTTACCATTAGACTTTACTCGTTAGCTTTTGCTATTTCTGTAGCTTATAATATCTCCCGGCACTGCATGGTGTGGGTTGAGCTTGCTACATGCAATCGTACTCCTGCCTTTAGGTCAAAGTGTGGCAATCAAACCATTCCTCCAATACCTGCTTTGGATATGTCTGTCTTATAATCCTAGATTAAATCTTTGTAAAAATGAGATTAATGTATAGAGATCGGGTCTGTGGCCAGAGTGGTCGATGGAAGAAATTCCTCCTATCTCACAGGACTCGAATCCCCTAACTGTCCCAAAAAAAAAAAGATCAATTTATAGATCATATGTCAGGCTGACAACCATGTGAATTTGCTTTCATGCATTCATTGTAAATCTCTCATGCTCATAAATTATGACATTGCTATCCTGATTTATACAATTTATTGTTTTTCTATTCTTGAAAAGAAATGTTCATACTTGCAAAGTTTGTGATGTTAATATAAACTTGTTGGGATACAGGAAGTTCAATCACCGAAGGAGAGGAAAAGCTGATAATTAAAGAAATGGCTCTGACCACTATATTCTTGATATGTAGCATCCTTACCCTATGGAGCTCTCCCATTACTGCCCAATTCCCACCTTCTCTACTTCTCTCTCCATCCACCTCACCTGCCCCAGCTCCAGCTCCTCACTTTGTCAATCTCACAGATCTTCTCTCCCTCGCTGGCCCATTCCAGACCTTCCTCAACCTCCTCGTCCAAACCGATGTCATACAAACCTTCCAAAACCAAGCCAACAACACTGAACAAGGAATCACTATCTTTGTCCCGAGCGATTCTGCATTCGCAGACATCCAAAAGCCTTCCATCTCAAACCTCACCAAAGACCAGCTCAAGTCCCTGGTCCTCTACCATGCATTCCCAAAGTACTATTCCCTGTCTGATTTCAAGGACCTCAGCAGCAAGAACCCTGTGAGCACATTTGCTGGAGGTCAGTACACGCTAAACCTCACCGACACCAGCGGGCTTATTCAGGTTGGTTCGGACTGGTCCAACCCAAAGATCAGCAGCAGTGTCTACTCTACAGACCCTGTTGCAGTTTATGAAGTGAACAGCGTTCTCCTTCCGAAGGCAATTGTTACTACAGCACCAGTTCTCACACCAGCCCCGGCACCTGCGCCTGTTCTCAGCCCAATTTCGGGTTTAGGCACCTATAGGAGAGAAGGGGAGAGGGGAAGCCCCAAAATCATCAGAATCAACTAACAATGATTCTTCTTCGCATGACATTGCTGTGAGTAGATTCAGTTACTTCCTTGCTGTGGCAATTGGTGCACTTCTGCTTATGCTTTGAACTATAGTAGATCAGATGCAAGTTTCAGTCTATTTCATGCTTATTCTTTTGGTGGGAGTTGGCTGTGTTGATTGAATTGGGAGTTTGATATATATATATCGGATATGTTGAAGATTTTTTTTTTTTTCTTCATTTTGTTTTTCTTTTTTTTATATAATGAATACCATTGGATCATTCTGTGAATTGCTCTTGATTTTCGTAACCCTAAACTAGTCATTTGTGTCAGTGAAACTAAATCCTCTTTGTTACAGCATAAAAAGGTCTGAGAAACTGGAAAAATTTCTGCGCTGAAATTAATCTATTTGGGAAGATGGCTGCTAATCATTAAATATTCAAGTGTGTGACATGCTCTTATGGTCTTCCAATTAGAAGGATATCTTATAGCTTAATGAAAGAAGTAAGATTTGTGAAAATTTCTTTGCTATGTGATATAAATCTAGTAAAGCCATTCTCCTCTTCATTAATGTCCCGGTTAACGTTAGACAAGGAGAATCTCATTCCAAGCATTGATTTCTCTGCCAGAAGTTGTGTGTGTGTGTGTTGATTTGATCTCAGAACCTTTAAGCAGTGTATATCAATTCAACCCTATGGACTAACTAGGCTGAAAATTCTAGTGCCTTTAGTACAGAACTTGGTCAACCCAGATAAGGCCGGTCAGTGACTTCATGTGGATTTGATCTGTACTTAGAAAGTTGTAATGCATATCTGATGTACTTAGATCGAAATAATTGATGTATTCTTACTGCATGTGAAGCCTTCATTAGGTCAGATTGAGAGTGTCGCGCTGACTGGCAGGTTGGCTCGAATTTGACTTATAAATTAGCTTGCGAGTTGAGCGTTAGTTTGTAGGTCATATATTTTATGAGCTAAAGCTTGGTGAGCTTGGCTTATTAGCTTGCTAGTCCGCTCATTTGGTCATTATTTTAAATCCCCAATTCTCTAAATAGTTTGTAAATATTGTTGGCTTTGTCATTATCTTCTCCAATGGTCCCAAGAATTCCATCTCCCACGAATTTCAATCATGACTTCTATCGCTAGTCTTATTATCGCCATCTCTTGCGAAGTTCCTGTTGCTACTCTTTCGCATTGGTCCTATGATACCATTATTTGTGAGTTCCCGTTGATTGCCATCTCCCAGTTGTTACGATGTCCTTCTCCAACAAAATCCTATAGATGCTTGCAAGAGCTTTGAGATTTTGGGTTGAGTTCGAGCCCAAACCTTATGAGTTTGACTGAAGCTCGCAGTTGAATTTGTGCCTGTCATAGGATAAGTAAGTCTAAATTAAGTTAGTTGTGAGTTGAACTTAGAGTCTAAATCATTTACACCCCCATGTTATGTCATGTAATTTACTATCTTTCTTAATTGATATTTACATACATAATACTAAAAATTATTATTTTTACATTTTTAAGCCTAAAACATTTTATTTAACTCATTGCATCTACACTCTTAAAACCCTCAAGGATGAAGAAGGGTGAAGAGGTTGCGATGAGATCTTGCAAGGACAATAAAGTCGTGATGAGAGTTCGCTAGAAAGGATATTGATGGAACCAATGACATGTGAAGAATAAAGAAGAGATGAGAAAATCACGATGAGATCTCTTTGGGGATGGGTATCCACGGTATAATTATTGTGTGAGGAATTCAAATGCATTCGGAGACGAATCCGGATGTGCTACGTCACTAGATGCACTGGGTCCCATAGAATGCATCCGGTGATGTGGCATGCGTTGATTGGAATTCGAATGTATTCGGATTCCGCACACAATAATTTCTCTTGCAGGCTTGCAAAGGTTGAAGAAAGAGATAAATATGTAACAATGAGATGTCGTCATTCCTCATTGTCAAATCAGAGGCATCGATGGGACAAACAACTAAGAGAAGTTTGAGAAAAAAAAAAAAGTTAACGATGAGGGTGAAGAGTGTTATTTTTTATGATAACTTAGGTTATATTTGGGATAGCTTTCTTACTGTTTCTTAAAGCAGCTTTTTAGTACTAGAAAGCTTGCTTTAAGAAGCAATAAGAAAGTCCGTCCCAAACGATGCCTTAGTCCAAGGGTCTCCAGGGCTTGCTACTCATCTAGATGCCTTCCAGCAGATGTCACGACCAATATCAAGTTACGGTTGGATAATATGAAGAGTGAGGTTTTTTTTTTTTTTTACGGAGTGCATATTCTTCTCATGTCAACCAAGTTAACAGGGTCATCTTCTTCCCAGATGGTTGAGTTCATATATTTTCACTTCATTTGCGAGGCTTGTTTTAAGAGGCGATCGTATAATGTCCAATGTGAAGTGTCCTTAAAAAATTTACGGATTACATTAGAAATTAAAATACCACAATATGATTCCCCTTTTATTTCAAAAACAACTTTAACATGATAGAGCAATAATATATATATATATATTGAAAATAAGTTACCATATTTTTCTTAGCTTTTGAATAAGATTAACAATGATTGAAAAAGTAATGTAATGTGAAGGAGGGTAAATTGTCTTTAAAAAATTTAATGATTTTAGTTGAAGCACCTAGAAATTAAAATACTCCAATATTATTCTTGCTTTTATTTCAAAAACAACTTTAACATGATATGGCAATATATATATTTAAAATAGGTTACCACAATTTTTCAAAATATTTTTCTTAACTTTTGGATAAGATCAAGAGTGATTGAAAACAAATAAAAGGTAAGGTAATGTGATTGCAATAAATTGAAAAAAAAAATGCTTATCATATTTTTATAATTTCTTGATCAATTTGATCAACATTGACTTCCTAAATTCCTATCCTCCAGAATTTCTCTCTCTCTCTCTCTCTCTCTCTCTCTCTCTCTCTCTCTCTCTCTCTCTCTCTCTCTCTCTCCTCCCACCGCGGGAAGAAACTCTTCTCCTTCATAGGGTATTGCTTTTCTATAGAAAAGCCTTCAACTCCCTCCTTGCACCCAACATAGTTGAGATAACTCAACTTGCTCGTCATGCTCTTAGCATGGTGGAGATGCCTCAACTCTCTAGTGTCCTCAGCTAGACCCAGAGTCTTTTACACAAAGACTCTTTAGAGCTTTTTCCCCAAGAGCTTCTTATAATAGCTTCGAGGAATAAGGATATAGATTGAAAAAAATAACCTTGTTTGTACTTACACAAAGATCTCTAAGATACTCCAAGAAATCTCTCACACATTCTCTCCCCCCCCCTCTCTCTCTCTCTCTCTCTCTCTCTCTCTCTCTCTGTCTCTGTCTCACTTGAAAGTGCTCTGATGGCACTAGAAAGTTTGTTAGGGATGTTAAGCTCTTATGAACTAGTCCCGAGACTAACCAAGAGGGAGGGTGAATTGGTATTTTAAAAATCTTTCAACGATCAAAACACAAACTCAAACCAAACTAAAATTCACCACAAAGAAAATCAAAGTGCGAAAATTAAATGCGGAAAAAATAATAAAGGAAAGAACGTGCACCAGATTTATAGTGGTTCGATCAACCTTGACCTACGTCCACTCCTTAGAGGCACTCTCCGAGTATTGCACTAAACTTACTGTCTCTCCTTTAGCCCCCACAGCAAGGCAGAGAAACCCTTATAAAATCACTTCCACCTTCCCCGGTGATGCGGCGGAGTAGCTGAGGTTCTTTGACACCAAAGAGATCTTCTTCTTCCCAGAACTTTCCTCAAGACGAGTCTTGAATTTGATGATACTAAGGTACAAACTCACCGGAGCAACCGTAAAATGGAACCCCCTCCACACTCCCTTGAAACCCTCTCCAAGGATCTTCTCCCTCTCTCAAACTCCACCATTTCCTCTCTCCCTTTCAAGCTCTCTCTTCAAGTTTCCTCCAGAAGAACGAAACTTCAATGGCTACCAAAGACACTTACAAAGTCCCTTGTCAAAGCTTAAATAGAAGTGCTCCAAATGAGCTCATTAATTACAACTTGCCGACTTTATCATCTAGGACGATATGAATATCATCATGTACGATTAGTGAAAAATAAGCTCAATTAACCATGACGATTAGGGATGATCAGAAGGTTTTTGTTCATATCATCCAGGCCGATAGTATATCATCCTGTACGATTAGTTCAAATCAACACATATCATCCAGAGCATCGCCCTTAATAGAAGCTGTCCGATATGTAATCATCCAGGAACAACTAAGGTTTTTGAACTGATCATCCCGACCGATCTTGCGATCATCCAGGATGATGTGATCATATCAATCAAGCCTTAATTACTTTCCTTAATTATCATAGTAATTTAGGCATCCAAGATGATGTCACAGACGATGTCCAAAAATAAAGAATACATAAATAGAATCTTGGCGGTTCAATTCTTTATGATTTGAGCTTATTGTCCTTCACGATAAGAATATCATCCAGGACGATGTGCTTAAAGACGACTACCTTAACCATGACGCCCTAATTAGGATTTCTATTTTCAGCTGATCGTCAAGGATGATGTTTGGATCGTCCAGGACGATGTGAGCAAAAACAAGGAACTCTAAAACAGAAAAAAGTGACCAAGGTTACAAGCAAGCAAACACCCTTACAAACCAAAAAAATACATTAATGAAAATCACAAATAGAACATGTTCTGCCAAAACTTGAGCCTTGTAAGGTGTACTGTAATTCTGAAATGTTAGTAAATACATAAAGAAAAATATATTGCAAATACATTAAGACAGTAGAAAGTGAACCACAATATTTATTATCATCAAAAATATAAACTCATAGGCTCGAGTTGCAACAATCTCCCCTTTTTTATGATAACAAATATTATTAGTTGAATTTGTAAAATTAAAAATATTTTCTCATAATCTCTTCCTCACTAGAATAAAAAATTTAAAAAATAGGGGAATACAAAATTTTTGATGTTTTTATTTTTTTTATAAAAAGTTACAACAAGATACAAATACAACAGTAAGTTCTCCACCTTTGACATTATCAAAAAGAGAAGGGGCACAAACAAATAAAACAAACCCTGATCAAAAAAGACTTTAAAAATGATAAAGTTATCTATTGATTTTATTCAAAAACTTAGTAAAGAATGGATTGACAATACATAATCCAGAAAAGATTAGAAATTCAGAAATCGTTAATCCAAGCTCAAGTTCTTTTAAAGGCTCAAAATCTTTTTAATACAATATCTAAATCAAGAAACAAATTAGAAAAAGAAACACTAATTTTTTTTTAAAACTCCTTTCATAAAACATATCAAATAGAAGATTAATGAAAAAATTGATGAATCAGGAATCATGATTTTCAAGCTCAAATATAAAAAATATCAAGGATTTTCTTAAGCTTTAAGAAGTACAAGAAAGATAAGCATTATTTTTTGTGGGCTCATTTTATGCCTCTTGTCAGGTTTTTGGTGCACTTTGTGCATCTTTTAATTTTTGATACACTTGGTGTAGCTTTCTCAATTTTGGCATTATTGCGCATCTTTTGATTTGGCATCATTGACCAACTTTTCTTTTTTAATGTGCTATATTTCTGAAATTTTAATAATAAAAATAAAATTATTCTATTGATAAAACGAACTACTTGATTAAAAAAATTATGAGGTAGATTCAACAACTTGCAAAAGATTCATATACGATAAACAAAATGTTGGGAGATGAAAAAGATTAGTTTCAAAATCCAACTTATAATATGATGAAGATTTTGAATCAAAAGTAAAATAATCTCTTTAAGAAAAGTGATAGAGAGATAAAATCATGAATTTTCTTCTTTTGATTGTTTTTAGAGAAGTGAACCACAACTTACATAAGAATTTAAGAAAAATAGGAGGTAGGTTTTTAAATTTTAGAAAAATAAACGTGTGTGTTGATCAGATAAAACTTCATAAAAAGAAAAGTAAAGACAAATTAAAAATTTAATGAAAAAAAAAAAGAAAGAAAAAAAAGAATGAAAAATAAATCCAAAGAAAAACGCAAAAAATACGTAAAAATGAAATAAACATGCATACATAGAAAAGTAAACACACAAACAATTGGTTTAAACTTCATCTTGCTCCTGATCTGATGATTCAGAAGCTATGTCTGCCTAGGAGATTTTTTGCTTTTAATTATTTATCATTTTTACAATTTGTTTAGCTTTATTTTTTTCTTTTGCAGGAAGAGTTCTCAAATTAGGATATTAATTTTTCATGTGTCTAGGTTTCCTACATCCAAAGCAAATAACTTTAGAAGAAATTTTAACAATCTTATCATTTTTATCTTTCTTTCACTTTTTGTTGAAGCTTATGTTTTAGTGAGCTTTCCAATTTATGTTTGATAAATTATCGTTATCGTCACCAACTAAGCCACTTTTCTCTAAGTCTTTAGCGTTTAGTACTATCGTTTTACCTACATCCAAAAGTTTTTGGCCCAAGCATTGCTCGCAGACAATGAGTGAGACAATTAAATTATCAATAGAATATTCATTCAATTTTTTTTATTCACAAATAGTAACAACTTTGGCATCAAATTTGTCAAGTAAATAATGTAGACTTTTATTGACTTTTTCAAAGTTTGAAAATTCCTTACATAAAGCATGTAATGATATTACAATTTGAATAAACCTTATATACATGTCTAAGATCATCTAATAAGGTTTCATGTAAAATAGTTTCATAATCATGCATTAAAATATTCAATCTGGATTGCTTGAATTTCACTAGTTCCTTCATATATAGTGTGTAATTTATCCCAAATTTCATTCCCAGTAGAACACGTGGATACAAATATAAAATCATCATAATTTAAAGTACACAAAAAAAATAATTTAATGATTTAGCATTCAATTCAGCATTGATTTGTTCTTCTCTACTTCATCGATTAAAACGAATATCATTTTAATTCTATCTATAATACATGACGGTATAGAATAACTAGTTAAAATCATTTGCCACATTCAGAAATCAATTGATTGCAAGAAAGTAAACATGCAAAATTTTCCAAAAATTAAAAATAATATTTTCAAACAAAGGTGGTCGGATGATTGAATAACCTTCTACAATATTACGATTACAAAAATTAGCCATGGATCGAAATTTATAAGTTTTCAAAAACTTGTTTTTATGAACCTCGCTCTGATACTAGTTGAAAGTGCTCTGATGACACTAGAAAGTTCGTCAGGGATGTTAAGCCCTTACGAACTAGTCCCGATGGCTAACGAAGAGGGAGGGTAAATTAGTATTTTAAAAATATTTCAACGATCAAAACACAAACTCAAACCAAACCGAAATTCATCATAAAGAAAATCAAAGTGCGGAAATTAAATGCGAAAATAATAAATGAAAGAACACATCATATTTATAGTGGTTCAGTCAAATCCTTGACCTACGTCCACTCCTTGGAGGCACCCTCTGAGTATTACACTAAACTTAGTGTCTCTCCTTAAACTCCCACAACAAGGCAGAGAAGCCCTTATAAAACCACTTTCACCTATCTGGTGCGACAGAGTAGCCGGGTCCTTTGACACTAAAGAGATATTCTTCTTCCCAGAACTTCCCTCAAGGTGAGCCTTGAATCTGATGGTACTAAGGTACAAGCTCGCCGGAGAACAACTGTGTGGAACCCCATCCACACTCCCTTGAAACCCTTTCCAAGGATCTTCTCCCTCTCTCAAACTCCACCCTTTCATTTATCCCTTTTAAGCTCCCTCTTCAAGTTTCCTCCAGAAGAGCAAAGCTTCAATGGCTGCTAAAGACACTTATAAAGTCCATTGTAAAAGCTTAAATAGAAGAGCTCCAAACGAGCTCATTAATTATAACTTGCCGAACTTTATCATCCAGAACGATATGAATATCGTTCCTGTACGATCAGTGCAAAATAAGCTCAATCAGTTAGGACTATTAGGTACAATTAGAAGGTTTTTGTTCATATCATCCAGGACGATAATATGATTAGTTCAAATCAGCATATATCGTCCAAAGCATCGCCCTAAATAGAAGCTGTCCGATATGTGATTGTCCAGGAATAACTAAGATTTTTGAACTGAATCGTCCTGGTCGATCCTACGATCGTCCAGGACGATGTGATCGTATCAATCAAGTCTTAATTGCTTTTCTTAATTATCAGATTAATTTAGGCATAATTGTGTTGCATCGTCTAGGACGATGTCCTAGACGATGTCTAAATAAAGAATACCTAAGTAGATATGACGGCTAATTCTTTCTGATTTGAGTCTATCATCCCAGCCGATAAGAATGTCGTCCAGGATGATGTGCTTAAAGACCGGTTGCCTTAATCAGGATGCTCTAATTATAGGGTTTCTATTTTCAGCTGATCGTCTAGGCCGATGTTTGGATCGTCCTGGACAATGTGAGCAAAAATAGAGAAATCTAAAACAGAAAAAAATGAGCAAGATTACAAGCAAACAAACATCCTTACAAACCAAGAAATACATTAATGAAAGTTACAAATAGAACATGTTCTGCCAAAACTTTACAATATCAATGAGGGTCAATTATATTACTTAATCTATAACGAACTATTTTTTTATTGAGCATTTACATGATAAATATAATAAGCTTAAGGAAAAAATTGCATGGTTAAAAAAGGAGCATGTTGCATTACAAGATGAGCATTTCTTTTTAGTAAAAAATATAATGTTATGAAAAATGACTTGAATTAAAAAATTAGCCTGCATATTGAGTTAGATGCTATATACAAGACATAAGAGGTAGAAGTGTTATGTTTGAAAGAAAGTGAGTATGAATCTTAAGTTAGATGAGGAATATTTAAGAGTCTAAATGAATATCTAAGAAAGGATATCATAAAACTTAGAGCCCGTGTATTAGGTTCATTACTTTCTCATGAATAATCCATTAGAACAATAATTCATTATCTTCTTCTAGTGCTTTTGTGTTATTCTTGTGGCATAGTAGTATATATAACATGAATCTACTCACATTGGATCCACCATAACACATGATATGTTTGGAGGGCTAAGGCCTCAAAAGCATAAAATAACATGCTTTCATCTCACTGTATTGTGATACCCAAGCTTGATTGAATTTTAAAATTCCTAGCTTTAGTTTACTTTATAGGAATACTCACTCAAAAGGTCCAATGAAGGCATGTGGTACCTAGACAATGGATGTTTTTGACACATGCCAAGTGACATCTAAAAATTCACATGTTAGAGTCCATATATAGAGGGAGTGACCCTTGAAATTAACACCACTAGATAAATCATTTGTATAAGTATTGTAAGAAAAATAAATAGATTCATATTTGGAAATGTTTTACTAGTAGGAGTTATGCATAATTTATTATGCATAAGTTAATTATGTGCTAAGGGGTTTGCCATTATATTTTATTATGATAAATATATGCTAATGTTGAATATTAAAGCTATGTTAAGGATTATGGATAAATGATCTATACATGGTTGATTTAGATTGTATTGATAAAACTAGTATTTTTGTTGTTTAAGAACCACCTTAAATGAGTCATGGTTATGGTAGAGGATACGATGTCATGATAGCATAAGGTCACTTATAAAAATCATACATATAATTGTAAGGAGAATATCTAAGTTAAACTTCACCAAAAAAAAAATATTTGTATGATGCATGTCAACAAAGAAATAAGGAAAATCTTCACCACACCGAATTAAAGGAAGTTGCCACAAATAGATAATTGGAGAACTACACATGGATTTTTTAAACCCATTAATAATATGAGTCCAGGAGGTAAGCTGTATGATTTAGTGATTATAAATGATACACCATATTCACATAGGTTAAATTTTTAGAAAATAAAAGTTAATCATTTAATGCATTTAAGATATTCTGAATTTGGATTCAATGAAAAAAATTCTCACTAGTAGTGACATTAGAAGCCATAAGAGTCTTATTAGGTCACTCATATTTGAGATGCTTTGAGTTGTACCAAATGGATGTGAAGAGTGTGTTCTTAAATGGAGTCACAAAGGAACATATATACATGTAGAGAAACCAACTAGGTTTAAGAGTACAATAATTTCAAATCATGTTTATAAATTAAAAAAGAATTTTATTTTTTAAAATAAGCACCTTGAGCATGGTGAGATAGGCTTAGCACATTCTTGATAGAGTAGTTCATTTGCTTAAGGGAATATTAGAAACCATATTGTTCATCAAAAGAATAGGAACATATATCTTGATTGTCTAAATCTATGTAAATGACTTCTTATTTGAATTCATAAATAATGAACTGTGTGAAGAATTTTTATGTACAATGATAAATGAATTTGAGATCAGTATGATGAGTAAGATGACATATTTTTATGGCAAAATATTAGATAAAGAATTGATGGAACCTTCCTTATCCAAACTAGGCATAACAAAGAAATCATTAGGAAATTATATATGAGTACAAACACCCCCATAAGCCTGACTACCCAGTGAGATAAGGACCAAAGTGGAAAGTTGTTTACTAGAAAAAGTATAGAGAAATGATCGAATCATTACTATATCTACACTACAGGAAAATCACGCATTTCCGGCGACTTTCTGGCAGACTAATTTCTTGCGGATTTTCCAGCAGAATTCTGACAGATTACAATGAAATATTTCCGACAAAATTTTTGCAACATTTCCGACGGCTTTTCCTGCAGACTTTTAGCGGATTTGTTTCCGGCAGACTTTCCGGTGGAGTTTCCGGCAGATTTTACTAATTTCTGTAATTTTTTTTGCAATTTAAATGATTAATACTTTTATAACTCATTTAATTAAATATTAATAATTAATTTATTTTAATTAATTAATGATTTCAAACCTTATTTTTAATGTAATAATTATTTTGATTAAGGATAAAAATAATAAATTATAATTTATTACTAACTTTAATATATTATTTTAAAGTATTTTTAAATAATATAAAATGTTATTAAATTAATATTTAATTTATTATAAAATTTTTAACATCTGTTACTTAATCATTAATTAAATAACTTATTTTAATTATTTATTAATTCTAATATTTTATTTAAATTTATTTTTAATATTAAATTTATATTTATCTTATTTAAATTTAAAAGAGTACAAAAGATGATAGATTTTTATATTCAGCATATTGGTTGAGTGCATGTATAAGAAGAGAAGAGATAAACTCTTCGAATCCCATGGCAATTACAGATGGAGCTAGCGCGCGGGCAAGGCAATGCCAGGCTGGCCATGCGTGGCTTTGGCCAAGTATGCGGGTGGGCTTGTGGCGTGCACATGCTTGAGTGGGCCGAGCCACCTGTGGCGGGGCGGGGACTACACGTGATTTTTTTTTTTAAATTTGTTTTAGTTATTCCGACGGAGAATTTCCGCCGGACAGTCGCCGTTAAAATTTTCCGGCGAACCTTGTCCGCCGGAAAATATTTTTCGGCTGATTGTTTTCGACGGTACAATTTACCGACGCTCGAGTTACCGTCGAAATCATTTTCGCCGGAAAATGTTTGAAATCCGTCGGAAGATTCAGGATTTTCCGCCTGAAAATTCGCCGGTAATTCATGATTTTTCTGTAGTGCTAAATACCATTAAGCCCAATATCATATTTTGTGTATACTTGTGTGCTAAGTTTTAGGCTGAGCCTAAAGAATCCCATTTAGGTGCAACAAAAATAATTCTATGATATATCATAGGGACACCCAATGTAGTTATCTCGTGTCCTAGTAATAGTATAATGTTTGTATTAATAGGATACTCAGACTCAGATTTTGCAAGTTGTAAGATAGATAGAAAGAGCACACCTTGAGCATGTCGATTTATTGGACAATCTTTAGTAAGTGGATATCATCCCTATCATATGTGATAACATTACTGTGATACATATCACAAAAAACTAAATTCATCATTCACACACCAAACACATTAACATTAAGAACCATTTCATTAGAGGCCATTTGTCAAAAGGAGTTGTAGATATTCAATTTGTTGACACATAAAATCAATTAGTAGACATATTTCTAAAACCACTTCACTATGAGAGGTTTAGCTTACTTCAGACAAAATTAAGATATTTGATTTAAGTGCCAAGAACATTGTATTAGCATAGGTTACGTTTGTATATTTTATGTGATTTATGTTTTATCATTTGTCTTTGTGTTTTTGTTATGTGAATGTTTTGTTTATATGTTTGTGCTTTATTTTTTTTTTATTTAGAAAGATCCTAATCCTTAACCCTAAATAAAATGCTTTTCCCTTCATACTCTAGGGACCACACTTGCATTGTATGATATAAGTAAGATAGGATGATCCCCATGCATAAGTATTATAACATTAACTATTTAGAATGAACTGTTAAAAGAATTTTCATTTTATAATACATTATTTATACTCTACAACACGTATAGGATTTTGTGTCACTAGATCAAAATTACTCAATTAACTGCTATAGATGAAATAAGAAAAAGTCTTTGTATTGTATAATAAAAATTCGTACATAATGGTATGACTGGTCAAAGATATTTTAGGATAAACATTAGGATGATCAAAAAGGTAATTATCATGTTGTATGATCCTGATCATGCTAATCAATTTGTCCTGGTTAATTGTATGATGATTTTTTGGATGATTTGGGTTGTTCTGATCATACGGTATGAATTATAATAAGATTATAAAATCTAATAAATATTATAACTAAGGGAAGAATTCTTCAATCTCTTAGTGTGAAATAATTTTTCTCACATTTATGGAAAACAAAAGAGGATGTATGGTGCCATAACCCAACCCAATATGACTCACAAATATAAGTGGTCATATTATGTTGGATGGTGATAGACTAAGCCCTATATCTATAATTTGGAGACTTTGTAGATTTATTTAATTTCAAATCGACTACAGTGCTTCTAATTAACTTTCAACTAAATAGAAAGTAAACTCATACACAATTTCAATTTCTTTCATTCATCTTCAAAATATATATACAATAAACGATATACATTATAATGTATGGCTACAAACCAGAATAACACAAATAAATAAATAACCATGATTGTACAAAATTCTATTAACTAGAAAGTACCTAAACCATCTCAAACAAATCAGAACTTGCTACCTTAGCTACTCAACCAGCTCTTTACCCTTTCCATGAACTCAAGTAGAATACAGAATAGGTGAGCAACCAATTAATACAACTTAGTGGGTTACAACCATTGATCTAAATAATCAATAATTAACTTATTAGGCAATTAATTATTTATAAGAAGTTAATAATAAACTTATTATGCTTAGTAGATTATTTTTCATTATACCAGACCTGGTTAGAACAACTACAACTACACAATGCTTAGGTGGGTATTACATATGGTCAGTAGCTCTCGACAACAAAGAGATGAAAGTTTCATCATATATGAGGATGTTGATGCCTACATAAAATATAAAGTAGCATCCAATACAAATATTAATGTGGTGAATCAAGAAAAAAATATCCAAGTATTCAATCTGCTTGTTAACACCACACTTTAGTTTTTTATTTCACTAGCCTTTTCCTACCACACTGAGGTACTTCAAATTTGTTTTACAAATCTTAGAATTAGTGTTGGTAGGACCACTATACAGTCTTTAATTTGTAGGCATCAAGTACTAATCACTAACATAAACATGTTTGAACACTTGTACATTTCTAAAATTAGCAACAAACCACATGACCTTGATAATGAAAACCATAAACACTTGTATAACATGACAACCATAAACATAACCATGAGAAACTTACCAATGAATCACCACTACCCACTTGCCAACACATTAAATGCATGTGTTGTCCAAGACATAGTTAGATATTGTGATACCTAAAGTAGGATATTTAATAATTATTACCATTTTATTATTAGCAGACACTTATTTTTATGTGATTGGTACAAAGTTTATTGTAGCTGACATGTTATTCTGATACATAAAAACCTTGGCCTCTACCAGGAATCTTAGAGCCCATAGAAAGCAAAATCTGGCTCTAGGACACATTATAGCTTATCTCCTCAAAACTAAGTACAAACTTAGCTGCCTTAAACTACCTAACAAAACCCTCGTACTTCACATATCATTCTTTCCACATTATTTATAGCAATAATATGTATTGACCAGCACATCGTGGAAGAGAACAAGAAGTGGGAAAAGAAGGGTAGCACTAGCTTAACCCCTTAGTCATATCAATACTTGTAGGATGCATGGACTAATCAATTTGCTTAACTTGAGCTTAAAGTTGATGATCATAGTCAGCGAACAAATCAATAGTGGAAAGAGTTGTAGTGTCAATATAAGGAGGATCACTCCCTGTCCCATGAGCAGTTTTCTCTCATTCATGATTATTGTCACCCACAATCACCACCTCCTGATCAGGTCCATTTAGATTTTCTAGTGTTGCATGCTATATTATTTTTTTGTACATTGTATCATAGATCGTACTTTATATGTTTTGTCTTTATTGTATTTGTTTTCTTATTTATTTAGTTGTTTTCCTTTTTAAGATTTCAAAAGAGGGAGAAGTTTGTTTTGTTTAAAAAATTGTAACTTTTTAAAGTTAAAGTATAAATTAAAATAAATTATGTTTTCTGAATTATCTTTTAGTTTTCTTAATATATATATATATATCGTCGTGCTTTGATATATATATATATATGCTGGGCTTTGTATATATATATATATATATATATATATATATTTTTGTTCTTTTGGTCGATATATATATATATATATATATATATATATATATATATATATATATCCATATATTAAATTTATTGGGTAGATAAACTATGGTGAAGAAATATGCAATCTTAATAATTTTTTTTAAATGCTCAATTATATTTTTTAAAAAATAAAATTTTCAACCAAAAATTTTTATTATAAAAAAGGGGAGATTTTTAGACCCCAATGTATAATTGGATTTTAATGATCACAAGCATTATTGATTATGATAATTGACAGTATAATGAACTTTTCTAGTGGCATAATCTTGGATCCAACCAACTTTATTCGAATCAGATTCATAGTCCATATGCGAGTGTACAATGCAGATCCAAAATAGCTTGGAATAATCACCAGTTTAAATGGTGATTTAGATGATTTTTTTTTAAAAAAAAATTGTTAATGCAATCCAAATAAACAAAATAACAATTTGTAAAAGACTTCTTACATTTTAAGAGGTAAGGGTAATGTCTAATCATATTCAAATGGAAATATCTAAATTTAAAATCCTTTTTTTTTTACTCAAATCGAATCTCTGTCAAATCTTTAGCATTTAATTTCAATCGATTTTCAAGTTGAGTCAAAGGTAAATATATAGTAATATTTTAATTTTTATTATATATATAAATAGAGAGAGAGAGAGAAGTTGATAAGAAATATCTATTTATGTAAAAATTGATATGGATATGTCAGCTATACGTTCACCATCCAAGTAGTAAATTTATTTTTATTTCTATTTTTGGTTGGGGGGTTAATTTAGGCCAATTAAGACAAATTCACACGTACATCACATAAGTGAAAGTCGAACTCAAAACCTCTTGATTGATATCTAGCTCCCAACCAATATATAAAAGTGAGTTGCTTACCATCCAAGTAGTATAGTTTGCTAATTGTTTAAAACGGATCTTAGACAATGTAAAAAGTGCATAAGCTTGTAAGTCACAATTAACTTTGTTACTTGCAATTTTCTACTCAAAATTCATGTCTGCAGCCATTAATGTAACTTGAATCAAACATTTCATATATTGTCTGTTCCTTAGATTCCTTGGAAAAAATGTCAGAACATTATAATGTGTTTCGAATAAAAATACAAGTATTATATAATATATTTAAAATATTGGACATTAATATTATAAATATCATCGTTGCAATGGAAATATAATGAATGTCTAATAAACCAGCTGATTGTCTAATGATTTGATTGTATTAAAAAAAATTAGCATTATCATAATACAAAATGTACCAGCTTCTCTCACCCTCTCGCTTTCTGTGTGTTGTCTATGCAACTTCCCTCCTAACAAGCAGCTCCCTGATATTTCTTTCTAACTTCTCCAGCCAAGCTTACCTTCTTTGATGAGATGTATCAACCTCTCTTATGTCATTTTCCTCACAGAAGACTCCATCTTCAATTTTTATAACATATTAATTCATTATATTCTGCATATATTAAAAAAAAAAAAGAAAGAATGTAACGATAGATGAAGTCTTTTTCTGGAGAGTGCAGCATATGCAGATATGAAATAGTCTGTAGCTATTTGAAGTCATCGTATATAAAGTCCCAAAATGAGTTTTATATATATTTACTAATAGATGGAGAGAGAGAGAGAGAGAGAGAGAGAGAGAGAGAGAGAGAGAGAGAGGGGTAAAAGAGTAGAAAGGAAAATCGAAATAAAATTGAGATCAAGATCTACTGGCCAATGCAATCATCTCTGAATTGGTGAAAATTTTTTTATAGTGAGTCGTAGGTATAGCTGAAATTATCTCATGAATCTTGTAAAATTTATATTTCTGTTTTCTTGCGATGTTTTTGTTGCATTTTTTTTTTATTACTTGCACTCAGGCTTAAGAGCAATTTTAGGCCCATAAGTATACGTCCTCCGACCGGACCTAGAGGAACGTCCGGTCGGAGGCCAAATCGTGCCAAAAAATGAGAAATACCGAGCAAATACCGAGCAATACCAAACAAGAACGAGGAATACCATCACGTGAAGACCCAATACAGAGTTATACCGACCTATACCGAGCAATACCGAGTTATACAAAAGTTGTACCGAGTTTTTTCTAGGAAAAACTCGGTACAACTCGGTATTGCTCGGTATAGCTCGGTATAACTCGGTATTGGTCTTCACAGAGCGGTACTCCTCGTTATTATCAAATAATACCTAGCAATACCGAGCAAATATTGAGTTTTTTCACGGGATTTTGCCTCCGACCGGACCTTCCTCTACGTCCTTACACCGGACCTAATAAAAGTTCCATAAGTATACTTCATGCTTCGCCTTAATTTAGAAAATCGATGTTGAGCTACCGAAGAAAATTTTGTTCAAGAAAAAAAAAATTTACAGACCTGGAAAAAAGTGTGACTTAATTATGGGGAAAATTTTTCACACTGGTATACCCCACATTATATAAAAATGAGCTAATAATAAAAATAATGACATTTTTTGTCATATTATTTTAATAAATGTGTAACTAGAAGTTAGTATTTAGTTATATCTTTTATACTAGTATTAGTTGTAATAAAAATCTCAGAAATTATGTATAAGTTTGTCAAATAAAGAAATATGAGAAGTAAGAATTTTGTTCAAGCGAAATGCATTAAGGATGAAGATTAAAAGTATTTTACTAGAAGAGGACATTCAACAATGTGGATGGAATATTTCGATAAGCTTTTCAAAGAATACTATGAGAAGACAATTGATTTTAGTAGTCTTAGCAACTAAAATGAAGAAAGAAAACTTTATTTTTTATCGTCATATTAGTAAACCAAAGTTAAAGACGCTTAAAAAGAAAAGAAGTGAGTAAAAATTGTTGGGCCTAATGATATTCTAGAGGTGTGAAAATGCCTAGGAGATGAAGAAATTTCTTGGCTTATGAAACTTTATTAATATTATTTTAGATGCTAATTAAAATAGATGCCAGATGAGTGAAGGAGTATGGTGATTCTTATTTTTAAGAATAAAAATGATGCACAAGAGTGTACAAATTATAAATTAATTAAATTAATGTGTCATACTTTAAAATTTAATGGTCATACTTTAAAATTATGGGAGAGTGTTATTGAACATAGGTTACGACTTGATACTAATGCTTCTCTAAATCAATATGGATTCATGTTGGGTATGTCTATTATGGAAGCTATACATTTATTGAGGTTTGATGGAGAAGTATAGAGAAAATAAGCAGGATGCATATATATGATATATATTAATATGGAGAAAGCACAGGTTAAAAGTTTCAAGAGAAGTGCTATGGAAAGTTCTAGAAAATAAAGGAGTTTAAATAATGCTTATATTCAAGTTATTAAGGATATGTTTGCAATAGATGTTACTTGTGGAAAACACAAGGTGGTCTTATAAAGTATTTTCCTATTTACAGGGGATTACATCAAGGATTAGCTTCAAGTCCATATCTTTTTGCTTTAATCATAAATGCTCTTACTAGACATTTGCAATAGGATATAACTTGGTTTATGTTATTTGCTAAGGATATTCTTCTTTTTGACAAGACTAGAGAGGGAGTTGAATGAAAACTTGAATTATAGAGGTAAACCTTAGAGTCTACAACAACAATATCAAGCCTTTATCCCACTGTGGGGTCGGCTACATGAAGCATTTTTTTCTCCATTGTGTCATGTTAAGAGTTAAATTCTCATTTAAATCTAATAAAGAAAGATCATTTCTAATATTTTCTAACCAAGTTTTTTAGGTCTACCTCTATCTTTCTTAATATAAGTCAAATCTAATACATCTACTTTCCAAACCGGGTCAATGGAAGGCCACCGTTTTATACGACCAAACCATCTAAGACGACTCTCTCTAATATTATCTTCCACTAGAGCCTTATGGTTCATGATTCACAATAGGATCTACTTAATCAACATCTCTATTAACAAAAATCATCTATTATTAAAGAAGCTTAACTTATCTACCCTCACTTTATGATATTAAAATGACAGCTTTCCTCATATATTTTTTAAAAAATCTTGGTCGAAGAATTATTATATAGCCTTTTGGTAGCCACTTTTCATCAACATCATGTACCAGGGTACTTACTAAACCTAGTTATCTAATACTAAAAGAAAATAATCTAGAACACCTTATTAGTCATTTATTTACAAACGGCCATAGAGTATGGTTAATATGAGATCTTTTATGAGAGAATAACCAATAATAAAAACAATAATAATGAAAAATCTCAAATAAAGATATGATTAAGTTGTTTTGGGTCAATTTTTTGTGGACCCATTTTGACTGAAGCATTTTGTCTGCAATAGATTGTTTTATTCAGAAGTTCTTAAATTAATTTGTTTAAGGGGGTAATTTTAAGTCAATTTTGGCTAATAGAAAGTTTTGTGTCCTATGTATATTATATAATTCAAATTGGGAGATTAAAGCTAGAACATCTGAAATATGAATGACTATGTTTTTTTAAAGTCAAAAGGACCCAATTAAAGTGATTTGGTATAAATCAGAATTTATCTTTACTTATGAGATCTTTAGAGAGAATAATAACTGTGCTCGATTGACATTGATTTTTGTGGATTTTAATATTATTTACAAATTTAATGATTCAGAATATTTCTATTTTAAAAATATTGGCTCAAAATGAATAATGTTGAGCTTTGGGGGTATTTTAAAAAGTGAGCTTCCTCTGATTGGCATTGCCAATTAACATTACTCCAGCCTTAATGATGTGAAATATCATACTTTGAAATATGGAACTTGCAGCCCTACCTATAGGTTAGGGCAGTAAGTTTGAGTTTAAATTTAAAAATGAATTTGAATTTTAGAAATATTTGCAAATCTTTAAAATTCTCACAAGCATCACAATGCATGATAAATTTAAGTTCAACTTTTTTAAAAAAAAAATTCATGCAGCATTTTTAGACTTTATGTTAAAATGATTAGCACTTTTGTTAAAGCACATGCAAACAATTTGATTTTAGCAATTTAACTTGTATTTTGGATAATGTTGTTGACCTGTATTCGGTGAGACAACAAAAAAAATCAAATAAAAAAAATCAAAATAAAATCTTACCTACTCAGTCGAAGCACGTCGCACGGCCCACTCCCATGTCGCACGTCGCTCCCATGATCGCCCACGACCTCTCCGCGTCGTTAAATATGGAGAGAAAATGAGGCCTTCGGCCTCTCCGATCACTGGTTCCTTATCTCGTAATCGCTCTCTCCCTCTCGACGACTTTCCCTTCCCATTGGTTCGGAAGCTACGACGTACAATTTGATCGGACAAAACGACGGAAGCTCATCGCTCCTCGGCTCCTGCGTGCTGTTCGAGTTCGCTCCTTCCACGACTTTCTTCCAGCCGGATCGGAGGTCAACGTGTCGATCGGAAGCAATACAGGAGCTCGCCAACTGTGAACTTAACTTTCTCCCCTTCACGTCGCTCCTTTGGCTCCCCTCCAGTTGATCGACTTCGGCTCCTTCGCCGTTGATCGACGTCGCTCCAGCGACGGCTCTCCCTGCATCTGGGATCAGAAGTTAGGGCATTTTGATCGGAGCCAAGAACAGGAGCTCGCGGTAGTGAAGGTAACTTTCTCCCGTATCGCGCTCTTCTTCGGCCATACCCAGTGGACCCGACGAAACAGGAGCAATTATTACGTCATTTGGTATAAATCTCTGACCGACGTATATCTTTACTTATGAGCTAAATAACATGTCGCCACGTGTTCTTACTCTTTACCACGCGACGACTTTAGCGGAATGAAAGTTCGCGATTTTCTCGGTATTGATCAGTATTTGGTAGGTATTGCTTTGCAAAAACGAAAAATACCGCTCTGTGGAGACCAAAATCATGCAAATACCTAGTTGTACCGAGTTTTTCTACAACTCGGTATTTGCTCAGGATTTGCTCGGTATTGCTAGAAAAAACTCGGTACTCGGTACTCGGTACTCGGTACAACTCAGTATTTGTTCAGGATTTGCTCGGTATTGCTAGAAAAAACTCGGTACTCGGTACTCGGTACAACTCAGTATTTGTTCAGGATCTGCTCGGTATTGCTAGAAAAAACTCGGTACTCGGTACTCGCAATCGTACTCGGTACAACTCCCTATTTGTTCAGGATTTGCTCGGTATTGCTAGAAAAAACTCGGTACTCGGTATTGCTATCGGTACTCGGTATAAGTCGGTACAACTCAGTATTTGGTTAGCGGCTCGTAAAGGATTTAACGCGTGCGAGAACCCAAAAAACAGCGGGTCGGGTCGACGACTTTTCTTGATGCTACGTGGCGCTCTCCCTGCCTGTGGGAAAACATTCCGAACGTAGAGGAGCGTAGTGAAGGTAACGTTCACCGCTCTTCTTCGACCAAATACCCAGTACGAAACAGAGAGAGAGGAAAAGGAAGGATTTTGATTTATTTTAATTATCATTAACTATTTTAGTTATTATTTAATTATAATGGTAATTAATTTGTTAATTATAATTAATTTATAGTTAATAATTAATTATTAATTATAAGTATCTTATTAATTATAATTAATTTTGATTAATTATAGTTAATTATTAATTATAATTATAATTAATTTATTAGTTATAATTAATTAATAATTAGTTATTAATTATTATTATAATTAATACTAATTACAATAAAAATATAAATAAATAAAATGCTCATGTGCTTCGCCTGTCTCAGTATCTGTGCCCTCCGTTGCCGGTCCCGAAGGTATAATCTAAACTCAGACTTCCATCCTCGACGTTCGTGTCGGGCCGGTAGACCACCTATGCACGCCTTTGTTGAGCGTGGTAGGAGGAAATCCAGTCCAACACCTACGACGATGCAGACAGTCGCCTGAAATCTCTTCCTCTCTTATCTCGGCATTCGTGTCGGGCCGGTAGGTCGCCTATACACGCTTTTCTTAACATGGTGGGAAGGGAACCCGGCACGACACCAACGACGAGATAGGCGAGCGACCCTCGGTTTCGAATCATGCTCTCGGCTATGCAATGAGCCGGCTAACCGCATATACACGCTTTTCTTAGCGTGGTGGGAAGGGACTCCGGTGCGACGCATACGATAAGGCATGAGAGCCTGGTGCACGCTTTTATTAGCATGGCCAGGAGAACTCCTAAGTACCCGTACGTGGCTCTGTACCTGCGGGGAAATAATTGCTTTTTCTCTTGCAACAGGTACTAGTAGAAGACTCATACACGTTTTTCTTAGCGTGGTGGGAGCAAAGACTTTATACGGCTGCAATGTTCTCGAAAGAGGGCATTTATTATACACGCTTTTCTTAGCGTGGTGGGAAAGACCCATTTTTCCGTAGTTTTCCCCTAAACGGGGGAGATGTTGGGAGGCTGACAAAATTTCGGGTGAAATATTACTCTACTTGGACCTATTTTTGAACTCAAAAGAACAAGAACCTGGACTCAAATGAACAATGACTTGTGGACCAACACCTAAACTCAAATGATTAATAAAGATCAAATTCAAATGAAATGAAATCAAATTGGAGCCATATCTAAATCATTTTGAGCATGAAACTGAACCTGCAAAGGCTCCAGAGGGCTTTGAACAAAAAATAAACATACAATTGAACTCAAAGGACTGCACATGAACAAGTAATCCAAACTCAAAATCGGAACAAGATGTGGAGAGCAAGGGACTCAAATTGAACTCAAGCTGGATCCAAACTTGACATGAGCAACAAAGAACTTGAACTTTCAAGAACTATAGGAACTTGAGTTTTAATGGGATGCCAAGAGTTGAACCCATAACGACATACAAGACTCAAGCATGAGTTGGACCTTGAACTCGGGTCCGATAAAATACATAGGACTATGGATTTGGATGAATGCAACAAACTCCTAGGACAATCCCTATAAGCATGTTGATTGAGATGACAATACTGAAAACCAGCAATCAAAGACTCATCCCTACAAACAAATGCAAACATCAAACACCTAAGATTGATAAAAGGTGGGTAAGATGCAAGAGCAATGACTCTCCTGCGAATACTTCTAGGAGGTCATAGCGGATGCAACGGATCCTTGAAAATGAATACAACATATTTGTGGATAATAATAGTGGGTACCTCGTAGGCACAACGAACCACTTTGGACACAAGTATGGATGTCACTTGCGACAACGATGATTAAGATCTTCAAATACGTCGGGTATAGGGCGCTTCGATGTACGAAAGAGGACACCTCCTAGCAGAATGGAAGAAATATTTGAACAAATTAAAACTAAACTTCTTGGTGTTCCAAAGTATCTTCTTAGTTCTATACTTAAGAAGAAAATAGTTATGGTGTCCACAAACACCAGAAATAACAAGTCTACTATATTGATGATCTTGAAAAGAGTCCCTTTTAAGGCAGCAGCCACGGATTTCAAGAAGAACCTCCCCGGTGAATGAGAAAGGGGAGAGTTAACATCAAGATGAGGAAATGCCTCATAAAATTAAGACCATATCGCTACCGGATCTGCAACACTCGTATCAGCAGACAGAAGGAGTGTATATACTCTCAAATGAAATGTTGTGCATTCAAATGACAATTACCTTCACAACCAAGATATTTCAAAATACTCCTACACGTGCACCATAATTTATATATACATAGGTACACTAAAGAGATAAATGCAATCTCGACCCGCATGGGTCCCGGCGAGCGTGTTATTAGTACACACGTGACGCCTAGGGATGTTGCGCGGGTCAATAAGTGAATTCAAGTTCGAATCTGATCCTTCTATACGGATCAAAAGAAGTCAACAGGTTTTGAACTCTCGAACAAATATACGGTTGTGGCGACCAGTGTATTTGTTTTAATACATTCTTATTAGGTCTTCAAGGCTTATAATCAAGATAATTCACTAAATAAAGGCATGAAGCCTACGAAACCCGATCATCCTAAGCAGATAAATAGGAGTAGATAGGGTTCAAACTCTCGGATAAATATGCAATCATGAATTTGACCGGAATATTTATCTTATACATTCATTTTAACAAAGAAAATTCATAAACAATGGCACAAAGCCTATGAAACCCGATACCCTATCGGCAAGGTCGACAAGGTTCAATCAAATGGAAATAATCCCTAGCACCTCAATGATGGCCGCGTTGATTGAAGATCTAAACCAGAGGGGTTAATTTTAGGCATTTCAAAATGCCTCCAAAAAGTCCACTCAAAATTCAAAAATCCCAAAATCCAGATATTTAAAACTAAAATCAATCCATCAATCACTTAAAACAAAATCCATCCACCCTCCGCAACAGTTTGTCAAGGTTGACAAATTAAAATTTACTTCAGCTCACAAAGAGCCAAATGCCTAGTCGAAAATATCACTAGGGTACATTCTCAAACAAATCTCCTGCCAGTAAGGACGTGGTACGTGTCCTCTAACCGGTGGTTTTGCCGCCAAATGGCACCATAGGATAAACAGTTATGACCTGGGGCCCTCTGAACCGAGTGATTTTGCCGCCAAATGGCACAACGAAATACCGGTTATGGTCAGAGGCAATACGTTCCTTATTGGCATCAAATCCTTGAGATATGAATCAATAGGATATGATCGATAGGGCGCAAAGTCCTCTGTTAGCTAAGGTGGATTCAAATTTGTCCCCTTAGACAAATATTCAACCCATGTTTACAAGGTCCCCTTGGACGAAACAACTCATGGCTGCCGACAAGGATCTTTCTGTCAGGTTGGGTCGATTACCTCCTCTGACTAAGTAGACCAGGGACCACGATGGCCCGAGACGACGGAACCATGGGATCTTGATTGGGTCTATCATCCACTCCCCCACCATCCGCTTTAAGTACTAGGTGGTGAAATTTCTAAACATCCAAACTTTATAAATATTCAAGCCCAATGCTGCTACTATATGCCAGATAACACGTATTTACTACGTATCTGATCAACGACTAGCCTTAATCGAAAGTTCTCACTCGTGATCGGGAGGGGTAATTAACTATAGGGGCTTGCGCCTATAGGAAACCAGAACTCAGATCATAAAGTCCTCGCAAAATGAGGGAAAAATCTCTGGGTAGTGTCTTGTCTACAAATCCATCTACCTTCCAAAATTTACCCCGGAACTTATTCTGTTAAAACTCCCTTCGCCAAAGCAAAAAACAAAAAAAGCAAGACAAACAGTTGCGCGGCGGGGAGGCTGGGGCCGAATTTTCGGAGCCAACAAATGTTCATACCCTTTAATGCGTTCACATATTTCACTTAATATTTTTAATGTGTTTGTATGGAAAATCCTATTGTTTTTAAGCACATTTGCATATTTTGCAATAAATTTACCTGATGCATTTATATGTCCTTTTAAGCATTTACATGACTTTCAAAATGTTATATTACACTTGAAGATTGACTTGCGAAGCACATGCACCTAAAAATTATTTGAAGTCAATTCTTCGCATGAATAGCATGCCACTAAGGCATGCGCAAAGTTTCATTTTGAGTTTTAAAATACCGTCTTCTATCCACTTGAATGTATTTGTTGTGAATCCAGAAGTACTTTCATGAATTAGAATCTCCATATGTGTTTTGAGATATGATAACTTCAATTTCATATGATTGCATTTTACTATGAAGTGCCCCACAAAGAATCAATTTGTCTTTTATAAATAGGAGGGGTTAGCTTGTACATTTCGCCAAAAATAGCCCCATGTTTCTTAGTTCGTTATATGATTCTAAGCTGTTGAAGAGAGCTCTCCAAGTGCAAGGAGATTCTAATTATATATGTAGGCAAGCTATAAGTAGGGCTGCAAATGAACCGAACCAAACCGAACTTAATCATGTTCAAGTTTGAGCTCGTTTGTCAAAAACATGTACAAGCTCGGTTCGAAGCTTGTCGAGCTTCTTCCATAGGTGTTTGAGCTCGAGGTCGTTTAAAATTAAGCTGTTCGAGTTCAATTTATTAATAGGTTCGAGCTCGATTAATTTCAAGCTCATCGAGTTCTAATTAAACCGCTAGTAAACGGGTTGAGCCAGCTCGTTCAAAAAGCATAACTAATCCTTTAATCAAACGGACGACTCACAACCACCCATCCCGCCTACAACGCTCATCTGCCCTGCGTCGGTCATCTTGTCACTAGGTCTTATTATATAGAGCAAAATCTTTTTTCATTTTATCGATGTGCCACTAAACCAACCATTTTTTTTTACTTGAGCGGAAGCCAAGGCGGGAAGGGAAAGTAAGGCGGGAATTGAACCAATTGAGGCCGGAGAGGAAAAAGTAGTATATAATATATTTTTATTTAGCTAATATTTCTGCATATTATATAATATATATATATATATATATATATATATATATAAAACTAATATTTCTAATTAGTTATATTACTAAAAATAAATTTAAAAATATGTTTGATGAAAACAATTAAAATTTAAATTATTAAATTAGTAAAAATAAATTATTCAATTAGTTGATTTAATAGTATTTATTTTAAAAACTCTAACTAAACTCTAATCAAACTTCTTAGTCGAGCTCTAATCGAGCTTCTTAGTGAACTTATTCACGAGCTTAAATGATAGTATTTGTGAACATAAATGAACCGAACGACAAACTGATCAAGCTCATTCATTAAGCTATTGAGTATTTATTAAAAATGCTCAAATTTATTTGTTTACGTTCTCAAACAAACATAAACGAGCTCTTATCAAGTCAAGCCATGATCAACTCGTCAAACGCTCGGTTCATTTGCATACTACTAAGTTCTTATTTGAACTTTCACGTTCCTAACAAATCCTCTTTGTATTAAACTTGTGTTCAATCTTATTCTCATTTTGTAATTTTAATTCACATTTTTAACAATTTGAAATATTAATTTTAACTTAATTTTATTTGAATGTTACATTTATGCTCAAAAGTCATATTTGTGTTGCTACGTTTGAATTCATGTCGGTCTGATTTTCGATCGCCTCCCAACTTCTCCCACCGTGCAGGAAGGCAAATTATTGCATCCAGTTATCAAACGTGGAAAATAAGTTCGGACATCCAATAAAAATTTGTCGTGTCACCTGCTCTTTTGACTGCGCTTTTGACTTGCGCTTTAGTTGCGCTTTACCTGTGCTTTACTTGCGCTTTTGACTGACTTGCGCTTTAGTTGCGCTTTACCTGCGCTTTTGACTTGAGCTTTAGTTGCGCTTTACCTGCGCTTTACTTGCGCTTTACCCGCGCTTAATTTAAAATAATATTTTATTAATATCCGGACATATCTCCACGTACGGTGACCGGATGCAATAATTTGTCGTGCAGGAAGTGCAGGAAACACTTGAGTGTTTGGCCTTCCAACCACATTAAAAGGCATGCATATTCGATATCTAAGATTCCACGATGGGGTTAACCACCAAACATGAAAAAGAATGCTAGGCTTTAATCACTTGATAAATTTTTGATTTCCCTACAAATTTGGAATGTTTACGAATACTAATTTTTGGTAACACAAGATCCTTAATTATTGCACTAGAAATTACACAAAAAATTTCAGCCGCATTAAAACAATTTGCATGGTCACTTATTTTGGAACAACACATACAAATACTTAATTTTTGAAACTATTGCATTTAACCTTGTACATGAAGCGGTCTATGGCTGTGAGATGATGAGTTCAAGGGAACAAAAGCACACCAATAAAGAAGAAATCTTTAATATATATATATATATATATATATATATATATATATATATATATATTTGGATGATTTGAACATGCAAATGTCAGATAATCAAACACAATATTTGATAGACAATCCTAAACCACATGCTTATAATAAATATCTCAATTATATATGATTAATTTTATGAATCAGCACTCTACCTTTGTTCCATCTAACTATTTTGTATTGCATGAGCAAGAGGATAAAACTTGATGGCATCTTTTGATAGAACGAAATAAAAGAAAATCTAAGAACCTCAACAAAATAGGTGCTCTCAGATGCATAGCACCCTCAAAACATCAAAAGAACCTGTTATGTATTATTAGCCCCAAATGTAGGAAAACATCTACCGAAAGCAATGCCACCATAAGATGGCAGCTACTTGTAGTGTTACATAAAGGAAAAAAAAGAAAAAAGAATAGCATTGTATTCTGCAAAACTTGAGATTCAAAGCTGAAAACAGGATAAAACAGCAGTAGAGAGAGAGAGAGGGAAAATGTACTTCTTGTATGAGTCACAGCAAACTTCTCTACGTAGCCAAACCTGCGAGTACACCAACCTATATCAGAATCTGCAAATCAATAAGGATGGAAGCAAGTGGACAGAAAATTCAACAGATTCCAATATACGTTTTAAATATCTGAAATTAATTAACAAAATAAAAACTACAAAATCTACTAAACAAAAGCTTTTTAAATGAGTCATAATAATAATACATATATATATGACATTCTATATTTTCTCAAAAGCCTTGCAGAAATACGAAAGCAAAAGAAAACTGCAGGATATAGTTTTATGTTGATTAATAAATAGCAGAAAGTTAAAATGGGTTTTGGGAAGTATATTGCCAATATCTCATTGCAAGTTACTTGAGGAAACCAGTGAAACAGACGGTGCTTATTTCATCCTATGTAAAGGAATAAAACTTTGGGTACTCAAATGTCAGTCAAAGTTGGGATAATTGATAAAGGGGGAAAAACAGGAGAGTGTTACTAAATTTTGGATTGGATCTACAGTTCTGTATGCTCCAATGCATTACTGTTTCATTACTGAAAATGAACCGACTTTTTTTTTTTTTTTTTTGCTATTTAGATTATAAAGTTTTTTTACAGAAAGAACAGCAAAGCAAACCAATATCTATAATGTCGATTACCATTAAAATGGCAGTTCAAAAATGAAATCTGATTAATCTACTAATTGGACCTAGCAAGCATCATTCAATGCAAAACTCGCAAACTTTTAAGTTCAATTGAAACAAAACTCAGTGGGGGGCTTAAAACTATGAAACCTTGCATCCGCGTCAAAAAAGAGCAATTGCTAGAGAGGTTCCCTTCTGATAACCCGTATTGTCTAGTACTCTTCCATTGCATGCTCTTAGAATGGAATACAGTAGCAATACATGAGATCAGACTTCGCCAAATGAGCTAACAAATTCAATAACGTAGATAGTTGAAGATTTACAATAAGCATAAACTTAATAAATAATGTACGAAAAGAGTTATAAAATCTAAATAGTACAAGAAATATCAAAAATTTCTGGCAAAAAATTTTCGCCGGAAATTCCAATGGTTATTAAGTATACTAGTGGACTTTTTTACGAACTTTTTTTTGGGAGTGTTATTTAATCCAGACTGAAAAATCCATTGAAAATACTGTCAGCAAAGGCCCTATTTCATCTCGAGACTGCCTCCCTCTCCCGTATCACAATTTTTTTTCTCCCAAACAACTCTCTCGCCCTCTGTGTTCAAGGTCATTTCTAGACCGTTTTATTATATATGTCTGATATGTCTCTCTTCAATTTCTTGGGTTTTGTTATATACATGTGGTTCATAATTTTTCTCTTCTTTATTCTAATTACAGATATGTTTTGAAGAAAATTTGAATTGTGTTAGGCTTACGCCGGCCAACGAGGGGCCGGCTTCAACGGTCCGATTCTACACCCGGCATCCCAGGAGCGGGCGGAACCAGGAGGAACCCAGCGGAACAAGAGGAGGGGGCGGAAGCCTGGTGGGCCCAAGCATGGGTTAAACGCATTGTTTGGAGGGAAATTTTGAAATAGAAGGGGGCTTTTTAGGTATTTTGTAAGACTCTTTTATTGTTAATTAGGAGGATTGGGGGGGAATGAGGGTTATCTTGAATTTGAATGAGATTTGAGATCTAGTTTTTCTTGCTTTGGGCTCTTGGCGTTGCCGGAGATTTGGAGAGTTGTTCTTCCTCTCAAATTGAAGAACACTTGTATCTTTGTTAATTTTATTCATCTACTAGTGAAATACAAGCCTTTGCTTGAGTTTCTCTCAGTTTTCTCGCAATTTCTCGCTGATTCCCTGAGTTTGGCTGTTGTTCACTACTGAAAACAGCAGTTTTCTTTTGTTTTACTTTAGATTTGGCTACAAATACTTGAAATCATTTCAAGTATTTCCTATCAAATTGGTATCAGAGCACCGATTTGGGACCTTAGGCGGCTGAAATTCTGAATTTTCAGCTAGCTTTTGGCTTCAGTAAGTGAGTTACGTGAGATCCATGGGGAAGAACGATGGCCGGAAAGAAGCTTGAAGTATTGGAAGGCGAATTGGGACAGTTAAAATCAGATCTGGAGGGAAATTTTTTTTTTATTTTTAAATCAAATCACCTCCAACAATGAAAGATTGGAAGGGAAGTTCACGGTTATGGAAGAAATGATGAAGAAATTACTTGAAATGAAGACCAATCCGGCGACATTGGAAGTACGAGAGACCACCGACGGCCATGGCATGGGAGGAAATCTGAACCCGTTGCGGGGGAGGAAATCTGAACCCGTTGCGGGGGAGGAGGAATTCGGAAGTGAAGATCCTAGAGGAGGAGAATGACATGCCCCCTCTAGAACCGCTTTCTAAAGAAAAGATGAGTAGGGGATACGACAAACGGGAGGCTGATTTTATCGGAAGAAGGGAAGAATTTCCTCGCCGAGGTGCTGAATTTGAGAGAATCCAACGTCGAGGTGCTGATTTTGAAGGGGGAAGGGAGGAATTTCAGCGTCGAGGTGCTGAATTCGAAAGAATTCAGCGTCGAGTGGCTGATTTTGAAGGAAGAAGGGAGGAATGTCATCACCGAGGTACTGAATTCAAAAAAATTCAGTGTCGAGGGGCTGATTTTGAAGGAAGAAGGGAGGAACTTCATTGTCGAGGTGCTGAATTTAAAGGAATTCAGCGTCGAGGTGATGATTTTGAAGGAAAAAAGGGGAGAGTATGAAGAGGGGTTCGAGTATCATCGCCAGAGGGAAGATCGTGATAGTTGGGGAGCACCTCATCTTCGAGGAATGGGAGGCTATGGAGGATTCAGGGGAAAACGGGGGAGCCCCTCGGGTGAGAAAGCTGAAGATGCTTGTCTTTGAGGGGGAAGACGACCATGGCTAGATCTACAAGGTGGAGCGTTACTTTGCTGTCAAAGGTTGACAGAGGAAGAAAAACTGACGGCTGCGGGATTGTGTTGGGAAGCAAAAGCCTTGGCTTGGTATCAGTGTCGTGACAGGAGGGAGCCCATCTGGAGTTGGAGAGAGTTCAAGGATTGCTTATTGGAGCATTTCTGAGTCGATGGGGGAGGAGACTTCTATGAGCAATTCTTTGCTCTGACTTAGGAGGGGACTGTGGCAGACTACCAAGACAAGTTTGAGTACTTGGCTAGCAGACTGGATCATATTTCAGAGTCAGCCCTGGAAGGAAATTTCATGAAGGGGCTGAACCGGAGATAAGAACAGCAGTCAGAGTGTTGGAGCCAAAGAATCTAGGCAAGGCCATGGAGTTGGCCCAGTTGGTGGAAGACCAGAAGAAGTTTGAAAGAGGGACCCGAGGAAACTATTCAGCGGGAACGTAAAGGACGACTACCACTGTCTTACCAGCAAAAGGGGCAGGCCCCGAAAGCCTGAAGAAAGTACCCAAGGAGAAGATGGGAGGATGAGGAAATGGTGGAAATTTCAAAAGGCTAACTGAGAAGGAGGTACAGGAGAAGAGGAGCAAGGGTTGTGTTTCAGGTGTGATGAGAAATACATGTCAGGGCATAGGTGCAAAGACCGAAATCTTCAGATTCGCATCGTCTGTAATGACGAGGAAGCTGAAGAGGGAGGTGGAAGCAGGATAGACAAGGAGGAAAAAGAGAAGATGCATCTGGATGTGCAGAAGTCTCCCTGAATTCAGTAGCGTGATTTACTCCAAATCACACTATGAAAGTGAAGGGAAAGATAGCTAGCAATGAGGTAATGGTGGTGATAGATTGTGGGACAACCCACAATTTCATTTCCACCGAGATAGTTGATTCTGCTTAGAATGGAATTAGTGAACACGGGAGGATATGGGGTGATGATGGAGACGGGGAAAGTGGAAATGGGTAGAGATGTATGTAAGGGAGTAGTGCTGATGATTCAGGTGATCCAGGTGAGGGAGGACTTCCTTCTCTTAGAGTTGGGAAGCACAGATGTTATATTTGGGATGAAATAGCTGCAGTCCTTGGGAGATACCAAGGTAAATTAGGGAACATTGAAGATGGAGCTAGTGGTTGAGGGGAATAAGAAGGTAATTCAGGGAGATGCAAGGCTAGCAAAGACTAGAGTATCACTCAAGTCTATGATGAGAACCATAGAAGAAGTGGGAGGAGGATACTTGGTGGAGATGCATCGCCTGGAGGGGGTCAGATTAGAGGAGGGGAACATTCCCTCTTCAGTGCAGCCACTCATACAGCAATTCAGTGAGGCGTTTCAACCTCCCCAGGGCTTGCCACCACATAGAGAGTTGGATCACGCCATCACCTTGAAGGAGGGGGAGACACCTATCAGCGTTCGTCCCTATCGCTACCCTTAGATTAAGAAGGATGAGATTGAAAAGTTGATCCGGGAGATATTGGAAACGGGAATCATCAGGCAAGTGTGAGTCATTTCTCTAGTCCAGTCCTCCTGGTAAAAAAAAGGATGGGAGCTGGCGTTTCTGTGTGGACTATAGTGCTTTGAACAAGGGGACAGTGCCAGATAAGTTTCCAATTCCAGTTATTGATGAGCTCTTGGATGAGCTTTATGGGGCAGTGATGTTTTCTAAGCTGGATTTAAAATTGAGGTACCACCAGATCCGTATGAAGGAGGTAGATGTGCCAAAGATAGCGTTTAGAACACATGAAGGGCATTATGAGTTTTTGGTAATGCCCTTTCGCTTGACTAATGCTCCTGCTACTTTTCAATCTTTGATGAACAGTGTTCAAGCAGTACCTCAGGAAGTTTGTCCTAGTATTTTTTGATGATATTCTGGAATACAACAAGACGGTGGAGAAGCATTTGGATCACCTAAGGGTGGTTCTGGGAGTACTACAGGAGCATCAGTTGAAAGTAAACTTGAAGAAATGCAGCTTTGCCCAGGCTAGTGTGGAGTACTTGGGACACATGGTGTCCCAAGAGGGAGTGGCGACAGATCTAACTAAAATTGAGGCAATGCAGAAGTGGCGGAACATAAGGGAGTTGAGGGGGTTCCTGGGGTTGACTGGGTATTACAGACGGTTTGTGAAGGGATACAGTGATATTGCGTGGCCGTTGACTGAGCAACTGAAGAAGGATAACTTTTTATGGGGAGAGGCAGCAACCCAGGCTTTCCAGAAGCTAAAGGAAGCCATGACTACAGTTCCAGTATTAGCGCTTCCGGATTTCAGCCAGGTCTTTGTAGTAGAGACTAATGCGTCAGGATATGGGTTGGGGGTAGTATTGATACAGAACCACGGGCCAATAGCATACTTCAGTTAAGTGCTATTAGCCAGAGCTAGATTGAAGCCCATATATGAGAGGGAGCTAATGGCCATTGTCTTGGCTATTTAGAAGTGACGGCCTTATCTTTTGGGAAGGCATTTCATTGTAAGGACTAATCAGAGAAGTTTGAAATATCTGTTAGAGCAAAGGATGGTGACCGAGAAGCATCAGAGGTGGTTATCCAAATTACTAGGCTATGATTTTGATATCCAATACATGCCTAGATTAGAAAATAAAGCAGCTGACGCCTTATCCAGATGTGTTTGGGAGCTTCAGGAATTAGCTGTGTCAATTCCATTAATGGTAGATTGAGGGGGGGCTATCAAGGAAGAAAGTATGTTGAACGAAGAATTGAGGAAGATCAAAGAGGATCTGGAGAAAGACAAGAATAGTCATCCTGGTTACTACATTGAGGGGTGAGACTATTGTATTAGGAAAGGTTTGTGATGCCCCGAACTTCCATATATATTCCCCACTTGTTGCAGGAATTTCATGACAGCGCAGTTGGAGGCCATTCAGGAGTTCAGAAGATATACAGGAGGCTAGCATCTGAGCTATACTGGAAAGGGATGCATAAAGATGTTGAGGAGATGGTGGCGAGGTGTGAAGTGTGCCAGAAAAATAAGTACATGACCATGGCTCCAGGAGGACCACTACAACAATTGACACTTCCAAACAGAGTTTGGGAGGAAGTGTCCATGGATTTCATCGACGGCTTACCAAGATAAGAAGGATTCACGATCATTTTGGTGGTGGTTGACAGACTTAGCAAATATGCACAC
Source organism: Dendrobium huoshanense (assembly GCA_016618105.1). Classification (NCBI taxonomy): domain Eukaryota; kingdom Viridiplantae; phylum Streptophyta; class Magnoliopsida; order Asparagales; family Orchidaceae; genus Dendrobium; species Dendrobium huoshanense. Next base: position 33,059,453 of record CM028347.1, read on the forward strand.
TTCATCCTGTTACGACATCCTTACACCGTTGTATCAGTAGCAGCAGCATTTATCAAGGAGGTTGTGAGACTGCATGGGATTCCTGAATCGATTGTGTCTGATCGAGACAAAGTGTTCCTTAGCCAGTTTTGGAAGGAGCTGTTCAGGATGCAGGACACTGTCCTCAAAAGAAGTACCGCCTACTATCCACAGACAGACGGGCAAATAGAGGTAGTAAACCGATGTTTGGAGACCTATTTGAGGTGTTTTGCTTCTGAGACACCGTGGGTGTGGGCAAGGTGGCTGCCATGGGCCGAGTATTGGTACAATACATCATACATTCTGCATCTCATATGACTCTATTTAGACTGTTATATGAAAGGGACCCCCCACACCTAGTGCACTACGAAAAAGGGAGTACACCATTCTCTTTAGTTGAGCAGTACCTGGAAGAAAGGGACAGGGTGTTGGAGGAATTAAAGAAAAATCTACTGAGGGCACAACAAATCATGAAGAAGCAGGCAAACTCACACAGGAGGGACATGCAGTTCGAAGTGGGGGAGAAGGTATTCCTGAAATTACAACCCTACAGGCATAGGACAATGGTGAGGAGGAATGAGAAATTGGCACCAAGGCACTTTGGCCCCTACGAAGTTTTGGACAAGATTGGAGCAGTGGCGTACCGACTGAAGCTACCCCCATCAGCTACCATACACCTAATCTTCCATGTGTCTCAGTTGAGGAGAGTTATAGGGGATCATATTGCTAGTATCGATTTTCCAGAGACCCTGACTGAAGACTAGGAAGTAGCGTTTGAACCACTAGAGCTTACAGGTGTGAGATCAGATAAAGAGGGCAAGACAGAGATGCTGATTAGATGGAAAGGTCTCCCTGAGTTCGATGCAACGTGGGAGCCCTTTGAAAGCATGAAAGATTAATTCCCTTCTTTTCACCTTGAGGACAAGGTGAATATTTAGGAGGGGAGTAATGTTAGGCTTACGCCGGCCTAGGAGGGGCCGGTTGGACCGGTCCAGCCTAGACCGGTCTGGTTCTACACCCGGCGACCCAGGAGAGGGCGGAACCAGGCGAAACCCAGCGGAACCTAAGGACGGGGCGGAAGCCTGGTGGGCCCAAGCATGGGTTAAACGCATTGTTTGGAGGTAAATTTTGAAATAGAAGGGCTTTTTAGGTATTTTGTAAAAGTCCTTATTGTTAATTAGGAGGATTGGGGGGGGGGGGGGGGGGAGGGTTATCTTGAATTTGAATGAGATTTGAGATCTAGGTTTTCTTGCTTTGACTTTTGGTGTTGCCGGAGATTTGGAGAGTTGTTATTCCTCTCGAATTGTAAAACACTTGTATCTTTGCTGATTTTATTCATCTACTAGTGAAATACAAGCCTTTGCTTGAGTTTCTGCAAGTTTTCTCGCAATTTCTCGCTGATTCCCTGTGTTTGGCTGCTGTTCACTGCTGAAAACAGCAGTTTTCTTCTTGTTTTACTTCAGATTTGGCAAGGAAATCAAATTGCTACGAAAATTGAGAGATGACATAGATCAGCTCACCAAGAAGTAGGTGAGGAATGAGCACAATCTGTTTGTGCTCAAATATTCCCAAGGAATTTCTAATGCTTTTGTATAAATCTATATTTTTCTTTGGTTCTTTTTGAAGTTTGATCCGATTCCTCTCTACATTATAAACATCTTATTGCAGGACTACTTCGTTTGTATTGTTACGGGATTTTCTTATGCTCTCCTCTTCCCTACAACAATTTTGTTCCTATGTTGGTTATTTATTTGTTGTTCTGATAAAATTTATGGCTTTAACAGGGCTTAGTTCATGAAGAAATCCAATGGGGAATATTTTCTCAAAGAAGTTTTTACTCCTACAGTTGCTTCGTTTGTACTGTTACGAGAGTTTTTTTTCTATAGATTTCAACTGGAAATTTAGACAGATATTTCCAAATTTCCATCATTTTTGGAATTCCCAACGTTTTTTTTTTATTCAACAGTTAAAATGTTGATTTTTTTTCATTTGTAAACTGTCAAAAATCCGTCAAAAATTTTTCCTGCTGAACTTTATTTCACTGGAAATCACAACGCATGTTGTACCGGCAGAAATTATTCTTTCGGAAATAGTAGGTTCTAATGAAAATTCTAAGATTTCTAACGGATTTTGCTTCTGGAAATCACACATTTTCCTTGTAGTGTAAATAGTGCTACAATCCTGATCCAAAAGAAAAAATTTTCATTAAAATTTTCCAAAGAAATGGAACTCTTCAATTTAGGTTATTAATGTTGGGTTATGATCTATCACAAACTCAACTAACAAACCCTCTATATTCTAAAACAAATTTATAGCACAAAAGCAGGAGCTGAGAATTTCAAATGCTAATCCTTGTTTTGGGTTATGAAAGCTCACAACATATGATTTCTTAGAGGCAAACATACAAGCCCCGTAAGTTGAGTACAACCTAATTTTGAATGAAAGGGATGCCTATGCATGAATGGATGTGCTGAAACTTGAAACACACTAGACTATTATTGCCGCATCACATAATCTAATTTGAAAAAATTATTATTTTATCTTTTAATTTAGACAACAAGAGCTACCTAATTTATTTTAACAATATAAATATCAGCAGCAATAAAACTATCAGTTAAAATATTAATATATACATTTATATTACTTTCCCAAAAATCATGTACACTATTCAGTGTCTATACAGTCATAATTTTTAGATGTCAACATAAATTTTTAAATTGGGAAAATCGTTATATTTTTAAATCACCTGACGAAATATCTCAAATAAATACTAAAAGTGTTCATAATCTTAATCTCTATAATATATGAAAAGTTACGTGATGAAAGTTTTACCAATACAAAATTATCTTCGGTAATATAAAATACAAATAGGATCGAAAAAATCTCAAAAATATCAAATTATCGAAATTAGAAATAGGATACTAGTTCCTTAAAATGAGACGAGCAAATCTCTCAGCCAGATCGACTGATGAAAATCGCTCCACGGCCTCCAAACTCTAGGTTTCTTTTTCTTTCTCATCTATTTTCTCTCTCATTTCCCTTACAGGCCCTCTGTTGCAGAAATGAATAGGGAAAAAAAAAGATTAAAAAGCTTATTGAATGAATTATGTAAAGCGTTCTAAGATATTTATAAAATGTAATATTAATATAGTATATAATTTAATCAATTTATTTGATCGGGTCAAAATATGGACTATTACAATTATCGAATTCAAGATTTTTAGTTCACAGTGCTTCTAGCTAATTATGTCCCTCACAATCATCCGCCTCTCTACCTGTGCATAATACCACATATGCCTATGTTTTTGCTACCTATGCCATCACTGCTCTTGGCGCTCCCTATCACAGCATCTAAATTGATAATTCAATACCGCACCAGTACTACCCTATTTAAGGGATGATCCTACTTCCAAGGATTCCCCTCTCAATTGAGCAAACTGAGGCATCTACCTGTACAATTACATGCCTGAAACAATATTTTCTTCCCTAGGTAAATAGGTAATCAGATGGGACATAGGTGATAAAGAGAATCTTTCTTGGTAAGCCTTCACTTGCTTAAGGGGATTAACTTCAAATAGATGTTAAAATGTTTCATTTGTGAGAGAAATTTCTACCACAATTTTTAACAATATAACCAATTAGTTCATGCAATTTATCATAGTGATGGCTTACTGTCGTACATAGACATTAATCTCAAGTTTATCAAAGTAAAATTATTCCCAAATTAGATTTACTTTATTAGAAGAATAAATCCAACAAAGGTAAGATACTAACACATCAAGTAGAATATGCACCAACAACTGAATAGATAAATTATCAATTCAAGTAAAATTATAAAGACTGGTAAGCCCGCATCAACAACTGTCACAGAAATGAAGTTGAAATAATTGTGAGGATGAATGAAAATAATTGAAGTACTGTGATAAGCCTTCATTTTATCTAATAGTTAGTATCAGTAGATAAAACTTGATCAAAGAAATAAAAGTATTTATAATAGAAATATAAACCATGAAATTTATACCAAATAAATAGTCTACATACAGTGGACTTAAAAGAAAAATACATTATATTCCAGAAGAAAAATGAGAAATCAACTTTCTTCAGTTAAAGATCAAAGTCAGAGTAGAAATTTACAAACTTCATATCTGATCCAGTGAGCAATATTGCTTGCTACTGTTAGCATCAATCTACAATGATATGTTTCAAGTCTACTGCCCCAATGATGCTAATGTTTTCAATCATCATAAGCCTCATCCAAACTATGCAGGGATAGATTTATGATTGATTATTATCCATTACTTCTTATCAAGTGAGACAACTGTTACTAGCTTTAGTCAGAAAGAACCCTTTTTGCTGTCAAACAGAACTACTTCACATTCTATCCTTCTTAATTTTACGAACACCAACTACAGCAATCTTATTTCTGCGGCACTTAATTTACTTATGATTGATTTCTATGACCAACAATGAAGATAGATATAGTCGCAAGTTATCATTTTAAAAATTTACCTTTTATTTCATTATTATCTCATGGTATCACACCTCTCTAGTCATTTAAACATTTTCTTCGGGAAAAACTGATTGTTGAATCTTCAAATTTCAGAAAAGCATCTAAATTGTACAATATGTATGAAAGACTCAATATCATCATTAGCTTTATCCCAACTATTTGATATCATAATTATGAATTCTTATTTTTCATTCATTCCTTTTGAGTGTTTTTTTCTACTGAATATTGTATGAAGTGTTAAACTTATTATTTATAAATTATTTTGATCTTCTTTTCATGTAACTTTAACTCCACCACTTCTCTCTCCTTATCATCTAACATTGATTTTATCAACCCATCATCTAAGGGGCACATTTTCAACACATTCTTGTAAATGTCCAAAAGTTAATAATATCATGTATTTAGGAATTATATCTATCAAGTTATTTGATTTATTTAAACGAATTTAACACTACCATTGTCAGGTCCGTAACGTCCTGGATGAGAAAAGTGGCCCCCACGGGCTGCATATAAGGTAGTCGACAGTCTAGACGATAAAACTTGCTGAATAATCATGGCCTTCTTATGAATCATTTCTTTAAATACATTGTTGTTTTAATGCTAAGTACGCTCCCTGAAAAGCGAATAGCGCGTGTATGATCGATCAAAATCAGAGGCAACGACAACGAAGAGCTGTGATCGTCAAGTAACTTAAGGTGGATCACCTGCATCGGTGCTCGGGTGCAATGTCGTAAATTTAAAGGCCATAGGGCGGCTACTTTTTCAGCTTATCATACACGGTCCAGGACGATCTGTGTAGGCTGCCTTAATTAGAAGCTTTCTGTTTTAAGTGATCCAGGCCGATAAAGATATCGTCCTGGCCGATATGAGTAAAAACAGAATTTCTAAGTTTCTCATGTGTGTGTGTGACAAAGCATCAGTCTTTTTGGCTATTACAAGTGGACTCAAAGGTAAAAAAAAAAAGTACAGACTGACTCAACCCTAACCCTACGCATTCCTGAACTTGGCTCCTTTTTGATTGTCCGATCGTCGATTCCTGAAAAGTTAGATGTCCAAGATGTTTGTCAATCATGACATATTAACAATTTAAATTATTTAAACGAATTCACTACCATTGCCAGGTCCTAAGATGAGAAAAGTGGAGGGTTGCATTAAACAGTCAGCATAAAACTTGCCGAATAATCATGGCATGAATTTTAATGTGTTAATGCTAAGACGCAGCAATGCTCTGTATGGCCTAAATACAACGAGAAGTGTGCAAGGGTCACTGCATCGGTGCCCGGTGCAATGAAATAGGCAAGGGTTTTCATATCATGGTCGGATGTGGGCAAAGAAGCTAAAAGCTAGAATTGATCTTGGAATATAGGTTAATGAAATTAATTTAAACATAAGGAGAATTCAGGAGAGAATGCTAAAGAGATTGATAGGTTATAATTTAAACTTTGGTATTCTGGTAGAAGCATGGGCGGAGGGAGGGGAGCAAGAGGGCACGTGCCCCCCCCCCCCCCCAATAAAAAAAACAATGCACTTATTTGGAGAGAGAAGGAGAGAGAGGAAGAGGGAGAGAGAGAGAAAGAGAGTGCAAATTATACTCAAAGTATTGCAAAAAAGTTAATTTATAAAAAGGAGCATTTGTAAGTTTAAATTAGTTTAAGCAGTAGACTAACCAAAAAATTTTAAAATGAGCAAATAAGAAACTTAATTATCCATTTTTAATAGAAATCGGAACTTCATAATCCATTTTCTAACTTTGACCGGAAACCGGATTTTACTTCTCCAGTTTTCATAATTTTTTTTTCTTTTATTTTGTGATTTGAAAAGAAAACGGAATATAAAAAACTGGTTTCTTAAGAAACCAAATTAAAAAAATTTTGATTTCTTAAGAAACCGGATTTTCATATAATTGTTTTTATTAACTAGCCCTTTTGAATGGCAAGCAGGTCATCCTCTTTGATTAAAAATTACAAATTAAAAATTAATGAATAAAATTTGGTTCTTTCTGGCTCCGCCACTGCGTGTTCAGCTTCCAGTTAGTAAAATGTGGTCTTAATCGGCAAGACAATCCAAATGATAACCACCAAAGACTCATTGGCAACTATTTTAATGTATTCTGACATTCAAGATATCACGATAAACAAAACTATTTAATTTAGGCCTGCCCCTGAATTAAATTTCTAGCTTTGCCATTGGGTAGAAGTCATACTACAAATGGTATAAGTGTGATTATAGATAAGAGTTTGAAAGATAATATTATAAATATTGATAGAATTGGAGACAAAATGATAGCTTTGAAGCTTATTGTTGATGCTAATATTATTAATATTATAAGTATTTAAGCTCCTCAAGTAGGTTTAGATATATGTTTAAAATTAAAATTTAGGAATGACTTAAAAGAATTAATTTAAAAGATATCTCTTAAAGAAAGAGTTTTAATTAGAGGATATTTAAATGAACAAGTTGGCAAAGAGGTAGAGAATTTTAAAAGTATTCATGATGGCTTTGGATTTGGAGTGACTAATGAAAGTGATAAGGCTATATTAGACTTTACTTTAGCTTAATAAGCGACCCCACGTAGTGGGACAAAAACTTGATGTTGTTGTTGTTTTGTAATTGCTAATACCTTATTTAAAAATAGAGATGAGCATCTCATCACCTATAAGAATGAATATAATAAAATTCAAATTGATTATTTTCTTATAAGAAAGATTGATTATTTAAATTGCAAAGATTGTAATGTTATTTAGAGTGAAATTTTATGTTCCCAATATCGCTTATTATTTTTGGACTTTAAGATGAAGGGGCATAATATAAAATATATAGTAAAACGTTGTTCTAAGATTAGATGAGACATTTAAATAACACTAACAAAAATATTTTTGAATAAGATTCGAGATCTTAAGATTTTGTTTGTGCATGATGATGTGAATGTTATATGGGAAAAATTAGCTAGTAATATTAAGAATGTTGCAAAGTATATGCTTGAGTTTTAAAAGAAAAGCTCCTAATAATTAAAATAGTTGGTGGTGGAGTTAAAATGTACAAGAAAATATCAAAAATAAGAAGATTTGTTATAATAATTGAGTTAGATATAAAAGCCCTGAAAATTGGGAAAGATATAAAGAGGGCTCGTAAGGTGTCTAAGAAAGTAATCTGCGATGCAAAGATTTTAGCTTTTAATAATTTATATAATAGAATATATTCTAAAGAGGGTGAAAGATATATGTATATAGTCAAATAAATAAATAATAGTAAGGATTTAGTTTAAGTGAACTGCATTAAGGATTAAGATAAAAAAAATGCTTGTTTTAGAAGAGGATAATCAACAAAGATGGATGAGATATTTTGCTAAGCTTTTTCAATAAAGATTGTGAGAATACAGTTGACTTTAGTGACCTTAGTACTCTAAATAAAAATAGAGATTTTTATTTTTATTGGTGTATTAGTAAAGTTGAAGTTAGAGAGATTTTAGAGAAAATGAAGTGTAAAAAAACTATTGGACCTTATGATATTCCAATAAAAGTGTGGAAATGCTTAGATGATGAAGGAATTTCTTAACTTACAAAACATTTTAATATTATTTTGAAGACTAAAAAGATGTCAGATGAGTAGAGAATGAGTGTGTTGATTCCTATTTTTAAGAATAAAAGTGATGCACAAGATTGTGCGAATTATATAGGAATTATGTTGATGTGCCATACTTTAAACTTTAGGAGAGAGTTATGGAGCATAGGTTATGATGTGATTCTAATGTTTCTCAAAATCAATTTGGATTCATGTCAGATAGGTCTACTATGAAATATATTCATTAATTGAGAGGGTTGGTGGGGAAGTTTAGAGAGAATAAAGAGGATCTACATATGATATTTATTGATTTAAAGAAAGCATATGACAAAGTTCCAAAAGAAGTGCTATGGAGAGTTCTAGAAAAGAAAGGAGTTAATAATACTTATATTCAAGTCATTAGGCATATGTATGCAGGAGCTGTTACTTGTGTTCAAACATAAGGTGATTTGACCAAGTATTTTCTTATTTCAGTTGGATTACATCAAGGATGAGCCTTAAGCCCTTATCTTTTTGCTTTAGTCATGGATGTTTTTACTAGACATTTGCAAGAGGATGTACCCAGGTGTATGCTTTTTGCAAATGATATTCTTCTTGTTGATAATATTAGAGGGGGAGTTGAAGGTAAACTCGAATTATAGAGGTTAACCTTAGAGTTTAAAGGTTTTCGTTTGAGTAGATCTACAACCAATTACATGGAGTCTAATTTTAGTAATAATAGATCTAGTGGGAGGTTTGTGACTTACAGCGATCAAGTCATTAATAAGTGTACTCGTTTTAGATATTGTGGGTCTATTGTTCAGAGTGATGGTGACATATATGGCGATATTATTAGTAGAATTCAAGTTAGATGGTTGAAGTAGAGGAATGATTCGGCTTTGTTGTGTGACAAAAAAGTACCACTCAAATTTAAGTGAAAATTTTATAAGTTGGGGCGGAGACCTGCAATGCTTTATGGTACAAAATGTTGGCCATTAAAAGAAAAGCATAGTATTAAGTTAAGTGTTGTTGAGATGGGGATGCACAAGTGGATGAGTGGATTTACTCTTAGAGACAAAAAATAAAACGAGCATATCCGTGAAAAGGTTGGAGTAGCTTCAATGACATATAAGATTAGAGAAAATTGCCTTGGATGGTTTGGCATGTAAAATGGCAGCCTTCCAATGACCCTGTTAGGATAGAGTAGATGTATTAGATTTGACCTATGTTAAGAAAGATAGAGGTAGACCTAAAAAGACTTGGTTAAAAAACATTAGAAATAACCTTTATTTATTAAATTTAAATGAGAATTTTGACTCTTAACAAGACATAATGAAGAAAAGGATTCAAGTAGCCAACTCCGCGTGGTGGGATAAAGGCTTGATATCATTGTTGTTATTGTTGTATATTTGCATTAACTACCATCACCCTCTTTAATTCTTGCACGTGAGAGACAATGTACATTGGGCTCATCCCAACATGACCATACAGTGCCTAGCACATGCAAAATAGCCTACTTATGACTAGAATGTGTGTGTAAGAGAAAGAGAGGATGTGAGATGTTTGGAAGATTAAATAGCTATTGAAAAATCATGAAAAATGATATTATTGTCTTTTCAATTTTTTTAGAAAAAATCAAGAGAAATATAAAGTCTTCACCCAACAAGTTTTTCTTGGGTCCATTTAGCAATCTCTTTATGTCAATCTCTAGTATATTCTTGCAACTTGGTTTACATTATATCTTGAACAATCTGGTGTTAATATAGATTTTATTAATTTATTAGTTGATAGCCTTCTGTTAGCATGAAGGCCATGGTAGATTTTGATTGGAAATTTCTTGTAAACTTTGCATATGCCAAGTCTTGCATGACTTTAAGAAACTTTAGTTTATAAAGCTTGGGTAGAGATGCTCTCATCGAAACAAGAAGCGGATTAGGAGTTGTTGCAAGCCGGTTGGACGTTGAAACACATAAAAATGAGGTCCTCTATAATTATGTATATTTCTTGTACATTAATTTAGCATATTATTGTTTGGTTGAATGTTAACGTGGTGATATATACTTTTATATGCACTAGTAATCTTGTCTTTAGAAATCTTCTATATTATGCTTTAAATTTAGCAATGTTACATATTACATATTTCTGTATTTATCACCATCATTATTCTTGTGTGGACATTAATATGTGTTGTTTCAACATTTGATGATATAATTGGGTCTCAACTTGTGTGGTCGAGAAGACATTAACATTGTCTCACTTGAATAATTGCTCATGCATCTAGTACGCCTTATATTTAACACATAAGTACACTTATTGGTTACACGTATAGATTATTTCACTTGATTGCAAGTTTGTGTACTAATGCTATAGATTGTGACATCATTTAAATTAAGCTTATCACTTGAACATTTGTGTATAAGATCTCATAATTTGTAAGCATCTTATATGCCTATAGTAGTGTGTTTGTTTGTGTTTCCTTGAGTATTTATTTATTTTCATGAGATTGTGAGGGATATAAGTGGAAAAGAATTTTCAAACAAGTTCGATAATGTTCCTATGCTCTAGAAGATGGTTGTGATTATTTAAATAGCAGCTTATCATATTTGTAAGAAATAGTAATCAATCTGAAAAAGGAGGTTCGAGTGGTAAGTAGATTCAAACTGAACGTGTAAGCATGATGAGCAGTGTATGGATAAGCGAAACTCTATTAGTAATGTTCAGAAGGAGGAGGATTAGTATGAATGCAATTACGGCAAGGGGGAAAAGTTTTTAGCTATAGCCATGGCCATCATTAGTCCTAACACCACGACTATCCCTACCACCTCCAAAGACAATCACTAAAACTAATCAATAAAGAATCAGATATTGAGGGGTGGAGAGTGGAGAGCTCAATGATGTGAAGAGCAAAGGAGAGAGTGAGCATAATATTAGGCACCGTGAAGTAATTTGTTAGTCAAGTCACATTCACCATTACAATAATGTTCAACAACATAACAATAATGATCACATTGAGGAAAATTTGCGTTCAGCCATATGTAGTTAATATCACATTTATGATAGTTATATCCAGAAAGAAAAATCAGGAAGTGATGCTACAGCCTTAAGTCACATTGTAACAATTATATCCACATAGCAAAATGAGGAAGGGATGCTACATCCTTAAAGAGTTGTGTAAGAAGAACGCAAGTAACACAAGAGCACTAACAAAAGAATAACCGGATGACTACCTCACCTCACAAAAGGATGGGTATCACTCTCAACCTCAACAAATAAAGAGATAAAAAATTTGCCACCAAGCAAAATTTGGGAAAAAAGAAAGGAATCTTAATTTATTTCCAAATGTCATTCTGAAGACTTAACATGATTATTTATAGGATTTATATCACAAAGAATTTTACAAAACATAAGAAAAATAAAAGATATTAAATTACATGAAGAGTTATAATTTAATAAAATATTCTTAATTACATGAATTTTCACGCATTGCCTTCTCAACCCTCCATCAAATTAAGCCATAATCAAAAGTGGATGTCCAAGTCTATAATTTCTATCTCCTCTTCCTACACAAACAAATGTGGCATAAGATGCCCATTAAAAAAAAATAGATTGACCACTAAAGCCCACAGTATAAGCTAAGAAGTAAACTGAGAATTTTCAAAAATCAAAGACGAGCAAAACAAAAACTCTTAAGTATAATTTTATTTTTATGTTTATGTGTATGATAAATGTTGTAAAAGATTGTATTTGAGATTTTAAGATGCAATAGAAATTATAATTTGAAAATGCACAAGTCAAATTTTTTAAATTTTGATTTTTGAATATTCAAAATTTATTAAATTTAAATTTTCAAATACAGGAGGAATGTGATATTTCTTTATGTGCACATGTTTATTTGAATGAAATAATTCAAATTGACATTAGCCCATACTTAGTTGGCCAACCAATACAAAAAGCAGGGGATAGTAATAGGAAGTTACCTTGCTCTCTCTTGTACACTATAGGTGCCCAACCACCCTCCCACCTCCTTTTCCCTCTCTTTGTGAAACTTAAATGCGGTGTTGTAAAACTATTTAAGCATGGTGGAATGATGATTGAGAATCCTTTGGGTGTGTTAAAATTTTTTTAGTTTCTTCCAATATGAGAAAGCTTAGTGGTTGGCCTCAACCTTAAAGGGATTAGGAGATCTCATCAAATATTTATAATTTATTGAGTGGTAAATGCCCAAGATCCTTATATAAAATTAAGGCTTTGCTGTATAATTCTTCTACACTTATCACCTCACATTCCAATACTTATTTCCCATCCATTTCCAGACAAGACCCTAAGAGCTTTCCACCAAACCTGGTTTCCGTTTGACCTAGTGTGGATCTAAACCCCCTCTGACCATCAAAAACATTAGAAAGTTACGAAAATTTTGAGAATTGATCTAGACACATTCCTCTTCCATCTCCAAGAGTTTCCAAGTCCTAGAATTTCTTCATTTTGAAACCCTAAAAGCCTAAAGTCTAAGTGAAAAAATTCAGTCAGATTGCATACACGCTTACATATCCCTCTTGAATACTATTGAACCCTTCTCAAGGCTTTTACTGTTTACATCATTCTTAACACATTTTGGAAGCCCCTCAAGCCCAAATCAATAACCCAACAATTGTGTACCCCTAGGCCACAGCATAGATCAACCACTTTCTCTCCTCTTGAATAGCAATTTGTCTCCTCAAGCCTTAATTTTGGTTCTTACACATATGGGATGCTTCAAATGTAAATCAGGTCAACTTGTAACCCCAGAGGTGGTCAAAATGTCAAAATGGGCTAATGGCATGGTATGTCATGTCGTCATGCACGATTTTAATATAAATAACATGCAAATAATGAGTTATTGAGATAATGTCCATGCAAAATTCTCTGTCCCCACTTATGTTTAAATATAGAAAATAATACTATAATAATATGCTTATATTTATGCTAAAATAGTTTAATATTTCGTGTAATGCTTTTGGACAAGGCTATCAATTTAATGCCTTCCAATCTTCATTAACTTTCATTATTTTGACATCTTTATTATGCATCACATAGCCACAAAGTCACTACCACCAAACCACCCCTATGTAGCTGATCCAACAAAATATAAAATCCATTTAAACAATTCATATCAAGTGCACTAATAGAAGTATTTGTCCCAGAAGACTCTAAACAATGAAAATATATTTATAAAAGCAAATCATGACTTAATAACCACAACATAAACAAGGAACCCAATAGACTTTATAATGTAAATATAGCTTGCTTACCATTCTTTTTTTAACTTCATTAATCTTAGTACACAATAGCCCATTAAAAAATATCAACATATATAGGGACGACTTTCCAACTTTGCAGGTGACTTAATTATCGTATAGCAATTAAGAGACAAATTAAATGAAGCTATACATACCCATATTTATAAAGTTCATAACGAGCGAATGCATATTGGATGAAACAAACACATAATAAGCTTAGTTCAAGCTATGATAAATTATTATATAAAAGAGTATATCACAAAAAAAATCAATGAGTAATACGTCAGAATGGAAAAATACGAATTTTTCATAAGCATGCAAGATAGAAATAGGTCATCAAAGTCAAATAAATCAGACACAGAACATCATATTCAAATAAATTAAATTAAATTAAATCAAATTCAAATTGTCAATAAGCTAAGCATACTTGGTCTAGATTGGTTGATCATGAGCAGAAACCCTCTCCTAAAGACTCATCAACTCCTACACCACAGATGATATTGAAAGGATTCGCCAAGCCTATCTCGAGCTAAAACAACGTGGGGTTATGCAAATTCTCCATCCCACTATACCACATCATAGGCAACGTAGGTTTGTTGCCTATGAAAAATTGGCATCTCTAATAATCATTGATATAAGATATCACCAACCATGGTTTCCTTTGGACACTTCTAAAAGTCTCAGGTTCAAGTTAGCTAATTAATTCAACCTAGAGGCAACATTGTATAATAAGGAATAATATAGATAGGGCTAAAATACACTTCATGAAATCTAATAAAGGGTTCATTTACAACACATTTGGCAATTTCTTTATGTTGGGAATAGTTGAAAAGAGATCATCATATTGGATTGCACTTGTGCTTCCATTGATAGTTGCCAAGCTCACACTGCCCATTGTCATCCGAAGAACTAATAGTGTTTAAAATCTAAATAAGCTATGAACACAGTTTATACAGAAGATACTCTGATATGCAGCTATTTGTATTATACAAGGATGTTGTCAAACCCACCATCGCACACTCCAATTACATTTACAATTGAGCACATAAGGACTTATCTTAATGCTAACATCTTTTTTTCTAACAACCCAAGACACCTTGAATAGTAGTCCCTCCACAAGCTCAGAGGTGAACCATCTTAGTATTTATTTTCTACAAAATAATGGAAACTCTTCAACTAGATAGCCCCATGATTTTTTCTTCTATAGAGATTTTAAATGTAAAAATTTCTAATCTCCTCTACTTCGATGAGAAACTCTAAGCTATGCTAAGAAGTCAACAATATATATCTTCTCAAGAACAGCTCCAACACACTAAGTTAAGATCAAGATGTTCGAATTCTCAATTTCCAAATTCAGGATGGAAAGATTACAAGGCAGAAGGGTATAAACATAAAATACTAACTTAGAGAAAAAAACATAATATCAATTTCCTCTATTTAAACTAGAATTATCAAAATATATGTGACATGAAATCCCAAGTTGAGATGCATAGACATGTGATGTTAACATAGCTCAAAAAAGGGATCAGATAATAAAACAAGTCATTTTAACATTAACATAATCAGGATCTCCATTAGCAGAATTATATTCCTCGATCTGAGAGTCAGGTCACCTTAGACCAAGCCGTCCAACAGTGCTCCTCATGACGTCGTAGCACCTGCAGCTGCAACCGAGGATTCCGCCTCAAGGTACTTACAGATCCTCTCAACAAACTCCCGCCCCTTGACGCTATTCTGCTGAAACCGCTCAACGCAGCGCTGCTCAACCTTCTCAGCAACGGCAGCCAGCGCTTTAAAGGGCTTGCAACGAATGCTAGTGTCCTGCCGCAATAGCGTCCAACCCTCAGAATTTTCCGGGTGAGGCTGATACGATGATCGCTCCTCGACCTCGATAAGGCCGCGAAGGCTAGCGTTGACGGCGACGATCTCCATGGATCTGGCGCGGGGGTTAACGACTGATGTTTCGATGCAGTGGCAGACGACGGCCTCGCTACCGATGATGCGGCGAAGGAAGAAAGGGAGGGAGGGAGATCGAACGGTGATGGATCGGACGGTGTGGAGGCACCCAGAAGCGGCGTCCAGGCGGCGAGAGAGTGTGTGGACGTCGAGAACGTGAGAGAGGACAGCGGGGGTATCGGGATCGGTGAACTTGCGCCAGGAAGCGGTGGTGACGCGGTCCCAGGGGTGGCGGTAGATATGTTCATGCTTGTAAGCTCGTACCATCTCTAGGTTTTCGGGGGTGGATGCAGTCGATTAGCTCTGGGAGCAGTGAGTGAACAGGAATGTCCTTTTGAATGGAGGCTATGTTTGACCTTCTGCCGTTCTGAGGGGAGGTGAAGCGCATGGGCAAATTATTGGGTCAGTGATGGGAGCCAAAAAATAAGTTCGAACATTCAATAAAAATTTGTAGCGTCACCTTGCGCTTTAGTTGTGCTTTTGCGCTTTAGTTGCGCTTTAGTTGCACTTTAGTTGCGCTTTACCTGCGTTTTAATTGCGCTTTTTAACTTGCGCTTTTTAACTTGCGCTTTAGTTGCGCTTTATTTGCGCTAAATTTAAAATAATATTTTATTCATATTCGGACCTATCTCTGCGTTCGGTCACCTGACCCAATAATTTGCCGAAGCGCAGACCTCCATTGTTCAAAGCTTTTAATTCGTGTTTTTCGGATGTTTAAACAGAAAATTTTTAATTAAAAAAATCTGAAAAGAAAAAAATAATAATTATTATTATTATGTTTTCTTACAAAAACGTTAAAAAAATAAAAAATTGTGTTTTCTGTTAACCAATTAGTTAAGTTTTAAATTGTTTTTGAATAAATTTTTTGAATTTTCTGTTAATCAAATTCTTTTATTATTTTTTATTATTTTTATTTTTTTCTATTAACCAATTTTTTTTCATAAGAAAACTAATTATCTGTTAACAGCATTTTTTTTTTTCATATGCATATTAATTAAAATTAAGATTTCATTTGGGATAACTTTTCTATTATTTTTCAAGCAATTTTCTTGAAAAAAAAATTTAAAATTAATTTTTTTAAACAAGAAAGCTAATTTAAAAAGCAGTGAGAAAGCTATCATAAACGAAATTTAAATTTGATATAATTAATACTCTTAAAATTTATTGTTTTTGATATAATTAATCCTATTAAATAAATATGTTTGATATAAATAATAATCTTTAAATTTTTTAAGTTTTCTATTAAACTATTATCTAGATATTAATTATACCAAAATTTATATTAATTAAGTTTAATATTAATTAAACTTGATATTAAATATGATTAAATATATAAAGTTTGATCTTAAATATATCATGTTTGATATTAATTAAGTTTAAGGCTTCGTTTGGGACGACTTTTTTTATTGTTTCTTAAATCAGATTTTTAGTATAAAAATTTTAATATTTAAGTTAAAAATGTGTTTTAAGAAGCTGTCAGAAAGCCATAACAAACGAAGCCTAAGATTAATTAAATTTGATATTAAATAATTAAATTTTAAGAGTATTAAATAATTAAACTTTTAAATTGATATAATTAATACTCTTAAAACTTAACTATTTAAGATCAAACTTAATTAATCTTAAACTTAAATAATACAAAATTTAATATATTTGATATATATTAAACTTCATATATTTAATTATATATAATATATTTATGTATATATATATATATATATATATATATATATATATATATATATATATATATATATATATATATATATATATATATATATATATATATATATATATATATATATATATATATATATATATATATATATATATATATATATATATATATATATATATATATATATATATTTTCAGTTACTTTATTTAGAGAGTTCTTTCATTTCAACGGACTCTTATACTTTGTAGTGTCTTCATATAATTCCTTCTTAGAGTAAAGTCTAAGGATTCTTTTGAGACAACTTTCTTACTGCTTCTTAAAGCAGCTTTCTAGCATTAAAATTTTAAATTTTATGCTATGAAGCTGTTTTAAGAAGCATTAAGAGACCCGTCCCAAATGAAGCATAAGTGACGCTAGGAAAATACAAGATACTTTCTTCTGGGAGATTTTAGCCTTTACTTTGTAAGCAATTCTTTTATGAGTGTGAAGAATATCAATTAATCGTTTCGAATAATATTTATCCAATTCATTCTCATATATCTTTTTCATATAAATGAAATGAATATGAGTTTGCTTTCTTTGTTATCCATGTATGGCTAAACCTTTATGTTTTGGACCAGGGGCGGAGCCAAAATTTTGTGTAACATTTAAGTATAATTGTGTCAGTGAAGACTCTTAGATTATTTTCATTTTCTCTAAGGGATAATGTTAAGATGTGGTTTAATTCTTTTTCCCCAAGCTCCATAATCATTTGGAATGAGTTGGCACATAAATTCCTAACTAAGTATTTTCCACCTTTAAAAACTATCAAACTTAGAAATGATATTACATATTTTGTCTAGTTTGAAAGAGAATCAATTTATGAAAGTTGGGAGAGATTTAAGGAAATGCCCTCATTATGCTTTACTCGATTAGGTGGTTATTCATATTTTTTATAATGGATTGGTCGGATCCCTTAGGTCAATCATATATGCTTCAGCTATAGATCTTTAATGTCTAAGCTATTTGAGAAAGCATATTAATAAATAGAGAAAATTGCTATAAATTATTTTTAGTGGCCTTCTGATAGGGTGAATCATAAGAGAGTATATGGTGTGTATGAATCATATACATTATCTATTTTAACTACACAAGCAGCTACAATTTTTATGTTAGATACAATTGGAATTAGTTCAGAAACAAGACCATCTATGTAACTAAAAGAGTGTGATGAAAATTCTATTGATGAAGTAGTGCTATAGGGATTAAAAATATGAATTTAATTAGATGTAAAAATAATCCCTATTATAATTCATATAATCCAAGTTGGAAGAACCATCCTAATTTTAATTGGTTAAATAATATTGATGGTAACAATCAGTGGAATGTAGGTCAATCAAATCAACAAGAAAATTTAATTAATTCTCAGCGACCTGGTGTGAATCTTAGACCTTCATCTCCTGTAAGTTTTAACCAAACTAATCAATTTAGAGAAAAAATCACTATTGGAAAAAGTTGTGATTTAGTTAGGAACCCAGTTGCAAAGTCATGTTACTTCAATTAAAATTTTGAAAACTCAATTAGGACATCTTACAATCCTTTTAAGTAGTAGATGTCACGACCCGACCCGACGGGGACGGATCCCGCCCGAGCCGGATCGCGGCGAGCAGCGCAGCTAAACTAAACTTGCTTATCCAGGATCTGGCTTTGGATTAGGTTACTGAACTGATCTTCCAAATTCTTAACTCAACAGAAACACACAGAACAACAGAGCTACTAAAAACATCCAATGCAGCGGAACAAAACATCTATCTTTTCATTTCCTCAAAAATAATCATCTACAAAACAGTACATGGCTTTCAACAGAAAGAAAGACAGAACAGGAAAGCCATGACTGTACAAAAAATCAAAAGTACAACAGTACCTAATCGGATCAGACTCTGAAACTAATCCTGGACTTCCTTGCCCTTCCCAGAACCTGAAAACCACCAGAAAGCAAGGGTGAGCTCAACAGCTCAGCAAAGCAACAAACCACCAATCTAAATTCTCAGAAATCAAAACCAAATTCATCAGACAGAAATCAGATCAGAAATCGGAACAGAATCGGAAATCAGAACTTATACGGACAGATATCAAATCAGAATCGGAATCGTACAGATCATATCAGAACAAATCAACAGAGTCAGAATCAGAAATTCAGAAATCAGAATCGTACGGAGCATATCATATCAGAATCACAATTTCGTACATAACAGAACAGATACAGAAAACAGAACAGATACATATAGCTAAATGCCCTGACACTGACGGAATCTCTACAGATTCCGGCCCCTTATGCCTCCCTTCCCAGACACTAACTGAATCTCACAGGATCCAGGCCCCTTATGTCTCCCTTTGTGCTCACGGCACCAAAACAGATGTGCTTATAGCACCAAAACAGAATTCATCGGATCCGGAACGAAACAGATATCAAAATATATATTGAGCTCATTTCAGAATTTCCCGTTTCACTAACTGAATCTCATAGGATTCAGGCCCCTTATAACTCCCTTTTTATAGCTTATACACATAGCATTTCAATTCAGAAGAAATCCGGACATTTCAGAAATTACCCAAAAATCGGGCAGCACAACGGCAGTATACGGAATTTACACAAAAATTCCTGCAAAGAAAATTTACCGAATTTGCACAGAACATAGATAATCACATTCCAGAACATTTATTCTACTGCACAGAGAATTTACGATTTCACAGAAATTTCCGGTCGACTAAAAACACAGTCGAATCAAAAATACCCGGACGAAAATCTTCAAAATATAATCAAAACGTCCACACCCGGCACGGCAACGATATACAGAAACTTACGCGGTAAAAACTGAATCCATCAAAAGTTACGGACGAAAAATCGTAACAAAAACGAAATCCGGACAGAAAAATACCGCCAACCGCGACGGAACTGAAAATTGAGAAAGACGGAATGTGCCTTACCTCGAGCACAGCAAATTCCTCAACAGTCACTTCGATCAAAAACGGCTCCGCGTCTTCCCGAAATCAACTTTTCCAAAATTCCTTTTTCTCTCTCCTCAGAACAGTAAAAATCAGATATTTTATAAAATCTTTTCTCTCTCTTCAAATCGGCTGAAACCCTTAAGTAATGCTCATATCGGCTCGGCCGATCGTCCAGATCGTCCTGGACGATCAGACCAAATCACATAGTCCTGGGACGATTTTTCAGGACGATCTTTACTGTTCATAGGCGATAAAAACCTCTACTCACTGACTTGTGCCATCCACTGATCGTCCCGGGACGATACCTAGATCGGCCTGGACGATACCTACAGGAAATCACTTAGAGCAAATTCTGGGCAAAGCTGGAGCTGATTATACACTGATCGTCCCAGGACGATCCCAGATCGTCCTGGACGATACTGGAGCAGTTTGAAATATTACAATCTCCCCAACTCAGAAAAATGTCGTCCTCGACATTATCCAATCCAAACGCAGTCAAAACAAGTACGGGTACGACCGTCTCATATCAGACTCCTTTTCCCAAGTTGCTTCCCGTGCAGTCCGGTGCTTCCACTGGACTTTAACCATCGGAATCTCTTTATTTCTCAACTTGCGGACGTCGTACGCTAAAATCAATTCTGGCTCTTCCTTGTACGCCAGATTCTCCTGAATCTCAACCTCCTCAGCTGATATCTTCTTCCCAGAGTCGGATACCCACTTCCTCAGAGTGGATACATGAAACACATTATGCACATCAGGCATAGAATCAGAAAGTAATAGGCGATAAGCAGCTTTTCCAATTCTTTCCAAAATCTCAAACGGTCCAACATACCTTGGACTAAGCTTACTCACCTGACCAAATCTGCTCACACCTTTCATCGGGCTGACTTTGACATACACAAAGTCACCAACCTGAAACTCAACAAATCTGTGCTTCTGATTATAATATTTCTGCTGACGATCTTGAGCGGCTTTCAATCTTTCTCTTATCAAATGAATCTTCTGAGCAGTTTCATCAGCAAAAGTGGCCCCCAAAGCCTGTCTATCTCCGACCTCCGTCAGAGTCAAAGGAGTACGACACTTCCTGCCATACAAAGCCTCGTACGGTGCCATACCGATACTGGACTGAAAACTGTTGTTATATGCAAACTCAATCAGTGGGATATGATCTTCCCAGCTTCCGCTAAAGTCCAGAACACAAAGCCTCAATAGATCTTCCAGTACCTGAATAGTCCTCTCAGACTGTCCGTCGGTCTGAGGATGAAAGGCTGTACTGAAATGCAATTTCGTACCCAAGCCTTGCTGAATGCCTTTCCAAAGTCTGGAAGTAAAACGTCCATCTCGATCAGATACAATCACACGAGGCACACCGTGCAATCTGACTATCTCTTTCACATATATCTGCGCCAAGCGTTCAACTGAATCCGTCTGTCTGATCGGAAGAAAATGGGCTGACTTCGTCAATCGATCCACAACTACCCAAATAGCATCATGTCCTTGTCGTGATCGAGGGAAACCCATAGCAAAATCCATCGTTACCTCCTCCCATTTCCACTCAGGGATAGGCAACGACTGCAACAGTCCACCCGGTCGCTGATGCTCTGCCTTCACCAACTGACAGGCTTCGCATCTCGACACAAACTCCGCCACATCCTTCTTCATCCCAGGCCACCAGAACAAAAGCTTCATATCAGCGTACATCTTACCACTGCCTGGATGAACAGTGTAGCCTGAATGATGAGATTCGTACAGAATCTCCCGCCTCAAATCTCCAAACACAGGTACCCACAACCTGTTCTTACAGAAAATAGCACCAGAATCAGAAATTCGAAGTTCAGGAGTCTTACCAGATCCAATCTGAGCTAGCAACTTCGAATAATCAGAATCTGACTTCTGGGCTTCCTGAATCCTTGCTTCCAAAGAAGACTGAATGCTCATCTGAGCCAATTCCAAATCACTGGAGGAAATCACCTCCAACTGTAATCTCTCCAAAT
This sequence comes from Dendrobium huoshanense, assembly GCA_016618105.1. Taxonomy (NCBI): domain Eukaryota; kingdom Viridiplantae; phylum Streptophyta; class Magnoliopsida; order Asparagales; family Orchidaceae; genus Dendrobium; species Dendrobium huoshanense. The sequence goes on from CM028347.1 coordinate 33,081,413, forward strand.
CACGGATCAGAAAGTCATCACAGGTAAGCTGAATACCTGAGAATCCAGAAGACTTCCTGCTCAAAGCATCTGCTACCACATTCGCCTTCCCAGGTTGATACTGAATAGTCAGGTCATAATCCTTGATCAACTCGAGCCACCGCCTCTGTCTCAGATTCAAATCCTTCTGAGTAAAAATGTACTTCAGGCTCTTATGATCAGTAAACATCTCACATGTGACGCCATACAGGTAATGACGCCAAATCTTCAAAGCAAAAACAACTGCAGCTAACTCCAGATCATGCGTCGGGTAATTCTTCTCATGTGGTTTCAACTGTCTCGAAGCATAAGCAATTACCTGACCATGCTGCATCAGAACACATCCCAGTCCTTTCAGTGAAGCATCACTGAACACCTGAAAACCTTTCGTACCTGACGGAAGTGCCAACACTGGAGCTGAAGTCAAACAATCCTTCAATCTTTGAAAACTAGCTTCACACTCCGGTGTCCAAACAAAAGGAACTGACTTCTGAGTCAGTCTCGTCAGAGGAGTCGAAATCTGTGAAAATCCTTTCACAAACTTCCTATAATACCCGGCCATGCCCAAGAAACTACGTACCTCAAATACCGTAGTCGGCCTTGGCCAATCAGCAACCGCCTGAATCTTCTGGGGATCTACAGAAATACCTTCTCCGCTAATCACATGCCCCAGAAAAGAAATGCTCTTCAGCCAGAATTCGCACTTGGAGAACTTGGCATACAGCTGATGCCTCCTCAGAGTCTCCAACACAATCCTCAAATGTCTGGCATGCTCATCCTCAGATGCAGAATATACCAGAATATCGTCGATGAAGACGATCACAAACTGATCCAAGAACTCCCTGAATACTCGGTTCATCAGATCCATGAAAATCGCAGGCGCATTGGTTACCCCAAAAGGCATAACCAAAAACTCGTAGTGCCCGTACCGAGTACTGAAAGCAGTCTTCACCACATCAGATTCCTTCACCTTCACCTGATAATATCCGGATCGCAAATCAATCTTCGAAAACACCGAAGATCCGGAAAGCTGGTCAAACAAGTCGTCTATCCGAGGCAAAGGATACTTGTTCTTGATCGTGGCCTTGTTCAAATCTCTGTAATCAATACACATACGGAGTGTACCGTCCTTCTTCTTCACAAACAGAACAGGTGCTCCCCAAGGAGAAACACTAGGACGTACAAACCCTCTGTCAACCAACTCCTGAAGCTGAACTTTCAACTCAGAAAGTTCTTTCGGTGCCATCCTGTACGGAGCTTTCGATATAGGAGCTGTACCCGGAAAAACATCGATAGAGAACTCCACATCTCTATCCGGAGGCAAACCAACCAACTCCTCAGGAAAAACATCAGCAAACTCCCGTACCACTGGGATCTCAGAAACAGAACCAACCTCCAGGTTCAAATCCCGCACCGAAGCCAAAAATACTGGATATCCTTTCTTCCACATTCTGCTCACCTCTAACGCAGAAATCAGACTGGAGAGAACACCTCGTAATCTCTGAAATACAACTCTCTCTCCAGCCACAAGCAAACTCACTTGCTTCTTCAGACAGTCAATCTGAGCCTCATACAGACTCAGCCAATCCATTCCCAGAATCACATCATACGACGAAATCGGCAATCGAATCAAACTCGATTTCCACTTCTTGCCAGAAATCTCGATCTCATACAAACAAAACTGTCGAGCAATCAATGGATTCCCAGCCGGTAAAATCACAGACAAAGAAACCGGTAAAACCATCGAATCCAAATGTAAAATCTCAAAACAGTGCTCGGACAGAAAAGAATGACTCGCTCCAGAGTCAAACAAAACACGACAGGGCTGATCAGAAATGTAAACCGTACCTGTCACAACATCCGGAGCATCACGAGCCTCCTGCTGACTCAAGCTGTAAACTCGTGGCTGAACTGGAACAGGAGCTGAAGCAACAGAACTACTCTGCTCCCTCTGAATCGTAGGTGGTCTCCGTGGTGCAGAACTAGAACCACCACCTCTACCAGCAAATCCCTCAGGGCGTGGAGGAACAGTCCTCGGTCTTCCTGCTGCTGAACCAACAGGTCTGACGAAGCCCTCAGATCGCTGCTCAAATCCCATCTGTGGACATTCTGCAATCCTATGTCCCGGCTGACCACATCTGAAACAAAGACCAGCTATCCTGTAGCACTGGCCATGGTGTCGCCGTCCACAACTCTGGCACACAGGTGCCGAACTGATAGATCCAGAACCAGTCGTACTGGTAGCAGTACCAGACAATCCTCCGCTCCTCCTGGATTCTCCAGATCCAGATCCAGAAACAAATCTCCTCTTCCCAGAGGAACCACTGCCAGAAGTATCTCCTCCAAATCTCTTCCTACTCGCAGACCACCGCTGCTGAGTAGTCGTCATATCATTCTCAATCAGACGAGCTCGCTCCACAAGCTCAGAGAAATCAGTAATCCGGAACGGTATCAGAGGCTGCCTCAAAGTGTCTCGTAAGCCTCTCAGAAATCGGTAACACCTCTCAGCAGAAGTGCTAACCAGCTGCGGAGCGTACCTGGCTAATGCAGTAAACTCAGCCTCGTACTGCATCACCGTCTTGCTCCCCTGAACCAGCCTCAGAAAACTCTCCTGCATCTGCTGTCGTGCAGAAGGGGGAACAAACCAGTCTCTGAACACTTCAGTGAACTCTTCCCAAGTGATCAAAGAGTTCAATCTACCCTGAAATCTGGCTGCCTGCTGGCCATCCCACCAGTGCTCAGCCTCTCCATCTAACAGAAAAACAGCCAACGGAACCTTCCTGTCTGCAGGACACTGCATCCCGTCAAAAGTCTTCTCTAATCTCCTCAGCCACTCCTCAGCAGCTCTGGGCTCAACAGCGCCCTCAAACCTCGGAGGCTTCAACCTCAAAAATAACTGCAGGTGTCGATCAATGTCCTCAGATCGAACAGTAGAAGCTCTGCTCTGAGTCTCGCTCATCATCTGAGCAACAAGTGAAGCAAACTGGGACAGTGTGTCAGCACCGACCACTGGGGCTGTACTCCCCACTGGTGCTGCCTGATCATCACTCTGACCGTCTGTCATGTCTGGGTCTGGCTGATCCATACAGAAAAATCCAGAAAATCCGGAAAACTATCACAAAAACAACACAAAAACAACACAATAAAAAGCCAAACGACCCAAAACTACCTCCCAGACAGACTCACTGATCACTTCCTAAAGCTCTGTTTTACAATCCAACCTGTTTCCAAAACCAGTGCTCTGATACCACAAAAGCTTGTCACGACCCGACCCGACGGGGACGGATCCCGCCCGAGCCGGATCGCGGCGAGCAGCGCAGCTAAACTAAACTTGCTTATCCAGGATCTGGCTTTGGATTAGGTTACTGAACTGATCTTCCAAATTCTTAACTCAACAGAAACACACAGAACAACAGAGCTACTAAAAACATCCAATGCAGCGGAACAAAACATCTATCTTTTCATTTCCTCAAAAATAATCATCTACAAAACAGTACATGGCTTTCAACAGAAAGAAAGACAGAACAGGAAAGCCATGACTGTACAAAAAATCAAAAGTACAACAGTACCTAATCGGATCAGACTCTGAAACTAATCCTGGACTTCCTTGCCCTTCCCAGAACCTGAAAACCACCAGAAAGCAAGGGTGAGCTCAACAGCTCAGCAAAGCAACAAACCACCAATCTAAATTCTCAGAAATCAAAACCAAATTCATCAGACAGAAATCAGATCAGAAATCGGAACAGAATCGGAAATCAGAACTTATACGGACAGATATCAAATCAGAATCGGAATCGTACAGATCATATCAGAACAAATCAACAGAGTCAGAATCAGAAATTCAGAAATCAGAATCGTACGGAGCATATCATATCAGAATCACAATTTCGTACATAACAGAACAGATACAGAAAATAGAACAGATACATATAGCTAAATGCCCTGACACTGACGGAATCTCTACAGATTCCGGCCCCTTATGCCTCCCTTCCCAGACACTAACTGAATCTCACAGGATCCAGGCCCCTTATGTCTCCCTTTGTGCTCACGGCACCAAAACAGATGTGCTTATAGCACCAAAACAGAATTCATCGGATCCGGAACGAAACAGATATCAAAATATATATTGAGCTCATTTCAGAATTTCCCGTTTCACTAACTGAATCTCATAGGATTCAGGCCCCTTATAACTCCCTTTTTATAGCTTATACACATAGCATTTCAATTCAGAAGAAATCCGGACATTTCAGAAATTACCCAAAAATCGGGCAGCACAACGGCAGTATACGGAATTTACACAAAAATTCCTGCAAAGAAAATTTACCGAATTTGCACAGAACATAGATAATCACATTCCAGAACATTTATTCTACTGCACAGAGAATTTACGATTTCACAGAAATTTCCGGTCGACTAAAAACACAGTCGAATCAAAAATACCCGGACGAAAATCTTCAAAATATAATCAAAACGTCCACACCCGGCACGGCAACGATATACAGAAACTTACGCGGTAAAAACTGAATCCATCAAAAGTTACGGACGAAAAATCGTAACAAAAACGAAATCCGGACAGAAAAATACCGCCAACCGCGACGGAACTGAAAATTGAGAAAGACGGAATGTGCCTTACCTCGAGCACAGCAAATTCCTCAACAGTCACTTCGATCAAAAACGGCTCCGCGTCTTCCCGAAATCAACTTTTCCAAAATTCCTTTTTCTCTCTCCTCAGAACAGTAAAAATCAGATATTTTATAAAATCTTTTCTCTCTCTTCAAATCGGCTGAAACCCTTAAGTAATGCTCATATCGGCCCGGCCGATCGTCCAGATCGTCCTGGACGATCAGACCAAATCACATAGTCCTGGGACGATTTTTCAGGACGATCTTTACTGTTCATAGGCGATAAAAACCTCTACTCACTGACTTGTGCCATCCACTGATCGTCCCGGGACGATACCTCGATCGGCCTGGACGATACCTACAGGAAATCACTTAGAGCAAATTCTGGGCAAAGCTGGAGCTGATTATACACTGATCGTCCCAGGACGATCCCAGATCGTCCTGGACGATACTGGAGCAGTTTGAAATATTACAGTAGACCCCTTAATTAGATCCTTACCAAGTAATACTGAAGTTAATCCTAAGGAGAAAGGGAAAGATCTTAGTGGAAATCAATTGAGGGTGTGGTAGTGATACCCCCAACCAAATTGTTATATCTAGGCAAGTCTAGCTAAAGATTATAGATTTAGTATTGTATTGGGAGGAAACCCAATTATATTCTATATTTTTATCTTTTATTCTATTTTGTAATTTATGTTTTTCAATTATGTTTTGTAAATTATTATATGTGTATATGGTGCATTGTTTGTAAACTAGTAATACTGATTTTAACAAAGTTATGAAAATCTCCTAAGAAAAATCTGCTATGCTAAAATTGAACTAGCACCACAACGTTATACATTAAAATGCTGCAACATCTGCATGTAAAGCATCACAACATTCAAGAATAACATTACAGTGTTGGATTATCGAGAATATTTTTTAGATTATGTTACTATAGTGTTGTATCTTTAAAAGCTACAGTGCTTATTCTCTTAATTAAGAGCTCCAGCACCACTAACTCAGGCACTATAGCTTTAGTATGTTATCCTTATAATGATTGTGGTGGTGTAGTTGGATAAAGTGTACTTTCATAACATTTACATTATAACACTTTACTGAGCACCATAGCATTGTTACCAGCACCACAATGTTAGCTAAAATCATTATTATTGTAGTTAAAGCACAACAACAGTAGTATTTGTAAGCGTTGCAATGCTCGTATGTATTAAGCACCATTTTATTCCCTTAATCAAAAAGTTGGCACTTCATTATCTAATGTTTACATTACAGCACCAAGTGTCCTGTAACACTATAATGTCTTTATGTGTGACTCTTTATCACTTTCTATATTCATCGTCAAGTGTCCTATACAATGACATTGGTCTGTTGATCACCACGACATTGGTATGCTGATCACCACAACGCTCGTTATGATTATATATATGAGTGAGAGATTTGCTTTATTTTACTTGGTATTTTCTCTAGTTTTTTTTTTTCTAAAGCTTAATATGCAATGGCCTTTAAGGTGTTAGGAAAACAGCAATCTTCATCATCCTTCAACAAAAACATATTCATATCTAGTAAGTTTGAGTAGTGTTATAACTTTTTGATAGTAAACAAGCAATTGATTCTAAAGCATATCTTCCAAAACCCATGTGATGTAGTAATGTAAACAATTGTAAACTGGGGTTGGGAGCAATTTGGTTAGAAGCCTTATGGCGCTACTATTAATGTTGTTAGAGAATTATTTGCAAATGGGAAGGATGACGTAGATAATAAGTGGTACATGAGAGATAAGTGGGTGCCTTTTGACTCTGTTACTATTATCACCTTTACAAACTTCTAGATTTTGAATTTGATGAGTATAAACTTATTAGTCTAACGCCTTATGATCCTAAGGTGTTGTTAAGATTTTTGTGTGGACCCCATAGTGGAGCTAGTTGGAAGAAGAGAGAATAAAATTATCAAATTTTCTACATCATTTCTAACCTAAACTTCTAAAGCTTTGCATTATTTTATTTATGCCTATTTATTGCCAAGCAAAAATATTAGTGAGGTGAATAAAGATTGGGCCTTGCTTAACTATGCCATTCAGGTTGGTTACTCTATAGATTTAGGTAAGCTTGGCTACTCTTCTTAGACTTATGTTATCAGAGGTACTACTTATGTGGGCTTAGGGCATCCTCCTTTTATCTATTATTTGTGTGTTAGTACTAGTGTTAATGGAGATTATAATGAAGAACTACTTTTTTCTATCCAAAAGAAAATTGAGATCTTTAAAAAATTAGGAGGATGTGATGATGAGAGAGGCACTATTGAGCTCAAGGTATCGAGTAAGCCTAGCAGTAGTAGGAGTTCTACGACTCCTATGTCCTTAAGAGAGCAGGTGGTTAACTTGAGAATTTAGAAGGACAAGGTTAGACTTTTGTGATGATTCGAAAGAGTGGCAAGATGAGATGAAGATGAGAGTTACTCATTACATGGACCATCAAGAGAAGAACTACCAATATACTTCTTATCTCAATAATGCTTGGGATTGTATGTTCAGGACTAGTCCATTTATTGAGCTCCCTGATAAGTTGTAGTTCCCTTCGGCTCTTATTTATGATCCTTTTATTTGGCACCCACTGGCTGGAGATGATGATAATAAGGATGAAGCTAAGGAGGACCCTGATTCTGATTAAATTTTATGACTATTATTTTTTTAGCTAGCTTTTTGTGAGAGAGAGAAAGAGAGAGAGAGAGAGAGAGAGAGAGAGAGAGAGAGAGAGAGAGAGAGAGAGAGAGAGAGAGAGAGAGAGAGAGAATGAGTGAGTGATGGATGTACGTAGTTAATTTTATTTATAACTCTTTTTATTTTATTTATTTTTCATTTCTTTTGCTTAGGGAAACCTCGTAATGATGTGATGTGATATTTTTATTGAGATATTGAGTTGTGACTATAGATCTTAGTTGTTATTCTAATAAAAATAGTGACCTTAGTGTTGAGTCCAGTAATTAGGTTGTTAAGCCTAAGTAAATGTCCCACGGCTACCAAGAGGGGGGTGAATTGGTAGTTTTAAAAATTTTAAACCCTCTTAATAATAAAGTTGAACCGAAATAAAATTTTCTTTTAAAGTTTATAGAAAAATGTTTTTCAACCACAGAGTTGTTAAAACTGAAATTCAAAGTGCGGAAACGTAAAAGCAATAAAGTAAATGACACCAGATTTATAGTGGTTCGGTCTATAACCAGACCTACATCCACTCCTCAGAGGCACCCTCTGAGTATTGCACTAATACCACAAAGTGACTCTCCTTTAGCACCCACAGCAAGGCGGAGAAGCCTGTACAAAACACTCTTTTCACCACTACCCGGTGCGGCAGAGAACCGTCGTCCTTTTACACAATCCACAATGCTGGCAGAGAACCGTCGTCCTTTCACACTCTCCTAGTGTGGGCAGAGAACCCTAAGGCTGTTTACACTCTCCAAGTGTAGGCAGAGAACCTTCTCCCTTTTACACTCTCCTAGTGTGGGCAGAGAACCCTCGTCTGTTCACACTCTCCAAGTGTCGGCAGAGAACCGGACCTTCTTGAATGATCTTCTCACAAGAATCTAGAAAGAAGAAAGAAAAGAGTGAAGAAATCCAATTTCATAAGTAGAGACTCTTACCTTAGCAATCCAAGTGAAGCCTTCTCGCTCCAGTGGTAGGAATCCTCCTTTGAATGCTCTCTTCCACTCTCTCCTTGGCTATTCTCTCAAGAGGCACGAAGATCAAATGACAAAAAGATTGGGTGGCAGTCTAATTTGGACCTTTTATAGAAAAGACAAGAAAAACCGCCCAAAAACTGCAAATTTCCAATTCTGTACGCAGTGGATCGTCCTGTACGATCCTGGATCGTCCTGGACGATTTTACTTAAACGATCTGAAACGACCCAATTTGTATATGTGTACGAAATGACTTCGTACAGCTGATCGTCCTGTACGAACTAGGTTCGTCCAGTACGAACGATTATTACCAGGTCGGTTCTAGAAACTGCTGAAAACTGTTTTAAGTCGGTTCATCGTTTGGACGAAAATATGTTCGTCTGGACGAAAATTTTCCAGAGAGCCGATCGTCCTGGACGATTATTTATTTCGTCTGGACGAAAATTTTCCAGAGCACCCATCGCCGCGGACGATAATTTGTTTTCGTCTGGACAAAAATTTTCCACAGAGCTGATCGTCCGGTACGATATTTATTTTCGTCTGGACGAAAATTTTCCAGAGCACTGGTCGCCTCGTACGATGATAAAATTCGTCTGGACAAAAATTTTACAGAGAACCCATCGTCCGGGACGATAATAAAATTCGTCCTGGACGAATAGGACTTAGAAAAATTTTTCCAAGCAAGTTCATATTCGTTCCAAGTGCTCTATAGGAGATAACTGACAGATCGTCCAGTACGATAAATATCATCCTGTACGATCAGTATAGAATTTCAAGATCTCCTAATTTGTGTGTGAGAGATTTTATTCACTCAATTACAATCACTCCCTTTCAAAATTAATTCAAAGAAAAGATAAACTTCAAATAAACAAAATATCATATGTTGAATTTGATTTGAAGTTTTCGTAGTCTAGAGTCTGATTTTCCTGAAATGTTAGTACACACAAGAGCAAGTGCAAATCTTCTAAAATTGTTAGGAGATAACTATACATCTGAACAATAATGTTTGGAATCATCAAAACTACATAAGTTGCACAAATATAAATCATTCAAATAGCAACTATTCAAACAATCTCCCCCTTTTTGATGATGGCAAAATAATTATTATTAGTATGGTTTCAAGTTAAAACAAATCTCTGATCTCCTAAACTCCCCCTGAATTTATGAGTACATTAAAATAAGGAGGCATTAAAGAACAATATTTATGTTTTTCAAAATTTTTTTTTTAACACAAACAAAAAAAACTTGTAAACAGAAATAAAAAATAGAAAACAAAAATAAAAATCAGAAAACACAATAATTTCTCCCCCTTTTTGACAGCAACAAAAAGTGAAGAAGAAAAAAGACAAGAAATGTAAATAATTTTATGAAATTCATTGTTAAAATTTAATCTAAATTGTGATTTGACATAGGATATGCAATTTTAAATTAAAGATATTAGGTCAATCATAGAAATTTATAAAATTTATGAAATGAAATAACATTGTAAGTAAGAAGAATTTATCAAAGACATGATTCAATTTAGACATTTTGATTATTGAAGATCATTACAAGAGATATGTAAAAAAAATTTCTATATTTCAAAGTTCAATAGAATATAAATGAACATTAGATCAACTTGAATTAAGAGATTGAACGAATTTGGAAAGAAGAGAATTACCTCATGTGGTGCTTTGCACATCTTTTCAAAGTTTTGTAGCACATTTTTGTACATTTTTCTTTTGTTGGGCTTATTTTGTGCCTCTTTTTTACTTTGCAAATTTTTGTTAATTGCTTTTGATTTTTGTACATTTGTACAATTTTCAAGAGTAATTTGACCAATTCTTTCCAAAATCTATAATCTAAAATTTCAAATATTTCTAGGTGCATAAATATCATTTGAGCATAGAAATACAAAATAAGAAAACATCAAAATTGCAATAATAATATTAACTTTTATGTAGTCTAAATGAATAGACATGAATTTAAAAGTTCTAATTACAACAAGTTATAAACAATTTATAAATTTAGAAAGTCTAGATTTTCTAATATAGATAATCTCAAATTACAATCGAATTTAAGCACTATGTAGATTAAATAATACTAATGAAATTCACAAACATTAACCACATTTCAAAACAAATCTAATAAAAACAAACTTTCATTGATAAAAACGGATTACATAAAAAAGATACATTGAACTTAAAAAAAAACATAAAAAACAATCACAATAACATAGGTAAGATAAAAACAAAACAAACAAAAACAAAGAAAATACAACAGACACAAAAAAATCTACTGTTCTGGAGGAGGAGGAGGAATGCTGCCAAAGAGATTGAAGTAGGAGGCCATCAACATGACATTGGTATTAATTTCATGAACTTCATCTTTAATGTTACCAATGTCTTGTTGCTGCTGCGTAAGTTGAGCATCAAATTGATCAAATCTTTGATCAATGTGAGTCTCTAGTCTATCAAATCTCTCAATCAGATTCTGGTAATCTGATTGAGAAGCAGAAGCTTGCACTCCTTCTTCTTCTTCTTCTTCTTCTGAAGCACTGCCATGTGCTTTTCCTTTTTCTTTTTCCTCCTTGAAGAACAGTCTGAATGATGCATCGTTATAGTAAACTGGCTCTTCATATTCTTCATCAGGATGCACTATATTGTACTTCTTCTCCAAAATATAAGTAATCAAGTGCCCTAAAGAAATGTTCTTCTTCCTCTTCTAATCAGGATGTCCTATTTCTGAAAGCCCATAGATATGATCTAGGATGAGTTGGGCTTCATCAATAGGATGTCTTTGCATGATTAAAAAGGTTAGAACAGAAAGGAGAGGAGTAATGTTAATCCTATCACCAGCTTTAGGAATAATTGAGGATCTAAGGATATGCTGGATGATTCTGGCATCTTGGGTCATACCGGATACTCTAGCAACATGATAGGTTATGCCTGTCTCTCTAATCACCCTATTGATTTCATACCATTTGAAGGTGTTTTCTGATGTTAGGGTGTGGGCTCTATATCCTTCAGTTCTTAAGTTTAAAAATGCACCAAGGTCGTGCTTGGTGATCTCAACTTTTTTCTTAAAAACAAAAGAACTAATGATAGAGTGGTCAGAATTGAAACTCATGTTGGCTAGAAAGTAATGGTAGGTTTGCTTATTGTAGAAGTGGACAAGAGAAAGAATGAACTGAAATTGGGTTGAGGCGAAGAGGTGCAATACCTGAAATTTCAACTCTGTTTGGATAAGAATGCGAGACGGAGTGATTTTTGCAGATGCAAAACGAGGAAAAGATTCCTCATTTGTCTTGGAAAGAAAGTTGTCTGGGGCATTCCTGTTAGGTTTCTTCACCAAAACTTTTTGTCTTTTGCTAGAGGAGGCCATAGTTGATTTGATGTAGAAAGGGATTGAAAAAGATGTTTGAAAGTGTGATTGTTAAGTTTGAAAGCCTTCATATTTAAAGAAAAACGATACGTTCGTCCTGGACGAAAATATTCGTCCTGGACGAAAAATAATAGTTCGTCTGGACGAAGTAATTTCATACAGACGATCCAATTCGTCCAAAATGTAACGGCTTTTCGTATTCAACACAACTTACGATGCGTCCCTTCGTACAGGCTTTTTGACTTGACCGATCGTACATACGAAAAAATTTCGTACAGACGATCGAAAAGTGTTTCGTTTTAATGACTCTTGAAAACCGTCCCCTACAATGAACCGACACATGTTCGTACAGACGAAAAAATTTCGTACAAACGAAGTTCGTATTAAAAACTGTCTTATCCACTCAACCGCTGCATTCAATCGTCCCGACGTTTGAGAGAAAAAAAATTCGTCCTGGACGATTAAATATCGTACAGACGATCAAATAAAAAACTGCTCTCAAAACGGTTTAAATTCGCACAAACTGTTCCTTCACATATCGTCCCGTACGAAAACATTTCGTCCTGGACGATTTCCTCCAAAAAAAATTTTTAATTTTGAATTTTTTTTTTAAATTAACAAAATCAACAAAAACACAGAAAACATAAAACCAAAATCATAAATCCAAAAATAATTCATTAAAAACACACAAAATTCACAAAATTACAAAAACAAAACACAACAAGTATCAATGTTGCAAAGACATTTTAGTTAAGCATTCAAATCAATAACACCAAGCCTTGTTCTTAAAGTACTGAAGGTATCAAAGGCTAAAGGTTTTGTAAAAATGTCTGCAAGTTGATTTTTAGTTGAAACATGTATGAGTTCAATTTCTCCTTTGGATACATGATCCCTTATGAAATGATGCCTTATATCGATGTGTTTGGTTCTAGAATGTTGAATAGGATTTTTGGAAATGCAAATAGCACTAGTATTGTCACAATAAATTGGAATAGTGCCTATAGTTAATCCTAAGTCAATCAACTGTTGTTTTAACCAAAGTACTTGTGCCACACAACTTCCTAATGCAATGTATTCTGCTTCTGCAGTAGATAGTGCCACTGAATTTTGTTTTCTACTAGACCATGAAACTAATGAATTTCCAATGAATTGACATGTTCCAGAAGTGCTTTTCCTATCCACTATACAGCCTGCAAAGTCAGAATCTGAGTAACCAATAATTTCAAATGAAGAGCTAAACTTAGGATACCAAATTCCTAAGTTTTGAGTTCCTAGTAGATATCTTAAAATCCTTTTCACTGTTGTCAAATGTGATTCTTTTGGATCTGATTGAAATCTAGCACATAAGCAAACACTAAACATAATATCTGGTCGGCTAGCAGTCAAGTAAAGTAAAGATCCAATTATCCCTCTAAATTTCTTTTGATCAACAGATTTTCCCTTAAGGTCTTTATCTAACTGAACTGAAGAACTTATTGGTGTACTAACAGGTTTAGCATTGTCCATTTCATATTTTTTGAGGATGTCCTTAATATATTTGGTTTGACTAAAAAAAGTACCTTCCTCAAGTTGCTTAATGCTAAATCCTAGAAAGTAATTTAAATCTCCCATTAGACTCATTTTAAATTCACTACTCATTGTTTTAGAAAAATCATCACAAAGATGTTTATTTGAAGATCCAAAGATGATGTCATCCACATAAATTTGAAAAATAAGTATATCCTTTCCAATTTTCCTTAAAAAGAGAGTTGTATCCACACTTCCTTTTTCAAAAGATCTTTCAAGTAGGAAGGTGCTTAACCTCTCATACCAAGCCCTAGGTGCCTGTTTCAATCCATATAATGCCTTTTTTAATTTGAAAACATGATTTAGAAATTTAGAATTTTCAAAACCTGGAGGTTGTTCTACAAAAACATCTTCTTCAATTACTCCATTTAAAAAGGCACTTTTAACATCCATTTGAAACAATTTAAAACCTTTAAAACAGGCAAAGGCTAGTAAAACCCTAATTGCTTCAAGTCTAGCTACAGGGGCAAAAGTTTCCTCAAAATCAATTCCTTCAATTTGATTATACCCCTTAGCTACTAATCTAGCCTTATTTCTAATGACTACTCCTGAGTCATTCATTTTATTTTTGAACACCCACTTGGTTCCAACAACACTTTGATCTTTTGGCCTTGTAGTTAGTTCCCAAATTTTATTTCTTACAAATTGATTTAACTCTTCTTGCATGGCCAATATCCAAAATTCATCTGAAAGTGCTTGATCAATGTTAGTGGGTTCAATAGTTGAAATAAAGGCTGAATGATTGACTTCCTTGTTTAATCCACGCCTAGTTCTAACACCCTCACTTGGTTCACCTATAATCAATTCCTTTGGATGGTTTTTAGAAAATCTCAAATCTCTAGGCAAAGGGTCTTCTCTTTCTAAATTTTCTTCCACATTTTCTTCTAAATTTAATCTATCAATCTTTTGGGAGTTTTCTTTAATTTCTTCTTCAACAACTTTTGGCTCTTCCATGTTTCCATTTTCATCAAAAACAACATGTGTGGTTTCTTCAATGACTAAAGTTCTTTTGTTGAATACTCTATAAGATTTTCCAACACTTGAATATCCAACAAAAATTCCTTCATCTGATTTTGGATCAAATTTTCCTAAGGCAGATTTTCCATTATTATGTATGAACACCTTGCAACCAAATACATGCAAATGAGACAAATTTGGTGTTCTACCTTTTAGCAACTCATAGGGTGTTTTATTCAAATTTGATCTCACATTCACCCTATTCAGAACATAGCATGCAGTGCTAACCGCCTCAGCCCAAAAATATCTAGGAAGTGAGTATTCTGCTAACATTGCTCGGGCGGCTTCTATTAATGTTCTGTTCTTTCTTTCAACTACTCCATTTTGTTGAGGAGTTCTAGGTGCAGAAAAATTGTGATCAATCCCCTTTTCTTTACAGAAATCTTCAAAATTTTCATTTTCAAATTCTCCTCCATGATCACTTTGTATATAAATTATTTCACATTCTAGTTTTCTTTGTATCCAAGTTGAAAATTTTCTGAATTCCTCAAATGATTCACTCTTATGAAAAAGAAATTTAACCCAGGTGAATCTTGAAAAATCATCTACTATAACAAATCCATATACCTTTCCTCCTAGACTTACCGTGCTTACAGGTCCAAAAAGATCCATGTGAAGAATTTCTAATGGTTTACAGGTCCTTAGATCTTTATTGGATTTAAAAGAGGACTTCACTTGTTTTCCTAGTTGACATGCATCACACAGATGGTCCTTAGTAAAGTCTAGTTTAGGTATTCCTCTCACCAAATTCTTTTGGGTAATTTTTCTAAGATTTTTCATACTAGAATGACAAAGTCTCCTATGCCAAAGCCATGATTCATCAGAAACAGTTTTCAAACAAAAAGCAGTAGGAGATTGAATATAATTTAAATCTAGCATGTAGACATTGTTCACCCTTTTTCCATTTAAAACAATTTTCCCATTTAGGCTAATTATACAGCTAGTAGGTAAAAATTTTACATTATAGCCCTTATCACATAGCTGACTTATGCTAAGCAAATTATGTTTTAAGCCTTCAACTAATAAAACATTGTCTATAAAAATGTTTTTCAAATTTCCAATCATACCTGATCCAACCACTTTCTTTGTGGTATTATCTCCAAGTGTAACCTTGCCTCCACTCCTGGCTTCCAGCGTTATGAATTGAGCAGTATCTCCAGTCATGTGCTTAGAACATCCGCTGTCCAGGTACCATATACTCTCACGAGGTCTTGTGTGAGAGTATTCCTGCAAATTCTCAAATGTTAGACCTGGGAATCCAAACTAGTTTGGGTTCACCTTTATGAAATTTATAATCAGATGCATGTGTGATATGTCTAGGTTTATGCATCTTAGTTCTCCACACCAAATTAGGTTTCATCTTTAAAGTGCAGGTGTGAGATATATGTCCCAAAAATCCACAATTGTTACATTTAACATTAGGAAAAATATTCCTATGTTTTCTTTCATATGATTGTCTTCTAAGGGATTTCATAAATTTAGGATAATATTTAGGATTTGTAAAATCTTCAAGTTTAGGGGGGTTCCTATTATCCTCGAGAGCTCTTATAGTAAGTTTGTAGAATGAATTCATATCCTCCAAGATTCGATTTGTATAATTGATTCTATATGTCTTGTGCTCAGATTCATCCTTAAATTTCTTAAATTCTTTTTCAAGTTCAGCATAGGATGATTTTAAATTCTCAAAATTTTTATTCAAGTCATCATATTCATCAAGTAGTTTCATGTGGTTGCTATCAATTAAAGCATGATCTTTCCTAAGGATTTCGTGTTCCTTATTAAGCTCTTCCAATTCTAAAACTAAACTAGCATGCATCTTTTTTGTTTTCCTATATGCATCATGCATGTGTTCAGAAACTTCAAACAATTCATTATAAGTTAAATCACATACCTCTTATTGATCTGATTGTTCAGATTTATGTGCCATCAAGCAAAGGTTGGTGACTTCTTCTTCTTTTTCAGTCTCAGATGAGTCTGAAGCTGAGTCCGCCCAAAAAGCCTTTTGAAACTTCTTCTTGCCCTTCTTTACCATTGGTTTTTCCTCTACCTTCTCCTTGCTAGGAGTGGCTTTGAGTTTTGGACAATCAGTCTTTATATGACCTGGTTTCCTGCATTCATAACAAATCACTTCATTAGAAACCTTGCCATTTCTGTTATACTTACCTCTATTCCATTGCTGGCGTCTCTTCTGCTTCCTCTTTAAAAAGCTTCTGAATTGTCTAGTCATTAGTGCAATATCGTCTTCATCCTCAGGTTGCGAGTGTTCACTTTCTGACTCTTCCACATTTAGTGCAATATTCTTGTCCTTTCTTGGTTCTCCTGCATCAATCTTTCTTTGACTTACTCTTTGCTCGTAAGCAATGAGTGAACCAAGAAGATTGTTAATTGAATAAATGTTCAGATCTTTAGACTCTGTAATTGCAGTAATTTTAGCATCATATGCAGTAGGTAAGCAACGAAGAATCTTATTAACCATTTCAGCATTTGTTAATTCCCTACCAAGTGCATGCAAAGAGGTGACAATTTGAGTGAATCTTGTGTACATGTCAGATATAGATTCATTAGGTTTCATGCGAAATAGTTCGTAGTCATGTAACAAGATATTGAGTCTAGATTGCTTAACCTCATTTGTCCCTTCATAAGTAATACAAAGTCTATCCCATATGTCTTTTCCGCTTTTACAAGTGGAAACTCGAATGTAGTCTTCAGATTTTAAAGCACAAAAGAAACTATTTAAACATTTCGCATTTAATTGTGCTAAGTCACGTTCTTCTATAGTCCAATCTGTATAGGGTGTATCTACCCTAATTCCATCAACTAATCTAGTTGGTTTTGTGTAACCTTCATGGACCCCATAGTGGAGCTAGTTGGAAGAAGAGAGAATAAAATTATCAAATTTTCTACATCATTTCTAACCTAAACTTCTAAAGCTTTGCATTATTTTATTTATGCCTATTTATTGCCAAGCAAAAATATTAGTGAGGTGAATAAAGATTGGGCCTTGCTTAACTATGCCATTCAGGTTGGTTACTCTATAGATTTAGGAAAGCTTGGCTACTCTTCTTAGACTTATGTTATCAGAGGTACTACTTATGTGGGCTTAGGGCATCCTCCTTTTACCTATTATTTGTGTGTTAGTACTAGTGTTAATGGAGATTATAATGAAGAACTACTTTTTTCTATCCAAAAGAAAATTGAGATCTTTAAAAAATTAGGAGGATGTGATGATGAGAGAGGCACTATTGAGCTCAAGGTATCGAGTAAGCCTAGCAGTAGTAGGAGTTCTACGACTCCTATGTCCTTAAGAGAGCAGGTGGTTAACTTGAGAATTTAGAAGGATAAGGTTAGACTTTTGTGATGATTCGAAAGAGTGGCAAGATGAGATGAAGATGAGAGTTACTCATTACATGGACCATCAGGAGAAGAACTACCAATATACTTCTTATCTCAATAATGCTTGGGATTGTATGTTCAGGACTAGTCCATTTATTGAGCTCCCTGATAAGTTGTAGTTCCCTTCGGCTCTTATTTATGATCCTTTTATTTGGCACCCACTGGCTGGAGATGATGATAATAAGGATGAAGCTAAGGAGGACCCTGATTCTGATTAAATTTTATGACTATTATTTTTTTAGCTAGCTTTTTGTGTGTGTGAGAGAGAGAGAGAGAGAGAGAGAGAGAGAGAGAGAGAGAGAGAGAGAGAGAGAGAGAATGAGTGAGTGATGGATGTACGTAGTTAATTTTATTTATAACTCTTTTTATTTTATTTATTTTTCATTTCTTTTGCTTAGGGAAACCTCGTAATGATGTGATGTGATATTTTTATTGAGATATTGAGTTGTGACTATAGATCTTAGTTGTTATTCTAATAAAAATAGTGACCTTAGTGTTGAGTCCAGTAATTAGGTTGTTAAGCCTAAGTAAATGTCCCACGGCTACCAAGAGGGGGGTGAATTGGTAGTTTTAAAAATTTTAAACCCTCTTAATAATAAAGTTGAACCGAAATAAAATTTTCTTTTAAAGTTTATAGAAAAATGTTTTTCAACCACAGAGTTGTTAAAACTGAAATTCAAAGTGCGGAAACGTAAAAGCAATAAAGTAAATGACACCAGATTTATAGTGATTCGGTCTATAACCAGACCTACATCCACTCCTCAGAGGCACCCTCTGAGTATTGCACTAATACCACAAAGTGACTCTCCTTTAGCACCCACAGCAAGGCGGAGAAGCTTGTACAAAACACTCTTTTCACCACTACCCGGTGCGGCAGAGAACCGTCGTCCTTTTACACAATCCACAGTGCTGGCAGAGAACCGTCGTCCTTTCACACTCTCCTAGTGTGGGCAGAGAACCCTAAGGCTATTTACACTCTCCAAGTGTAGGCAGAGAACCTTCTCCCTTTTACACTCTCCTAGTGTGGGCAGAGAACCCTCGTCTGTTCACACTCTCCAAGTGTCGGCAGAGAACCGGACCTTCTTGAATGATCTTCTCACAAGAATCTAGAAAGAAGAAAGAAAAGAGTGAAGAAATCCAATTTCACAAGTAGAGACTCTTACCTTAGCAATCCAAGTGAAGCCTTCTCGCTCCAGTGGTAGGAATCCTCCTTTGAATGCTCTCTTCCACTCTCTCCTTGGCCATTCTCTCAAGAGGCACGAAGATCAAATGACAAAAAGATTGGGTGGCAGTCTAATTTGGACCTTTTATAGAAAAGACAAGAAAAACCGCCCAAAAACTGCAAATTTCCAATTCTGTACGCAGTGGATCGTCCTGTACGATCCTGGATCGTCCTGGACGATTTTACTTAAACGATCTGAAACGACCCAATTTGTATATGTGTACGAAATGACTTCGTACAGCTGATCGTCCTGTACGAACTAGGTTCGTCCAGTACGAACGGTTATTACCAGGTCGGTTCTAGAAACTGCTGAAAACTGTTCTAAGTCGGTTCATCGTTTGGACGAAAATATGTTCGTCTGGACGAAAATTTTCCAGAGAGCCGATCGTCCTGGACGATTATTTATTTCGTCTGGACGAAAATTTTCCAGAGCACCCATCGCCGCGGACGATAATTTGTTTTCGTCTGGACGAAAATTTTCCAGAGAGCTGATCGTCCGGTACGATATTTATTTTCGTCTGGACGAAAATTTTCCAGAGCACTGGTCGCCTCGTACGATGATAAAATTCGTCTGGACGAAAATTTTACAGAGAACCCATCGTCCGGGACGATAATAAAATTCGTCCTGGACGAATAGGACTTAGAAAAATTTTTCCAAGCAAGTTCCTATTCGTTCCAAGTGCTCTATAGGAGATAACTGACAGATCGTCCAGTACGATAAATATCGTCCTGTACGATCAGTATAGAATTTCAAGATCTCCTAATTTGTGTGTGAGAGATTTTATTCACTCAATTACAATCACTCCCTTTCAAAATTAATTCAAAGAAAAGACAAACTTCAAATAAACAAAATATCATATGTTGAATTTGATTTGAAGTTTTCGTAGTCTGGAGTCTGATTTTCCTGAAATGTTAGTACACACAAGAGCAAGTGCAAATCTTCTAAAATTGTTAGGAGATAACTATACATCTGAACAATAATGTTTGGAATCATCAAAACTACATAAGTTGCACAAATATAAATCATTCAAATAGCAACTATTCAAACACTTAGGTCTATGGAGAAGGATTACGATTAGTTCTTTAGCACTAATTATCTTTATTATTTTTAGAAGTTTGTATTCAATGCCTTGAGTTTTTTATCATTCAACCAAAAAATGCATGTTATTTAGTTTTTTAATTGTTCTTATGCAATTTATTATTCTATTTTATTCTGATATTTATATTTAATTT
The DNA here is from genome assembly GCA_016618105.1 of Dendrobium huoshanense. Lineage (NCBI taxonomy): Eukaryota > Viridiplantae > Streptophyta > Magnoliopsida > Asparagales > Orchidaceae > Dendrobium > Dendrobium huoshanense. The sequence goes on from CM028347.1 coordinate 33,101,517, forward strand.
AAATTCATTTATGATTAATTGTTGAAAATTATTCTCTATATAGCGCTTACAATTTGATTGCTTATTTAGCCATAATAAAAATAAGAATTAAAATTATATAAAATTAAGATAATAATAGAACCTAGACGATAGTTTGAATGAACATTGTATAAAAATTAATAATTTGAAAATCTTAATAATTAACTAATACAAATCGCTTTAGCTAATGACTTGTTTTGAACATAGAAACTATACACTAATATACTGACTACTTAATTGAAGAATATAATTGAGTTTAGAAAAAAGAAGTGGGTAGCTTAAATTGGGAAGATGATAGTGAATATAAATATGGAATTAGTGACCTCATTATTTCCTTATATTAAATCAATTAGGGCTGCAAGATGATGAAATCTAAACTAATATTCAAAATCAATAATACGCACTTCATAATTATGAAAAGTGAAAAATATGAAAAATCATAAAAGGAAATATGAAAATGGGAAAATTAGTTTAGTGTGTTCAAAAATTGGTATCTATTAAAGATCATGTTCAAAAACATCCTAATGATTAAACCTAATAGGATAAGATAAGTAAACTAATGTATATGATTATACACTATTAAACTTCCCATTTAACTAAATGCACAACTTATTCCTAAAAAATACATTCTTCATTTCCTAATTCTAAAGTCAAACTTACACATGTTATCCTAGCTAGTAGATAGGTTTAATATAAGCAATAACAAGGGTGACTAATTAGGATAATTATTATGACCTTTCAAATTATAATAATTACTTTGATAGTTTTAAATTACTTCTAGATTGTGTTGCATTATATTATATTTTAGTAATTTTAATTTATCAATTTTTACTTTAGTTATTAAATTAATCAATATGTGATTTCGCCAATGTTAGAGGACAAGCAAGAGTTTAAGCAGGGGGGATTTATTAAGTATGAATTATATACTATTTATTGTGTTTAAATCAGTAAAAATATATTATTTAATGATTTTGAATAGCAATTTTACTTAAAATATTCTTACAATCTTAATGAGTTTAATGTAAGGATTGAATAAGATTACTAATTCCAAATTTAAGTTACTATGATTTTCAATTTTAACCTGCCCATATCTATTCTTTAACCTTAATTATTCATCTTCAAGTTAAATGGTCAATTTATAAATGTATAACATATAAATTCAAGTTAAGTTAATAATTTAAATGATCTAAGTTAGTTATTATTACTTTTCCAATCTAAGAATTATAAAGAAGTGTTTATTTGAATTATGATATAGGATTTTATTATTATCTTAATTTTACATAATTATCATTTTTATTATGATATAATCAACTATCAAAATTCGTAGATTTTAATTGAAAACAATATAAAAAATGTAAGTATAAGGGAAATTTAATTAAACAAAAATAAAAGCACACATGAACTTTAATAAATACACATATTTTCATATGAATGATATAAAGGTACAAAATATGTGATACATATAAAACTAGAACTTAAGGGTAAAAGATAACTAGTACTTAAGGCACCACTCTAACCATCATAATACAGTGGCTGTCATAGCTAATTATTCAATCATTACATCACTATAAAAATGGAAGTTCTTATATTATTGAATTATCCCCAAAAATAAACACATGTAATAAAGCAAGAGTAGAATTTACACACACAGTGTTTCTCTTGAATACTCAAAAAATGAAAAATCCTTATATGTGTATATTCAAGATATTTCTTTTTTCCTTCTCATCCTCAAGGTTTCAATCTATGACATTAACCTTGAAGATTAAAAAAGTTATATAATCCAGAATCCTTATGGCATCATTAGGAAATAATTAAATAATACTAAAAGGGCTAGTCTATCCAGATTTAGTTTTTCCATGATAATATTTATTTCTAAAATAAAAAAGAAAGTCATATTGACTAGGAGAAAATTCATGATCCAGAACTTTACACCCATGCATCTTTTTCATTTTTGCATTATAGATTTTTGTATCAACATAACCTTTATTTTAGAATTCATGAAGTTTATCAATTAGTGTAGAACTCTTGATGTTTAGAATAGAGAAGGAATCTTCATTCTTTAAGTGCATTTCACTTCTTTTTTAGGATGAATGCTTTCACTTATTTCCACCAATTACTTTAAAAATTTAGAAAGAAAAGAGAACACTTAACAACACTTCACTAAAGAAAAAGTTATATGAATAGAAAATAAAACTTTCAACTTACCATTTTTATAGTTTTTAAGGTTACGATGGCGTCAAGATTTGAATTTTAAACTATTGTGGTCTGGCCAAGCATAATAATGTTTTAATCAACGCTACGGTGCTCCTTTCACTCTCTCAATTTTTTTTTTAAATATTTAATGCTCACTATTGTTAAATCTAATCAACCAAGCACAAAAAAATCAAAACTTGGGTTACCTCCCATATAATACTAAGTTTATAATCTTCAATCAGACTTGCCTAAATTTATCAATTTGGTTGGGGTACATTGCTACCATTCTTCAAATGTTTTTCTCTAGAATCTTTTTCTTTTCCTTTGGATTAACTCTAATATTGCTAAAATATTATCCAATAGGTCTACTACTGACTGAAATTATATGTTGACTTAATTGGGTTTCCAAAAATTTAATTTAAGTTGCTTGATTTTGTAATTGAGTCCCTAATTGGATCACTGCATCTTCCAATGCAACACATTAGTATTGGAATATATATATAGGTCTAGGATTAACAACAAGTTGGTGAGGATTGTTCCAATTTACTCCTTGATTATTTTGACTAAAAATTCATTGATTGTTACTAGCAATATTATTTTACAAATTAAAATTAGGATGGTTCCTCTGACCTTGATTATATGTACTAGAGTAGGGATTATTTTTTATTTTAATAAAATTAAAAATTTTAATCCCTTGTAATTACTTCTTTAATTAAATTTTGATCCTCTAATTGTATAAATGATTCAGTTCCTAATTCTACATTTACTCCTATAGCACTCAACTTCTTAGGAATTATTGCAACTTATGCAGTCAATATTATCTAAGCATCAAATTCATATATTCCTATTACTCCCTTAGGATTTACCTTATGTAGAGGCCACTACAAATTATTAGTAGTTATTTCGTCTATTAATTTATATGCTTCCTAAAGTGGCTTAGACATTAATAATGCTCTAGCTATGGCATCCAAAATTTCTCTAAGACATACTACTAATCCATTATAAATTTTTTGAATAACCAACCAATCAAGTAAAACATGGTGAGGGCATTTCCTAAAAATTTCCTTAAATCTCTCCCAACTCTCATAAATTGATTTTCTTTCAAATTGGGTAAAGGAAGTGATATCATTTCTAAGTTCAACAATCCTTGAAGGTGAGAAATACTTAGCAAGAAACTTATGAGCCAACTCATTCTAAGTGGTTATAGAGCCTGGGGGTAAAGAATTTAACTACATCTTAGCTTTATCTGTTAAAGAAAAATGGGAACAATCTAAGTTTAGTAGCATCATCACTAACACTTTTATACTTAAATGTTACATAAATTTTTAAGAAACTAGCTAAGTGTAAATTGGGAGCTTTAACAGGATTTCCCCCAAACTAAGAATTTTGAACCATTTTAATTATGATAGGTTTTAATTCAAAATTTTTAGCTTTGATCATAGGTCTATTAATGCTCTAATTAATTCCATCTATTAAAGGGTTAGAATAATCTCTAAGAGGTCTAGAATGATCTTGATATAATAAAGGTTCATCCATTTTTATAATCTTTATAGTTTTTCAAATTTTTAAAAGGGTTCTTTCTATTTTGAAGTTAGGCATAAAGTTTTCTTTTTATGTCTATAAAGCATACCATCATGAATATACAATAAATAAATAAAATAAAAGATAGAAGTAGTTCTAACTATATAATTAATTTAATAATATGATTAAAATTATAAAAAAAAAGAATTAAATATTTTCCCGGCAATGATGCCAAAAACTTGAGGGGACTTTTAAATTATATAAAAATATAAGGCTTTATCACCTCTAAATAATGCTTAAGTTTTTTTTTTTTTTTGATATAAAATTAATAAAACTCCACTTAATATGTGCTACTATACATGCAAAATCAAATAATAAAGTGATAGAGTAGAGTGTTAAACCCACGAGGAAGTATGCTTACTTGCAACAAACTACTACTCTTTACTTTAATTGTAATAATTTTCCCACTGAAATAAAAATAATAATTATAGAGATTTTATAACTGAATAAAATAATAGAAATATTGGATATAATATTTAATTTAAGTGTTTTGATTGATGAGTATAAATTTCATATCTTTCATATTAAACTTTTAATTATTGATGAGATTCAGAGTATATGCATCCCTACATCTTTGTCGAGCTTTTAAGGGTTAAAAGAATATCTACTAGCCTCCTATAGTTATAGCATCTCCTTAAGAACCTATAATATGTTATATCCTATGTCTAGGCTTGTAAACATCCTATGTTAAAATTCCTTATTGTCCTTACATTCCTCCATCAAGGATATACATCACACTATATTTTAACTACACATATGACCACTATATGTATTAAATTAAGAATGATATAATATTAAAATATCATTTAATATTTATAGAATAAGTGTCTTTATTAGTACTTAACATGCACTCTACATCATTAATCCAAAATAAGAGAATTAGCTAAATATATAATAAATAACAAGCAACTAAATTTTCATTAAATTCGTGGAAGAATGAAAATATAAGAGAGTGATATCACCAAAAAGAATCAAAGTATCTTCCATGCACTCATTCTCTCATAACTTATAGTGTTGCTTCAAGAAACACAGGATAAATACTCCAAGTGATTCTAAGAGGGAACTATAGAAGTACTCAAAGAAATACTGAATTTTACATAAGTGAGTGACTCCTTTACAAATCTAACATCAAAATTATTTATAGGATAACACAAAAAGGAATATAGTACCATGGCATTAAAAGAGTGGCGTTGTGGCACCCTTGAAGTGAACTAACGCCTCGGTACTGAAACTTTTGCACTAGTATGGTGCTTGCTGATGTGAATCAGTTACTTAGTAAACAATCAAATCTCTTCATTGATAGAACGTACATGGCCCTTTGAAGTTACAATTGCAACAGTGGCATTATTTATATCTGAGCACTATGGCACTAGAGTGAAAAAAATGGTGCTAGTGCATGAGAAATTATGACACAACGACATTTGAAAATAGAGAATCTGCACTACCAAGCTAATTTCTTAACACTATGGTGTTATTAATACTCAGTGTTAGCTTTTTTGATGCTGCAACATTGGCAAACATAGAACATGGCAATATTATGTCCTGTTTGTAGTATCTCGATGGTATTGAAGGTAGCTGTGGCATTATTTTATTGGACGCCATAACACTATAAGCTCTTTAGAATTTTTTGTGAATTTAAGTTTTTTCTAAACCAATATAACTAAAATAGTATATTTTCACTAAAAATAAAATATGAAAAACACTACATAATTTACACTTATCCCCTACATATGTAGATTCAAATTCATATTCAGAATCTATATAAGTCCCCATTTCTTCAGTTTAAACTAGTAAACTATATATATTCTTGGGTTTAATAAGCATTACTTCTTATTCTTCTTTTGTTTCACTTCTTAAGTGAGGAACAACTATCTTTAGCTTGAGTGGAATTTTAGCTGTCATGGGGAGAGTCAACATTGCCTTCTTTCTGCTTCTTTATTTATTGGCTATTTCTTTTTTAGTAGGTTTCATAGCTTGTAATGCATATGCATCGGCTTTAGAAGGTTTAGTTAACTTTCATTTTGGAGAACAAAAAATTGGGTATTTTGGTAAATTCATAATAGACATACCATAAAGGGTTGTATATCAAAAGATACCCTAAATTCTTCTCCATCCCTTGTATACTTCATGGAATGATATAGAATTAATGGAACAATTCCATATTCATGGAGCCACGACCATCCTAAGGAATGCTTTAAAAAAGGTATTGATATCAATCACATGAAACTTGGCCTCTATATAAAGATTACCAAATCCGAGGAGGATAAAGGAGCCTATTATTTTTCTACCTTTTGCTTTAAAACCTTGCACCATCACCTATTCTCACCTAAGGTGTTGAACGTAAAGAGATAGTCATCTCAATATTCATAGGTTTTTGCAATTTGCTGAAGAACCTGGGTTGATTAATATGTGGGTTATCATTATAGTATCACTCTCAATAGTGATATATAGTGGATGGTTATGTTTTATTGTCCCCAACATGAGATCCTCATTGGAGAAAGTGATAACCAACTCATTTTGAGCTCATCGGACCTTAATCATGTAGCATTCAATGAAGTATGCTGCATATTTCCATGGATCCTTAAGAGTAATGGTAGTGCAAAGATTTTTTGTGGGGGCACAAATCATTGATTTAAAAAAAAAACATTAACCTTTTTCATATGGGTTTAGGACCGTTATTGGTGATTAAATTTTTATTTTTAAATACTTCATTATTAAAAAAAGATAAATTATATGAAAAAAAGAGAACTCACATTGGGGAATAATGATAATCAATTTCAATATAAGTCGCATATAATTTCTCTCTTCGAGTCTTCATATTTTGAAATCATTATATAATTATTTAAATGTCAATATTGTAAAAGATGACTTTTTCAATATATGCAATTAGATAATCATTCATCAAGGGTCTCCCAAATGATTGTGTAAATAATTTTTTTCAATCTTCATAGCTTAGAATGATCATTTGACCGTTGCAATAACAATTGACAAAATCAAAGCAAGCTTTATAAGTAAGAATACCAAATGATAAATTTTATTTTTCCTTAATTTCCATTGGTTTTTATGCAAGTTCTCTACTTCCTTTTAAATTAATAAATTATGCACTAGATCTCATATGCATAAAGCGACATTTTTAATTTTTTCGATAAACAATATTTCAAAATTATTAAAAAAAAATTCTATAAACCATTATTTTAGAGTGAGTCTTCTTCAGTCCCTAGTTCTTCTCTCCGACTCCTATAATCCTTGCAAACATGGTCATTAGCTTGCCGCGCTCTTAACTTAAATTGACATTTGCATTTGCATAAAGTTTTGAGTTAGATCTTAATCAATACAGTGGCATACAAAGAAATATATTGAAAGAGAAAGAAAGAAACCTTCAGGTAGTGATATAGACCTTCTTGATTCAGGTATCTTCCAGACTCAAATGTAAAGTTTTTTTTATTTCCAAGTTTCTAGAGGGAGATGATTGGGATTTACCGAAGGAAAACTTCATGCCTAGAGGCGGAATGTGAAGGTCAGCGAGGTCGTAGATGGAGCAGTGAACAAACTACAAAGCTGAGAGGTAAATAGGCGGTCTGGAGGAGCGATATGAAATCTTAATGCTTATGATTACTTAAAAGTATTTTTTTTCTTTTTTTTTAAAATACGTATTCTCAGGACCCCCATCATGAATCTGTTACTATTTGAGAGCTTATATCAAGGTTTTGTGGAGGTTTTTTTACACTAACAAAGCCCCATATACACTGAGTTGTGCAAGAATCTTTCACAGATGAGATAAGATGTTGTAGTCAACTTCTTTTCCTGAAATGGACTTCATTTTGGGATACTTAATGATGATTTCTTCATTGACCATGATATCTTTTCCCTTGTATTTACCTTTCTTTGGTGGGTGTGGTAATACATTACCACTCTAAATTGCACATGTATTAATTTATTTGGATCAAACACCTCTGATGAAGAAACTACTTCAGATTCATCCTCTATTATTTTAAAAGATTGATTAGAAGGCTTAGAATTAATGCTTAACTTATTGTGCTACATTTGTGATGCCATTAAAGATTTTGACTCGCTTTCATAAAGAAAAAATAATTTCTCTGAGTTATCATCTATCTGCTACACCATTGGATAATACTTAAATGTTGTTTTATCAATTATTTCTTCTTTTTTTGTAAAGACTCTTTGCTTATCTTCTTAGTTTGATGAAGTTGGTGATGCTCACCTTTTGCTACAAAGTAGACAAGAGATTTTTTTATGTTCATTCGATGTTGTTAGGATTACTCGGTACGTCTAAACTGGATGATATTTTGCATACCCATCCCATTCTTCTTCTTCTTCTTCTTGAATTTTGACAATTTGGAGTTTAACCATTAAATTAGCTAGTCTAACAAGTTGCCTCACAGATTAAAAATAATCACCTATATTATATATAACACTGGTCAAATCTGTATATGGTTGCACCTATTATGACCTAACTTGATTAAGGTAACTCACTAAATTTCTATGGTTAAATCCTTTTACATGGGTTTGGAAATGCTCTGTATGCATATGAGTATCTAAATATGGTCTAAAGTGAGTCATGAGGTTCTGCGTAGATGATTTAAAAAATCAAATTATTTTTCCCTTACGGCGCTATGGTGCTAGGTTTGGTGATGCCATGGCTTTGAGCTCACTTATTTTTATAAAAATAAAATTGGTGTTGTGGCGCTAGTGGAGGCGCTGTTGCACTATGCTCCTATAAAGGGTGTGTTGCATCACAAAAGTTTGAGCACCATTGCGCCATACTAATATTTAATTTTTAAACTATCCATTTCCACTTTTCAAAATCATTTTCTTTCATTTAGGTGGCTAACTAAAGAGAGAGAACATTTTAGAGAGAGAAAGCAAGAGTTTGGGCAACCTCAGTACAATTTCTATTATCGGCCCAATTCTAAATGTTATTTGCTTGTGGTAGGTCAAATTTTGCCTATCTCAATTTTAAAAATTATGAGAGTTCTATACTTTTCTTTATTTAATTTGTAATTCTATTAGGAAAAAGCTGGTATTACATTATACCTGCAAAACTTTCTTCATGTAACTTTTTGTTTATTATTGATATAATAATTTAGGATATTTAGATATTTTTTGGGAAATTTTTACCATGTAAGTAAGAAAATATAGGGTTTATGATAAATTAGAAAATAGTTTTGGTTCCCAAAAATAAGGTTGTAATATAATTAAAGCTTCAAAAGTATATACTGAATAATCCCTTATAATGGTAGGTTCATTTATTGATACCCTAGGATTTAAGAAACATTTATCACAAATCCTATTCAAGGATTAAAAGTGATAAAATAAATTCTATAGAATTTTTAACCATGTTTCGCCTTTATTTCGACCTAAATTTCATATTTGAAAAATCAGGGAATTGATAAATTTACGAGATTTAGCGAATGGAGTGCATATAGGGCGGAGAGAAGAGATGTAGAAGAGGAGAGTTACTTTCGTCTTATAATGAGATTCCATAGCAACTTTCCTGTTTCTTTTAGTCGGCAGCTTTGTATAGACCAGAAGAGTGAAGAGTGAGGACTATGGAGGGAGGATTAGACATTATTATTATTTTTATATTAGTTTGTTTTTTCATAAATTTTTTTATAAGAGAGCAATTTTTATCACGTAAAAAAAATTATTTAAGATTTTAATTATATAATGAGTAAATAAGTTATATTATATTATATGCAATAAATTAGACTCATAAAGGACAAATTTAAGTATTTGATTAAGAGAATTTATGAGCTTTTTTTTGGTTAAAACCCTCAGTAGGGGCCTACGCGTTAATTTCAAAAAACAGTTACAAGATCCTTAAAAGGACCCTATAGCTCGCTACTGCTCATAAGAGCTACAGGCAAAAAAGAGACAAAAAATCCTAAGAGCCGGAGGTTCCTAATCCTACGAGTACAAGAAACGCATAAAAAAACCTAGGGCTGTGAGGAGGCAGCACCCAAAAAAGGAAGAACATATATGTCCTGTTCAGCTCAATCTTCCTGCAAACAGAAAAACAGATATCCAAAGATATAAAATACAAAGTAAATACTAAGAGTACCTTGCGATCATTAAAGCTCCCTAAGATAGAATTAAAATTGTTCCTGCAAGAAGCACTACAAAAAGAGATATTAGTAATATAAAAGTTAAGAGAATTGAAACACCCTTTTGTCTCCATAAAAGGCCAATTCTTACTCTTAACGTAAAAACCCCTCTGCCTACCGTCCAAATGAACAAGCTTATCCACAATACTCCATCTATACCAACATTCCCTCCAGCCATTCCCATTTAAAACATCAGCATGAGTGCAATTGTAATTCCAGTGAGCCTCACTACCAGTCTCCATAGCAGCAAGAAAACAAAAAAAATTTCGGCACACAGCCGGATTATCATGAAAACAACAACTGCTAAACAGACACTAGAAAAAGCTCAGTGAGTACCAGCAAACAGAGACAAAACCCGCTCAATATTGCAACAATTAAAAATGAAACCACCTTTAATACAAAAAAATCCCATAACCTCATTGCACACCCAGCTCCCCCAGATAAATATCCAATAGAACCAGATACCCAAAAAACTATTGAAGAAAAACATGACCCCAGCAGAATCAAGGACAACAAAAAATACCCCAGCCAGCGGAAAGAGCAAACAACCAGCAAATCCACCAACAACCAACCCAGACAAATCCATAACAGACACAAAAAACATCAAGCTATTTATGGCGAATGTAAGGTAAACTAATTTTATCAAGAATAATCATGCCTTTAAGAGGAACAGGAATCTCATACACCGAATGTTCTAGAAAATTCTCACTCTCAGCACCGAAGTTAGCAAGCCAATCCGCACAAGCATTACCTTCACGATAAATATGGGAGATAGTAAAATTAAGTAAGGAGAGAGCCATTCTAATTTTTTTGATAGTGTAAAAATCCTGAGGGAAAAAAACATCATTCTTAGAAAAAATATGAATAACAAGAGTAGAATCAACCTCTATGTTAACATTTTGTAAACCCAACCTCAAACAAATTTGTAAACCATGGTACAAACCAATCAGCTCAGAGGTTAAAATAGAACAAGCAGACAGAGGACCCGAGAAAACAGCAATGGGATTGCCTTGAGAATTCCTGATAATACCACCCATCCCAGCTTTAGTAGCATGAACAGACCCGTTAGTATTCAGCTTGACATGAGGATCGTAAGGTTTAGACCACTTCACAATATAATCCCTATTAATTCTAATGCCCTCATTAAGAACCCCAAAGTGATCAACCAAAGAATGGCTGTTAATAAAGTGCTTAATAGAAATGATATTGACAGCTTTCAGCTGTAGAATTTTAAACCTCACTTTGGATATAATGTCATAAGCATTTATCTTGATACCCAAGTGTTTAGCCTCATTTCTACTATTCCAGAGATACCAAATGATCACAAAAGGAAGAATATTATTAATATGACCTTTTCCATCAGTAAACCAAAGTTTGAGGATCCCAGCCAAATCTAAATTAGCATTAAAAACACCCATAGCAGCCACATTAAAGAAGTAAGACCAAACTTTACTAGCAATAGACCCATTAACGAAAATATGATGTAAGCTTTCGATGTTGAGACAACATTGGCATTTGGAAACAATAATAAAACCATTTTTCCACAGAATATTATCAATAGGAACAAAACCTTTAAGGCACCTCCAAGCAAGTAGGAAATAAGATAAAGGTATAGTATTGTGCCAAAGAGATTTAAATGTTGCAGCAGCATCACATTTAATTCTAATCTCATCCCAAATTTTTTTAAGAATAAACTTACCAGAGGAAGATAACATAAACATAATTTTATCCTTAACATGCAATTGTAAGGGGATTTGAATAATCTTTTCAATAATATCAAAAGGAACAACCTCCTGCAACTTAGGAATATTCCATCCACCATTGTAAAAAAATTCACTAACTTTCGTATTAATAATGGTATGAGTGTTAAGGTAATTATCAATAGACCCAGTACCCATCCAATTGTCTTGCCAAAAAGCAACCTCTCCAATGCCAATACCCCATTGAATATAGTTCTCAGCCTCCCACTTAATTTATTAGAGTCTTTTCCAAACCTGAGAGCCAGAACTTTTAAAATGGCAAACCAGAGGATTGAAATTCTTACAATATTTCGCATTCATAAAATTAGCCCATAAACTGTTATTAGATCTAAAAGCAAACCAAAGTTTATGAGAGAAAATATGAGCAGTGTCAAAAATAGACTTACACCCCAACGACCCTTCATTATAAACACCACACAGATTTTTCCAGAAAGCCCAATTAATACACGATTTATTATTAGTGGCCCCTCAGAAAAATTTATTAATCATTTTCTCCATTCTCAAACAGACATTGGCAGGAGGTTGCAAAGTGTGAAACAGAAAAATAGGAATAGAATTCAAAACACTTTTTATCATAGTTAATCTACCACCATAAGAGAGAAAGTTAGAGGACCAATTAAGAAATTTTTTTTGGAAAATAGTAAAAATGTTATCAAATAGAAAAATATTTTTTCTTCCTCTAAAGAGAGGCGTGCCAAGATATTAAATAGGAAGAGAAGAACCAGTATTAACTCTAGTGTTACTCACAGAAGAACCAGTAACAAAATTGCTCTTATCCCTATTAATAGAATGACCACTAATAAGCTGAAAAGAAGATAAAAATTTAGGAAGGCATTTAATATTTTTAATCGAAGCATAGAAAAAAATAATAAAGTCGTCAGCAAAACTAAGGTGATTAATAAGAGGACCACCCATAGTACAAAAATTAAGCATCGGATGCCTTCTATAAAGATTCTCGATCCCTCTAGACAGATATTCCATAGCTAAAATAAAAAGAGAAGGGGATAGAGGATCACCTTGCCTCAACCCATGCTTAGAAGGGAAAAAACCGTGAGTATTCCCATTGATGATAATAGAGAAAAAGAAATTTTCAATATTATTCTTGAAAAGCATCATAAAATAGTCATTAAACCCCATCAAGTGTAAAACTTTGTAAAAAAAATCCCACTTCAAATTATCATATGCTTTAGTGATGTCAAGTTTGAAAATGATGTTACCACCAGTAACTTTAGTATTCAGATCATGAACAATCTCTTGAGCCAAATTAATACTGTTAAAAATACTACAACCTTTAACAAAACCAGTTTGATTTAAAGAAATAACTTTCGGCAAGATAGAGGAAAGTCTAGAAGCAATAATTTTAGCCACTAATTTGTTAAAGAAAGTACACAAACTAATAGGTCTAAAATCATTCCAGAACCTAGAATTATCTTTTTTCGGAATAAGCACAATATTAGTGGATGAAAAGAACTTAGGATAGGGGTTAGCTTTAAAAAAATCATGCAGAGTATCAATAATATCAATTTTGATAATATCCCAAGTTTTAACAAAAAATTTCATAGTAAAACCATCAGGACCAGCGATAGAGTCCCCATTCATGTCTTTAATAACATTCCAAATTTCGGCCTCTGTAGGAGGGTGAATAAGCATTACATTATCAGTCTCATTAACCAACTAAGAATAATACTAGCATTGTCAATAGGAAAATTTAACTTAGAAGAATTGAAAACACCTTTAAAATAATCAACACCCAAGTTAACAACCAACTGATTCGAGTCATAGACCATGCCTTGAGGATCAAAAATTTTAGGAATATGATTCCTCAATCTATTCTTGTTAACCAAAGAATGAAAAAAAGAGGTGTTCCTATCCCCTTTAGTAGCCCAAGCAATAAAAGTTTTTTGTTTCCAAAAAGTTTGCTCCTGATTTTGTAAATGAAAAAGATGAAGCTTGGCATTGTCAAGGATAGAAATATTATCATCAGAATGATTATCAAGCAATAAATTTTCCATATCTAAAACCTTACCTTCAACTTCTTTTATATTATCAAAAATATTTTTAAAAACATGCTTGTTCCAATATCTAAGAGTTTGTTTAAGTCTACTTAACTTGGCCCAGAGCCTATTCTTACCACCAATATTGTTGTCAGAAAAAATAGTAGCATTCCAATTATTAGCAACCACGTTTCAAAAATTCGCATCAGTAATCCACATATTTTGAAATCTAAAAGCCAAAGAGGGTTTCATATTGTTCTCAGAAATTTGCAAAAGAATCGGAGCATGATCAGATAACGTTCTACTCAAGTGTTGAACATGGGTCATATGATAATTGTTTACCCAATCATTGTTAAAAAGAATTCTATCCAGTCTTTGCCACATGGAGGATCTATACCAAGTAAAAGCACTACCAGAAAAACCAATATTCATTAAATTACAGTTAGAAATCATTTGATTAAAATCATCCATAACATTCACATTAGGAGGATTACCCCCAATCCTCTCACTAGCATTAGAGATGATATTGAAATCACCTCCCACACACCACAGGCCATTAGCAGTAATAGCAAAATCAGCTAAACAATCCCAAATAGGAATTCTACCAACTCTAGTACATAAAGCATAAACAAACGAAGCATTAAAAATAAACTTATCATAAGAAATGTTAGTATGAACCACTTGATCAAAGTCAGAAATAACTGTAACATTAAAAACATTTTTCCACATGATCCAAATTTTGTTTGAACAGTTAGCAAAACTAGAATTAAAACCCAACCAAGTAGTAACAGAAGCCAACTTATCAGAAGAAACAAAAGGTTCAAGAAGCACCAAAAAATTAATGTTGTGGATACATCACAAATTCTTAACACGAGTTTTGGAATCCTTCCCCCCCAATTCCCCTCACATTCCAGATAAGGGATTTAAACATTAGAATTTTTTTGATTAGTTTGAGCCCTAGTAGATCTATGTGTTTCAGGCATTTGATTCTTCCCATGTTTCTTTTCTTTCTTTTCCATTTGAGGAGATCCTTCCTCTTCAATGTTTTTAGTAATAAGATCACAACCATCGGATGAAGAACCACTATTACTGCTACCCCCATCACCCAAATCCTTCCTCTTATCAAGAGCAAAAATAGATTTAGAATTTGGTATATACTCCCCTTCTTCACGATCCTCCATACCTCCCTTTCCTTTATATTGAATAGTCTTAGCAAGGGATTCACCCCTAGTAGCCTTCTTTTCAAACATAGAGTCAACGGAAATAAAAATTTTAGGACTTTTTTGAGATTCTTCAATAAGTTCTTCATTCACTAAATCTAAATCAGGGATAGCTACAATAGCATTATCAATTTCTGCACCATTCTCCAAATTGTTTAAACCATCCACCTTCTCTCCACTGGAATTATCAATAGTGGGAAATCTACCAACCTTCTCAACACTGGAAGGGAGAACGTCCAACGAGATAGGGTCAATAGAATCCTTCTGTATGTTATCAGTATCCGTGAAGTTTCCCTTGCCAATGGAGTTGTTGGTAGTTTTTTTGAGTTCCAGATTCAATTTAAAATAGTCAACCAAAGCATACCCGTGGGATTTGCAACAAGTGCAAAACTCAGGCACCTTTTCAAATTCGACCTTTTGTAAATAACCAAAAGTTTTAGATCCAACCCAAACCTCTTTAGCATATTTTTTTGTAATATCAACCTCCACAAGAACCCTAGCCACCGACGGCCGAGTTCTTAAAGGGGTTGCTTGATCTGTTTGGAGAGGACGATCGAAAATTGAACCGAGAGCAAATAAAACTTTGGTGTTCAAGAAATGAAGCCTTAAATTCGGAAAAGAAATCCATATGGGTACGATCGGGGACTCTTCCTTAACATCAAAAAAGGGAGTCAATTTTATAAAGTGCATTTGATAGTTTATAATAAAGTAAGATCGACGAGCAAACACACGACTGTAGTCCAAATCATTGGATAATTGAATGGCAACATGCTTTGAATCTAACAAACCCACAGAGTAAAATCCCGTTAACTTAAGATTACCGAAAAAATTGAGAATCGCGTTAATATTGGGCCTACGGAGACCAAATTTACCAACTAACGTAAAACGAAAGGGAGATGCAAGCTTTAACACTTCTTCATCGGAAATAAGAACCGCATGTAGGCCATTAAAGGTAGATTGAGTAAGTGAAGGAAGGGTATCACCTGAAGGTGTCCCCGCAATGACATCCTTAAAAGAGCGAGATTTAGTTGGCGAAGGAACATCCTGGTCCAGATTGAAGAAACCTTTGTTCGGATCTTGTGTCTTGGAGGCGACATTCCCCAAAGGGGTCGAGGAGGAGGTCCCCGCCATCAACCTGTAGCCCATAAAGGGCTAAGAGCCAAAGAACTCACCACCAAACATCACTAGTGAGAGAATCACACCAAAACCACACGAAAACCAGGAGGAGATGGCCGGAGAAACGAAGTAGACGGGGAAACCCTAAATCGCCCGAGCGGTGCTAGGGTTCAGGAGAGAGAACGCAAAATTTTTCTCATGTCTTATATATATATTATGTTCATGCTGACTAATAGAGTACACCCTCTTATGATATTGGATGAGATGCAATATGCCCGTGCGTGTATGTAAATTGAAAAAGTGTTTTGAAAATAAATTATATTAATTGGTATTGCTTAGAAAATATGTTTAATGATAGTTTTATTAGTTGTAGAAAATGGATAACACACGATATGAGTGTTGCTTATTTATAACATATGAATTAAGATCATTTACAAAATAATATTTAAATAAAATTATTTTTTTCTAGATTAAAAGTAATCGTGAATATTATTCAAAAACCTCATCATGTTAATGTAATTTAGAAATATAACGCGCTGATTGAGTTGTATTATAATTCACTCATATTATTGAACAACTATATATATGTATCATCTAAAAACATTTAAATGAGTGAAAGATAAGTAAACGTATATTGTAGATATGATATTATAGAGACATGTTTTATTTAAACTAGTTATATTATTTGTTTTCAAGAAAACGAATTTGATGTCTTAGTGGCTCTTTCGATATGTTGGATGTAGTTTGTTATATATTAATAATATTTGCAAAAAAAAATTTAAATATCTGTCGGATCACCTCGCCTTTCCTCATTAATTTGAGTCTCTAGGCTGGATAGTAACAATACATTTTAAATTGTATTGTATCCTTATTGGTTGAAATCAATCTTATTCACCACCAAATTATTGTATCACTTTGAAATAAGGTGTCTGCTAAAGTTTATGAAGCTTTTCTTTGGCCATAACAAATGTAATGATATACTTATGTGGTGTAAGTGTTTTTCATGTGTTAATCGTAAAGGTTTTTATTTTTATTTAGTTGCCAAGAAGTTAACTATCCTACTATTAATGTAGGCTTTGTTGAATCAAACTACATTAAAATGATTATCTATTCTCTCACTCAAAGGTTATAAGTGCTTCAATCACACACATCCTAAACAGTAAGTTTGGAGTCTCATGTCGGCGTCCTTGCTCTTCTCTTTGTGAAAAAGTCCAAGTTATCAATGGGTGAATGCGATATTGATACCTGATATAAGCTTATTAAGGTTTCATTTGGGATGACTTTCTTACTGCTTTCTGAAATATATAGCTTTTTTGTACAAATTTTTTTAGTTTAAGTAATTTTTGTACTAGAAAGATGTTTTATAAAAAAACACTAAAAAAATTGTTCCAAACGAAGCCTAAATCCATAACTTATATTCATGGGGTTACACATTTAATTTATTAATGTTGCTAACATAGAGTTTTTGTTGGTTCCAGCTGGGAATGACAATGAGGAACAAGATTATTGTTACTTTGGCTTTATCATTTTAGTTGGGAAAATATAGGATTTCTTAATGATCTCATCAAATACCCGATGCAAATTAGACATTCAATCCAGACCCAGATGAAAGATCCATTCTTTCCAACTCAAAGTGAATGAAAAAAAATGTTGACCACTTTTTTTGGTGTCGATCATTTTCTTAATCTTCCTCCATGTTTTGTAGGTTCGTTCATTCCTCGGGCTTTTTTGTTATTAACTTGGATAGTATTTAATCAAGTCCATATCTTGCATTTTTAGCGTTATAGTGTGCGACGATAGGTCGAGTCACTATCTCCCCAATTCACCGTTGGTCTCATAATTTGATTCTTTTGGTTAGATGTTTTTCATTACTATGTTTGGAGATATATGTTGTGAGATCAATGATATTTTATAAAAAATAAATTTACATGAATTTTTACATCTGAAGCCTTCATGCGTACAATCATTTCACACACAATTTTTTTGTGGGTGCCTTGTATTTCGTAACAAATTAAACCATTGTGTTTATGCTCGAAGCAGATATTGTTTGACGTTCTTCAAGAATATAACACTTTAAATAGTTTAACAAACTTAATAATAAAAAAATTAAAATCACAAAACATATAAGGAAATCTCCTTTTAAAATATTTAAAATATAAGCATAATTAAAAATCCATAATATCAAAATATTAAATATAAGAATTTTTGTAAGAATAAACTCCAAAATAATAAAAAGGAAAATAAAAAAATATAAATATATGAAATAAGAACATTAAATAACAATACAAATTATAGATTAAAAGAATAATGTAAAAAATTAGTTAAAAAGGGAACAAAAAAAAAAAAGAATTTAAATAAAAGGAATGAAAATATAAGGAATATTAAATAATAATAAATCAAACTAAATAAATAAATTTTTCTAATTTTAAATTTAAAATCAAGAAAATATTTTCTCACCATAACTATTTTCTCACTCTATAACAAATTCCTAACAAATTTCATATCTATAGATCCACGTCATAATAATCTTCTCACTATGTAACAAGTTCTGTTTGATAAGCAAGCCAACTTATAAAGTTGTTTTTTTTTTTTTGAAAAGAAGCCGGGGCTTATGAATTAATATTAAAAAGGAAAGCAACTACAAGCATGATTCCTCCTTCAAAATTTTAAAGAATGAAGGAGGAATCTTAATCTCTAAACAATCCACCCACTCAAAGCTACTAAAAAGAGCATAGTTAGCACAAAGATTAGCTAACTTATTGCAATCTATACTAATACAATTAAAAAAGACAAAGTTGAATCTTAAAATAAATTCCATACCATCATCCTTAAACCTCCCTGTTTTCCAAGCATTTTTGAAATAGGAAATGATATTTGAATTGTCACCCTCTATGATTATTCCCTTATATTTGAACATCCAATCCTTTATTTCATCTTTTAGAGAATGAATGGCATCTCCAATTGAGCTATATCCCAATGTCGAAGAAATTTTCCATAAGCGAACAAGAATATTCCATAGCTATCTCGGAAGACCCCAGCAACTACAACTTTGTAGGAAGAGAGAAGTGAAGCATCAACATTAACCTTTAGCCAATTGGGTGGAGGAGGATGCCAAGCTTTAGACTGTCTTAACGACTGATTAACATCCCAAAAGCCCAAATTGATTTGACTAAAGTTAAGAGAAACCATAGTTTGGCAAATAACATTAGATGCTAAGTAACTTGAATTGTCTTCAACACCATCATGAATCAATCTGTTTCTACTTTTCCAAGGTAGAAACACTGTGTTGCAATATAATCTTATCATCATCCCTTTCTTCATAATATTGGATTCAATCCAATTAATACAATGCTCCTTTATCTCAAACGTTGGAATATAGAATCCCCAATTGTTTAAAATCTGGATTATCTACCTCAATTTGCTGCAGCTACAAATTATGCGTTCTACATCTTCTCTTGCATCACAACCTCTTGGACAATTTGAATTCTTGATTAATCTTCTGTAGCAAACAAATTGGAGAGATGGAATGGCATTTTTTTTCAATATCCACCGGAAAAACGCCACCCGAGCATTCAGCTTTGCATTTTTTATCCATTTCCATTTTAAGTCATCCTCCAACTGTAAATCTGCAGCTTTACTGATTAATCCTGGTATTGTCATACCAGAACTTTGTTTTGTCAATTCCATATAGTCTTTAATGCTTCCCTTATTTATTTCAATTTGTTTGATCAAATTGATAAGCTGTTTGCCAAAGTGCTTACTTAATTCTTGATCATTCCTCTGAGCATTCTGTATGAAGTCTTTTACCTGAACAGAGTTTCCTTCATAAGGTACAACAAAAGTAGGCCATTTGTATATACATTTGTCTATTATCCATGTATCTTCAAAAGCATCAACTGAATCTCCATTAGCTATCCTCCATCTTACAATTGGCTTGAGCATTTTTAATCTTTCTTTCAACAATTTAAATGTTGTGGACAAACAGCCGTTGGATTTTCCTCTATCCAATCTTTCACCATATTTTGAAGCCATGACCATGTGTAACAAGGATTGCTTATTATTTATAAATCTCCAAGCTAATCTAGCTCTCAAAGCAGGAGTTTTGGATGTGTTAGAATGTAAACCACGTCCCCCAATTTCTAATGGTTTGCACAAATCCGGCCAGCTTACATAATGCAATCCCATTTTACCGTTATTTTTATTACAGATAAAATTTTTACAGATTCTATCAAGTTCTTCCAGCAGCATTTTGGGCATTAAAGAATGAGTAGCATGATAAGAAGGAAGAGCTAATAAAATAGATTTCACCAAAATAATCTTCCCAGGAAGAGATAAGCTTTTGCTCCCCCATTGATTAAGTTTCCTCATGGCATTGTCAATGATAAATTGGAAATCATCCCTTCTAATTCTTCTTAAAGCCATCGTCAACTTGAGATAATTGAACTCCTTCACTTATCCCATGATAGTAGAGATCCTTCTTCTATATCTTCTCTTCACAAGTTTCCCAAATAAACACAAGAATTTTTCGTAATTAATTTTTTGTCTTGTCCATTCACAAAAATTGTGAAGGATTTACTTCACTTCCAACACTTCTTTCATATTAGCTTTAGAAAACATGACCACATCATAACATATAACAAATGAGAAGTTCTAGGACCTTCCGAATTTACCTTGATACCACATGAGCTTTGATGAAAAGCATTGGATAGAAGTTGTGAGCATAGAATAAAAAGGATGGGGGATAATGGACATCCTTGCCGAAAACCGCTTCTAGCAAAAATCCAATTTGTGTAATTGCCATTAATGATGATAGAGAATTTGGGATCTTCTATGCACTCCAAGATTAATTTAGAAATTCTGAGAGGAAAGTTGAAGTACTCCAATACCTTCTGTAGAGAAGACCAAGCCATGGAATCATAAGCTTGCTCCATATTAACTTTGAATGAGACAAGGCCTTTGGAAGCTTTAGAAATCCGAAGCTTATGAAAAGCTTCTTGTGCCACTAAGATATGATCGGATAGAGATCTCCCCTTGATGAATGCTACTTGCTCCATAGTAATGAGTTTTGGAATGACCAAGTTTACTCTAATAAAAATTAACCTTGCCACCACTTTGTAAACCATGTTGCATAGACTTATAGGTCTATAGTTAGAAGGAAGGATGGGATTAGCAACCTTTGGAATTAAAACAATAAGTGTTTCTTTCCAAGCCTTATCAAGCTCTATATAGCTAAAAAATAAGTTAATAGCTTTCCAAAAATCATCTTTAATTATTTCCCAATAAACTTTTATGAAAGAATGAGAGATTCCATCATTGCCCGGTGAAGTATTTCCTTCTAGCTGCTGTACAACTTTTTCTACTTCATTCATGGATAAATCAACTTCCAGAGAGTTTCTTTCACAAGAATTCAAAGAGTTATAGTTTGTTGGCCAACCTTCAAAGTTGCTTCTTCTAGCTTCCCACTTCTTTTGAAAGAACCGTATAAAGGCATCCTCCATTTGGCTTTGATCTTCTACTATCATTCCATCTTCATCTTTGACCTTGATAATTTTGTTAGCATTCCTTCTTGCACTTGCATAAGAATGGAAGAACTTAGAATTTCCATCCCCTTCACTTAACCATTTGACTTTGGCCCTTTGCTTCCACCACATATTAAGCCTTGCAATAGTAGCATTAAGTTCCATTACTTTAGCTTTGAGGTTCCATTGTTCTTTCTCTGATAGACTCCCTAAAGAAGTCTCTTTTCCTTGCATATCCGTGATTTCCTGGATGAGGACATCTTTCAAACTATTCAACCCTTTGTGTTTTGCCTTGCTCCAAAAGAAGAGTGATTTTAGAGACCTTTTAAATTTTTTGTTGAGAACTTGAGAGAAGCTACCTTGATAATTCTTGTCCCATTCCTTCCTTACTATCCCATATGAAGCTTGATAAAAAACCCAACAATTTTCATATTTGATCAACTTTCTAGGATTAGTATTGAAGTTTTTGAATTGTAACAGGATTGGACAATGGTCCGAGGCTATTCTAGCCAAGTGCCTTTCTATCAATTGAATTGGAGAACTCAATGCAATAGTTTTAACAAAACACCTATCCAATCTTTCAAGGATCCTAGCACTTCCAACTTTATTATTGCCCCAAGTGAATTTAGGACCAACGTACCCAATTTCATGTAAATCATTATTGAGCAAGCATTCCTCCATTTCCCTTGATCCTTGAGAATAGATGAATCTTCTTCCTCCCAATTTGTCTTCCTTTCTCAATAAGCAATTGAAATCTCCACCAATGGCCATTGGGAGATCACTATTGGAATACTTATCTAGCATATTCCACAATTCCCTTCTCTTTTGCACTTCCGTACTCCCATAGATCGTAGCTACCTTCCACTTCTCATTATTAGTAACTTTCAAATCTCCGATCACCATCTGTGAGGATGAGTCTTCCATCGTAAACAAAGTTGTATCAGAATTCCATAGTAGTATAATTCCACCAAAAAGCCCAGTGGATGGGACATACAAATTGTCCCAATTGCTCCCAATCATTCCATCAACTATACTTCTATTGATTTCAGTTAGTTTAGTTTCAACTAAACCAATAAAACAAACTCCATTGTTCTTTACAAACTCTTTCAAATATAAGGAAACATTCCTCTTCCTTGCTCCCCTACAATTCCAAAATGCAATTGAATACATTAAAAAAGATTGTGAGGATTGCTCCCCATTGTACCTTTCCCTTTCTGCTCCAAACTCCGGCTTCTAGTAGAAGAGTTGATTGGTCCCAATTCCTTTAGCTGCTTGGATCTTTTCTTCTTGCTGTGGACAACAGATTCCACATTCATATTGTTTTCAACAACATATTTTTCTGTTGACTCAGAAGAAATTCCTTCCGTTTCAATATTGATGGCATCCTTCTCTAATTCTTTGATAACTTCTGTTGCAGTTTTACCTCCATTCAGGTCAATATCTGAAATAGTTTGATGTATTTCTCCTTCTTCCAAGTCTGCTAGTGCTTGAAACTTGTTTTGTTCAACCAAAGTTCAAGATGTTTCTTTAGAAACTCCTCCTTTAGCAATTGTTTCAGAACCATCTTGATCATCCATTCTCTGCTTGGCTCTAGTTTTTTCTTCAGGTGCTTTATTCCCAATGGAAACATATTGATTTGATAGAACTATTTTACTCCTCTTATCAATAGTAGTTGCAGATTTATTATTATTCCAGTTTTTCTTAACATATTTCCTCCCATGGTTCACTAACATCCAAGGTCCATATTCTTCATTCTCAACAGATGTTTCTCCAGCCTCAGCATTCTTCTCTACATTGCTTTTAGGAAAATATTTTCCAGGTTGATTTGCTGTCTCTTTATTCATGGAGATACTGTTTGGACATATATCTTTGATATGGCCTATCTTCCCACAATCAAAGCAAAGATTGGGAAGCCTTTCATACTCAATTTTCTAAAAAAATCTGTTTTCTTCTCCCTAAACCCAAACTCCTGTAGGAAGTTTAGCATCTAGATCAATACGGACACAAACACGTCTGAATTCCCTTCTTGACCATTGGAACATATTACCATCTATAAGGTAAGGCTTTCCCACCATGGAAGCTATACGACATATATTTACTTCATCCCAACAAAATAGTGGTAAATTCGATAATCTAATCCATATAGGAGCTGAGAGTCCTTTTAGAGAATTAGGATTAAACCTTTGAGACCATCTATCCATCCCAACTATGTTGCCATTCACAAACCAAGGCCCATTGGTGAGTATTGCTTCCATGTGCTCTTCTTCAAAAAAGGAGCATAAGATCCATCCTTTTCCCAAAACAGTAAGATGAAATTTGCCATATTGTTCCCATTGTCTCCTCAATTCATAGCTAATTGAAGAGAGAGGGGAATCTCCTCCAAAAATTTTAACTACCAGGGATTTGTACAACTTTTTGGAATTCTCAGCAGCTTTCTCCACATGAAGTTTCACAGTTTTACCGTCTTTAGCTATACAACTACCAAAGTCCAATTTTATGACTTTTATGTTTTTACTTTTAGACCATACGTTCTGATAAGAACCAGAATTAGGCCATTTGGGCATTTCTTCAATCACCTCATGACAGTTTGCAAGTTCTCCAGCAGTACATAGTCGGTCCAGATCTGATTTCTTTTTACTATCATCATTTGTTTTACCTTCCTTCAAACCAGAGTGAACCAATTCATTAACTTTCGTGGATTCCTTCAACAGAGAATTAAAGTTACCATTGTCTTCATTCAACAAACCATCTTCCATGAGATTATTCTCGGATATGACGCTAGACACCATAGAGTTATTCTTCTCATTAAATACCTTTGCTGGCCATCCTGTCTTCTCCAAAGTTTCTTCTATGATTTTACCTTCCCCCTTACCAGGAACTTCCAGAACTTGTTTCTTCTTCATTTGACCTCCTTCATTAATGATTAATGGTTTGTTCCCCATTGAAGCAATTTTTATCCCAGGAAAAACCAACGATCTATCATCTCCAAATGCAGGTGGTGACGATGAAACATCACGAGCTCCTCCGAAGATTGCACGTCCAGTTGAATGTCGATCCTCCATACTGCCATAGTCGCTGGTGGCCGACGACCGTTTGTCGTCATTGAGTCGACGACGAAGCTGCAAAAATAGAGTTTTTAAAATAATAGAATTTTGAAATCTCAGAGTCTCTCTCTCTACTTTCTCTCTCTACTCAGATTATTGTGAAGTGCACATATAAAGTTGTTACATGATATTTTCATAGGACCGTTCATCTCTAACCACCTAATCTACACCACATAAGGGTATTTCTAAATACTTCTTTATGTACGCTGTAAGGGAAAAACAATAAGACGAAGAATGAAATGAGAAAAGCTTCATGCATTGATTCTTCTCCTTTCTCTGTTTTTCACCTGTGTCTGGTTTCTGTTTGTTTCAGGTACACCACTATGCGTTGAAGCTGGAGAAGTTAAAGTAGCTCTTCATGGTATTAAAGTTGAATATTGAGTACATATTTCACATTAGTCATAAAAAATTTCAGGTAAGATGGAATTGGAATATCAGCCACTTTGACAAGCAATGCAGATTGAGAGGAGGTAAAGGATTAAGATGTGCTGTCCATGGAAAGAAAGAAATACAAAAACAAACAGTATCAGGAAACAAACATAACAAAGGAAGAAATAAATAATATCAGGCCGTTGGGCAAAGGATGGTCTCTGATGATGTTGAACGGCCTGCCGAGCAGTTATTCGGCATTTAAAACTCTCATTAGAACAAATTTGAGTCTAATCAATCTAGATGATTTCTATCCACTTCTTTGAAGTGAGGAGCTTAACTTAGTAGCTGAATCAGTTTGTGAACTATCTGTCTCATCCGAACCCATCCAGGACTTTGCAAATCAATGCAACAGAGCTCGCAGACATGGCTTTTGTGGTCGGTTTTCTTCTCGTTGTGGACGAACCAAATTTAGTCAGGCTTCTACTTCTTTAGGTTCTTCTTTGGAATGCCAAATTTGTGGCAAGATTGGTCACTTTGCCTTTAAATGTTGGCATCGTGGCAATTTTTCATATCAACCACCTGTTTCGGTGTATGTTGTTGATTTTGCTTCACCGACTTCAAAATGGATTCTTGACACCGACACTACATCTCATCTCGCTATGGATTCCAATCAAGTGTTCAATGCCAAACCATAAAAAGGAAATCAGAAGGTCATGACAGGCAATAAAGATCATGATTATTCATTTGTCAAGACATTTGGTTGTCTTTGTTACCCCTTTCTTCCTTCCATCTCTCAATCCAAATTTCATTCAAAATATTTGCAGTGAGTTTTCATTTGTTACATATCTACTACCAAAGGATACCAATGTTATCGCATTGAGTATGGTAAAATTTTTACTTCTCATCATGTCAAATTTCTAGAAGATGTCTTTCCCTTTTCACAACATTCTCTCATATCTCCTCCAACATCTCCTACCCACTAAATGCCCCTGTCATTATTTGTTCCAATTTTCACCCAGTCACAATCTTCACCCTCACCCGACTTACCCATTCAAACCAACACTATACCTCCTCCACAAGATATTACCAATATCCCAATAACACCTATTTCTCCTCTCACTACTTCGCCTCAGTCCACTTCTTCTTCCCCACCACCACTTGTATCAGCTCCACCACCTCTACCTCAATCCTTTAAACCCATGGTTACAAGGCTTCAGGCTGGCACACTTAAATCTAAGCATATTATAAGTATGAACTATACCATTGTTTCTTATGATTCGACATGCTATAATGGGACACTCAAACACTTAGTTTGGCAACAAGCAATGTCCACTGAGTTTGAAGCCCTTCAACAATAAGGCACTTGGAAATTAATTCCACCTTCTCCAAATCAAAATGTCTTTAAAACTAAACTTAATTCAGATGGCACTATTGCACGATATAAGGCTCGTTTAGTTGCACAAGGTTGCAATTAACAGTATAGTCTAGATTACCTTCACACCTTTAGTCCAATGGCTAAAATTTGAACTATAAGCATCTTACTTATTGTTGCATGTACTTTTAAATGGCAGATGCTTCAACTTGATGTCTCAAATGCCTTTATACATGGAAATATTAATGACATTGTCCAGATTCAAAGATTTCTTACACCCATACTATGTTTGCTTATTACAAAAGTCTATCTATGGTTTCAAACAATCATCGAGACAATGGTTTAAGACTTTTTCTACATATCTTCTTCAATATGGATTCATTCATAGTACAACCGACCCATCCTTGTTGATTTAACACAAGGATTTAACAATTCTCTATATTCTAGTTTTTGTAGATTATATTCTACTCACTTGTAATGATGATTCAACAATCAAGAATCTTCTTTTAGCTCTACATCACAAATTTCATACGAAAAATCTAGGTAGAATTTCTTACTTTATGGGAATGCAAGTATTACTTTTTTCAACCGGTCTCCATCTATCCAAATCCAAATATCTCGCTGATTCACTACACAAAGCTGGCATGATGGATTGTAAGCCAATCTCCACACCAATTTCTTCCAAATCAGACTTAAGCTCCTCCCAACCTCTACTACCTACTCAGATCAAACTATTTAAGTAACATGTACCTAGACCTGACCATATTGGATCCGACCCGAACCCGAAGCTGGTCAGGTTCGGGTCCGGAAAAATGACCTGTTTGCAAAATCAGGTCGGGTTTGGGTTGACCTGAAAACTCGGGAATGACTCGAAATAACACATAAATCCGGCTGCCCGCGACCACCTGCCTCGACCACGTCGCGTCGCGTCGCATTCTGAGGCCAGTGTCACGCCCTGCTGCCCTGGCGTCAGTTCCATGTCCTGCATCAGGTCGTGTGGCATTAGTTTCAAAATCCTTGAGTGAACCCCACATCGCGAACTCACGCACACCCAACATCTCTCACTCGTGCTAGTGGTGCAAACTAGTTGAGTCGTGTTTGAGCAAGGGGTTGTTCGAGTCAAGCTCGACTATCAGATACCGAGCTCGACTATTAGATACCGAGCTTGATCTCAAGTTCGGACTCGAGTCGAGCTCAAAATCCGAGCTCAAGCTTGACTCATTTTGCTATTGAGCGGCTCGTTGAGCTCAATTCAAGCTCAAAATATCATTGCGTACTTGCGGCTGCTGCCGAGCAGACGTTTGTTGTCGCGTTTGATGTCAAGGTTGCATTCAATGTTATCACGTTTGCTGTCAAGGTTGGGTCTGTCATCGTCCGTCGTTGTCCATCGTCGCGTTCCTAGTCAAGCTCGGGTCCATCGTCATCCATCGTCGCGTTTGCTGTTGAGGTCGGGTCTCTCATCCCCCATCGTCGCATTCCCAGTCGAGGTCGGGTTTGTCATCATCCGTCGTCACTTTCTCTTCTGTCTCCACTATCTGCGTCTGCTTTCGCCTCCAAGATCTGTGTCCACGCATAACTGCCAGTGAGATCCATTTTCCCGAGGACTTGAGCTGGTTCTTCGTAGTCCTGAGTGTAACTGCGTCCATCGTCGTCATTTAGGATTTCTGATTTCTCGCTCGCGAGCTCTGTGGAAATGGATTTTGAGTTGAGCTTGAGCCGTCTCGCGAGCCAGTTTGACTCGATTTCTCCCCTAACTAGCGCAGTCGCGTGCGCCCAGCCCTCACTCACGCGCGTTGCGCGTCTCGCACTCGCCCCATAGTGCTCTCCTTGTATCCCTCGTTAGTTTGGCATCGGCCGTGTTCGCAGGTCGATTCGGGTTGACCCAAACCTGAAGAGGATTGGGTTTGGGTCCAGAAAATAGACCCGTTTGCAAAAATGGGTTGGGTCGACCCGAACCCGAATAGTGCCGGGTCAGTTTTGGTTTTAACTCGAACTCGACCCGTAACCCTAAATTGACACCCCTATATGTACGTGCTATTTAATATCTAATACTCACAAGACCACACATTGCTTACACAATTAATAAACTATGTCAACATATGCATGAACCTCAAGAAGATGATTTCAAACTTCTCAAGTGGCTTCTCCGATACATCAAAGGTACTATTTCCTTTTTCTTACCTATTAGTGTTATTGCTCTTAGTTTATCTACTTATTCTGATTCATATTCCAATTGGGCTGGCGATCCTAATAAATAGAAAGGTACGACTGGTTATTAGGTTTTTTTAGAATTTGAGACATCCATAAAAGCTAATTTTCAGCCGTGAGAAGTTAAAACAACTCTTCACTGTTATATTATAGCAGATGGCTTTGCGGGAGTTTTTGGTTGAGTCCGTCTTTCCTCCCGTTTCTCTCCTTTCCACCAACTATGCATATTCGCAGGGAAAATTAGAACAGGAAAGAGTGATTCAAGTGCGCTTCCAATAAGGATGTTGACAAAGAGAGGGCGAGAGATTCTTCTTGGAGCTACTCTTGCTGGAGAAGATGACGTTCGATGGAAGCACTAATGGATTGCGAAGATGAAGATCTTGAATGTGGGCAATCGATTGCGTGTGGATCACATCAACAATATCTTTCAAAGAAATTGATTAATTTGGGCTTGTAATTCATTCCACCTGAACAAGAATCAAGGAATCAATGGAAAGATTACAGAGAAGGAATCTTGCAAATGGCAATGGAGTTTGCTTCTCCTCATGTCGAGGTCATCATTTTCACTTAATTGTTTAATCCTCGTCTTTGTTCATTTATTATTTCACTTATCTTTTTCTTGCTCTTCATTTTATTATGATTTATTTTTTCAAATTAGATAGTTTCTAGACTAAATTTTTCTTAACTCACTTTACAATTTGATCGCTCCGAAAAAATATCTTTTAAGTAAGTGTGAACCTCGCCCTTACGAACTTAGGGGTTCCCTTTAATTTTCCTGGAGGTAGATTGAGTTTAATATAATTTAATCAAATTTCCCCTGAGAGTAGTGTCAGAGTTTATTTAGATCTAAGTTCTACTTCATATGAGCGCAAGCCCTGATAGTTAATTACCTATCCCAATGTATTAGAAGAGCACTATCGATTAAGGATGAAATATATTTAACTTCATACAAAGAGTGTGAGAATGTGCAATAGAGATTTAAATTTAGTTATGAGGGAATTAAGGTACACCCGATCAAGATCCCATGGTTTCGTCATCCCGGGCATATCGTGGGTTTAGTCTACCAACACTAGCAACCATTGATTGTAATGTCCAGAGAACCTGATTAACAATCATGGGTTGCCTCCTCTCAGGGATCCCGAGTAGATTGAAGTGGAGATGTGTGAATTTTAGGTTAATTTAATTTGAGTTGGGGTTTCTGGCTTCCTTAAAAGTTGCTCGTTAATTTTGTTTAGTTTGAGGATTATAGTTCCAATTAGGAGTTGCCTATTAATTTGTTTAGTTTGGGCATACGATTCTAATTAGGAGTTGCCCGAGTTATTAGATATGGATAGAGGCTTACAACTTTCATTTGAAATTAGCCATAATAGTGGGACTTACGACCTCTATTAGTGGTAGCCCGAAGAATTTTTTTTACTAGGTAGGTCTTATGTCTTCCTTAGAAGTTGCCTAATGACGAGTCTTCTGACCTAGCCTTGTAAGCTAAGTGGCCCGAATAGTGGGTCTTACAACCAAGCCCAATAAATGAGGAGCCATCGTGGTTTGAGTTTTTTTAATTTATTTAGGGTTGTTCACTTAGAAGTTTCCTAATACGCTGGTCTTACTGCTTCACTTAAAAGTAGCCCACATGAAGGGTCTTATAATATAGTCTTATAGGCTAAGATGCCCAAAGAGGGGTTTATAGTTTTAGATGTAGAGACATTCATTATAAATTCCCTAACATGTGTGTCTTACTGCTTCACTTAGAAGTAGCCCAGGTGGCGGGTCTTACAACTTAGTTTTATAGACTAAAATGCTTAGGTGGTTTGATTTTTGGGTATATATTCGTTCATTTAGAAGTTTCCTAATGTGTGGGTCTTACTGTTTCATTTAGAAGAATCCCAAATGGCGGGTCATACAACTTAGTCCTATAGACTAAGATGCCCAGGTGGTTTTGAGTTTTGGATTTAAGGACGTTCACTTAGAATTTCCGTAACATGCGGGTCTTACTACTTCACTTAGAAGTAGCCCAGATGGCAAGTCTTACAAATTAGTCTTATAGGCTAAGATGCCCAGTTAAGGGGTCTAGAGTTAGATTGCTTCCTAGATATTACCCCTAAAAGTCAAACTTATGACTTTCTTTGAAAGTAGTTAGTATAATTTTAGGAATATCGTTTCCTTTAATAGATATAATTAGTGAAATAATTATTCATAGTAATTACTACTTCTATTAGAAGTAACCTATAGGACTTAGATTTGTATGGGTGTAGCTTCACACACTTCCCCATCTCGACACCAATTTTAGTGCTTCATAGCAGTTCTACTTTTAGCATCAGCTTTCATTGTTTGTTTCAACATTAGCCCTTCTTACTGCATAAGTTTTCTTCACTCATAGTGTTAGCTATTTTCTTCACCATTATTAGTTTTGTTTTAGTACTAGCTTTATTTTTATATATTGAGATGATATTTTTGTTTGCTTGCTTGCAAGTACATGATACTTATAGCATATTGGAGAGTTTATAATGTCCAACGAGCACAAAAACAAATGTTTTGAGGCTACTACTAAGTGTAGTTTCGATAGTTTGTTCAGTTGCTCAAGGATTTTGTCCGCCGGTAATATGGGGTTTTCCTGTAGTGAATTTTCTCTATTTATTAATACGCTTTCTCAAATAGCTTAGACATTAAAGATCTCTAGCTGCTGCATATATTATTGACCTAAGGGATCCTACCAATCCATTATAAAAAGTATGAATAACCACCTAATTGAGTAAAGCATAATGAGGGCATTTCCTTAAATCTCTCCCAACTTTCATAAATTGATTCTCTTTCAAACTAGGTAAAATATGTAATATCATTTCTAAGTTTGATAGTTTTTAAAGGTGGGAAATACTTAGTTAGGAATTTGTGTGCCAACTCATTCCAAATGATTATGGAGCTTGGGGAAATAGAATTAAACCACATATTAACATTATCCCTTAGAGAAAATGAAAATAATCTAAGAGTCTTCACTGACACAATTATACTTAAATGTTACACAAAATTTTAAGAAACTAGCTAAGTGTAAGTTGAAATCCTCAATAGGAGTTTCACCAAATTAGGAATTTTGAACTTTATTGAATTATGGCATGTATAAGTTTAAAGTTATTGTTCTAAACAATAGGTATATTAATGCTCTGATACATTCCTTCTACTATAGGGTTAACATACTATCTAAGAGGTCTATAATGATCTTGATCTTGTTCTGGGTCAAACATTTCTAAAATCTTTCTCTCTTTTTTTTTTTTTTTTTTTTTTTTTTTTTTTTTTATTTTAAATTTTTTATAAGAGTTCTTTCTTTTTCTTAATCAAATAATAATGACTCTTTACTAGATCTACTAAGCATGCAACAATAATAAAATAACTAAAAATCATAAACTAAATAATCAATAAAATACATTTTTTTATCTTTTCCAAAATTTTATCAAACAAAGCAAAAATAAAGATACATGATACAAGTATGTCTAAATATGCACTTATTTCAACAATATAATTAATACACACATTACTTCCCTGGTACTGGTGCTAAAAACTTGATACAAGTGGGTTGCTTAATTTAAATTGATATGGAAATATGCTTAGATTTTTTTTTTATATAAATTTATGAAAGTCTACTAAATACACAATTATGTGTGACGAATCAAGTAATAAAATGATAGAGAAGAGTGTCGATCTTACGAGAAAGTGTTCTACTTAATTATCATTAAACTACTACCATTAAATCTAAATACATAATTTATTCTACTAAATATAAAAATGAATGTTTTTTAGTTTTTGCCACGTAGTGGAGGCTTGCAAGAAAATTTGATACTAGTAAAAATTAAATGTTTTGGACTAATGAATGTAATACAACATAATTTTTTAATAAGATTTCTTATTTTATATGTGAATTAGAGCATTTACAGTCTTATATCTCTATCGAGCTTGTTAGGTGAAAAGAGAGGTTTAAGGCCTTCCGATAATTATACTTTCTCCATAGAACTTCAAAAGTTTAATATCATATCTCTAGGCATGCCAACATTATATTTCAATACTCCAAATCATTTTAGTATTTCTCCATCGAGGCTATACATCACACTAGATATTAACTACATAAATGGTCATTTTATGCATTAAATGAAGCACGAGAGATATTGAAAACATCTATGGAGAATTTAAATCATAAGTACATATATTAGTACACTTACTATGTATTTACATCATTAGTCCAAAACAGAGGCGGATTTACGCTGGTTTGTTCAGTTGCTCAAGGAGTTATTGTGTTTGGGTTGTTCAAAGAGCACTTGTGTTTGAGAGATGCTTGATTTGCTTCTATGTAATTTTTTCCAGGTTGGATTAGTGGAAAACATTATTTCTATGATTTTTTTTTTATTTAATTTTGATTGCATTTATTAATTTGGTGAATTAATTATATGAATTTTAATTGCATTAATCAAATTGATTAAATGGGGTTTTATTTATTTAAAGTTGAATTTTAAATGCCCAATTCTCGGATTAAAATGTATTTTAAAGTTGTTCAATTAGTTAATTCAAGTTTTAGTTTTAATCAATGTTTTGATTTATTAAAGTTTGATTGATTTTAAATTTAAGTTAAGGTTTCAATTGTATTTTAAAATTATTTACTCAGTTTATACTACCAAAAAATGGGGCTACTGCAGCATTATTTTGGACCTATCCCAGCGGTTTTAACCCCTACTATTTTTCTTGCAACGGTTCTAAACCGCTACATATCCGCTGTAATTGCAATACGCTGCAATGACATTCCACAGTGGTTCAAGGACCGGCGGGGTAGAAATGCTGACTATAGCAGCGGTTATAACCGCTGCAAAGCTCCAGAATAGTATCAGTTATAACCGCCACAAGTAATGAAAAAGAAAAAAAATGATATCAAGTAATGTAGCGGTTTTAAAGAATTAGTTTTTAGCAGCGGTTCTATTACCGCTACTACCAACTGATGCTAAAAAGACAACTTTTTAGTAGTGAATAATTAAATTAAATAAGAGATTTGTTTAATTTTAAATCAAAGTTTTAAATTTTGATTTTAATTATATTAAATTAATTGTTTAATGAGACTTTAGATTAATTAGATGAAAGCTCATTAAGTTTTGGAACTGATTGAAGTTAGATTATTTAGTTAAGTTTTAGTTTAAAATTAATTACATGTATGCATTTTAATTAATTATCTAATTTGTTGAACCTCTTTTACTTAATTCAATTACACAATTCTGTTAATTATTTAAGCATTAATTTAATTTAAGTTTCATTCTTAAAGCAGCTAATTCAAATAATTAGTTAAATTATGTTTCAGTTTTTTATTGGCTTTAAATCAAATTCCAAACCGGTTTCCTTTTAGTTCGATTGTTTATTTGAATTAGTTAATTTACTGATTAATCCTCTAATTAACAAAATATATAATTGTCAAATTTTTATTAGTACATGTGTTTGATTAATTAAAGCTTGTCATTCTCAATTTATTTAATTCATTTAAATGGCAAATTATAATTGTTTAATAAGTGAAATTAACTAATTAGCATTTAATCAATCGATTAAAATTTTCCAAAAATCCACTAAGTTCAAAAATTTGGAGGAAATTTCGATAGCCTTCCAGCGTCCCCTCCTCGGCGCCAGGAGGTATGGAGTGGCTCGAGTCGGCCGGATCAAATCGATGACGAGAAGATTGAGATAGCGAATCAATCCCATTAGTGTCTTCAAGTCTTCAATCCCTCGGCCGGATAAGCTCGAAGACCGAGGTTTGGGGGACGTATCAACTCTGGGAATTTCTTTAATATTCATTTATTTGATTGCAGCGATTATAATATTCATATATATATGATAAAGTAGTAGAATTAAACAATAATAATTATCATAATTTACTATTACTTTATTATAATAATTGCACTCGTTTCTCTGCAGGAGAAATCGAGAACTTTATTATAATAATAGCACTTAGCCTTCTTTACTGTTCCAAGTAACAGAAACCAAGAATTTGAGGGATTTGAATTTGCAAGCTGTGAGAAGGCCGGCTCAAACGCAAGAATAACTGCCATTCATCTGATCAACGTGCCCTATGAAAATAGATAAGACTCAGAAATCCGTAGAATGCAGACAAGTGGCAATTGCTCATTTAGCACTTAAATAATAACTAGGCTGGAAAATCCTCATGATATTTTATGAAGAAAAGTATTGCAATAGCGTCCCTCTCCTCTTTCTTTCTTAATTAAATCTAAAAAAAACTTGCATGCCGAGTAGAAATCTTCCTCATTCATGTGCCATAGATTTGTTTTCTCGAAGCAAAATTAAGTTAGAAATTTCAAAAATTAAATCGGAGATCATAAGAACTCTGATTTCAGCAAACTTATAGTCGAACTAAACGTCTCAGAAATACAAACCTTAAGACACCAAACTTAAACTAATATGAGCTCAAATAGATCCAAATCAAGGACCCAAAGCGCATTTGGAAGGTTCAAACCATAATTTTGATTACCAAACGACTTGCAAACGTGACATGCTTATAGTCAAATCAAGCGGCTCGACGAGAAGAATCCAATGAGCCCAGGATCGCCAAATTCTTGTTTATCTATTTGCATATACATAAACAATTAAAATACTATTCATTTGTTTCAGTTGACCTTTAATTGATAGGTATTTCTATCTCAATATGCATGTCTTTTGCTAAGCTATAAATATTCATGGATGAACATGTAAATTCCAAAAGCATATTTGAGTCGAAAGCTTGGCATATGATTTGAGCATTGCCTATTGCTAAATAATTTACACATATGAGTTCTATATGCCTTCTTTGAGTAAGAAACTTCAAATATTATTTATTTCTTTGGTTTAGCAAATTAACTGAAGCTTTAGTCTAATATGAGACCAAATTTTATTCGAACACAATTTCTTCAACATTGTAAGTTAGGATTAAAACATGATCAATATTTAATTAGAAAAATATTTTGGAAAGATAAAAAAATATTTAATGTGAAACTTGTTTTTTCATTTTTTTGTAGTGAAACATAAAAAAATATTAAATAAATAATCTTAATATATGTGGATAGAATTTAATTCCCTCTAGGATGAGACTATTTATATTATTCATATAAGAAGTTTCATAATTTCAATCTTAAATTCTTATTTGTTTTTTGTGAACTAAATCTTGCCGGTGAAAATTTTATATGAGGAAATCGTTATATTTGTATACAATAAAATAATAGTTGCCAAATTTATGTAAGCTTTTTTATTATTTAATCATATAAGAAAAATATTTTTGTTTGTAAATTATTTGTGGAATAATATATATATATATATATATATATATATATATATATATATATATATATATATATATATATATATATATATATATATATATATATATATATATATATATATATATATATATATATATATAATTGAAGGAAGGAAGTTAAAATTTGATTTTATAATTGTTCCTTTATTTTTTATATATATACAAATTTTTTGTATGCAATGAAAATTTTTATGATTCATAATATCTTATTAGGTGAAATTTGCACAAAATTTTGGTAGGAGTATGACAAGATTCTATAATGTAATGATAAAAAAATTCACAATTCATCATAAGCCTTTACCAATGGTTGGGCTAACAAACATTGTTATTCTTTGGCCTTATATAATGAACCTAACACCCCAAGGATTCCATAGTCTTCATATTAGATACCTATCACGGAATATTCGTTACTCTAAATCACAACCAACATGTTAGACTGTCAATTCACCTATGTGTGATAGTTGGTACCATATTGCTTCCTTAAAATATAATACTTGCCCCACATTGTTTTCCATTGCAAAGGCTGATTATCTAAGATGCATGCATCAACATCACCTTGAACCACCTGATACTTATAATAACCTTCTATGTTAGACTTCATTAGAAAGAGATGAACTAAAGCCATGCTAAAATTTAGTTCAATTATATCATGAGATGGCTAAATAAAAAAAGAAAATCATATAATTGAGAGACTTCTCCTTCCTGAGCAATTGGTCTTACTAGTTTAAAATCTTGCATGTTTTCCTCTTTTCACCCATTAATTAATATTCACTCTAAATTCTCTATCTTCTTGAAGATAGACATTCCCTTATATAGAAATTAATCTAACTCAAGCACTTAACATCCATCCTCACTCTAAACTAAAAATCTTCTTCTCCCCTCCTACCAATTGCAATATAAAGATAATTTTGGCATACCATGTATGAATAAATAATTCATGCATGACTATGGATATGTACAAAGCATATGTACCTATTGCGTGCTTGAATATGTGCGGTGTTAAAAGTAAGGGATTAGTGTAATAGCTTTATACAAAGATTTATGACATACATATAAAAGGGTAGAATGTTGGAGATGCCAGAACTTTTATGTAAAAAATCCAAAAAGAGAAAAAAACTTTAGGCCTTGACTCTATTGAAATAATCCACCATGTATTTGAAATTACAGAAGTTTGTTCTTACCCACAATTGGATAATATTAGATAATAAATTAGGCAACATTTGTTTTGTCTCCTATAGGTATAGTTGGGATTATGAGATTAGTGAAGGGATGTTGATGACAATAAATGATGTCAATTTGGCAATGGTGGTTGGACCATAGTTAGATTTCATAAAAATACTCAACTATGATATAACATTATTAATATATTTTCTTCAAAACAAATTTAAAAGAGGAAAGTAAATATTTATATTTAAAAACTATTAAATATTACCAAAAAAAAATCCAATAAATATTAAAAATGGACTTATTATTAAAAAATATTCATATTACATGCTTAACAAAGATTAAGATATTCAATTTATGAAAATGATGGTGTAAACCATATTGATGGAGGGCACTTTGTCCTTGGATAAGGGTGAAGCATATGATAAATGCGATCATTATAAAGATAAAAAAGTCCAACTTCACAATCAAAAGAACCTGCCAACATGTTGCTCGAATGATCAGCGAAATATATGCAGTTTGGTTTAATTCCGATAGCAGCCTTATAATGCAAAGAAAATGTCTGTTTCTAACCAACAAAAAAGGAGTATCCCCTCCAGCTCGTTGATGGGAATCTATTGAGAGTAAGAAGAAGAAGAAGAAGAAGAAGAAGAAGAAGAAGAAGCCATAGTAATTGTAGAAGAAGAAGTAACAACAGCTGGCACAAACTTGGAAACGAAGATAGCCCTCGTTGTTGAATTATTATAGCTATCAAAAGTTGTATCAATCACCCTCTTCTTTTTTGGAAGATTTCCTGACGAAAATGTAATATAGTAAATATGATAGAAGTTTATGGTGTGATGGTATGGGTTGGGCATACTTAGGAAGATCAATTCAACATTTTGTCCATTGAGGTCAAAAACAAGCACCATTGAAAAATTTGTGATTGCATAAAATCCTTGATTTTCTTCATGATAGCAAACATCCTCAAACTACTACTTGACCTATGTGTTGTAAGGAGATAGTTGTGGTCCGAGAACCCAAGTCAGATCTTCTAACCTTGCCAAAGCAAGCTCTTTTGTAATGCCATAGATAATAACAACAGTTCCAGAGGAGTCATTAGACGAGACAATGAACTTATGAAAATATGTATCACATAAGTCAACACTCAGTATGCCAAATAAAAATTCAGTGCGAGAAATCCTAATGGAGCCATCAGGGGTATATTGTGAGTTGATCAAGGTGAAAAGGGAAGGAGGCGATATTTCAGCCTTTGTGATATAGTTTAAGAGATAAGGATGTAGATCTTTTTTGTCAAGGGTCACAAGCCATCCATCCTTAGAGCCAAAACAACGGTGACCATAGGTGGGGCTACTAATGGAGGGCAAGTGACGATGGAAGCTGACAACAGCTTCTTCTCTTTCTATTGTAAGTTCGTGGAAGGTGAGTGTATCAGAGGCCTCTTCGACATCATAGGAAAGGTGTAACCAGGGGGAGGGACAACATTGAAATTCAAGGAGTGCATAGTTGGCAAGAGTCAAAACTCCATAAGGTGAGGACAACAGATAAACGGACTAAGTCACTAATGGACAAGTGTGATGAGATGCAATGGAGGATATCTATGGGGAGATCAGACCATACCATAATATTATTGTTTTTATGGTGGGCAATGAAAAAAAGAGCTGCGGTACCTTTCAACACTACCACACTTGGACAAAAATTAATTAGAGTTGGAATCAAATATGCAATCTTTGTTAAAGATATAAATATGTGGAATAGAATAAGTATTTGTAGCAAATATTCAAGTGCATTAATTTTTCTTCTCATTTGTGGATAATGAAATTGGCCAACTAGCATTATCCATTAAAAGAAAAGGGTCCAAAATTCATGTCATAAACAATAAATTTATTATTTAAAAATTTATATTTATTTTTAAATTTAAATTTATCTTTTATTACATGCGATTTATTAAGAGATCGAGCGATACTATTTGTGCCAAAATTTGACATTATTTTAAGAGGTCTCGAAATGATTATTCTTAAATATATAAATGAGTAGAAGACAAGAAAACATATATTGTACATGTGTTGTCGTAGAGAAAAGTATTTATTTATAATAGTTATATTGTTTTGTTTTAC
This sequence comes from Dendrobium huoshanense, assembly GCA_016618105.1. Lineage (NCBI taxonomy): Eukaryota > Viridiplantae > Streptophyta > Magnoliopsida > Asparagales > Orchidaceae > Dendrobium > Dendrobium huoshanense. The sequence continues at coordinate 33,140,701 of CM028347.1, forward strand.
AAAATAAATTTGGTCTCTTAATGGCTCTTTCATTAGGTTTGAAAAAGTTTATTTTTATTAATATTATAATTTAATCATATTTATGATTAATTTATTTCTTATAATAAAAAATATATCATTAGTACATGAAATTTTCTTAATTTTGTAATATTCAAACCATTCACTGATTTTGATTTAAAGAGATTCCACTGCATATCTTGTTTCCTAATGAGACATCATCGTTGAGTGATTGGTGGAAGGAATAATGAAATAAAATATAAAGGTAAGTAGTTCATCATCGCCAATTAATTGATAGGCAAAATATTAAAGTAAAATAATGCATGTATGGTGCATATATGTCTATTGCCTTTGTTAGAAAGTAATCAACAAGATTGGAAAATAAATCACATTTTTCTTTTCCACCCTTCTTCTTTCACCCTACTCACCATTGGTGTCTAGACAAACTTCTTCTCTGCTCGACTCTTTTATAGTCTTAGAGACGAATGAGGAGGCATTTGTGATTGGTATGTTGGAAGCTTTATAGAAATCCTAAGAGGATCAAGCAAATTAATAGCATCCATGGAGAACCATTAAGGTTGAAAAAATATATACAAACAAATAGTCATATTCTCATTGATGGAATAACTACCCCTTAACATATAGTTCAACAAGGTTAGTTATGTTTAAGGCTTCAATTTAGATAGCTTTTTTACTACTTAAAACAACTTCTTTTTAGTACACAATAACAACAACAACAAACAACATCAAGTCTTTATACCACTATGTGGGCTACATGAATCCTTTTTTATCCATTGTGCCTTATTAAGAGTCATATTCTCATTTAATTCTAATAAAGAAAGATTATTTCTAATATTTTTTAACAAAGTCTTCTTAGGCCTACCTCTACATTTCCTTACATAAGCCAAATCTAATACATCTAGTCTCCTAACTAGGTCATCGTAAGGCTGCCATTTTATGTGAGAAATTAAAATATTTCTACTAGAAAACTACTTTAAGAAACAATAAAACATTTTCTGGGACCGTATCGAACTGCATTGGAAAACTTCTTCTTGTTATTTCAGTGAAATATTTTTAGCATTACTCGTACATATCCAACCTCTGGTTTTGCAGCGTTCCAAGTATTTGGAAAGCTACAGTATATCAATAAGTTATGACAACAAAAAAGTAACTTGTAAATCTTTAATTCCTCAAAAAGGCAGACAATAAACTCTTAGTACTGTGAGAGAACATATAAGAATACTTATGTAAGGAAATATCATATTGATACTCATGTATTTATGATTGAACAAACTATACACAACAGCTTATAGTCATCACAAACTTCTCTCAAATTTGCCACTAACTCTAAAACATATATATATATATATATATATATTCATCGAGTTACAAATTAATTAATTAATGTGGCAAACATAAAGCTTTTGTTGGTTCCAAATGGGAATGACTACGAAGAACAACATTTTTATGATATTATAGCATAATGTACTTATTTTAAGAGTTTTTTTTTTTGAAAAATCTTAATTCATATACCAAACTTTTATAAAGCTATTTTTTTGGGATAGTTATATCAATTAAATCAAACTCACATATACATAACAAATGTAAGCTTCAAACTCAAAAACTTTTAAGGAACTATTTGATCATCAAATTTCGTTGGGGTATCAATATGGATCGGGTTTGGGTCTGATCTTAAATTAATTTGACCCAAATTCAATCAATTCAAATACGATCGATTTAGTAAATGAGTCAAAAAAATTAAATTCAAATCTGATCTGCTAGCTACACGAACCTAACATGATAACTAGTTTTACTTTAAAATTATTTAAATTAATAATAAAAAAACTTTAGAAGTAATCTAAAATGAGTCATTTTTGAGTCAAATTGGGTAGGTGAGTCAATCAAAACTTAACCTATTTAATAAATAGGTTGAAATGGATGACTCAAACCCCAACCCATTTATTAAACGGGTCAACCGAAATTTGAATTTTTTGGGCCGGATTAATGAGTAGGTTCATTTATTGATACCATAGGATTTAAGTAGAATTTATTAAAAATCCTGGCTATTAATGGATTACAAGAGATAAAATAATTTCTATAGAATTTAAATCATGTTTCACCTTTATTCTGACCTAAATTTTGATTTACAAAGTCGGGGAATTGATAAATTTACAAGATTTAGCAAATGGAGTGCATTTAGGTCAGAGAAATGAGATATAGATGAGAGTTACTTTCATTTTATAACGAGCTTCCGTCGCGATTTTTCTGTTTCCTTTTGGTCGATTGCTTTGTATAGACCGGAAGAGTAAAGAGTGAGGACTAAAGAGGGAGGATTAGACATTATTATTTTTGCCTAATCTTAATTCACCTTCAGAGGAGATTTCTGCTGATTTAATAGTATGTTTTGATTCTTTAAAGGCTACTATTCATGATGTGATGTTTGAAAATTCTAATAAGTTTTAGGCTCTGCAAAATCTGGAGGAGAATTTGGTGAATCCTCATGTAGAGAATTTTAATATTTGTGAGAAGGAAATAAGTTTTTCTAAATATATTGCTAATGTGCAATCTTCTATGAATGTTTCATTAACCTATGGTAAGTCTACTAGATCCAAAAATTCCAGGAAGGCAACGACCTCTTCTAGTAAGTTTTAATGTTATTTCCTAATATTACTTCTTGGAATGTTATAGATTTTCAAAACTTAGATAGAGCTAATGCTTGCAAGAACATTGTTAATAAGTTTGATGTGGATTTATTTTTTATTCTTGAAGCTAAGGTTAATTTGGATCAAGTTAATGATGCTTAGTTTGATGCAAAACAAAGAATTTTTCAAAATGAAGCTAATTGTCATAATTTTCACTTTTTTCTCCTGGGAGGATTTGGTTGAAAAGGAATACTTCGTGTATTTCTTTTAATTGTATTAGTATGTCTAATCAATTCATTCATAGTTCTTTAAATTTTGATTTCTCTCATCCTATTTTTATTACTTTGGTTTATGCTTCTAATTTAGCTATTGCCGTTTGTCTTTATAACAAGATATTATTAACTTAGCTAGTAATATTTCGTCCCCTTGGTTTTTATTAGGGAATTTTAATTATTGTAGACTTGTGGATGAGAAAGGTGGTGAGATTCCCTCAATTGTTCGAAATTGTGGTATTTTAATAATTTTATTTTTAATATTGGGTTGCATGATCTTTCTTTGGTTGGTCATCTTTTTTCTTAGTTCAACTAGCAAGTTAATAATCCTATTCATAACAAATTAAATAGGGTTTTGGTCAATTTTACTTGGTTGATGATTTTCCTAATTCTTATTATCATGTGGATAATCCGTATTGTTTTGATCATTCTCCTATCATTGTTTGTAATAATAGTTTGAAGCATGGGAGAAATGGATTTTTGTTTAAAAATTTATGGTGTAAAAAATCTGAATTTTGGAACTTGCTTATTGATGTTTTGGAAAAAAGCCTATGGGTAATCATGTTAATGACCCATTTAATAAATTGCGTCTTCTTAAAAGTCTGATTAAGGAACATGATTGGGTTTCTTCTAAGAATGTTACTACTCTTATTACTCGGTTACAAAAGCTTCAGGAAGATTTACTTAATTAAATTCAAGTGTTCATTTGGATAAGGAAATTAATTTGGCTCTTAAAGAAGTTAATGAGCAGCTGAATTTTAATTGATCTCTTTGGTCTTCTTGGATTATTCAAAGAGCTAAATCTAAATGGATTTCTCATGGAGAAGATGATTTATATTTTCTTTATTCTAAAATTTGGCATCAACAGAACAAGAATAATATTAATGTGATTTATACATCTGATGGTATTATTTCTGATTCCAAAGGTATCTCTGAGGCTTTTGTTAATCATTTTAAGATTTTTTTTTAATTGTCAAATACGTGAACTTGTATCTACTTATAATATCCTGATTGGTAAGAGAGTTCCTGAATTTTTAAAAAAAATCTCTTATTGCTCCGATTACCATGGAAGAAATTAAAAATATTGTTTTTTCTGGCCCTTCTTCATGTACTCCTATTCCAGATGGTTTTACATTGTAATTTTTTAAGAGTACTTTGGATGTAGTAGGTATTTGTTTTTATAAAGCAGTTATGTATTTATTTGAAACTAATTATATATCAAGGGCTGGTAAAGCTACTGGAATTCCTCTAATTCCTAAACATGAAAATGCTTTCAAATTTCAGATTATAGGCCTATTTCTTTAGGTAATTTCTTTTATAAAACTTTTGTAAAGATTTTGGCTAATCATATAGATGGTGTAATGCCTTTTATTATTCATGAAAATCAGTCTGGTTTTATTAAAAAGAGGATTTCTATGGAAAATATTAGCTTTGCTTCTAAATTATCGAGTTCAATTGTTTAAGAAAAGATAATTTTTGTTGCTCGAAATTGGATATTCATAATGCCTTTGATATTGTTTCCAGATATTTTTTTTTAAAAAGGTTAGATTAAAAAGGATTCCCTCATATTTTTATTTCATGGATTAAAGGATGTATTGAAGACATTTTCCTTTCTATCATCATTAATGGTACTATTGATAGATTGTTTCATTCTTCTTCTGGACTTCGAAAAGGATGTCCTCTTTCTTCTTATATTTTTTGTATAATTATTGATTCTTTATATAATCTCCTTGAAGATAAGTCTAATGTGGATAATTTGTAGGGAATTAATTCTGGAGATATTTCTATCTCTCATTTACTTTATGTGGATGTTGTTCTTATATTTGGTAAAGCCTCTATTTCTAATGTGAAAAAGTTAAAGGATATTTTGGAATATTTTTCCAGGACTTCAAGTTTATTTGTTAATCATGATAAAAGCACTATCATTTTCTCTAAGGGATGTACTATTTCCAAGGTGATTGGCCAGATTTTGATTATTGCTACATCTCAGACTATTATGAAATATTTATGGTTGCCTATTTCGAGTAAAAGGCTTACTTAGGTTGATTTTTAGCATTTGCTTAATAAGATTACAACTCTCTTTGCTGGTTGGAAAGAAAAAATCTTTTCTTTTGTAAAAAGAGTGTAGTTTATTAATTTTTCTATTTCCAATATTATTGCTTATTGGATTAGGGGTCTTTCTATACCTAAAAGGTGTTTTAAGTTTATCAAGAAGGCCAATTCTAATTTTCTTTTTTATGGAGAAGCTTCTATTAAGAAAATTTTTATGATTGCTTCGAAAGAGGTCTGTAAGAAAAAAAGATAAGGGTTCTTGGTATTATGAATCCTATTGCTCTCTCTTAAAAGTAAATATATTTCTTGTTGGAATCCTTGTTCTCAAAAAGATTATAAGACTTGGAAAGATATTTGTGTAATTTCTAGAGCTATTCGGGGTAATATTTCATTTATTATCACGCCTAATAGTGCTTTATCTTTATATTGGTATCCATGATTAAATGGGAAAGCTCTTCAAGATCTCAATGTGGCTATTCTGGATAATTTGTTAAATGTATCTATTTGAGAGTGGATTAGTTATTCTTCTTGGAATATTCTTGATTTTGTTCCCAGAAATATTGGTTTAAGTATATCGGCTCTTTCTATTAAGTGTCAAGCTATTTCTAATTTTTCATGGGATGAGGTGATGTATCATTCTTTTAAGAATATGTATTATAATTCTTATTATAATACCTTTGCTAGAGTGGATTGGTTCTCTTATATTTGGCATAAGAGGTATGCTATGAGATTTTCTTGCTATGCTTGGATGGGCATTTTAAATGGATTGAAATAGGGTGATTTATTGGTTAAAAGGAATGTACATGTTCCTTAATCCTGTATCATTTGTTCAAAAGCTGATGAAAATCATAATACTTTATTTTTTTGAATGTGAATTTTCTTTTATAATTTTATCTAACATTGTGCTGGGTTTAAGTTTTTTTATGCTTAGAGCTAATCTAATTCAAATCCAAGATTTTATTTGGGATTCAAATTGGGTTTTAGATGCTAAATATTTGTTTCTTCTTTCTACTTGCTGTATTGTTTATTACATCTGGAAAGAAATGAATTGTAGGAAGTTTAATGGTAAATTTTGCTATTCCAGCTCTCTCCGTAAGAGTATTTAGGTTGCTATTAAGGCTAACATGTCCAATTGGGGTTCTTATTACAATACTGAGCATTTGATTCATTAATTTTGTTTTAGATATTGGCTCATTTGGATTTGATTATTTTTTTTTTGTTTTGTGGTTGTTGTTGTAATTTCGTTCTCTTTACTTCTTTGGATGGTTGTTTTGGAAACTAGGAGTTTTTCTTGGAGGATCAATTCTAGCAATGAAAGTTGGATTGTTTGTTGTGAATTTCTTTTTCCCGAGTCTTTTTATTTTTTGGCTTTCTCTTGTTTATTGCTAGAAGGTTTTTTGATTTAAGCTTATGTTGGTTTGGTTTGGTGTTTGGCTTGTTTATGGTATTAAATACATGCTTTTGTAGGTTTGTTTGTTCTTTGGGGTTCTTTTTGAGCTGGTTGTTGTTTAGGGTGTGAGCCGGGCTTTTTGGAGGTTGGCCTGGGGTTTACTTGGTGTCGGCTTATTCTTTTAATTGGAAGCTATTTTGTTTGGAGTTTTTGTTGGTTTGGCTCATTTTTTGTCTTGTTTATGGTGGTAGCTGGGTACTATTCTTTTAGAATTGTCTGTGCTGTAGTGATTTTTGGGTGTTATTTTTTTGTTGATGATTTTTTTGAGCAGGTGACTGTTCTTGGTGAGAGCCTGTTTAATCGGAGGTTGGATTGGTAATTTGTTTGTGGTGGCTTGTTTATTTGTTAGCTGGGAGAAATATCTTTGGAGGAGCTTTTCTGTGGGTCGGGAGCAACCTTTTATCATTCTTTTGTTTTTAATATTAGATTTTTAATGTTAATTTTCCTGGTCTTTGTTTTTCTTCTTTTCTAAGGAGCTTTTGATTAGTTGGCTCTAGGGTTTTTTTTTTTGGTTTCTATTATATTTTCTTTGTTTAGTTTTGTAAGTTTTTCTTACTTTTTTTCTTTCAAAACTTTTGTATAATTTTGTAACCTTTCATTTTTGAATGAAATTGGTATGTTTTTCCCCTATTTTTCCGTAAAAAAAGATATTATTATTTTTTATATTAATTTGTTTTGTCATAGATTTTTTATTTAAGAGAGAAATTTTTTATTATGTAAAAACAATTATTTAAGATTTTAATTATATAACGAGTAGATCAGTTTTATTATATTATATGTAATAAATTAAACTTAGGAATGTTAAGAGAGTTGCTATTTGCATGTTTTACATTCTTGCAACTTATTATAGTTTTGATGATTCCAAATATTATTATTTTATGTGTAGTTATCTCCTAACATTTTTTGGAAGAATTGTTTTTGCTCTTTTGTGTACTAACATTTCAGAAAAAATTGAACTCCAGACTACAAAGACTTCAAATCAAATTCGGCATGCAATCCTTTGTGATTTTGAAGCTTGTATTGTTATTTGAATTAAGAGGAAGTGATTGTAATTGAGTGAATAATAACACACACACACACACACACACTTAAGGAGACCTTACAAATTTGTACTGATCATACGGGGCGAACCTAGTTCATACGGGATGATCAGATTAGTTATCTCCTCATAAGAGCAATGGAACTAATAGGAACTGAAGAAATTTTTTTTTAAGTCCTGATCGTCCCAGGATGAAGTCTATTCGTCCTTGGACGAAGTTCCCTATGGAGAAATCTCGTTCAGGACGAAGTGTATTCATGCCAGGACGAGTTACTCTCTGGACAAATTTTGTCTAGACGAACTTAATTTATCCCAGGACGAAGGGAACCGACTATGGAAATTTTTGGCTACATTCTGCAGTATTTGGGTACCGACCATGTAATAACTATTCGTACCAGACGAACTTAGTTTGTATGGGATGATCTATGTGTACGAAGTCATTTTGTACACATATACATTGGGATAATTTCCAAAGCTTTTAAGTAAAATCATTCGGGATCTACGATCGTACGGAGTATCCTGTGCATGATAACTTAAAAAATTTTGCCATTTTTGGACGATTTTTCTTGTCTCTTCTATAAATAGGCCATTCAAAACTGAAACTTAATCTCTTTTCTTACTGATCTTCGTGCCTATTGAGAAGAGAGTCAAGGAGCGAGTGTGAGAGAGTATTTGAAGAAGATTTCTTGCCATTGGAGCATAAAGGTTTCACTTGGACTTAAAGGTAAAAGTCTCTACTATTGGCTTGTTATTACTTCACTCTTTTCTTTCTTCTTTCTACATTTCTTGTGAAGAAGATCTTAAAGGAGATCCGGTTTTTTTCTCACACTTGGAAAGTGTGAGCAGCCGCAGGTTCTCTGCCAACACTAGGAGAGTGTGAAAGGATGAAGGGTTCTCTGCCTACACCGGGAGAGTGTGAAAGGATGAAGAGGTCTCTGCCAACACTGGGGATAGTTTGAAAGGAAGGACGGTTCTCCACCGACATCGGGGGAGTGTGAAAGGACGAACGGTTCTCCACCGACATCGGGGGAGTGTGAAAGGACGAATGGTTCTCTGCCAACACTAGGGATAGTGTAAAAGGACGACGGTTCTCTGTCGACATCGGGGGAGTGTGAAAGGACGACGATTCTCTACCGCATCGGGTAGTGGTGGAAAGAGTTTATGTAAAGGCTTCTCCGCCTTGCTGTGGGTGCAAAAGGAGAGTCACTAGTGGTATTAGTGTAATACTTGGAGGGTGCCTCTGGTTAGTGGATGTAGTTCTGGTTTTGACTGAACCACTATAAATCTTGTGTATTTATTTTCTGCTGCATTTTTACTTTTATAATTTTTTGTTTAACATTGTGGTTGAAAAACATTTTCTAAAAAAACTAACTAAAATTAGTTTTTGTTTCTTAATTTTGTCAGAGGAATAAAATTTTTTAATTACCAATTTACCCCCCCTATTGGTTAGCCATGGGTCATTAACTTAGATTTAACAATCTAATTCATATTGAACGAGTTTCAATAAGTAGTATCAGAGCTTTATTTTAAAATCATAAGTTTAGACTACTTTTTGATTAACGTAGATGGCTACATTTGGAAACCAAAATACACCTGAGGGTTACTCTATAATTAGACTTCCACTGTTTGACAATATTCCTTTTGATTTTTATAAAATACACATGTCTACATTTTTACAGTCACTTGATTACCGTATATTGATCTTAGTTCAAGAAGGGTATACAAAACTAACTAGACTAGTTGACGGAGTTAGAGTTGAAACATCTTTTATGGAATGGACTGTAGAAAAATGTGACTTAGCACAACTAAATGCCAAATGCTTGAATAATTTCTTTTGTGCTTTAAAATCAGAAGACTACATGCGGGTTTCTACTTACAAAAGTAGAAAGGACATATGGGATAGACTTTATATAATGTATGAGGGGACTAATGAGGTTAAGCAATCTATACTTAATAACTTGTTGCATGATTATGAACTATTTCACATGAAATCTCATGAATCCATTTCTGATATGTACAAAAGATTCACACAAATAGTCATCTCTTTACATGCATTTGGTAGGGAGTTAACTAATGCTGAAATGGTTAATAAGATTCTACGTTGCTTGCCTATTGCTTATGATGCTAAAATTACTGCAATAACAGAGTATAAGGATTTAAACATTTACTCTATTGACAATCTTCTTGGTTCGCTTATTTCTTAGGAGTAAGCAGTTAGCCAAAGAAAGGTTGATGCAGGTGAACATTGAAGGGAGAAGAACATAGCACTGAATGTGGAAGAGTCTAAAAGTGAATACTCACAACCTGAGGATGAAGACGACATCGTATTGATGACTAGACAATTCAGAAGCTTTCTGAAGAGGAAGCAGATGAGATGGCAGCAATGGAATAGATGCAAGTTTAATAAAAAAGGAAGGGTTTCTAATAAAGTTATTTGCTACGAATGCAGGAAACCTAGACATATAAAGACGGATTGCCCATTACTCAAAGCCAATCCTAGCAAGGAGAAGGTAGAGGAGAAACCATTTGTGAAGAAGGGCAAGAAGAAGTTCCAACAAGCTTTTTGGGCGGACTCAGCTTCGGACTCGTCAGAGACATAAAAGGAAGAGGAAGTCAATAATCTATGTTTAATGGCTATCATTCTTGATCAGTCAGATCAAGAAGAGGTATGTGACTTAACTTATGATGAACTTTTTGAAGTTTCTGAACACATGCATAAAGCATATAGAAAAATAAAGAAAATGCATGCTAACCTTAGTTTGGAATTGGAAGAACTTAAAAAGGAACATGAAATCCTTAGGAATGATCATGCTTTGATTGATAACAACCACATGAAATTACATGATGAGTTTGATGACTTGAATAAGAACCTTGAATGTTTTAAATTATCCTATGCAAAACTTGAAAGAGATTTTAAAAGTTTTAAAGATGAATTGGAGAGCGAACTTTATAAATTAAATTATTCAAATTGGATTTTGAAGGATATGAATTCATTTTATAGTTTGAAGATAAAATCTCTCGAGGATAATAGGATACCTCCCAAACTTGAAGATTTTACTAATTCTATTTTATATTCTGAATTTATGCAATCCCTAAAAAGACAAATGAATGGTAGAAGACTTAGGAACCCTTTTCTTACAGTCAAATGTAATAATTGTGGATTGATTGGACACATAGCTTACACCTGTAATTCAAAGATGAAAAAATATTCTGTGTGAAAACCTAAGATGCATAACCCTAGACATATCATACATGCATCTTTTTATAAATTGCCAAAAGGTGAACCCAAACTTGTTTGGGTTCACAGGTCTAACATTTGATATTTTTGCAGGATGGCTCTCACACAAGGCCTCGTGAGAGCATATGGTACATGGACAGCGAATGTTTAAAGCATATGGCTGAAGATACATCACAAATCATTTCGCTGGAAGCCAGGAGTGGAGGCAAGGTTACACTTGGAGATAACACCATAAGGAAGGTGATTGGGACATCTATAATTGGAAATATTAAGAACTTTTACATTGAAAATGTGTTATTGGTAGAAGGCTTAAAACATAATTTGTTAAGTATAAGCCAGCTATGTGACAAAGGATATTGTGTGAAATTTTTTCTTACCAGCTGCATATTAAACCTAAATAATAAAGATGTTTTAAATGGTAAAAGGATAAATAATGTTTATATACTAGACTTGAATTGCATTCATTCTCCTACTGCTTTTTATTTGAAAACTGTATCTAATGAGTCATGGCTTTGGCATAGGAGACTTTGTCACTCTAGCATGAAAAACCTTAGGATGATTACCCTTAAAAACTTAGTGAGAGGTATACCAAAACTAAACTTTATTAAAGATCACTTTTGTGATGCATGTCAATTAGGTAAACAAGTGAAGTCCTCTTTTCAAACTAATAAGTATCTTAGAACTATTAAACCATTGGAGATTTTGCATATGGATCTTTTTGGACCAGTTGGAACTATGAGTCTAAGAGGGAAGATATACTGATTTGTGATTGTGGATGATTACTCTAGATTCACATGGGTTAGATTTTTATTTCATAAGAGTGAATCATTTGAGGAATTTAAAAATTTTTCGACTTGGATTCAAAGAAAACTTGGGTGTGAAATCATAACTATACAATATGATCATGGAGGAGAATTTGATAATGAACAATTTGAGGTTTTTTGTAAGGAAAATAGAATTGATCATAACTTTTCTGCACCTAGAACTCTTCAGTAGAATGGGGTAGTTGAAAGGAAAAATAGAACATTAATAGAAGCCGCTCGAGCAATGTTGGCAGAATACTCACTTCCAAAATATTTTTGGGCTGAGGTGGTTAGCACTGTATGTTATGTTCTGAATAGGGTGAATGTGAGATCTAATTTAAATAAGGCATCCTATGAGTTGCTGAAAGGTAGAACACCTAATTTATCTCATTTGCATATTTTAGGTTGCAAGGTGTTCATACATAACAAAGGAAAATCTGCCTTAGAAAAATTTGATCCAAAATCAGATGAAGGAATTTTTCTTGGATACTCAAGTGTTGGAAAATCTTTTAGAGTATTCAATAGAAGAACTTTGAGAATTGAGGAGACTACACATGTTTTATTTGATGAATCTAGAAATTTGGAAGAGCCAAAAGTTGTAGAAGATGAGATTGAGGATAACTCTCAAAAGATTGATAAAATACATTTGGAAGAAAATGTGGAAGAAAATTTGGAGTTAAAAAATCATTTGCTTAGAGATTTGAGATTTTCTAAAAACCAACCAAAGGAGTTGATAATTGGTGAACTTAGTGAGGGTGTAAGGACTAGGCATGAATTAAATAAAGAAGTCAATCATTTAGCCTTCATTTCAATAATTGAACCCACTAATATTGATCAAGTACTTTCGGTTGAATTTTGGATTTTGGCCATTCAAAAAGAGTTGAATCAATTTGTAAGATATAAAGTTTGGAAATTAACTTCAAGGCCAAAGAATCAAAGTATAGTTGGAACTAAGTGGGTATTCAAAAATAAAATGAATGACTTTGGAGTTGTCATTAGGAATAAGGCTAGATTAGTTGCTAAGGGATATAATCAGATTGAAGAGATTGATTTTGAGGAGACTATTGCCCCTGTAGCTAGACTTGAAGCAATTAGGGTTTTGTTAGCCTTTGTCTGTTTTAGAGGATTTAAATTATTTCAAATGGATGTGAAAGTGCCTTTTTAAATGAGGTAATTCAAAAAGATATTTTTGTAGAACAACCACCTGGATTTGAAAATTCTAAATACCCAAATCATATTTTTAAGTTAAAAAAGATATTGTATGGATTGAAACAGACACCTATGGATTGGTATAAGAGGTTGAGCACCTTCCTACTTGAAAGATCATTTGAAAAAGAAAGTGTGGATACAACACTTTTTTTGAAGATATTTGAAAAGGATATACTCATTGTACAAATTTATGTGGATGACATCATCTTTGTATCTTCAAATAAAAATCTTTGTGATGAATTTTCTAAAATGATGAGTAGTGAATTTGAAATGAATCTAATAGGAGATTTAAGTTACTTTCTAGGCTTTAGCATTAAGTAAATTGAGGAGGGTACATTTCTTAGTTAGTCTAAATATCTTAAGGACAACCTCAAAAAGTATGAAATAGATAATGCTAAACCTGTTAGTACACTAATGAGTTTCTCAGTTCAGCTGGATAAGGACCCTAAGGGAAAATCTGTTGATCAAAAGAAATTTAGAGGGATAATTGGATCTTTACTTTACTTGACTGCTAGCCGACCGGATATCATGTTTAGTGTTTGCTTGTGTGCTATATTTTAATCAGATCCAAAAGAATCACATTTGACAGCAGTGAAAAGGATTTTAAGATATATTTATTAGGAACTCATAACTTCATTTGAAATAATTGGTTATTCATATTTTGACTTTGCAGGTTGAAGGGTGGATAGAAAAAGCACTTCTAAAACATGTCAATTTATTGGAAATTCTTTAGTCTCTTGGTCCAGTAGAAAACAAAATTTAGTAGCTCTATCTACTGTAGAAGCTGAATAAATTGCATTAGGAAGTTATGTGGCACAAGTACTTTGGTTGAAATAACAGTTGATTGATTTAGATTAACTATAGGTACTATTCTAAATTATTATGATAACACTAATGTTATTTGTATTTTCAAATATCCTATTCAACATTCAAGAACCAAACATATAGACATAAGGCATCATTTCATAAGGGATTATGTATCCAAAGGAGAAATTTAACTCACACATGTTTCTACTGAAAATCAACTTGCAGAAATTTTTTCAAAACCTTTAGCCTTTGATACTTTCAGTGTATTAAGAACAAGGCTTGGTGTGATTGATTCGAATGCTTATATAAAAATTTTTTTGCAACATTGATATTTGTTTTCTAGTTCATGTTTTTTGTGTTTTTATGTGTTTATGAACTTGTTTGTGTGATTTTCTTTATGAATATGTTTTTTTTTTCATTGTTCTTTGAGGTTTTAGTGTGTTTTAATTTTGATTGAGTGCAAAAATTTGAAAATTTTGAGTGTTAATCGTCTAGGACAAAATTATTTCGTACGGGACGATTTGTGTAGTGTGTCAAACTATCGGATTTGGAACCGTTTCGTGCAGTTTTTCAGTTTTTAAATGTCACTTTGTCTGTACGATCATCACGATCGTCCGGGATGAAATGTTTTTCAAACAACAGAACGAATGGATAAAACGGTTAAATGGATAAGGTGGTTTTAAATACTAACTTTGTACGTATGAACCTTTGGTTTGTACCGGACGAACATGTGTCAGTTCGATGTAGGGGACGGTTTTAACAGCCCTTAAAACGATCATAAGTGCCGATCGTCCCAGGACAAACACGTATTCGTCTGTAAGATCGGTGGTCAAAAGTTTGTATGAAAGGATGCATTGCAAGTTGTGTTGATTACGAAAAGCCATTTCATTTTGGACGGATTGGATCGCCTGTATGAAGTGTTTTCGTACGAGACAAACGATAATTTCGTACGAGACAAATATTTTTCATCTGGTACGAACGCATCATTTTCTTTAAATAGAAGGGCTTTCTAACTTAACAATCACACTCTTAAACATCACTTTCAATCCCTTTCATACTCAAGATCTTTTCAAATGGCTAGCTCGAGCAAGAGGCAAAAGGTTGTTGCTAGGAAACCATATAGGAATCCTTCATAGAATTTTCTTTCCAAGGCAAATGAGGAGTCTTTTCCTAGGTTTTCCTCGGCGAAGATAACTCCTTCTAGAGTCCTCCTCCTGGAGCAACTTACTTTCCAGGTTATGAATCTTTTTTCTTCAACACAATTTGGTTTCATGCTTACCTTCATCCATCTCTACAATAAGGAAACATTTAACTATTTTCTAGCCAACATGTCCTTCAACACTGACCACTCTACAGTCCATTCTTTTGTCTTCAAACAAAAAGTAGAAATCACCAAAGAAGACTTAGAAATATTTCTGCACTTAAGAACTGACGGATCTAGAGTACATCACTTGATTACCACTCATGATTATGAATGGTATCAAATAAATAATGTAATTAGAGGAAACAATGTTAATGATCATGTTGCTAGGGTATCTGATCTTGTCCGAAATGCACGAATCATCCAACATGTCCTTAGAACCTCAATCCTTCCTAAAGCTGGTAATAGAGTCAATATAACCCCACTTCTTTCTATGATGACATTTTTTATTATGAAAGGAGAACCTATAAATGAAGCCAAATTAATCCTCGATTATCTTTATGGATTTTTAGAAATAGGACATTTAGAATATAAAAGAAAGAAGAATATAGCCCTAGGACATCTAGTTGCATACATTTTGGAAAAGAAATATGGATTAGTTCATCCAGATCAAGAATATGAAGAACCACTCTACTACAATGATAGATCCTTTAGAGCAATCTTAAAAAATAATGATTCAAGCAAAGCACATGTCATAAGTGATACAGAAGACAAACCAGAAGTTGCTTCTGCACCTGCCAATGAACCAAATTATAACGATTTGGTTCACAGATTTGATCGCCTAGAGACTCATTTTGATCAAATTGAGACTCATCTTTAGAAGCAGGACGCACAGTATCAGCATGATATGGGTTTTATGAGGAATCAAATGAATGATATCAGTAACAATATGATGATAATGAGTACATAGTTTAACATCTTTGGTGGTGCACCTCCTCCTCATACAGATCAGAGTCCGCCTCAGTGATTGTAGCATTTGTTTTATGTGTTTTTCTATAGTTTGCTTGTTTGTTGTTGTATTAGAAAGTTTCTTATATTTTCCTTTGTTTAGATATTTATTGTATTGATATCTAGTGCCTTGATTGTAAAATCTTCAATTGATATCAATATATGTTCTTATGTTTTGGCTTTAATTTGATTTTGAAATGTTTGTTAGCCTTTATGACAGTCATTATATTTTTAATCTTAATTGTGTTTTATCTTGAATTGTAAGTAAATATTAAATTCATTAGAAATCTAAAATTTTTAAATTTAAGTTTTGCTTATAACTTGATATTATTAAGATTGTCAATTTCATGTATTTTTTAGACTACATTATTGTTAATATTATTATTGTAATTGTGATGTTTTCTTATTTTGTATTTCAATTATCAATTAATATTTATGCACTTAGAAAGATTTGAAATTTTAGATTATTGATTTTGGAAAGAATATAATTACTCTTGAAAATTGTACAAATATGCAAAAACTAAAAGAAATGCGCAAATATTTGCAATGTAAAAAAGAGGCACAAAATAAGCCCAAGAAGTGAAAAGATGCACAAAAATGTGCCACAAAATTGAAAAAGATGCGCAAAACGCCTCATGTGATAGTTATTTCTTTCCATAATTTTTTTAATCTTTTAATTCAAATTGATCTTATGAACATTTATATTACATATTGAAATTTGAAATATATAATTTTTATATCATCATTTTTACAATAATTTTCTCTATGTAAATTTCTAAATAGACTCGTATTTTGATAAATTCTTTTTAGTTTCTTGTTATATCTCTTCTTAAAATCTATAAATTTTTATGATTTGACTAATATTTTTAATTTTATCTGCATACTTATTTCAATCACTTTTAAGATTAAATTATCAAATGATTTTTATATGTCTACTTGCATTTCTAGTCTTTTTCTTCTTCACTTTTTGTTGTTGTCAAAAAGGGGGAGAAATTGTTTTTTGTGTTGTGTCTAATGTTTTTTTTTCGTATGTGTTTTAGTTTGTTTTTGTGTGTTTATTTTATATTATTTTGTGTTGTATAAAAATTTTGAAAAACAAAAATTTTTGAATTCAAATGCCTATTTACATCAATTCAGGGGGAGTTTAGGAGATTCTTATAATTTGAAATTATACAAATAATAATTATTTTGCCATCATAAAAAAGGAGGAGATTGTTAAGATAGTTCCTATTTGCATGTTTTACATTCTTGCAACTTGTATAGTTTTGATGATTCCAAATAATATTATTTTATGTGTAGTTATCTCCTAACATTTTTTGGAAGAATTATTTTTCCTCTTGTGTTAAGAAATCTTGATGGAGCCGTCAGGGGCATATTATGGCTCGATCAATGTAAAAAGGGATGGAAGCGATATTTCAGCATTTGTGAAAGGGTTGAAGAGGCGAGGTTGTAGATCTATTTTGTCAAGGGTCACTAGCCATCCATCCTTGGAGACAAAAACAACGGCTTCCATAGGTGTTGCTACTGATGGAGGAGAAGCGACATCGAAAGCTGATGATAACTTCTTCTCTTTTTATGGTTAGTTCGCAGAAGGTGAGTGTGTCGTAGGCCTCTCCAACATCATTTGAAAGGAGCAACCATGTGGAGGGACGACATTGAAATTCAAAGAATGTATAGTTCACATGAGTGAAATTCCAAGAGGAGCAATCAATAGATAATCAGACTAACTCTACAATGGACAAGTGCAATGAGATGCAATAGAGGAGATCTATGTGGAGATCAGACCATGCCATAATATTAATGTATTTGAGGTGGCCAATGTAGGAAAGGAGCTGCCTTCCAACACAACCACGATCAGACAAAAATTAATAAGAGTTGGAATCAAATATGCAACATTTGTTAGAGATATAAATATGTGGAATAGAATAAGTATTTGTGGCAAACATTCAAGTGCATTTCTTTTTGTTCTCATTTGTGACTAATGAAATTGGCCAACTCACAATATTCATAAATATAATAGGGTGCAAAATTCATGTCGTAAAAATTAATAATAATATTTATTTTTAAATTTAAATTTATCTTTTATTTCATGCAATTTATTAAGAGATTGAACGAGACTATTTGTCTCAAAATTTGGCATTATTTTAAGAGGCCTTGAAAAGATTATTCTTAGATATAAAAATGAGTGGAAGATGAGAAAACACATATTATATATGTGTTACCAAAGACAAAGGTATTAATTTACAATAGTTATATTATTTCATTTTCCAAAATGAATTTGGTGTCTTTCAGTATGTTGGGAAAAGTTTGTTTTTAATGTTATTATAAATTAATAATTTTTTTTATCAATTTAGTTCATATAATAAAAAATATATATCATGTACTTGAAAATTTCTTATTTTAGTCATATGGAAACCATTCACTCATTCCGATTAAAAGAGATCCCACTGCATATAATTTTTCCTCTAATGAGACATCGAAATATAATTGATACAAGGAATAATGACATAAAAAATAAGGTAAGTAGTTCATCATCACCAATTAATTGATAGACAAAATATTAATGTAAAATAATGCATGCATGTTGAATGTATATTGCCTTTGTTAGAAAGTAATCAAAAATATTGGAAAAGAAATCCCATTTGTGTTTTCCACCCTTCTCCTTCCTCTCTCCTCGCCATTAGAGTTTAAACAAAGCTTCTTCTTAGTTAGACTCTCTCTTAGTATTAGAGATGAAGATGGAGGAAGCATTGCATTCGTGATTGGTTTGTTGGAAGCTTTACTGCAAGCCTAAGAGGATTAAGCACATAAATGGCATCCATGGAGAACCATTACAATTGAAAAAAAACATACAAATAAATAGTCATATTCATTGTACTTATAAATGCATTACATGTATTTATTGTATAAAAATTAAATATCGTTATGCTTATGGTTCCTTATGAATTCAAAATTAAAATATTTGGATCAAATTTATATCATCAATAAAATATTTAAAAATATGTTCAAAATCATGACCTTTGAGAGACTAAATTATTTTGAATGCTTTTTGTTCACTAATTTGAATAGTTTTCAACATAATGTGATACATTTTATAAGTTTATATTATGCATTTGTTTGAGGGATTGATTATTTAAAATGCATGCTAAAATAACATGGCTTTGGGCTTACTGCTTTATTATTTCATCCATCACAAAGAATGCTAAAAAATTAAACTCTTAATTACACATTTCGTCTTTCATATATCGGATCATTCGATCTCAGGTTGATGATTCTCCTTAGCAATATAAACCATAAAATTAAAAATGGACTGATAAATCAAAAATATTCAAATTACATACTTAACAAAGATCAAGAAATATAATTCATGAAAGTGATGGTTTAAACCAAATTGAAGGGGGCCAATTAGGCTGTGAATCTGAGTCAAAAAATACTGAAATTGTTTACTATGAGAATAAAAAAGCCATGCATCTCGATCAACGTAATCTGGTAACATGTCACTCAAATGATCAGCAAAGTATATAAAATTTGGTCTAATATTGGGAGAAAGAGTGTGATGCAAGGAAAAAGTCTGATTACAACCTACAAACAAGGTGCAAGCCCCTAGATCCTTGATGGAGATCCAATGGGTGGAAGAAGAAGAAGTGACAACAATCAACGCAAACTTCGAAACAAAGGTACCCACTGTCTTCGCTTTCCAACTATTATTTATCTTCCTTTCAGTATTATTGATCACCATCTCTATTTTTAGTAGTGCTCCCGATAAAAAAGCCATAAAGCACATGTAATAAAAGTTTTTGGTGTGCAAGTATGGGTCATGCATTGCCGGGCAAATCAATTCAATATTTTGTCCATTAAGGTCAAAAGCCCATACCATCAAGAAATATGTGATTGTGTAAAATCTTTTATCTTCATGATGATAATAAGCATCCTCAAATTGTTCCCCGTGCATCAAGGTGTAAAGAGGCAACTGCGGGCTGAGAACCCATGTTTAATCTCCTGGCCTTGCCAAAGCTAGAGATTTTGTGCGTCCATAGATAGAAATAGCAGTTTCTAATAAGTCATTAAAAGAGACAATGTTCTTATGAAAATATATATCACACAAGAATTCCTCATCTGTGCTAAAGTATGAGTAAATTTTATCACAAAAAAATCTGATGGAGCTATCAGGGCAATATTGGGGCTTTATCATATGCCCTTGATCTTTAAGGATGGTGAAAAGAGATGGGAGTGATAATTCAGCCTTTGTGAGAGGTTTAAAGAGGAAAGGCTGCAGATCTTCTTTTTCAAGGGTCACGATGCATCCATCTTTGGAGCAAAAGCAGTAATGACCGGTGATGTAACTATCAAGGGACGACAAGCGACGATGGCAACTAACACCAACATCTTCTTCTTTTATTGTAAAGTCATGGAAGATGAGTGTGTTGGAAGCCTCTCCAGCTTCAGTTGGAAGTATTAACCATGGCGAGGGATGACATTTAGATCCATTGGGTACATCATTGGAAAGAATAGAATTCCATGAGGTGCAGACAATAGAGAGTCGAAAGTAGTCTACAATGGGAAATTGAGATGAGATGTAATGGAGGAGATCTTTTGGGAGATCAGACCAAGCCATAATATTATTGTATATGTGGGGGAAAATAGATGATGAAAAGCGCTTGAATGCCTTATGCAATCTTTGTTAGATATATATAGCATAGCTGACAAGTCGACCTCACAAAAATAGAAGGAATAAAATAAGCATTTGTGGCTAATATTTTTTTTAGGAATGCAGCTAATATTATTTTTTTTTTTGTGATAAGGAAGTGCTGTCCTTAGGCCAGTGAAAACCCCTGTCGACATAGCATCCAACCCACACCAATTTACATGGGCCAGCACTTAAGGCTTTCACTACTTGCCAAGGAATTTGAACCAGGGACCTGGCCTTTACCCAACTAGCTCTTCACCACTCAGGGCAAGCAGCGGTGGGTAAAAAAAGGTCAATTTGTGCTAATATTCAAAAGCACCAATTTCTCTTCTCATTGGTTGCTAAAAAAAAGGTCAACTTCCATTTTCCCTGAAAAAATGCATAACATAATTCTTTCTTTAAATAACAATTTTTTTATTTAAAATTTTTAGAATAAGCATTTTGAGCTGACTTTATTAGATTAAGAATTTTGAAAACTCAAGTATAAAAATTTAAATTTGTTAAATTAAATATTTTATATTTCTTTTATATAAAAAATTATCTTTTACTTCATACAATAACACTTTCTTTCAAATTTTGATGTCATTTGAAGGTGAAATTATTCTGGGTGGATGTCAAACTCCATCCATAGACCAACCAAATGAGCCACATTGCCCTTGCTCTGTATGCGGCTCAACACCACTCGGTACTGCTAACGTGATGCATTCTTAATGGTATGCGGACGGTAAACTGCGTTTGGTGTCCGCACAGAATAATTTCTCCATTTGAAGAGTTATCGAAATGATTTTTCTTAAATACATAAATTTAAATGAAATTAACACTTAATTGAAAGGAGCTACGATGTCTTCTAGCTCAACGATCATATACATATAATTGGTCATCATTAACATAAAGCAATACTTCACCATCTCTCGTGAATGAGATCTTTCAGATTATTTTTTTATCAAAATATATGACAAAATTTTTCTCTTTGAAAAGCTTCATTGCAAGAAATTTTAACAAAGCCTTTCGATTTGGTTTGGTTAAAATTATAATATACTTTTCTTTTGTAATTATTACTTATATTAATAATTTAATTACATGTGCATCAAAAAAATATTGATTTTGTTTAAATAACTATCAAAATTTGATTAATCTTCGGAGGCGATGTTTAAATAACTATCATTTAACTATGATCAAAATTAAATTGTACTTTCACTTTAAACCGTTATTTTAATAAGTTTAAGGCTTCATTTTGGACAAATTTCTTCCTTAAAACAATTTTTTAGTACAAAAATTAAATTTTTTTTGTACTAGAAAATTGTTTCAAGAAGCATTAAGAAAATCCATTCTTAACGAAGCCTAAGTTTAATAAGAGAAGTCGTGAGTTTATGTTAATTACCAAATAGAAAGGAAATCTTTAATTTCTTGCATGAATAGAAGAAAGTTCTCATCTACAATTCTAGAGGTCAATGGGATATTAATGATTTAAATGAAATGTTTGAAAATTTTCAAAATTAAATTTTGAATTAATTTAAGAAACTTTAAATTTTAGTTGGGAAAATCTTCATCAAAATTTTAATAAAAAAAAGTAGGATTTGTTGAAACTTCGCTCGAGTCTCGTTCTAGCTCTCCCATATTTTGGGCTGAGCAAAATCACCTTTTGTTAGCTCATAGTAGCTTTATTCTCCCTATCTTGTAACACACATGTACATTACCTTGGCTAGCAAGAAGGCCCAAAACCATCACTCGCCTCATAAGCCGACTAAAATGAAGAGCCTCAGTTACAATGACAATGTCTAACACAACAATTCTCTTCCTCTTACCACGTACAAGAAACTCTATATCATTTCTTAGGCTAATTATCCATTTTTTGGGAAATCAACAAATAACCTAACATCTTCTTCTCCTAAAAATAGCAACTGCTTGAAGCATATCCTAACAAAGCCTTTTAATGATGTATCGTAGCCTCACTCGCTTATGTTCATGGTCAGCGTACTTTGACGATGGGTGTGCGTGCCAAGTAGTCCAAGCCTTGCATCCATTTTGCTCATCACATGTAAGTTCTGTTATGCTGACGGGCTTATAAGTTTAAATAATATTTTACTCATATTTCTTGTGAACGTAATTGTTGTGCTAATTGGCTTACTAAACTTAGGTGTTAGTTAGATTGTTTTAAGGATTTCTCTGATTTGTCTTTACCTTAGTCTATGAGGAGAGGCACTAATCTAGACAAAGTTGTCCTTTTTTTTTTTTTGGTCAATCCCTTGTTAGGAATGATGTTGTACTAAATTCTTTTTAATATCAAGCAACTAGAATTTTTTTGGCGATGACTTAAATTTAATAGATTTTTTTTTTATAAGAGTTACCACTAATAAGTCTTAATTTCTCAAGGATTTGCATCAATGACCAAAATTATAAAAAGAATCGTATAATTAATCTCTATAATATCTATGTTATTGTTATTACAGTTTATGAATTGAACCTATAGTGATTCCTAAAAAAATTTTATTTGACTAGGTCAAAATATGGGCTATCACAACTCATTAACTAATCAAACAAAAATTTTTTCAAGATCATGTTGGACAACAACATAAAGGATGAATCATAACATCCAAGTGGTAGAATGAAAAGTGTTCATACTAATAAGTGTGAGAGCTCATGGATCATAACTCCTAGTAAGTTACTAAGGCCTCAAACCATGTTGAATTATGTAGGAGCCTTAAATTGGTCTTAAAGGATTTCCGTAATCCAGACTCAATCTTCTGACCTAAGTATTAGTTAATTGAAAATTAAATGGTGTTTGATCATTAAAAATAACAAAGAAAATCTTATCTTCACAACATTGATTAACTTTGAAAATACTTATAATTTGATTAACATTATAAGTTTTAGAGTGTTTAAGGAAGACTTGAATAAGTCAAGAAGTCAGATGGAGAAATTAAAATCTAAGGTTGGAAATTTATTTTGAGGGTGACGTGAAACCGAGATTATTAGTGTCATAACATTGAGCTCTCGAGAAAATAGAGAAAAAATATGATACACTGTGGTGCTAGGTGACACTGTACGTTGTGGAGCCGAGTCCTTTAATGATATGATTCTAGGAGAATCTGAAAGATTCTTTGAGAGTGCAACAACACTAGGAAGTTGAGTATTGTGGTACTAGGTCAAGTTAATGGTTTATAATTTCAATTTCACATTTTTTTTATAAAAATATATGTTTGAAAAGGTATTTTTCTTAGGTTTGGAGAAAGTTTCAATGTATAACTTTTTGTATATTATTCTACATACTATTCTGTACAAGTTAATTATATGAAAAAGAAATTTTCACCTATTAATTTTTTCGTATGAATTTCTGATAACTCGAGATAAATGTGCTAGTTTTGAATCACTGTGCAGTTGATAACATATAATGAATTGGCTTTTTATATCGTCATTGTGAATTCAATAATATTCTTGAGGTGACTGAAATTTGAATGATTTTGTAAAACTAGATGAGTTGCATGCATTCTATTTAATTCAATAGTTTTACATTGTATGTGCATCAATATGCATTTCATGGTATTTTAGAGCTCTGTTATAAAAATGAAAGTGTATTGTAAATTATGTCCTTGGGCCCAATACTTATGCATTTTATACTACTTTGTTCTATTCTAACAACTAAATTGACTATGGAATGGGAACGCTTTGCTCTGCACCTATTTCAGTACGTGAAAGGTGGCAAATGGAAGCTAAGTGGGGATGGATACATGTATGTTTCAGCATTCTTGTTATCATATAATTTAGTCTGTTATAATAATATAATAAAAAGATAAACTCTTTATTATCATGCATATTTTTATTATTTGTTGTGGATTGAATCCTATTATGGAGAAAGGTTGGCCTACTATGTTTTGTACTTATACTATGATTTAAAATATTTCAAGCAAAGATAATAGCCTTATTGGATAAGCTGGTTCTAAGAGTGAGCAGGGATTCAGAGTCTGTAAGTTATCTTTTGTTTTGTTACTTCAAGATATATTAAAATATTTTATTTAATTCATTGTATTCTTAACTATTATTTTGAATCTCTAGATGAATGAAAACTTGAAGAACATTATTTTGTATTCCAGATGAATATTATTATTATTTTTTCTTTTTTGAATATAAGATACAATACAAGAAATGTATGCATTACTGACTTAATTTTCGTGGAAAAAGTCTTCTAAAATTACTGACAAAATCCTGTTAGAAATTATCAATGAAAATTATGTTGGTAATTCCCGAGAAATTTTGATGCGAGAAATTATGTCGGTAATTAAGCATCATGGCAAAATTTCATCAATTATTCTCTGGCCTCCTTATTCTCTGGCTCCATTCAAGGTCATTTCTAAATCATTTAACTTCATTTCTTTGAGATTTGAAAATTGAAACTTCATCTCTATAACCATTTTCATTTTTTTAGATTTCATCAATTATATTTTATAAAAAAATGAATTATACTTATTTTTATGATTTTCATTATCTATATAGAATGACCTTAGAATTTTTTCTATGCAAATGGTGAGCTACATTTATAAGTGGAAAACTCAAATAAGTTGAACCTTCCTTTTTTTTTTTTTTGTGATCACCCTTTTCTATTTACATTTGTATGCGGATTTATGAAGTAATGAAGATATTCTATTTTCCGCATATTTTAGGTCTCTGCATTAATGAGTTCAAACTTTGCCTACTCCAGATTATGTCTCATTTTGTGTTCTCGGAAGTGAGCAGAAAAAAAAATGAAGTTTAGGCCTTTGTCGAGGCTTTCTATATGTACAAGGCCCTCGTTGAGCATATTGATTGTTGGAACTACTTTTTGGTATCTAATCCATTGTCTTTCTGCATTGCAGTGTCTATAAAAAAATTGATTCAATTTTTTTATATCAGCCTTTTCTCATAAGTTTTGAAGTTATATAAACCGGCCATCCTTACTATATGGCAGAGAGTAGTGCTTATTTATATGGATAGACTTAACATTCCATATCATGAAATCTATAGAATGGAGTCAGAAGAAAGATAAATCAGGTACATATATTAAAAAATAACTTCTACAACTATTGATATTATTTTTTTTATAGGTTTTCAACTAATTTTAGGCAAAAATTTCAGGTGATTTTTTTATGTTAAATAAGCAATCTTTTGTCGGTAATATCCCGAAAATCTAGTGAAAACATTTCTGAAAGAAATTTATTCCTCTTGAAATTATTTTCTGACACATATTTTACTAGTAGAAATACATGATTATATCGAAAATTATAATTTCCGATGAATACTCTCAGATTTCTGATGTATTTGTCCACTGTAAATCACACATTTTCCTATAATAATGACTCTTATAGTGAATAATACAATTAGGCCAAGGTTTAGAGATATACAGGAAAGGTAGGTTAAATTCACCCCCTAGGCCTTAGGGAGGTACAACTCAATGACTAATTTTTAATGTTGAGATGCATATTTCTAAGAGTCTATTTAATAGGTTTGTATTGGGACCGATCGAGTGGTTTTAAGATACTATGTCACGGGCTAAATAGAGCTTTTCATAATTACTCCAATCAAAAGAAATTTCAACATTAGTTCAAGACTTACTCAAAATCATTGGTAATTGTAGTTAAAAGCAAACATGTTCATGGAGGATTTGATTTCCTTATATATGCTAAAAGAGTTGAAGTTAACTATTTATATAATAATAATAATAATAATAATAGCATAGTGATTCTTATTTTGTCTAAACCAATATATATCTTAAAATTATTTTTGTTATTATTAGAGGTCCATGAACCTTCAAGAATTAGACAGTACCAATGGAAACAAAACAACTTTTTAGAAATTTTAATTTATGGTGCTCATAATGGGTATGCAAAACTCAAAGATATCGAAGTAGGCGTAGAACTCCTAATGAATTTGGTACTATATTTGTTTGTTGCAATTACTCTGATGATGAAATGAAAATATATAATGTTGCAATCTAAGCAACATATGCGTGGAGGATTTGAAGTTTTTATATATGCTAAAAAATCTAATTATTTGATACTAAATTTAACTCAAGTTTTAAATTTTAAATTTATTAATTAAAATTTAAGATATAGTTTTAATAAGATTTATCTTTTATTGTATATGGATTATTAAGAGAATAAATGAAAATATTTATGTCAAAATTTGATGTCATTTTGTGAGGTCTCAAAATGATTTTATTCCTAAGTTTTGTAGGACTAGAAGACATCGGAGCTCAATTCATCCTTTGAGCCAGATTTTTTTCATGTGGGTGCATAAATTATTGAATTTAAAAAAAAACCTCAATCTTTTTCATCCAGAAATGAAGAATAATTTATTGAAACAATGACACTATAATAATTTGATACTAAAAAATAAATTGCATTGCTAAAAAGTATATTTTGCTTAATCTAAATCCTGAAATAACAATGCAAAAATTATATAAACAAACATCAACCCGAATCTGACCCATTAACAAACCGAATGACTCGAAACTAATATATTAACCTATTTTGGTTAATTTTTTTAATAGTTTATGAACTATAAAGATTATGATATTTAATTAAAAATAGGAAGATTATATTCGAAGCTAGAAGGAGAATTGTAAAAGAGAGAGGTGACATGGCTTTTTTAGAGGGAGTTTGAATACGGAGGCGCGTGAGGGACTACGGAGGTGTGTCAGGGAAAGAGTCTGGAGAGAGAAAATATTAAGATATTCAATTTATGAAAGTGATGGTGTAAACCATATTGATGGAGGCCAATTAGTCTGTGAATAAGGGTGAAGGATATACTGAATGCGATCATTATAAAGATCAAAAAGTCCAACATCACAATCAACATCACCTAGAAACATGTTGCTCAAATGATCAGGGAAGTATATGCATCTTTTTTTTAATTCCAATAGCTATTGTGTGATGTAACGAGAATGTCTGATTACAACCCACAAAAAAGGAGTATTACCCCAGCTCGTTGACGGGGATCCATTGAGATTATGAAGAAGTAGAAGAAACAACAGTTGGCACAATCTTGAAAATAAATATAGTCATCGTCTTTGCGTAATAGTGATTATCAGGAGTAATATCAATCACCCTCTCTATTCTTAGAAGAGTTCTAGACAAAAAGGAAATATAATGCATACAATTGAAATTTCTTGTGTGATAGTATGGGCTGGGAATATTCAGGCAGATCAATTCAACATTTTCTCCATTGAGGTAAAAAAAAAAAAAGCACCATAGAAAAATTTGTGATTGCATAAAATCTTTGATTTTATTCATGATAGCAAACATCCTCAAACTTCTCCTCATCCTCTATTTTTTAAGGAGATAATGTTGGGCCGAGAACCCAAGTCAGATCTTTTGAACTTGCCAATGCAAGCTCTTTTATAATGCCAAAGATAACAACGACAGTTCCAGAGGAGTCATTAGAGGAGACAATGAACTTATAAAAATATACATCATGGAAGTCATCAGTCGTAAAGTCAAAGAAAATTTCATTGAAAGAATTCTTGATGGAGCCGTTAGGGGGATATTGTGGCTTGATCAAGGTGAAAAGGGATGGGAGCGATATTTCAACCTTTGTGATAGGGTTGAAGAGGCAAGGTTGTAGATCTTTTTTGTCAAGGGTCACAAGCCATCCATCCTTGGAGCCAAACTAGCGGCGGCAATAAGTGTTGGTACCGATGGAGGAGAAGCGATGATGGAAGCTAATGATAGCTTTTTCTCTTTATATGGTTAGTTCGCAGAAGGTGAGTGTGTTTGAGGCCTCTCCAACATCATTTGAAAGGAGCAACCACGTTGAGGGATGACATTGAAATCCTAGGAGTGCATAGTTGGCAAGAGTGAAATTCTATGAGTTGAAAACAATAGATAATCAGACTAAGTCTACAATGGATAAGTGCGATAAGATGCAACAGAGGAGATCTATGGGGAGATCAGACCATGCCATTGTTTGAATAGTTGCTATTTGAATGATTTATATTTGTGCAACTTATGTAGTTTTGATGATTCCAAACATTATTGTTCAGATGTATAGTTATCTCCTAAAAATTTTAGAAGTTTTGCACTTGCTCTTGTGTGTACTAACATTTCAGGAAAATCAGATTCCAGACAACGAAAACTTCAAATCAAATTCAACATATGATATTTTGTTTATTTGAAGTTTGTCTTTTCTTTGAATTAATTTTGAAAGGGAGTGATTGTAATTGAGTGAATAAAATCTCACACACACAAATTAGGAGATCTTGAAATTCTATACTGATCGTACAGGACGATATTTATCGTACTGGACGATCTGTCAGTTATCTCCTGTAGAGCACTTGGAACGAATAGGAACTTGCTTAAAAAATTTTTTCTAAGTCCTATTCGTCCAGGACGAATTTTATTTTCGTCCCGGACGATGGGTTCTCTGTAAAATTTTCGTCCAGACAAATTTTACCATCGTACGAGGCGACCAGTCCTCTGGAAAATTTTCGTCCAGACGAAAATAATTATCGTACAGGACGATCAGCTCTCTGGAAAATTTTCGTCCAGACGAAAACAAATTATCGTCCGCGGCGATGGGTGCTCTGAAAAATTTTCGTCCAAACGAAATAAATAATCGTCCAGGACGATCGGCTCTCTGGAAAATTTTCGTCCAGACGAACATATTTTCGTCCAAACGATGAACCGACTTAGAACAGTTTTTAGCAGTTTCTAGAACCGACCTGGTAATAACCGTTCGTACTGGACGAACCTAGTTCGTACAGGACGATCAGCTGTACGAAGTCATTTCGTACACATATACAAATTGGGTCGTTTCAGATCGTTTAAGTAAAATCGTCCAGGACGATCCAGGATCGTACAGGACGATCCACTGCGTACAGAATTGGAAATTTGCAGTTTTTGGGCGGTTTTTCTTGTCTTTTCTATAAAAAGTCCAAATTAGACTGCCACCCAATCTTTTTGTCATTTGATCTTCGTGCCTCTTGAGAGAATAGCCAAGGAGAGAGTGGAAGAGAGCATTCAAAGGAGGATTCCTACCACTGGAGCGAGAAGGCTTCACTTGGATTGCTAAGGTAAGAGTCTCTACTTGTGAAATTGGATTTCTTCACTCTTTTCTTTCTTCTTTCTAGATTCTTGTGAGAAGATCATTCAAGAAGGTCCGGTTCTCTGCCGACACTTGGAGAGTGTGAACAGACGAGGGTTCTCTGCCCACACTAGGAGAGTGTAAAAGTGAGAAGGTTCTCTGCCTACACTTGGAGAGTGTGAACAGCCTTAGGGTTCTTTGCCCACACTAGGAGAGTGTGAAAGGACGATGGTTCTCTGCCAGCACTGTAGATTGTGTAAAAGGACGACGGTTCTCTGCCGCACCGGGTAGTGGTGAAAAGAGTGTTTTGTACAGGCTTCTCCGCCTTGCTGTGGGTGCTAAAGGAGAGTCACTTTGTGGTATTAGTGCAATACTCAGAGGGTGCCTCTGAGGAGTGGATGTAGGTCTGGTTATAGACCGAACCACTATAAATCTGGTGTCTTTTACTTTATTGCTTTTACGTTTCCGCACTTTGAATTTCAGTTTTAACAACTCTGTGGTTGAAAAATATTTTTCTACTAACTTTAAAAGAAAATTTTATTTCGGTTCAACTTTATTATTAAGAGGGTTTAAAATTTTTAAAACTACCAATTCACCCCCCTCCTTGTAGCCGTGGGATATTTACTTAGGCTTAACAACCTAATTACTGGACTCAACAAGTGGTATCAGAGCATTGTTTCAAAATCATAAGTTTGAACTACTTTTTGATTAACGTAGATGGCTACATTTGGAAACCGAAACACACCTGAGGGTTACTCTATCACTAGACCTCCACTGTTTGACAATATTCCTTTTGATTTTTGGAAAACACGCATGTCTACTTTCTTACAGTCACTTGATTATCGCATGTGGATGCTAGTCCAGGAAGGTTACACAAAACCAACTAGATTAGTTGATGGAATTAGGGTAGATACACCCTATGCAGATTGGACTATAGAAGAACGTGACTTAGCACAATTAAATGCGAAATGTTTAAATAGTTTCTTTTGTGCTTTAAAATCTGAAGACTACATGCGAGTTTCCACTTGTAAAAGCGGAAAAGACATATGGGATAGACTTTGTATTACTTATGAAGGGACAAATGAGGTTAAGCAATCAAGACTCAATATCTTGTTACATGACTACGAATTATTTCGCATGAAACCTAATGAATCTATATCTGACATGTACACAAGATTCACTCAAATTGTCACCTCTTTGCATGCACTTGGTAGGGAATTAACTAATGCTGAAATGGTTAATAAGATTCTTCGTTGTTTACCTACTGCATATGATGCTAAAATTACTGCAATTACAGAGTCTAAAGATCTGAACATTTATTCAATTGACAATCTTCTTGGTTCACTCATTGCTTACGAGCAAGGAGTAAGTCAAAGAAAGATTGATGCAGGTGAACCAAGAAAGGACAAGAATATTGCACTAAATGTGGAAGAGTCAGAAAGTGAACACTCACAACCTGAGGATGAAGACGATATTGCACTGATGACTAGACAATTCAGAAGCTTTTTAAAGAGGAAGCAGAAGAGACGCCAGCAATGGAATAGAGGTAAGTATAACAGAAATGGCAAGGTTTCTAATGAAGTGATTTGTTATGAATGCAGGAAACCAGGTCATATAAAGACTGATTGTCCAAAACTCAAAGCCACTCCTAGCAAGGAGAAGGTAGAGGAGAAACCAATGGTAAAGAAGGGCAAGAAGAAGTTTCAAAAGGCTTTTTGGGCGGACTCAGCTTCAGACTCATCTGAGACTGAAAAAGAAGAAGAAGTCACCAACCTTTGCTTGATGGCAGATAAATCTGAACAATCAGATCAAGAAGAGGTATGTGATTTAACTTATAATGAATTGTTTGAAGTTTCTGAACACATGCATGATGCATATAGGAAAACGAAAAAGATGCATGCTAGTTTAGTTTTAGAATTGGAAGAGCTTAATAAGGAACACGAAATCCTTAGGAAAGATCATGCTTTAATTGATAGCAACCACATGAAACTACTTGATGAATATGATGACTTGAATAAAAATTTTGAGAATTTAAAATCATCCTATGCTGAACTTGAAAAAGAATTTAAGAAATTTAAGGATGAATCTGAGCACAAGACATATAGAATCAATTATACAAATCGAATCTTGGAGGATATGAATTCATTTTACAAACTTACTATAAGAGCTCTCGAGGATAATAGGAACCCCCCTAAACTTGAAGATTTTACAAATCCTAAATATTATCCTAAATTCATGAAATCCCTTAGAAGACAATCATATGAAAGAAAACATAGGAATATTTTTCCTAATGTTAAATGTAACAATTGTGGATTTTTGGGACATATATCTCACACCTGCACTTTAAAGATGAAACCTAATTTGGTGTGGAGAACTAAGATGCATAAACCTAGACATATCACACATGCATCTGATTATAAATTTCATAAAGGTGAACCCAAACTAGTTTGGGTTCCCAGGTCTAACATTTGAGAATTTGCAGGAATACTCTCACACAAGACCTCGTGAGAGTATATGGTACCTGGACAGCGGATGTTCTAAGCACATGACTGGAGATACTGCTCAATTCATAACGCTGGAAGCCAGGAGTGGAGGCAAGGTTACACTTGGAGATAATACCACAAAGAAAGTGGTTGGATCAGGTATGATTGGAAATTTGAAAAACTTTTTCATAGACAATGTTTTATTAGTTGAAGGCTTAAAACATAATTTGCTTAGCATAAGTCAGCTATGTGATAAGGGCTATAATGTAAAATTTTTACCTACTAGCTGCATAATTAGCCTAAATGGGAAAATTGTTTTAAATGGAAAAAGGGTGAACAATGTCTACATGCTAGATTTAAATTGTATTCAATCTCCTACTGCTTTTTGTTTGAAAACTGTTTCTGATGAATCATGGCTTTGGCATAGGAGACTTTGTCATTCTAGTATGAAAAATCTTAGAAAAATTACCCAAAAGAATTTGGTGAGAGGAATACCTAAACTAGACTTTACTAAGGACCATCTGTGTGATGCATGTCAATTAGGAAAACAAGTGAAGTCCTCTTTTAAGTCCAATAAAGATCTTAGGACCAGTAAACCTTTAGAAATTCTTCACATGGATCTTTTTGGACCTGTAAGCACTGTTAGTCTAGGAGGAAAGGTATATGGATTTGTTATAGTAGATGATTTTTCAAGATTCACCTGGGTTAAATTTCTTTTTCATAAGAGTGAATCATTTGAGGAATTCAGAAATTTTTCAACTTGGATACAAAGAAAACTAGGATGTGAAATAATTTCTATACAAAGTGATCATGGAGGAGAATTTGAAAATGAAAGATTTGAAGATTTCTGTAAAGAAAAGGGGATTGATCACAATTTTTCTGCACCTAGAACTCCTCAACAAAATGGAGTAGTTGAAAGAAAGAACAGAACATTAATAGAAGCCGCCCGAGCAATGTTAGCAGAATACTCACTTCCTAGATATTTTTGGGCTGAGGCGGTTAGCACTGCATGCTATGTTCTGAATAGGGTGAATGTGAGATCAAATTTGAATAAAACACCCTATGAGTTGCTAAAAGGTAGAACACCAAATTTGTCTCATTTGCATGTATTTGGTTGCAAGGTGTTCATACATAATAATGGAAAATCTGCCTTAGGAAAATTTGATCCAAAATCAGATGAAGGAATTTTTGTTGGATATTCAAGTGTTGGAAAATCTTATAGAGTATTCAACAAAAGAACTTTAGTCATTGAAGAAACCACACATGTTGTTTTTGATGAAAATGGAAACATGGAAGAGCCAAAAGTTGTTGAAGAAGAAATTGAAGAAAACTCCCAAAAGATTGATAGATTAAATTTGGAAGAAAATGTGGAAGAAAATTTAGAAAGAGAAGACCCTTTGCCTAGAGATTTGAGATTTTCTAAAAACCATCCAAAGGAATTGATTATAGGTGAACCAAGTGAGGGTGTTAGAACTAGGCGTGGATTAAACAAGGAAGTCAATCATTCAGCCTTTATTTCAACTATTGAACCCACTAACATTGATCAAGCACTTTCAGATGAATTTTGGATATTGGCCATGCAAGAAGAGTTAAATCAATTTGTAAGAAATAAAGTTTGGGAACTAACTACAAGGCCAAAAGATCAAAGTGTTGTTGGAACCAAGTGGGTGTTCAAAAATAAAATGAATGACTCAGGAGTAGTCATTAGAAATAAGGCTAGATTAGTAGCTAAGGGGTATAATCAAATTGAAGGAATTGATTTTGAGGAAACTTTTGCCCCTGTAGCTAGACTTGAAGCAATTAGGGTTTTACTAGCCTTTGCCTGTTTTAAAGGTTTTAAATTGTTTCAAATGGATGTCAAAAGTGCCTTTTTAAATGGAGTAATTGAAGAAGATGTTTTTGTAGAACAACCTCCAGGTTTTGAAAATTCTAAATTTCCAAATCATGTTTTCAAATTAAAAAAGGCATTATATGGATTGAAACAGGCACCTAGGGCTTGGTATGAGAGGTTAAGCACCTTCCTACTTGAAAGATCTTTTGAAAAAGGAAGTGTGGATACAACTCTCTTTTTAAGGAAAATTGGAAAGGATATACTTATTGTTCAAATTTATGTGGATGACATCATCTTTGGATCTTCAAATAAACATCTTTGTGATGATTTTTCTAAAACAATGAGTAGTGAATTTGAAATGAGTCTAATGGGAGATTTAAATTACTTTCTAGGATTTAGCATTAAGCAACTTGAGGAAGGTACTTTTCTTAGTCAAACCAAATATATTAAGGACATCCTCAAAAAATATGAAATGGACAATGCTAAACCTGTTAGTACACCAATGAGTTCTTCAGTTCAGTTAGATAAAGACCTTAAGGGAAAATCTGTTGATCAAAAGAAATTTAGAGGGATAATTGGATCTTTACTTTACTTGACTGCTAGCCGACCAGATATTATGTTTAGTGTTTGCTTATGTGCTAGATTTCAATCAGATCCAAAAGAATCACATTTGACAGCAGTGAAAAGGATTTTAAGATATCTACTAGGAACTCAAAACTTAGGAATTTGGTATCCTAAGTTTAGCTCTTCATTTGAAATTATTGGTTACTCAGATTCTGACTTTGCAGGCTGTAGAGTGGATAGGAAAAGCACTTCTGGAACATGTCAATTCATTGGAAATTCATTAGTTTCATGGTCTAGTAGAAAACAAAATTCAGTGGCACTATCTACTGCAGAAGCAGAATACATTGCATTAGGAAGTTGTGTGGCACAAGTACTTTGGTTAAAACAACAGTTGATTGACTTAGGATTAACTATAGGCACTATTCCAATTTATTGTGACAATACTAGTGCTATTTGTATTTCCAAAAATCCTATTCAACATTCTAGAACCAAACACATTGATATAAGGCATCATTTCATAAGGGATCATGTATCCAAAGGAGAAATTGAACTCATACATGTTTCAACTGAAAATCAACTTGCAGACATTTTTACAAAACCTTTAGCCTTTGATACCTTCAGTACTTTAAGAACAAGGCTTGGTGTTATTGATTTGAATGCTTAACTAAAATGTCTTTGCAACATTGATACTTGTTGTGTTTTGTTTTTGTAATTTTGTGAATTTTGTGTGTTTTTAATGAATTGTTTTTGGATTTATGATTTTGGTTTTGTGTTTTCTGTGTTTTTGTTGATTTTGTTAATTTAAAAAATTCAAAATTAAAATTTTTTTTTTGGAGGAAATCGTCCAGGACGAAATGTTTTCGTACGGGACGATATGTGAAGGAACAGTTTGCGCGAATTTAAACCGTTTTGAGAGCAGTTTTTTATTTGATCGTCTGTACGATATTTAATCGTCCAGGACGAATTTTTTTTTTCTCTCAAACGTCGGGACGATTGAATGCAGCGGTTGAGTGGATAAGACAGTTTTTAATACGAACTTCGTCTGTACAAAATTTTTTCGTCTGTACAAACATGTGTCGGTTCATTGTAGGGGACGGTTTTCAAGAGTCATTAAAACAAAACACTTTTTGATCGTCTGTACGAAATTTTTTTTGTATGTACGATCGGTCAAGTCAAAAAGCCTGTACGAAGGGACGCATCGTAAGTTGTGTTGAATACGAAAAGCCGTTACATTTTGGACGAATTGGATCGTCTGTACGAAATTACTTCGTCCAGACGAATGATAATTTTTCGTCCAGGACGAAATATTTTCGTCCAGGACGAACGTATCGTTTTTCTTTAAATATGAAGGCTTTCAAACTTGACAATCACACTTTCAAACATCTTTTTCAATCCCTTTCTACATCAAATCAACTATGGCCTCGTCTAGCAAAAGACAAAAAGTTTTGGTGAAGAAACCTAACAGGAATGCCCCAGACAACTTTCTTTCCAAGGCAAATGAGGAATCTTTTCCTCGTTTTGCATCTGCAAAAATCACTCCGTCTCGCATTCTTATCCAAACAGAGTTGAAATTTCGGGTATTGCACCTCTTCGCCTCAACCCAATTTCAGTTCATTCTTTCTCTCGTCCACTTCTACAATAAGCAAACCTACCATTACTTTCTAGCCAACATGAGTTTCAATTCTGACCACTCTATCATTAGTTCTTTTGTTTTTAAGAAAAAAGTTGAGATCACCAAGCACGACCTTGGTGCATTTTTAAACTTAAGAACTGAAGGATATAGAGCCCACACCCTAATGTCAGAAACCTCCTTCAAATGGTTTCAAATCAATATGGTAATTAGAGAAAATACGATTGACAATCATGTTGCTAGAGTGGCCGGTATGACCCAAGATGCCCGAATCATCCAGCATATCCTTAGATCCTCAATTATTCCTAAAGCTGGTGATAGGATTAACATTACTCCTCTCCTTTCTTGTCTAAATTTTTTAATCATGAAAAGACATCCTATTGATGAAGCCCAACTCATCCTAGATCATATCTATGGGCTTTCAGAAATAGGACATCCTGATCAGAAGAGGAAGAAGAACATTTCTTTAGGGCACTTGATTACTTATAGTTTGGAGAAGAAGTACAATATAGTGCATCCTGATGAAGAATATGAAGAGCCAGTTTACTATAACGATGCATCTTTCAGATTGCTCTTCAAGGAGGAAAAATAAAAAGGAAAAGCACATGGCAGTGCTTCAGAAGAAGAAGAAGAAGAAGGAGTGCAAGCTTCTGCTTCTCAATCAGATTACTAGAATCTGATTGAGAGATTTGATAGACTAGAGACTCACATTGATCAAAGATTTGATCAATTTGATGCTCAACTTATACAGCAGCAACAAGACATTGGTAACATTAAAGATGAAGTTCATGAAATTAATACCAATGTCATGTTGATGGCCTCCTACTTCAATCTCTTTGGCGGCATTCCTCCTCCTCCTCCAGAACAGTAGAATTTTTTTTGTGTGTCTGTTGTATTTTTTTTTTGTTTTTGTTGTTTGTTTTATTTTTGTTTGCTTTTATGTTTCTAAGTTCAATGTTTTTTGTTGTTGTTGTGTAATCCGTTCCTTTAATTTTAATGAAAGTTTGTTTTTATTAGATTTGTTTTGAAATGTGGCTAATGTTTATGAATTTCATTAATTTTTTTTTAATCTACATAGTGCTTAAATTCGATTGTAATTTGAGATTATCTATATTAGAAAATCTAGACTTTCTAAATTTATAATTTGTTTATAACTTGTTGTAATTAGAACTTTTAAATTCATGTCTATTCATTTAGACTACATAAAAGTTAATATTGTTATTGCAATTTTGATGTTTTCTTATTTTGTATTTCTATGCTCAAATGATATTTATGCACCTAGAAATATTTGAAATTTTAGATTATAGATTTTGGAAAGAATTGGTCAAATTACTCTTGAACATTGTACAAATGTACAAAAATTAAAAGCAATACACAAAAATTTGCAAAGTGAAAAAGAGACACAAAATAAGCCCAACCAAAGAAAAATGCACAAAAATGTGCTCCAAAACTTTGAAAAGATGTGCAAAGCACCACATGAGGTAATTCTCTTCTTTCCAAATTCGTTCAATCTCTTAATTCAAGTTGATCTAAATGTTCATTTATATTCTATTGAACTTTGAAATATATAATTTTTTTTACATCTCACTTGTAATGATCTTCAATAGTCAAATGTCTAAATTAAATCATGTCTTTGATAAATTCTTCTTACTTACAATGTTATATTATTTCTTAAATTTTATGAATTTCTATGATTCACCTAATATCTTTAGTTTAAAATTGCATACCCTATGTCAAATCACAATTTAGATTAAATTTTTAAAATGAATTTCATAAAATTATTTACATTTCTTGTCTTTTTTCTTCTTCACTTTTTGTTGCTGTCAAAAAGGGGGAGAAATTATTGTGTTTTGTGATTTTTATTTTTGTTTTCTATTTTTTATTTCTGTTTACAAGTTTTTTGTTTGTGTTAAAAAATTTTGAAAAACATAAATATTGTTCTTTAATGCCTCCTTATTTTAATGTACTCATAAATTCAGGGGGAGTTTAGGAGATAAGAGATATGTTTTAACTTGAAACCATACTAATAATAATTGTTTTGCCATCATCAAAAAGGGGGAGATTGTTTGAATAGTTGCTATTTGAATGATTTATATTTGTGCAACTTATGTAGTTTTGATGATTCCAAACATTATTGTTCAGATGTATAGTTATCTCCTAACAATTTTAGAAGTTTTGCACTTGCTCTTGTGTGTACTAACATTTCAGGAAAATCAGACTCCAGACAACGAAAACTTCAAATCAAATTCAACATATGATATTTTGTTTATTTGAAGTTTGTCTTTTCTTTGAATTAATTTTGAAAGGGAGTGATTGTAATTGAGTGAATAAAATCTCACACACACAAATTAGGAGATCTTGAAATTCTATACTGATCGTACAGGACGATATTTATCGTACTGGACGATCTATCAGTTATCTCCTGTAGAGCACTTGGAACGAATAGGAACTTGCTTAAAAAAATTTTTCTAAGTCCTATTCGTCCAGGACGAATTTTATTTTCGTCCCGGACGATGGGTTCTCTGTAAAATTTTCGTCCAGACGAATTTTAGCATCGTACGAGGCGACCAGTCCTCTGGAAAATTTTTGTCCAGACGAAAATAATTATCGTACAGGACGATCAGCTCTCTGGAAAATTTTCGTCCAGACGAAAACAAATTATCGTCCGCGGCGATGGGTGCTCTGGAAAATTTTCGTCCAGACAAAATAAATAATCGTCCAGGACGATCGGCTCTCTGGAAAATTTTCGTCCAGACGAACATATTTTCGTCCAAACGATGAACCGACTTAGAACAGTTTTCAGCAGTTTCTAGAACCGACCTGGTAATAACCGTTCGTACTGGACGAACCTAGTTCGTACAGGACGATCAGCTGTACGAAGTCATTTCGTACACATATACAAATTGGGTCGTTTTAGATCGTTTAAGTAAAATAGTCCAGGACGATCCAGGATCGTACAGGACGATCCACTGCGTACAGAATTGGAAATTTGCAGTTTTTGGGCGGTTTTTCTTGTCTTTTCTATAAAAGGTCCAAATTAGACTGTCACCCAATCTTTTTGTCATTTGATCTTCGTGCCTCTTGAGAGAATAGCCAAGGAGAGAGTGGAAGAGAGCATTCAAAGGAGGATTCCTACCACTGGAGCGAGAAGGCTTCACTTGGATTGCTAAGGTAAGAGTCTCTACTTGTGAAATTGGATTTCTTCACTCTTTTCTTTCTTCTTTCTAGATTCTTGTGAGAAGATCATTCAAGAAGGTCCGGTTCTCTGCCGACACTTGGAGAGTGTGAACAGACGAGGGTTCTCTGCCCACACTAGGAGAGTGTAAAAGTGAGAAGGTTCTCTGCCTACACTTGGAGAGTGTGAACAGCCTTAGGGTTCTCTGCCCACACTAGGAGAGTGTGAAAGGACGATGGTTCTCTGCCAGCACTGTGGATTATGTAAAAGGACGACGGTTCTCTGCCGCACCGGGTAGTGGTGAAAAGAGTGTTTTGTACAGGCTTCTCCGCCTTGCTGTGGGTGTTAAAGGAGAGTCACTTTGTGGTATTAGTGCAATACTCAGAGGGTGCCTCTGAGGAGTGGATGTAGGTCTGGTTATAGACCGAACCACTATAAATCTGGTGTCTTTTACTTTATTGCTTTTACGTTTCCGCACTTTGAATTTCAGTTTTAACAACTCTGTGGTTGAAAAACATTTTTTTACTAACTTTAAAAGAAAATTTTATTTCGGTTCAACTTTATTATTAAGAGGGTTTAAAATTTTTAAAACTACCAATTCACCCCCCTCTTGGTAGCCGTGGGACATTTACTTAGGCTTAACAACCTAATTACTGGACTCAACAGCCATAATATTAATGTATTTGAGGTGGCCAATGTAGGAAAGGAGCTACAAGGCCATCCAACATTGAAATTTTGTTAGGGATGTTAAGCACTTAAGAACTAGCCTGAGGCTAACCAAGAGGAGGGGGGGGGGGGGGGGGGAGGAGGGTGAATTGGTATATTTAAAAAATTTCATTAAATAAAGATAACAATCACAAATCAAAATCACCAAAGAAATCAAAGTGCGGAAAAATAAATAAACACAGAAGCAGTAGAAATATAACAAAAAGATTTATAGTGGTTTGGTCAACTACCTGGAGGCGCCCTCCAGATATTGCACTACAAACGTGACTATCCTTTTGCTCCCCATGCAAGGTGGAGAAGCCCTTACAAAATCTCCTTTCCTCCAACCCTGGTGAGGTAGAGAAGCCAACTCCTTTTGCTTCCTCCTGAAGTAGGCAGAGAACCTTGATCGATTGCTGAAGCTTACCTATCCCAACCCTTTCAAGAACAAGAGAAGATGGTGGAAGAAGAAATGGAACAATACTTGGATCAACCCTTGTGAATCCCCCTCACAAGCTCCACCTCACAAAATCCTCTCTCTCGCTCTCCCTCTCCTCTAGGCTTTCTCAGGTCAAGACAGTAGCAAAAGATCTTCCAAAGAGAAGAACAAGAGTTCTTAAATAGAAGATCTCAAAATGAGCTCATTAATACAACTTACCAACTTTATCGTCCAGGCCGATATGAATATCGACCTGTCCGATCAGTACAAAATAAGCTCAAACAGCCTAGACAATTTGTGTTGATTAGAAGAAAATTGATTATATCTTTTAGGCCGATACAATATCATCCTGGCCGATTAGTTCAAATCCAAGTACAATCATTCTGAACATCCCCCTGAATAGATGTTGCCCGATGTCAATCATTCAGGACATCGTCCTGGCCAATCACATGAACAGCCTAGCTGATGTGATTGTATCAATCAGCCTTAATTGCTTTCCATAATTACCAGATTAATTTATGCATAATTTTGCTGCATCGTTCAGGATGATGTTGAGATCTTTCTGGCCAATTTCTTAAAATAAAGAATGTCTAAATTGATCATGGAGACTGATTCTTTCTTATTTGAGCCTATCATTCTGGCCGATAGAAGTATCGCCAAGCCGATCAGCTTAATAAAGGCTGCCTTAATGAGATGCCCTAATTAGGGTTTCAATTTTTAGTTGGATCATCCTGGCTGATATGGTGATCGTCCAGGCCGATGTACTCAAAACAAAAAATAACAGAAAAACCCTCAGGTGTGTGTGTGCATAGTTACTTTGCATCAGGAACCACTTTTACAATTGACTCAAGAAAGGAAAAATTACAGACTTGACTCAACCTAAATCTACTCAATCTTGAGCTGGTCTTGAGTTGCATTCGATCTTGTGGACCTAAAAAGTTAGTAGGCAAGGCAGTCGTTGAAAAAACATGAATGTATGGTATCATAAAAAGTCTAATCCATAAACTCAGATTTGCAACAAACACTACCACGATCAGACAAAAATTAATAAGAGTTGGAATCAAATATGCAATCTTTGTTAGAGATATAAATATGTAGAATAGAATAAATATTTGTGGCAAATATTTAAGTGCATTAATTTTTCTTCTCATTAGTGGCTAATAAAATTGGCCAACTTGCATTATCCATAAATAGAATAGGGTGCAAAATTCTTGTCGTAAAATATAAATTTATTATTTAATATTTATTTTTAAATTTAAATTTATCTTTTATTGCATGCAATTTAATAAGAGATCGAACGAGACTATTTGTGTTAAAATTTGGCATTATTTTAAGAGGTCTTGAAATGATTATTCTTAGATATAAAAATGAGTGGAAGATAAGAAAACACATATTATATGTGTTACTGCAGACAAAGGTGTTTATTTACAACAGTTATATTATTTCATTTTAGTGATATGGAAACCATTCACTCATTATGATTAAAAAATATCCCACTGCATATCTTGTTTCCTCTAATGAGACATCATCGTTGGGTAATTGATGGAGGGAATAATGACATAAAAAAAAGGTAACTAGTTCATCATCACCAATTAATTGATAGACAAAATAAAAACATAAAATAATGCATGCATGGCGCATGTATATTGCCTTTGTTAGAAAGTAATCAAAAATATTGGAAAAGAAATCCCATTTGTCTTTTCCACCCTACTCCCTCCCTCTTCACCATTAGAATTTAAACAAAGCTTCTTATATGTTAGACTCTCTCTTAGTCTTAGAGATGAATATGGAGGAAGCGTTCATGACTGGTTTGTTGAAAGCTTTATTGCAATCCTAAAAGGCTCAAGCACATTAATGACATCCATGGAGAACAATTACAGTTGAAAAAATATATACAAAAAATAGTCATATGCATTGTACTTCTAAATGCATTACATGTATTTATTGTATAAAAATTAAATATCATTATTCTTATGGTTCCTTATGA
Organism: Dendrobium huoshanense; assembly: GCA_016618105.1. Taxonomy (NCBI): domain Eukaryota; kingdom Viridiplantae; phylum Streptophyta; class Magnoliopsida; order Asparagales; family Orchidaceae; genus Dendrobium; species Dendrobium huoshanense. The sequence continues at coordinate 33,182,914 of CM028347.1, forward strand.
TTTCAAAATTGAAATATTTAGATCAAATTCTCTTCATCAATCAAATATTTAAAAATATGTGCAAAATCATGACCTTTGAGAGTCTCTGAAAATATTTTGAATGCTTTTTGTTCACTAATTTGAAAAGTTTTAAACAATATGTGATCCATTTTGTATGTTTATATTATGCATTTTTTTTAGGGTTTGATTATTTAAATTGCATTCTAAAATAACATGGTTTTGGGCTTACTGCTTTATTATTTTATCCATCACAAAGGTTGCCAAAAAATTAGACTCTTAAGCACACCATTCGTCTGCCGTATATGGGATCGTTCGATCTCAGTTTGATGATTCTTTTTAGCAAGACCAGCCATAATATTAAAAATGGACTGATAATTCTAAAATATTCAAATTACATGCTTAAAAAAGATAAAGATATACAATTTATGAAAGCGATGATTTAAACCAAGTTGAAGGGGGCCAATTGAAATTACTAAATAACAATAGGGGGGGTGAATTGTGAAAAACTTTTTCTCAATAAAAAGTAACCCTATACAGGAGTTCTAATCTTTTTGTTATTTTTGAAATTTGACAACAAAAAATTAAACAAATTTTCTTCCACAAATTTTATCATGCAATAATTATGAAAATATAAGTGCAAGTAAAAGTAAATGACGATAAGGAAAAAACACACCAAGGATTTTTATAGTGGTTCGGTCAAAATATGACCTATGTCCACTACCCGGAGTCCTCCGCTCCGGGATTTTCACTACCAAATATAGTTCTCCTTTTGCCCCCCTCGGCAAGGCGGAGAAGCCTTTACAAACCTCCCTTACACCAACCCGGCGTGGCGGAGTGCCAAACTCTGTTTTCTCCCTCCTGACGATGGCAGAGAACCTTCTCATTTTTTCTCGCTCCTGGAGAAGGCAGAGAACCTCGAGGTCACGGATGTAGACGAGCCTTTCCCTTGGAGATCCTCCCTAAAATTCTTCTTGGGCCACAAGAGGAGCAAGATGCAGTAAGTTCGGAGCAACCGTGTGATCTCCCTCACACCTCTTCTCCCTCACAACGCTCACCTTCTCCTTCCTCTCTCAACCCTAAAGAACTTCTCTAGAGCTCTCTCCCTTGGAATCCCTCTCTAACCACGTTCTCCCTCTCTGTAAAATCTTACTGAAAAAGGACTAGATTAACACCTAAAACGGGCTCCAAAAACCCTTTGATTTCAAAAGTAGTCGTTACTGTTCGTACAGTACGATTATACGTCGTACAGTACGATCTTCATAAACAGACTTCATCCTGGTATGAAGATGAACAAACAGTTTAAAAACAATTCGTACTGTACGATATAATATCGTACGGTATGATCCACAAAATACTATTCGTATAGGATGATGGTCTGGACAATCAGATGTCGTCTCTGTTCACCGTATGGTATGATTACTATCGTACAGTACGATGTTCAAAATATAATTAGACCTGGATTTCATGCACTAATCACAGGTTATTTTAAGTAAGTATTTAAAATAGATCGTACAGTACGAACGTGTTCGTACAGTACGAACGGCGCAAAATCACTTACTTAAACTAAACTACGGCTAGGGTTTTGGATCTGAACATATCGTACCGTACGAAGCTATTCGTACAGCACGATCCATTCATAGAATCGTCCACATAGCTCGGATCGTACGGTACAAATTAAAATCGTACAGTACGATCTCCAGAGAAGACATTATATTATATTTTGCATTTAAAAACAAACTCTCCTTCTGTGTGTGTGCATGGTTGCTCTTACTCTTATGCATTTTGTGGCCAGACTCAAAAAAATAAAAAATACAATAAATAGAAAAATATAATATCTGACTCATACTCCTAATCTACCTGTTCTTGAGTCTTCCTTTCGTCCTGAGTCACTTATGATCTTCTGAAATGTTAGTACTCAAGGACAATAGCAAATAAAATAATATTCAATGAAAAGTTGTTCCAAAACACTCATTATTTGGCATCATCAAAATCTCAAACTCGGGGTCATGGGTTGCAACACCAATTAGTTTGTGAATCTCAGTCAAGAAAATACTGAAATTGTTCCTTGTGAAGATCAAAAAGCCATGCATCCCGATAAACATACTCTAGTAACATGTCACTCAAATGTTTAGCAAAGTATATACAATTTGTTCTAATGTTGGGAGCAAGAGTGTGATGCAAGGAAAAAGTCTGATTACAACCCACAAACAAGGACAAACCCCCTATATCCTTGATGGGGATTCAATGAGAGGAAGAACAGGAATTGACAACAGTCGGCACAAACTTGGAAACAAAGATAGCCACTGTCTTCGCTTTCCAACTTTTATCTATCTTCTATTCCACATTATCGATCACCCTCTCTATTTTTAAAAGTGCTGCCGACAAAAAGGCAATATAGCACATGTAATCAAACTTTTTGAAGTGCAAGCATGGGTCCTGCATTCCCGGGCAAATCACTTCAACATTTCGTCTATTGAGGTCAAAAGCCAGGATCATTGAGAAATGTGTGTTTCTGAAAAATCTTTTATCTTCTTGATGATAGTAAACATCCTTAAATTTCTCCACGTGCATCATGGCGTAAAGAGGCAACTGCGAGCCGAGAACCCATGTTTGATTTCCTGGCCTTGCTAAAGCCAAATATTTTGTACATCCATAGATAGCAACAACAGTTCCTAATAGGTTATTAGAAGAGACAATGATCTTCTGAAAATATATATCATGTAAGAATTACTCGTCTGTGCTAAAGTATAAGAAAATTTCATCACAAAAAATCCGATCGAGTCGTCGACGCAATATTGGGGATTTATCATATGCCCTTGATATTTAGGGATGGTGAAAAGAGATGAGAGTGATATTTTTGCCTTTGTGAGAGGGTTAAAGAGGTGAGGCTGCATATCTTCTTTGTCAATGTTAACGAGCCATCCTCCCTTGGAGCTAAAGCAGCAAAGATCGGTGATGTAACTATCAAGGGAGGAGAAGCATCGATGGCAACTGACACCGACCTTTTCTTCTTTGATTGTAAAGTGATGGAAGATGAGTGCGTTGGAGGCCTCTCCAGCTTCACTAGGAAGCGGTATCCATGGCGAGCGTCAACATTTAATTCCATTTGGTACATCGTTGGAAAGAACAAAATTCCATGAGGTATAGACAATGGAGAATCGATTGTTGTCTACATTGGGCAATTTTAATGCGATGCAATGGAAGAGATCTGTTGGGAAATCAAACCATGCCATAATATTATTGTATATGTGGTGGCAAATAGATGAGGAAATGAGCTTGAATGTCTTATGCAATCTTTGTTAGATATATATAGCCTAGCTCCCAAGTGGACATGACCAAAATAGCTGAAATAAAATAAGCATTTGTGGCTTTTTTTTTCTTCTTATTTGTGGCTAAAAAAAGGCCAACTGGCCATTATCCATAGATAGAATTAATAAGGCATATAACATAATTCTTTCTTTAAATAACAAATTTTAGATTTAAAATTTTTAAAATAAGCACTTTGAGTCGATTAGTTGGTTAGATTTAATTTTTAATTAAGCATTTTGAAAACTCAGGTATAAATTTTTAAATTTATTAAAATAAAAAATATCTATTTCTTTAATATAAAAAAATAACTGTCATTGTATACGGCTCATTGAAAGATCAAATAAGACTTTGTGTCAAAATTTGATGTCATTTGAAGAGTTCTCGGAATGATTTTTCTTTGCCCTATACAATGACAGTTATATATATATATATATATATATATATATATATATATATATATATATATATATATATATATATATATATATATATATATATATATATATATATATATATATATATATATATATATATATATATATATATATATATATATAATTTGTCATCATCTACATTAAGCGGTACTTCACCATCTCTCGCGAATGAGATCTTTTGGACTGATTTTTTATCAAAATATACTGACCAAAATTTTCCCAATGAAAAGCTTCAATGCAAGAAATTTTAAGTAAATCTTTGGATTTTGTTTGGTTAAAGTTATAATATTCTTTTTTTAATTGTTATTTATATTATTAATTTAATTGCATGTGCATCTAAGACATATTTCTTTTGTTTAAATAACTAAAAAAAAGTGATTAATCTCCTGAGGTGATGTTTAAATAAAATTATATTGAGCTTTTAACTATGATCAAAAGTAATGTATAATTTCACTTTAAATAATTGTTCTAATAAGTTAAAGTTTAATAAGAGAGGTCATTAGTTTATGTTAATTACAAAATGGAAAGCAAATCCTTAATTTCTTGCATGACTAGAAGCAAGTTCTCGACTATGATTCTGCAAGCCATTAATGAGATATTAACTATTTAATTGGAATGTTTGAAAATTTTCAAAATTAAATTTTGAATTAATTTAAAAAAGCTTTAATTTTAGATGGGCAAAGGCTTAATCAAAATTTTATTTAAAAAAAAAAAAGAAGATTTGTTGAAACTGCCCTCGAGTCTCTCCCACATTTCGGGCTGAGCAAAACCTCATAGTAGCTTTATTCTCCCTCACCTTCAACACACGTGTCCATTTCGTTGGCTAGAGAGAAGGCCCAGAACCATCACTCGACCTTATAAGCCGCCTAAAATGAAGAGTCTCGGCTATAATGGAAACGTCTAACACAGCAATTCTCTCTCTCCTACCATGCAAAAGCAACTCTACATCATTTCTTAGGCAAATTATCCATACCTGGGCTAGCAACATATAACCTAACATCTACTTCTAAAAATAGTAGCTAGCAGCTTCAAGAATATACTAACAAAGCCTTTTTAGGTTGCTTCGTGAAACTAACTGCTTTGCTAATTGGCTTGGTAAACTTAGGTGTCAGTTAGATTGTTTCTAAGATTTCTTTGATTTTCTTTACCTCAGCCTCTGAGGGGGAGAACTAATCTGGACAAAGTTGGGTTGCCTTATTTGAGGATATGATGGCATTTTTTTGGTTGTTTCTTGCTTGGTGTTCTTTTCATTTTTCTATTTTTTTGGTTAATCCCTTGTTTGAGATGATGTTGTATTAAAAATCTTTTTAATATTAAGCTACTAGAATTTTTGTTGGGATGACTTAAATTTAATAGATTTTTTGATAAGAGTTACTACCAGTAAGTGTTAATTTCTTAATTATAAGATCTCATGGATCGTAACTCCTGATAAGTTTCTAAAGTTTCAAAGCATGTTGAATTACATAGGAGCCTTAATTGGTCATAAAGAATTTCATATTCCATATGCAATCTTATGACCCAAGTATAAGTTAATTGAAAATTAAATGGTGTTTGATAATAAAAGAACAATGAAAATCTTATCGTCACAACATTGATTAACATTGAAACTACATAGAATTTGATTAACATTATATGTTTTAGAGTGTTTAAGGAATACTGGAATAAGTCAAGAGGTGGGATGGAGAAGTGAAAATCAAAGGTTGGAAATTTGTTTTGAGGGTGACGCGACACCGAGATTATTAGCGCTACAACATTGAACTCTTGAGAAAATAGAGAAAAAATATGATACACTATGTTGCTAGGTGATGCCGTCGTGGCGCCGAGTACTCCAATGGTAAGATTCTTTGAGAGTGCAACAACAATAGTAAGCTGAGTGCCGTGGCACAAGGCCAAGTTAATGGTTTATAATTTCAATTTCAGTGTTTTTTAAAATCTATGCATGAAAAGGTTTTTTTCCTAAGTTTGAACCACTATGCAATTGATAACATATAATGAATCATCTTTTTATATAGTCATTGTGAATTTAATAATATTCTAGAGGTAACTGAAATTTTGGAGGAATTTGTAAAACTAGATGAGTAGCATGCACTCTATTTAATTCATTAGTTTTACATTGTAAGTGCATCATTATGCATTTCATAGCATTCTAGAGCTCTATTATAAAAATGAAGGTGTATTGTAAATTATATCTTTGGGCCCAAATAAATTTACATAATGTTCTATTTTAACATCTAAATTGACTCTGCAATGGGAACACTCTCCTCTACACCTGTTTCGGTAGGTGAAAGGCGGTAAATGGAAGCTAAGTGGGCATGAATACATGTGCATTTCTGCATTCACGTTATAATATAATTTAATATGTTATAATAATAGAATAAAAAGATAATCTCTCTATTGTTATGCATATTTAAATGGTAAAACTTATGGAAAAATTTGGCCAACTAAGTTTTGTACTTATGCTATGATTAAATATTTCAAGCAAAGACAATTTCCCTGTTGAATAATGAGTTTGTAAGGTATCATTTGTTGTAATACTTCATAATTCCCTTAAATATTTTGTTGAATTCATTATATTTTGAACTTTTATTTTGGATCTCAAGATGAATGAAATCTAGGAGAAGGTTATTATTTATTCCGAATCCACAATATTTTTATTTTTTATTTTTTGATGAGAAGATACAATACAAGAAATATATGCATTACTAACGGAAGTTTTGGCGAAGAAGATATCCTAAATTACTGATGAAAAACTGTTGGAAATTAACGACGAAAATTCTGCTAGTAATTCAGGTGAAACCTTTTTTCCAAAATTTTTGTCAGTAATTAAGTATCCCAACAAAATTTTTGAAAGTTTTTTTGTCAAAATTATTATTTTATTTTAGACAGAAAAATTTGTCGAAAATTCTACTAAAAATAAACGCAGATCTATTTAAAGTCATTTTTTGAACGTTTATCTCCGTTTCTTCGATATTTAAATGGTAAAACTTCACCTCTTTAATATTTTCATTATTTATTAATTTTATTAATTATATTTTGTTAAAAATCAGTTCTACTTATTTTTATGTTTTTCTTTTTCTATGCAAAATGACCATATAATTTTTTATATGCAAATGGTGAGCTACATTTATAAGTGGGAAACTCAAAAAAGCTAAACTTTCCTTTTTTTTTTTGTGATCGCCCTTTTCTATTTTCATTCGTATACAAATTTATGAAGTAACGATAATATTATATTTTCCAGGCATTTGAGTGTCTTTAGATTTGTTACGGACTACAATATACACGACGATAGATTTAGAAAATTCCTGTCTCAGCGTTGTACAGATATCTAATACACAAACAGGAAAGAAAGAACACCATGATTTTTACGTCGAAAACCCTAAAAAGGGAAAAAACCACGGGGCCACGCCCAGTTAAAATAATTCCACTAGTATTTGTTTGAGGTATAGGAGGCTGACTCGTCCTTAAAATTTAGGACGATCAAATTACAATGCTTCACTTTCGAATTGAAATCCAATTACAAACAAGTTATGTATTCAAACCGAATTCAAAAACGCTTAGAATTTTGACGTCACATGGAAATCGGGCAGAGTTCCAGAATCACTTGGGCGTCGGGCAGAATTCTAGCGTTACTTTGGCGACGAGCAGAATTTCAACGTTGCTCGGGCGTCCGGCAGAATTCTGGCGGTGGTCGAGGAGGAGTTATTTCCTCCTATCCTTCTCTTCTCTTCTTCTTCTCTTCTTCTTCTTCTTTTCTTGTTCTCTTCCTCTTACTTCGGTCCACTCTCATGAGAAATGAAGGGTCTATTTAAAGATATTCTAGAGTGACATAGCTAGTAAATAAGTAAGAGATCAGAGGTAAATAGGGAGTGGTCGGATGGACGGCCGATATTGAATCCCTTGACCGTGCACCATTTGTCAGACATTTGAAGGTATTAATGATGTTGGAAGTCGGTGATCTTTGGCTCGTTGGATTTTTCTCGTTGAGCCTCTCGATTCAACTATAAAAACTTCATATTTGGAAACCATTTGGTAACTCAAATTATGGTTTGAACTTTGTAACAATGCTTTGGGTTCTTGATTAGGACTCATTTGGGCTCAGATTAACTCGAATTTGGGATCGTTGATTTGGTATTTACAAGATGCTTAGTTTGACTATAAGTTTACTAAAATCGGAATTCAGGTGATCCCAAATTTAGTTTTTGAAGCTTGCACCTTGATTCTGCCTTAAGATTCATGCCCGATCAAGATAGTTTTTGCATGATATATTAGTTTCCCCCCTATTTTCAGATGACGAAGTTTCAGGAGTCCGAAAATATGCATCATAAACTTTGAAGAATTTTTCATGTGATTTGAAAACAAATTTTGCATGTAGGAGCCCCAAATAGCTTTAAAAGTGCTAAAACTGAATCTCGATTTTTGAAAAATGGTTCTGGGGATCCCAAAAACTTCCAATTTGATCTTTTCGGGTCAAAAATTGGACCCGATATTATTTGGGCAGCCAAACTGATGAAACTGATCGGCCTTTGCCTTCGCTTCTGCCACCGGTGGTGTGGAAGCACGCACCAAACCTGCCGGCCCACGCTGCCCACCTGAGGCATACCTGGCCTGGGCCCGCTCCACGTCCGTTTGGGGACCTCTGGCTCATCCAACTGAGCCCGGTCTGCGCCCGCTTGGCCTGCCACTTACCCACGCCTGCGGCTTAACCAACCCATGCGGTTCTGAGCGCGCGCCAACAACGGTTCGGGCTGGCTGTTCGTTGCCTCCACCGACTTTTTTTTTTAATCTTAAAAAATCCAAAAAAAAAATTTAAAAAAAATCTAAAAAAATCTAGAAAAGTTTAGAATCTCTCCCCCTCTCCAAAAACATTACAAATTGACCCCCAGTGCCAAGAAGAAACCTGTACCTTTTTCTCTTCTTCTTATGGCGTTCTAAAAGTTAAGGCTTTCTGATGTTTCTTAGTAGGTGACTTTCCCTATTTAACTCAGTGCCCCTCCTCTTCCTTCTTTCTCCCCTATTTTTCTTCCTGCTCAAGAGGCTTTCCGCTATCTTTTGTAGGGGATTTTCCTTATTTAGATTTTCTCCCCTCTTTTATAAAGGAATTGAAATGGGTGATCACATGTCCACCAAAAATCCTTCTACCAAAGAAGATCGCCCTGTTGCCCGATCTAAGGGTTCAAAGAAGGCTCACAAGGCGCAGAAGATTGATGATGTTATTTCTACCATTACAGACAATTCTTTTATCTCCTTTAGGAAACAGATTTATTTCCTAACGATATGGTGATGAAGGTGCCGACAAGATCGGATTGTGCTCATTTTCCTCCCCCAGGATATGTAACGGTGTATGGATCAGTTTACGAGGAGGGCTGCGATTTCCACCATCTCTGAATTGATTGACATTCTGACGGTCTGTGGAGTGAGTTTATCTCAATTTTCCTACAAGGCCATGTCGATCGTATTGGGCCTATTCATACTTTTTAGAGACCATGGAGTGGTGTTATCTTTAGAATGTCTTTCTCGGATGGGGTGTCTCATTAGTGATACGCAAGGTCGTATCTCTTTCAGATCCAAGTGGTTGGATATTCATACTCGAGACCCATATAAAGGTTGGATTATCAACTTCTTTTATGTGCAAAATGATTGGAACCTTCAAGAAAAATGGAGAAAGTTGAAGGAGTTACCCGTCCCCATTTATATTGGAGCAGAAGATTTATTGAAGATACTTAAGTTTCCTGATATCGATGCCCTACATTATGAGGTGCATTATTTGAGCAAATATATAGACGAAGAATATTTTTTCAAGAAGGAAGATCGCATGCAGAAAAATGTTGAAGAGGTCTGTGAAAGTTCCAGAGGCAATTCCCCCAAAAAAGTCACTCCAACCAACTCGGGAGTGATGGAGATTTGCAAGCATCAAAAAAGAAGAAGGAAGATGAAATTTCGGCAGTCGCTAGCAACGGTCCTCATATCTCTCCATCCAAGTCATGCATTCCAGAAGATGTTTTGAAACATCAGTGCGTGGGTCATCGACGGGCTGAGGAGTTGGTGAGTTCACCTTTCCTTATCTATTTTGTATTTATTTCAAAAGATATATCTCTTATAATTACATTTTTGTTATTTCAGTAGGAGAAGAATAATGATTTTAAGCTTGAAATGAAAAAGATCATGAATGACTGGAACAATGAGTTCATAAAGATCAATTATCTTCAGGGAGAATACAAGAAGAAATAGGATGGAAAAGTCAAGGAAATATATGCAGTGGAGGAGTAGTTAGGAAGAGTGTAGAGCTGAGCCGAGAAATAAGTTAACCTCAGCTTCTTCACAGAATGAGCGGATGGATCACCTACATATAGAATTGGTGGATGTACAGGTAAAAATCAACCATCATATAAGAGATTAGAAAATCCTTGAAGCTAAGAATAAGAGACTCTAGAGTATGCTGTCAGAGAAGGTAGCCAAGCAGTTGCTGTCTGTAGTCATAGAAGAGTACAAGAAATCTTATGCCTTTAAGATAATTATTGAGGATCACATTCAGGAATCTTACAATCATATTTATGATGTGGAGGTGAAGGCTTTAGAGGTAGAGTGTATGGATGATGGCTTCATCAAAGGTTTTATGAAGGACGTTCACGCAGTGTAGCGTAAGACTAGAGCTGATATCGAGCGGTTGACTTCTAGCCAGGCTTCTAATGATCCTTCTTCAGACTCTTGTGGTGAAGAATTAGAGAGTGAGTTGCAGCAGCCTTTTTCCTTGGAGGAGGACGAGGATGATATTGAGATCCTGTATGATAGTTTTGATGTTATTTTGTACCACTTTATTTTCTTTCTAGTCATTATATGTGTTTGAAGTTGATATTTCCATATAATGTACTCGATGTTCAGTGATATATAAATAAATTATTGGTATTTCTCTTTTTTCACATGTATATGAAATTGTCTCAATTTTATTTTAAAGAGAAATGTTTTGGTGGCATTTTTTGACTTAAGTGAATGCGAGAGATATCATCCTTGGATATCCTGACCTATTCGAAGCTGTTAATCAAAGCATTTGCTTAATGAATTTAACCTGTATGGAAGAGATTAGATCAAATCCCTCTGGGATTGATTATCCAGTGATTGAGATATAATATAGATTATGTATTTCTTGAATCACAGAAAAAGAGTTTGATGAGAAGAGATAATATCACGACAAAGAGAACATCACATTATTGTATTATATAAGATAGTACACTAATTTCCTAGTATAACTTAAGGATACAGAAAAAGAGTTCTTCCACAATCAATACATAAGAGACGTCAACATAAAACTTGAAAGATACAAAGCCTAACCACTTGGGGTGACATGACACAAGATAAATACTACCAATATTATAACACGAGATAAATAATATTATCAACTCCTACTGATAGTACTTACAAAGAATGCCAATATTAAAAGTCTGGGGGAGCATTTTTCTACTGGCATCCTTTAGTTTGAAGGTTCCAAGCTTGACCATGAATGTCACCAAATAAGCACCCTCCAAGAGGGGAGAGAACTTGTTATGCTGAGAGCCTTTTAATAATGGCTTCGATGCTGCATAGAACTAAGTCCCCAATAGAGATAGATCGAGGTTTCACTCTCTAATTATAGTGACGAGTGATCCTTTGGTGGTATGCAGCAATCCTGAGTGAGGATTCATCTCTTACTTCTAGGAGGATATCCAAATTTGTTTTGAGCCTCTCCTCATTGTTACAAAAGTCAAAAGTCTGAACCCTATTGCATGGTACTCCACTATCAATCGGTATGACTTCTTTTGTACAAAAATAGAGGTTCCACTATCAATCGGTATGACTTCTTCTGTACAAAAATAGAGGTTATACAGGGTTTCTCCTGTAGGAGTTCTAGCAATGGTCTGAGAAGCCCAGAAAACATTTGGGAGTTCTTCATCCCATTGCCCTGTAGCCTTCCCTATGTGTGTCTTCAGCCCTTTTAAAATTATTCAATTTATAACCTCTGTTTGCCCATTTTCTTGAGGATGGGCAATAGCTCTGTGGATGAGCTGAATATGAAAATCCTTACAAAAAGATATAAAGATCTTCATAGTGAATTGTGTCCCATTATCAGTGATGACTTTTGCATGAATGCCAAAGCGATAGACTATATTCTTTCACAAGAATTGCTTGGTATTTGCTTTAATGATCTTCGCCAAAGGTTCTGCCTCCACCCATTTGGTGAAGTAATCTATAGCCAGGATAATGAATTTTCATTGTTGAGTGGCTATAGGGAAGGTTCCTGTTATATCAATTCCCCGTTGGGAAAAAGGCTAGGGGCTTTATAGTGATGCAAGTTTTAGAGTGGGTGCATGGGTGAGATTGGAATGCAATTGACAGTTTTTGCACTTTTGAGTAAACTCAAATGCATCATGTTTCATTATAGGCCAATAGAATTCCTACCTCATGATCTTATAAGCCAACGCTCTTCCTCCCATATTTTCTCCATACACTCCTAAATGAACTTCTCGGAGTACGTAATTAGCTTATTAAGGTAGGAGACACTTCAGATACAATCCAGTGAAGGTGCATTTATACAACTTATCACCAATAATGGTGAAATTTGCTGCTTGTCTCTTAAGTCGTGTTGCAGCCATGGGTTCTTTAAGAAGTACCCATCCTATAGAAAAGACAAGATGGGATCGATCCAAGATGCCTCTTTTGGTTCATCTATTGATTGTATGACCCATGTACCTTGAATACTTTGAAAGTGAATCTCATTGATATACTTTGTTTTATAAATATCTCCCGTTGTTGATGTAGCAAGTTTGTAAAGAGCATCTACTCTCTCATTTTGCTTTCAGAGAATATGAATTATCTGGTGCTTCTTTATACGAGTTAAGAGTAACTTCACAAAGATGCAATATTGGGCTAGTTTTGGATTATGGATATCAAACTCCCCTCCACCTGAGAGCCGATTAATTGTGAATTAGTGTGGACTATTAAATTCAGTACCTCACAGTCAATTGCTAGTCTCAATCCAGCAATAAGGGCCTCGTATTCTGCTGTGTTATTTATTGCTGGGAACTTGAGTCGGAGCCCATACTTAAAGGTAACCTTATGTGGAGATATCAACAAAATTTTAGCCCCAGCACCGAAACTTCTAGAAGTTCTATCAACATACAATGTCTAGGATGGAGGAGAAGGAAAAGCACTTGGTTGAACATCAGACACTGGGACAGTGCATTCAACTATGAAATCTGTAAGTGCTTGAGATTTAATATCAGGCCTAGGTCGGTAGTGGATATCAAACTCTCCCAGCTCTACAGACCACTTAACGAGCCTACCCGATGCTTTTATCTTTTGCACGATATTTTTCAATGACAGATTTGTGTAAACCCCAATTGTATGGGCTTGAAAGTAAGGGCATAGCTTTCTGAAGGAATAAATTAACACCAATACAGTCTTATCTACTAGAGGATATAAACTTTTATTGATATAGTAGATAGGATGTTGTACAGCATTTTATTCTTGAACTAAGACCGAACTAATGTCTTGGACAGAAATAATCATATAGAAATATAATTTCTCTCTCGATGTTGGTTTAGAAAGTAGTGGCCGGGATGCCAAATACTTTTGTAATTATTCAAAAGCTTCTTGGCATTAATCAGTCCATTGAAATCCAGAACTACAAGCACCTCTAAATACCTTGAAGAAGGGTAGATATTTATCTCCTGAACATGCCAGGAAATGAGATAGTGCTGTAATTCTCCCATTTAGCATTTGGACCTCCTTGATATTCTTCGGTGGCACCATATCCCTTAGCGCCTAGATCTTCTTGGGATTTGCTTCAACTCCTCCGTGGGCTACCATAAACCCCAAAAACTTTTCAGAAGCGAGACTCCAAAAGTGCAATTAATGGGGTTGATTCGCATATCATAATGTCTCAACAAGTGGAAGAACTGTTCCAAATCAGAGATGTGTTGAGATTTTTTAAGACTTTTCACCAACATATCATCCACGTACACCTCCATAGTATGCCCAATAAGGTTTTTGAAAACTTTATTCATGAGGCGCTGATAAGTTGCTCCAATATTTTTGAGCTCGAAGGGCATCACTCGATAGCAGTATAACTCTTAGTCGGTTTGAAAAGTTGTCGCTTATTCATCAGCAGGATTCATCTTTATTTGATTATAGCCATAGTAGGCATCCATAAAACTCAACATCTGATGTCCAAAGGTGTATCAACTAACTGGTTAATACGAGGAAGCAGAAAGCTATCTTTTGGGCAGGCTTTGTTGAGATATGTATAATCTATACACATTCTCCAAGCTCCACTCCCTTTCCAAACCATGACAACATTTGCCAACCAAGTAGGATAGCTCACCTCCCGTATAAATCCAGCTTCCAAAAGCTTATCTACTTCTTGCTCGATTGCTTGGTGACGATCTGGTACAAAATTTCATTTCTTTTTTATAATCAGCTTGCATGTCGGATTGACTTTGAGGGAGTCTATGATTTCTTCGGGGTTGATTCCTAGCATATCTATCGGACTCTATGCAAAAACATCCTGATTTTGACGCAGAAAATCTATGAATTTTCTCTTCTCGTTGTCTAAGAGAAGTGATCCAATCCGTACCATCTTTGAAGGATGTTTTTTAGATATAAATATAGTAGTAAGGTCTTCTATAGGGGAAGCTCTCTGAGGAAAATCTTCCCTATGGAGATCAAAGTCCTTGATGCTCAGGGTAACTGTTGGACGTGTCTTAACCTGCCTAAGATAACATGTTTATATTATTTGTTGATCTCCGTATACTACACCGACTCCTGCCAGGGTAAGGAACTTCAACTTGAGGTGAGGGATAGATGCGACAATTCCAAAAGTTGACTAGAGAGGCCTCATAAAGAAAGCGTTATTAGCCGATTCTGACTTTACAACAATGACTGAATGGAGTGTGTAGTCTGTCGAGGATATTCTCCAAGTATAACTGGGAGACTGATTATCCCTTCTGCTCGTACAGGTCAATTATTAAATCCATATAAAAGACCTGTAGCAGGTTGAAGTTTTTCTCTTGAGAGACCCATGTTGAGAAAAGTGGAGTAGAATAAACATCTGCGGAGCTTCCATTATCCACAAGAATTCCTTTTACATTGTAACACGGGTCACCTATCCCCACATTTATTACAAGTAGATCTTGATGAGGGGTTTTCAGTCCCACCAGATTAGAGTCATCAAATGTGATGGGATGATCGATACGAGCCTTCTTTGGAGACAGGATTTCATCTAAATCCAAAAAGACTTGATTAGATAGTAAGGGGCCTCCACCGATTGTTTTAATTTCACCAACCGTTATCTGATTATTCACTGGTGTCTCTAGTGTTTATTTTTCTCCCTAGTAGGACAAGCTTCTTCTCAGGTATATGAATTCCTAATAAACTATCGAAGATAGCCCTAGCGGATAATTCTTTCAATCTCATCCTTAATTTGCCTACAAGCTTCAGAAGTGTGGCCACGACTATGATGAAAATGATAATACTGATCTTAATTTCTTGTATTTAGCTTCAAAGGATGCAGCCATTTTATTGTATCTTGATCTCGAACAACCTTTAATACATTTTCTCAAGATATGTTGAGTTGAGTGTACTTCTCCTATCGAGGTTCTCATCGTGGAAATGGAATCCTAGGAGGTAGATTATTCTTCCCTTGCTTCTTCCATTGTGAGGATGAATTATCCATCCCAGGTGCACCCTTGCGCTTCCCGTTGGTTTGCTCAAATTATTTTGCATGAGTGTTTATAGCTTTATCTGTAGAAATTTATGCCTACAAATGATGGATGAGGTCGGCATATATGTCGAAATCAAGGACCGATGCTTCGAACTGATAACTGTAGCAATTGAAGGCACATCAGATCATCCAGGAGAACCATGCAAGACATCCATTCCTAAAATAATGGCTACAGTCTTTGAAATGGTTGGAATAATATATGTATTTTCTATTTATAATTGTGAGTTTACGCCACAAGGCTTTGCATCTATCTTTAGCACCATATTTGTCAAATATTGATAATTTACTATAGTGGGCGTAATGTAGTGTGTGTTGACATTCACTTGCATACATCTATATGTATCACATTGTTACTTCTACTGCATATCGAATCCCTCTGGTTACAACTAATATGTTGAATATGGAATGGCTCTTTTGTAGAAACGTATAATCATTTGCATCTACTATGTATCATCTACTTCAGCTTGTAGATAGATTGGTGTACCCATATTAAGGATTAATCACTTTTATTACATACCAATCATCACTTACTACAAGAGGGTTAATGAACTTATTTTTAAACTAATTGATGTTAGTTACAAACTAACCATCATTAACTCCAAGCTAACTGACCTCTATCATATTCCTTGCAATTCTCTTTAATATTTTATATTAGTGGACTACATCGTCTTCCTATGATTGGTACAAATGTCACAATCGGTCGTCATCATTCTTGTATGATTTGTAGCCTTTGTTCATGTCTTTGTTTGTAGTTTTATTCATCTTACATACACATGCTGGTTGTATGTTTTTTGTTGTCATCACCAAATAACTCTCCATGTACAATACCCCTACTCATTACATTGGAAATTGGTTCATAATATGATTGACAACATCAATACCATTATCGATTGGAGATTTCCACTTCTATCAGCATAGTTTTCATGAACCAGTTATAATACTCATTGGAGGTCTTGCATTATAGCTTGTAGGTAGGTTTCCACATCCTTTGTAATTTCGATTGATTGTTTCTTGAGGATGCATAATGTCCAATGTTGTAAATGATTCATTATGATTGAATGGCTGCCCTCCCATACAATGACTTTGGTATAAAACCATATTATTTATGCTCTTCTTACTACTTGCAATCAAATCACACTTACAAGCTCTTTGTAATGAACTTGATACCAAACTCATCAATCAATTCTCTCTAATTGAAATGACTTCTACAAGTTGATTGATATTGCTCAAATAAATTTCATGTTTACATTTGTAATGAATATACACATGAGCCTCCACTTGCTTTTATGAAATTGGGATGACCACACTTTCCTAATAAGAACTTATGATGATTCTTTAACATCCCATTGTAACATTAATTATTATTCAAATCAAGCCTCTTATTACTCATTCATTTTTAATTATGTCCTAGCGCAGTTTATGTTCATGTTCAATTTTTATTTGTGTCCAAAATGGGTTCCATGTTGTTCAAGTCAACCTCAAATCTGAGTTTGGTTTGAGTTCATGTCCAGTTTGTTATCATTTGCTTCAAGTCCAAATCTATTTTGAGTTTAAGGTCACTTAATATTTTTTTGTTCAATCAAATTCAAGTTGAGTCCTTATTCATTTGATAATAAGTCCCCTGCGTCACTGAAAATTTTAGTAGCCTCCCGGATTCTCCCCTGTTAAGGAGAAATTTTGGGAGACATTGCCTTCCCCTCTACACTATGTGAACGCTTCATGTTAGTATTGGATGACACCTCAACTACAATTTCTTCAATCCCCGCTGCGCTACATGAGCGCTTAAGGGTCTTCGAGCACGTATTTAAAAGGGCACAATTTCTTTCCCCCACTGCGCCACATGAGCGCTTAAAAGTACTTAATTTTTTTCCTTATTACATTACGTGTATGATCTGAGACTTACCCGCCTCATTGCAAGCATCGCATCATTTTCCCTCCCATCTATTATATGAGCGAGTAGGGAGGTCAGCCAGCTCACGCAAGCTTCGAGAGCTGGGTTCTAGAACTTAATATTTGAACAGGGATGATGGTGGTGGTGAAATGCACAAGTTACATGAACTACAAAGATGTACAAACCACAAAAATATCCTATTTATCATCATTATTTTTTTATTCTTCCTCTTTCTTTTCTTTTCTTTCCTTTTAAAAAAAAAAAAAAACTTTTCTTCTTTCTTCTTCTTTTTGCACATATATACATATGTGAGACATACATGTTTATGAGAATACACATAAGTGAAAGTTCGTGTAGGTTGTTAGACCTTGTAGAACTATCACAAGGCTAACCAAGAGGGAGGAAGGGAGTGAATTGGTTATTAAAAAAATTTGGGTTTTTTTAAACCTTTTTAGATCATTTAAAAAATTAAATTACTAATCCTGAAACTTGTAGTTGTCTATAGAAATGATTATCATAGAGGATTTTGCAACCACAAAATTTTAAATATAGAAAATAAAAATGCAGGAAAAAAACAAAAATAATAAAAGAACATCAAATTTTATAGTGGTTCGATCTAACTTGACCTACATCCACTCCCTGGAAACTCCTCCAGGTATTGCACTAAATAATAATTACTTTTCGTTTGCACCCACAACAAGGTGGAGAAACCCTTACAAACTCTCTTCCACTAACTTGGTGCAGCAGAGAACCATTGCCTTTTATACTTTCTAAGTGATGAAAGCATACCATCACATCCTTTTTACCCTCCTGATGAAAGTAGAATATTGTCACATTCTTTTTCACCCTCCGGGTGAAGGCGAAGTATGTTAATCCAATGTTTAAGATCTTCTCCCAAGAGCCTCTAAAGAAGTTGGGTAGAAACTTGAAGAAAATAAAGAGGACTTCACTTAGGAGAACCATATGAATCCCTCATAATTCCTGTCCAATAGATCTCACACTATTCACTTTCAAAATGTATCCCAAACACACACTCAATGGTCACTCTCAAGAGAAATTTGCAGCAAAAGGATAAAGAGACATTTTTTAGAATCCTTTATATAGAAAACACATAAAAACCTGTCCAAAAATTGAAATTTTCAAGAGAACCATCCTAAATTTGTACTATACGATTGTGGATCGTTCAGTACAAATAGTTCAAAAAATCAGGGCTTCGTTTGGTATGAACTTGGAAGACCTCAATTTCGTACATTATAAATTATCAGTACAAATGAAGATTATATTGTATAAACAGTTCAACAAATATTTGTATTTGTTTGGTATGATATGGTACGAACCTAATTTTGTACTCTATTAGTCGTCTGCACAAATGCAAATCATATTGTGCGAATACTTCAAAAAATAAATGTGTTCATTCGGTACGATCTTGAATGAATCTAATTTCATAATTTTTCAGTCTTCTATATGAATTCAAATCGTATTGTACGAATTTTTTAAAAAATATGTGTATTACATGAAATCCTATTTTACCCTATCTTGAAGTCTTTAGCAATCGGGAATAGTATATGATTTCCCTAAAATATTAGTACACACAGAAATATCTAATATATATGCTAAGAGAAATAATAAAATCATAACAATAATATTTTGCTATCATCAAAAACTACAATCTCAATCTTTTTTTCTGAGTTGCAATAATCTCACCCTTTTTGATAATGACAAAAATACATATTGTTTAAATTACATATTAAAATTCTTTTCTCCTAAGCTCCCCCTCAATGAATGATAAAATAAAAATTATGGGGTTAAAAAAAAATTTGTCATCCCCCTTTTTCTTAATTTTTTTTATTTTTATAAAATTAACAAAAAGACTCGTAAGAAATACACAAGAAAAACACACAAACACATGAACCAAAACACAAACACTAAAACACAAAGAGAAGACCATGTAAACATCACCAAAATACAAACAGAAGACCAAAAAGACCAAGAAGACATCACCAAAACATAAACACAAGACCAAGAAAACCAAGAAGACAATAAACAAACACAAACAACCTCCCTTTTGACATTAGCAAAAAAGAGGAAAAAATAAGAAAAGATAAGTAATATAAAAATCCCCTGAATATGTAAGATGCTATGGATGAATCTAAAAGTTGATAAGGAGAAGAAATTTAAAAATTGGAAGAACAACATTAAAGTTCTAATGCAAAAACTCATATTTTAATGCAAAAATTTCATAGTGCGTCTTATGTATTAACGTCATTCCGTACGCAATGACGAAGTCCATTCTACAATCAAACGTCATTTGGATAACGTAGAGTGTTAAATTTCTCAATTTGTGTGTCTCCTTGGGATTTGTGTTACCACCTCAATCGATCATAAGTAATCAAATAAAATTTATATTTTGAATGTTTACGACATTCTGGATGTAATGGAAAATTTTGTTGTACAATTATACATTATTTGGGCAACATCGAGTGCTAAATTCCTTGATTTGCATTTCATTGCCTTGGGATTTATGTCATTGCCTCAGCTAATCCCAATTGATTAAAAAAAATAAATTTTTTGTATGTCAATGATGTTTCGGATGCAACAATAAAGTCTGTTCTGCGATCAAATGTCATTTGAGTGATTTCATGTGTTAATTGTGGGCATCGATCATCCATTTGGATCGATCTCATCCTACTTGACTGTGAGGGGTCTCGACTTAGGATAACTCAACATCATTATTACAACAGCACAATCCTTTTGGCAATTAGAGATAATTTAAACCTTCAAGTAACTTGCGGCATTAACGTGTGCACTACTTATCTCATCAGTTTAGTTGCCTTTACGCATGATTCGATGTATAGGGGTCAACAAATGCCCTCCAACTAATATGGAACATGTCTAGAGCATATCATATTTGTTGCAACATAGTTGACAATCTTTTAGTAGCTTTCTTTTTGTCCATTCATCATTATTATAATTGCTTGACATATTTCTCCTTTTTTGTTGTACGAAAATGTTTCGCTAGGAGTGGCCAGATGATTTTCCTCTAGTGCGAACTTTATGAGGCTCCCATTTGGGATGTGATTGACAGACAGGATCCCTGAGGAGATATAGATGTTCGAGATGGATTAGAGTAGCATGAGGACATATTGTAGGAGCGCAAAATCTTTCATAATTTTTTTGCCCTCTTTCCCTTACTTTTAGAGTGCTCAGAGGATTCTGATGTGTTTGAGGACCATGACATATGGGTTAACAAGCTTAGACTGCAGTATGGGGAGTACCAACCACTTGAGATTTAAGTTACCTAGGTCAATTGGGGTACCTGTAGTGTTCTAGTACTTGTTGTAAACACAATTGAGCTAGTTGAGCAGTCGAGCTTACTTAGTCACCATCAATTATAGATTCCACCTTTAGAGTGGCTAAGGGACTCCACTGTTGAACATATTTAGAGCTCAGTCAATGTCTATATTTGTTAGGCCAAGAGCATACTTTAAGCACATAGAGGAACGTTGTAGGAGGCAGGGATTTACGAGGCTATCTATGTCTCTTTATTTGACTATGGGCATCTTCCTACTTCTTGGGCCCATGGCTTAGTTGAGTTTTGGGATGTTAGAGTAGAATAGCTTATTGTGATGCTCTCAAACCAACAAATAGTGTCCAAGTTGTCAGTCTTTGGACACCATTTAGAGTAGTGTATGCCTCCGGATAAGCAATTATTTTGTCGGGTTTTCTCAGTAGATGGAGACATGATAGGCAGGTTGATGGTGCCATATGTTAATCTTGTGCTCCTTCAGTATGACAAATGTACAAAGCCTTAGAATTATCAGCACGTGCCAGAGTCAACATGTCTATAGATGTCTTAGTCTGCAATTTTGTTCAACACGACTACTTGACCACCGTTGCAACTTCACTACATAACCCATTATGTCATGGCTTACAGCACAACAATTTATTATCTGAGGAGACCACTGAACCATCTTTTATAGCTAGCTATGCTTCTCCAATTTTTTCAGGCATCAGTGAGGACTTATTTTTAGCAGGGTTTGTTCGCTACAATGTTTTCTTAGATGCTAGCTAGTTTTCATAGTACTTATTGGGATCTACAGATCTATTCGAATTGCTTCTAAGGTTACTTCAATTGAATTGTGGGACCTGATCTTGCCATGGAACTACCTATATTAATGGATTCATTTGCACATAATTGGAGCTTTTTCTTTCTTCGAGTGCCCACCTTACTTTACAGAGAGTGGGTATAACACTATACTTCAGTTGTCCCAGATGATTGCTACCTTAGAGTAAAAAAGGATCTGCATCTTTTTTCTTTGCTCCACACCTTATTGTTGATAGGTTTTCCTTAGTGTAACGGCTAGGCACAATCAATTTGCCGCCCCACCTGAGAGGTATAAAAGTTAGAAAAGGGCATGACTGGCGAGAGAGGTGCATGCTAGTATGTAATAGGCAGGGTCTAATAGTCACATAGTATCTGATCATCATGTACCCAAGCTATTTGTATCACTGTTTAGGAAGTATAGTGACTGTGGAGGGCTTCAAGTCCAATTGGGTGGCCAGATAGTTTGAGTTCTCCTATGTTATAGCTTTTGATGGATGACCACTTGTCCCTAGAGTTGTAGATATGTGACGTATAGACATCATCTTGCAGGAGACTCATTTATATGCAGCATCTTTGATGTAGTTACACTTTTTGAGGCTTAGGACATGTTTCAATTTTCTTCTTGCTTTGACGTCTAGTCACATAAGTGTTAGTTGCAAACACCTGTGCTGGGTATGGTTGTCCTTCGGTCCCACCTTGGATCATGGCATCAGGAGGAACGTGAGCTTAGAGTGCTGAGGGGTAGATTCCCCATCGGGCTTACTAGAGGTTGTAGGCGATAGAGGTACTTCTCTACCCCTCCCCTTTCTTTCTTGTAAGCACCAAATTTAATAAATATTTAGTCATTTGAACATGACTCTTTGGTGCAGGAATACATACTAAGGCCCATACTACTACTGGGGACAATGTTCCTTCTCAAGCAAAAGTTGTGGATGTGGCACCTGCGTCATATCACACAGAGACTTCCTAACCTTCCCATAGACGTGTTGGTTTTCAGCATGCCACTTCTTCCAAGATATCTATAAACATTTGTTCTCCTTCTAAAAACCTTGGGGAGGGTTCATAAGAGCCGAGGAGGTCAGAGTTTATAGGCTAAAGTATATTGGGACCTTCTGATAACTTTTTTTCTCGATAGACCCTACAGGTCATTCTAGCCAGACGAGTCTTTAGGGACCCACATAACCTCACTAATAAGGTTTTTTGGGAGTCCATCGTACACATTTACGGTATCAAACTTGGTTCCTACAGAATTTTCTTTTGTCCTCGAGAGTCACCCAGCTCACTTTGTGAGCCCTTCTACAATACATATTTATTATAAGTTAATTTATTTTTATGCATTATTATAATATTTCTCATCATATTAATTGCTTGTAATTCTTTGTGCAGTGCTTGAGGGAGCCAACTATACTTTGAAGATCCATAGCTACGTTCCCTCATACTCAGATCCTAAGAATGTCAGTGTATGGAGTAATGGCACAGAGACTTTGTGGGATCTGATATCCCTCATTGACCCAAGATCTCTAGAGTCTTGGGACAAGTTTTCTTCCTCTATTGATCAGACCCTTAGCCTTCTTGCCAGCTTTGGGATGGACAATTTTGAGTTACTCAGTTGGGTGGCGTTGTGTCATGAGATTGAGTTCTACATTAGACGACCGAGGCCCCTCTCCATCCTACGGATCTCATCCACACTTTCAGATTTAGATAAGAATGTCACTAGATTATGGGAAGTTATTAATGAGGCTATTGACTGATTTAACAATGGTGTCGAGGCACTGAGGAGACACTGCAAGATCTCTTTCAGTATGAGCAGAGAATTAAATGAACAGTCAGCATGTATAAGGGATCTTTGGAGGGACATCAAGGAGGTGATGCCTAAGAGATCTAACCTACAGGAATGGCGTGACTGGCATGACCACCTTATAAGGAGACAGGATCCTTGCCACCAGACTCTACATCAGGAAATGGTATTGGTTGACTTTGCACTAACACACACTATGGAGGAGTTCCAAACTATATAGGTAGAGTACCAGACTTTAGGAGAGATAGTTGGGCAATTGGATGACTTACAAGTTCGCCTATCTTGACGTGTCTCCGTCCCTTTTATCTTTTCTCGTGTTCTATACTTTGTAGTGTATTTTAGTCATGGTTGTACTTATACATCTTGATGATTATTATTTATATACATGGAGGGTTTTTTGTGCTCTTGGTGTTATACTCTGAGTTGTACTGAGCTGTATTTTGGACTTATGTTATTGGTGCTACAGGGGATTTTAAATATTTATTTAAAGATTTTGACTCACAATGCGATGTCGACCCAAATAAATATTTATAATGTCTCTGTATTTGAGGGCAATTGTGAGAGTTATCACTTTAGCCACTAGCTATAGTCAATGGTTCCAAGGGTTTTGGCTCTTTCTACCTTGTACTTTGTGTAACAAACTTAATGAAATATTTGCAAGTTTTAGATTTAGTTGATAGTACCAAATACATGTAGTATCTCAGTTCTTAGCTAATTGAGGAGCCTTCAATCTAAGATACTTAAGTTCATCTGATTAGGTGAGTTAGGATTTGGCATCTCTTCATCCTCAGGTTGTTGAAATGATGGTTCCTCTATTATGACATTTCTTAAGATTTGACCTTTATTACAGTACCTACTTACGGGTTGACGAAGTGGGCGTTCCATTGCTATGGACTTTCCTATGATGTGCTGAGTAGATGGAGCTGCCAATGATCCAGTCATACTTAGGCTTATTAGATTTGACCTTTTATACCTATCCAAACCTTAAGTTTTAGGATGTCAAATGACTTTAAGTTGATCTAGCTCAGCTTATTAGAGAATATAGTCATGAAAATCTCTTCCTTGACTTTTGAATATTGGTATACAAGAGGATATTGTGTCCTAAACTGATTAGAATATCACCTGTACATGTATTGATAGTGGAAAGTTTTGTATCCTAACTTGAAGGAATGTCGTAGTTGATGATTTTAAATATTTATTCACGAATTTTGGCACGTAATATTGTGTCAACCCGAATAAAAAATTAAAATTCCCAATATCTATGAAGGAGATTTTAGGACAATAATTTTATAGTTTTGGAATTTTATATATTTACTTAAGGATTTTGGTATGTAGTACGATGTCAACCCAAGTAATATTAAAAGATCCCCTATCTTATAGGGAGATTCTAAAATGAAATAAATTTGGTATTTTGAAGTTTTTAAAATTTTATTCAATGATCTCAGCATGCAACACGATGTCGACCTGAATAATATTTAAAATACCCCAAACTTTAAAAAAAATGCATTCTTATATTACAATTGAATTTTGAAACATACATCATACATGAGCTGGCAGATATATATGAAGTACAAAATAAAATTTTAAACACATATTTATTTCTATGTGTGGTACTTCTTAAGGTATCGACCATTGATCGATGGCATGGGCCTCTAACCATCGAGATTGATAAGCCTCCTTGATACATCAACTCAATGACGAAAGCGCCTTCCCAATTGAACATAAATTTTTCACAAAATTTTTAGTTTGGAATGAATTGTCTTCTCAGCACCACGACTAATTCCCCTTCTTAGAATGATCGATGATGCACCATTTGCTAAAATAACTTTTTCATCCTCGCTCGATAGATTTCTAAGTTCTGTTGAGCTTGTAGTTTGACTTTGTCAAGTGCATTGAGCTCTTCCATTCTCAATCAAGCATTTTTCTCGGGGGTCAGATCATGTTGTATAGCTACGCGAAGTGACAGTAGCTCAATCTACAGTGGTAATATGGCATCAACCTCGAACACAAGTGCGTAGGGAGTGGCTTTGGACAGCATCGTGTAAGTAGTATGGAACACCCATAATGCATATAACATCTTCGTGTGCCACTCTCTGTTTTTCTTGATGAGAATTTTCTTCTACAATTTCATCAGTGCCTAATTGAAAGACTCCACCAAGTCATTTGCCCTTGGATTGTATATTGGTGAGTATCGACAATTGATCTTGTGTCGCTCGATGAACTTGTTGATATTGGTGCTTATCAATGTTGTACCATTTTTTGAGATCATGTGGTACGGTACACCAAATCTATAGAAAATATTATGGGTGAATAAATTGATCATGCACTCGG
This sequence comes from Dendrobium huoshanense, assembly GCA_016618105.1. NCBI lineage: Eukaryota > Viridiplantae > Streptophyta > Magnoliopsida > Asparagales > Orchidaceae > Dendrobium > Dendrobium huoshanense. The sequence goes on from CM028347.1 coordinate 33,208,534, forward strand.
ACGTGACTTCCTTATGTGGAGCAACCTTTGTCCACTTAGAGAAGTAATTTACTGCTGGCAATATAAAGCAATGTCCGACTAATGAGCTAGATCTATCGGGCCAATTATATTGGTTCCCTAATATTTGAATGGCCAAGATGCTACTGTTGAGTGTAGAGGATTTGGTGGTTGATGTATGTGGGTCTTCGAAAGGATTCCGCTCGTGTGGTTCGAATGCAAAGAGTACGATCACACTATCCCGTAGGACAAAATGGTCGTAGGCCTTTACACTCGGCACAAGCAGGCCGATGGAAGAGCAGATGGAGTTATAGATACGATTAGCCATGGAGGATAGCGGCTTTCACCTACCAACCTCGATGGATAATAATATCTATAACCCAAAAGTTCACTAGATTTCCCCTATTCGATACATCAGCATCGAATAGGGTTTATTTGATTGTGGGGATCGGTTTCCTACGGGCGCAAGCCCCCGTAGTTAATTATATCTTAGACCTCGGTCTAAGAAAACTCTTGATTAAGGATGTTAGATTATCTTCTCAATTGGGTTTAGTGCAAAGGTGAATTCTAGGCTTTCCTAATAAAAGGGGAATGTCCCAATTTGGTTCGATCAACACACGGGGTTCAGTCAACATTCGGCCGGCTAGGGGAAGTGGAAACTAGAGAAAAAGAAGAGAGGCAACGCATCTCAAGCAAGCACGAGAGAAAGAAGGAAGTGGCGTCATCTGTGTGACGCAGATGGGTAGGATTTATAGCCTCTAGAAAAGTAGAGGACTAACCCACCAATAATGTGTGTAGGGGTACACTCGTATCCCTTATCTTTAGATCCTAAATCTATAAGAGACGTAGTATTGTACACACAACACTAGCATCTACGACCTAACTAATGCAGTTCTGGACTTATTCCTTGTCTGACAAAGGAAGCCAGCTAAAACCACCTAATCGTGTAAAATCCATGTTGTCCAGTCTGTATGAAAGATGGGAGGGTAGTTTAGACACTGAAATTTGGGATCGACCACTAGAGAGATTCCTAAGTGATCCCACACTTATGAGTGGTACAATGCTCCTAAAACTAATGCAATTAAATTTTGATTTTAATTAGTTACTAATGCAGTTTATGCAGGTTAAAGTCTCCAAATCAGTGATGTATGAAATTTTAAAAAGGCTTATAGAAAATAGTTTTTTGAATGACTAAACTTCCCCAGGTCTGGCACTTCATCCTCATAGAACAGATTATCCGGACTCTACCCGCAGGCGAGGAAGTTTGTCTAAAAGAAGAGAGAATGCGTGCATGCTCCCCCGGACGATTCCGGCTATTCCCTAGAGTCGTTATGGTTTCTATGTGAATTAATCTTAGAATTTTTATTTAATGATTATGAGTATAAAAATTTTATCCCTAAAGAGCCTAGCGGTCAGACACAAGCACATGCAAGAAAAGAAAACCTATAAAAAGCATGCCGTTTCTACTGCGCAAACAAAGTAAGTAAATCACAACACAGAAACAAATCCCACAAAAAAGAGTGTCCATGGCAAGTGCCATACAATATTACATCACAGAGTACAGTAAGTAAAGGTGGCCGGGCTCCACCGACAACAACCCGGAAACGACGCAAATCTTAAAACAATGCATTTTTATCTTCACTCTTCTTCTTGACTTCCTTGATTCGTCTTTGGATCATCTTCAGCTCTTCGGGCTCCTCGTAGTACGTCCTCCAAGAGAATGTCCAAATGAAAAAGGAAACCCCCTGTAGGGGTTTACTTTTCCTTTTGGACTCCTCGTAGTGAACGCTCCAAAAGGATATCCAAATGAAAAAGGAAACCCCCTTATAGGAGTTTACTTTTCCCTTTGGATTCCTATCTCTTTAAAAATGCCTTATTTTAATGATTTTCGCAAAGTTTAGTATCAAATACATTTCAACAGAAAGAAAAGAAAAATCTAGACTCTCCTGCAGGGGTTATCCTAAGCAGTTATAATAAAAATTTCACCCAAGCAGTTATATATGTAAATTAAAATGCGCACATCAATTACTTGGCCGTGCTCTAATTATTGGGGGCTAAGCAGCTGAAGCAGGTACCTAAAGCAGTTATACATTTATTATTATTAATTTTAGCCCCCCTTTTTAGCGTTGTGTAAGCACGGCCACCTGCAGGAAGACAGTATTAGTATGAAAGAGCGTGCCTAACCTATGGGTATTCTAACGTCACAGCCACAGTGCAGAAAGAAGAAGAAAGCAGTACAAACACAACACGGCAGAAAAGCTACAACAGGTAGCAAAAACAACAACCAGCACACGAGTCACATGCAGGGCGTCACAACAAAGTACAGAAAAGTAAAGCAAAACAACAGCCTAACCTAAAGCTAATAGTTGTGCCCTATCAAACTCATCTAAGTGTGTGAAAGCTGTGTGGTTTTGGTAAGTCCTATATAGGATTAGTTTAGTTAGAGTTGTATGTATATTTGTTTGTTTGTTGAAAGGGACAAAGGAAAGATTTTGGTTAAAGTTCAAATATTAGTGTTTTAGGATTGATTTTTTAGGATATTTTATTTCAATGTTTGATTAACTATCACCTTTGTTTCACACCGAGGCCGTGAGGTTTATTTCACCCTCCTTGGGGCTAACTTAATAGCCTCGTAGGCCTGGGTTACCCAGTGATAATTAACTTTGTTTGATTATTGTAGTTTGTTATTAAAAGAAAAAGAAAAGGGTGAATTAAATCATTTATTAATTAAGTTTGAATTATGCCAATTAGAAAATTTAATTTTAGGTTTTGACGCTCCATTGGATTCATTCGTGGCGTTGTGCCACCAGGCTCGAGGAACCAGCCTCCTTAGGACACTTAGCCCCGCAGCCCGGAGTAGTCCATCCAATAAACTTCACTTTTGGAGCGGTTGTTGTGTATTAAGAGATTTGTTGATTACTTTTAAAAGATTATTCTAAGGTTTGATCTTTAAGAATCTCTTATCCTAATGAGTTTAGTTTGTAATTTAATCTCCTAATATAATCTACATCTTTTAGGTTTTTAGATTGGTTAAGAGTTAATTATTAGATTAATTAGAATTGATTTAGGTTTATGTTTTAGATCTTAAAGTTTAATGATTATTAAAAATTAATAATAGTTTAATTAAGGATTATGTGTTTTAACATATTTTATGAATTAGGTTAAGATTGATTAGTTGATTATTAATGAATTAAGAAATGAAAATCCAAATCTAGGAAAACGTGTCACTAGATTTTTGTTTCAAAGTCTCTATCCTATAGGGAACATGCACCCTAAGTCTATGTTTTCTAAGACTCAGTCCTTAATTTTTGTCCTTAGATGTCACTGAAAGTGTTGTTCTTCTTCTAATTCCTAAGACTTCTACACGGATGTCATAGGATTTTAGGGATCTAAAAAAAAAAAGTGAAAGCAATCCTAAATATATAATTGAAGTTTCTAAGGACCTAAGGGTGGGAGGCGCACAATCATCTAGGCCCCTAAAGGTTTTCTAAGTTTTAGTAGACTTATAGCACCGGGGGCTATGACCCGGTGGTTCCGCCCGTAGCACCCCTACCAGATGGGTAGGGACGACTGATGCCTGGATCCAATTGTCCTAGCTCTAGCTCCAAGTGTTCCTTATCCATTGCTTTCCAAGAGGTACCTCGCAACATAAAAGAAAGAGAGGTATTAGAGCAGTTCTATAAGCATTTGATAATATGAAAGAATGAAAATGCAGAAAATGAAAATAACGTACCTTTTTGTTACTGGTTGAGCTACTTGTGTTTTGGGCTCTCCTTAGTTTGCAAGTGCATAGTATCAAAGCGCGAAAGAAACGACAAAGAAAATTAACAGTGAAGCAAAAAGAGACTAAATGCAAAAGAACGAAAGAGGAACGAGAATCGAATATGAAAAAGGGATGTAGGCATTATCGTTTTGGATACACTTCTATGAAGTCAAGTGTATCCGAAAATAACATTAACAATGCCCTTTATTGTTCCCACTCCAAATGAGGCACTTGATATGAGACTCGACTCAAACAATCTAGCTACCCTTTAAACAAAGCCCAAAATAACTAAAGGAAATAACATCCTAACACTAAACTTAAAACTCTCTTTTATTTTATATTTATCCGATATTGTATATATTTTAGAAGTTAGCCTTAAAGAAAGCTAATCTAAGCAAGGAAATACAATTTTACTCTAAAAGACACCAAAAAGCTTCTAACCCAAAGCTACCTAAAACTTTAGACCCCCAAAAAAAAAAGACTTTCTTTATTTTGTATTTCTTCCAAAATTCTATATTTCTCTTCTATAGAGGCTAACACTAAAGGAATCTAACTTAATATTACCTCAAGCTTTAAACTCCAAAATCCCTTCTCTAGACATAACCCCTAAGAGAATTTAACTCAGATGGAAAAGTACTAACTACCCCCAAAAGGCACTAAGAGATCCTACTACACAAATTCAATTATAAAATTATACCTTTCACAACAACTTGCAAAGACTTCTAAATGATCTACCACACACATTTGATTATCGAATTAAACCTCTCAAAATAATTTCAAAGATTTTTTTTTTTCAAACGGGCTACTACACAAAATTCTACAAAAAGAAACCTACTGAAATCTCTTTCTTGACATCAAACTCTACCGAAAACAACCCACGACCAATTACCTTTCCTTTCATTTGGAGTGGGGTGTTACTTGTGGAAGTCTCTTAATGAATAGGCACTGTAAAGCCCTTCATCAAGAAACAATCACAAGACAAAAAAAACTCTCAATACAAAACAATTCACATAAAATGTTCCTTATAAACAATTCACAAAACCTACCGCAAACCTTGTAACATGAAACAACTCACAAAGTTTCCAACCAAAGACTTGTTCACAACATCTCTCAAAACAAAGCACCTCTTAAAATTTCCAACTCATAAAGACATTCATGAAACCTCTCACTAAAAACAAACTCATAAAACCATCTATATAAAACCCCTTTTTTTTTTGAAATGACGCAAACTTCAACCATAAAGCAGTACTTTTTGAAACCTTCTCAAATGCATAGGAATTTGAACAAAAGAAATAGCCTTTAAAACATTTCTATCATGGAGCAAATCTCATATAACATGTACCGACAAATATCCAAAAGAAACTTGCAATTATGTAATTCGGAGGACAATGAAGTTTATAATGATTCATGCTTTGGATTACTCTTACCATGTAATAAAATTCATGTTCTCATAACATTGATTCTTGCCAAAATCCAATACTAATGTTATGCTTTCCTGGCGACGAAAGAACATACAAAACTCGTGGTCACTTGATATTATTTCCAAACTCCATTAATAAAAAAAAAAAGATATTTAATTATGGACATGACATTTCTCCAATCAACTATAGCTCAAAGAGATGAAACAAATATTTGATTTGCTAACATAAAGGAAACATAAATCCATTTCATACTTCAAGAACAATATATATATATTCAAAGAATATTCATTGTAATAATTCCAACGAGCTCAAAAATCTTTTCAAGAAAAGAAAGCATATGAATGCTCTCCAAAATTTATCTTACACAAATAGTCTACATGAAGCAAGTGAGCATATGCATCTAATCTTTCTCCATATCAATACAGGGCAACAAACTAATGAAAATTTGCACCCAACTTGTATACGCATCAATTTGAAGCACAAAACAATTGAAAATTTGCATGTATCTACTTCCTACAACCATTCAGAAGCCAAAAACAACGAAAATCTGCATGTATCTACTTCCTACCACCATTCGGAAGCCAAAAACAACGAAAATCTGCATGTATCTACTTCCTACAACCATTCGGAAGCCAAAAACAACGAAAATCTGCACATAGTTCACTCCCAATATCAACTTAGAAACCAAAACAGTGAAATTCTGCACTTTAACATTGTTCCCAAAATAGTTTGGAACACCAAATTAGTGAAAGTCTACACTTGGTTTGCCTCCAAAACAATTTGGAGGCTAAAACAACAAAAAAAAACTGCACATACTATGTTTCCTAATGTGATTTAGAGACTAAACAGTGGAAATCCTGCACATGCTATGCTTCCCAAAGCAGTTTGGCAACTAAAAGAAAGTGAAAAATCTGCATGTGGTTTATTCCCAAATCCACTTAGAATACAAGCAATAATAAAAAAAACTGCATATAAACCACTTCCAAACCAACTTGGAGCTAAAAGGACATTAAAATTCTGCACTTATACCATTCCTACAACAATTCGGGGTATTAAAACATGAAAATTCTACATATAATATATTCCCACAGTAGTATGGAACATGTAAACAATGAAAGATCGGTATGTATTTCATTCCCAAAATAGTCTAGAACCTTATTCTTGGAAGTATGTAGAAATCATGCTTTTAAATACATGTGCAAATACTTGAACCATAACCAACTTTATCTAACGATGTATCTCAAATATTACAAATAAAGAACAAGAGAGGTCATGTATAAAACCTTCATGCCAAAACCCCTTCCTCCAATGGGGAGTTCATTCTACACGAACCCCACCCCAATGGAAAAACAAAACTTAACATTCTCGATGCAAAACATTCGCCGTCATAAAACCACTTTAAATTTCTCTCTTATAAAAAAAAACAAATAAATTTTAGAGTTCTTCCCACCAACCTTCTCTTTTTGTACCCCATGCCATCGAGAACACTTAGCAAGCTTTTAATCCAAATATAATTATTGCTATTGTTTTTTTTTAAAAAAAAGGAAATATAACAAGTGAAATAGAAGGAATATGAATGTGATAGTATTCGCTTATAAGCTAGCAATATTTCATGTAGTGAGCAGTCCCTTTTTTTTTTTAGAAAGATAAACAATCTATAATCTCATTCCCATTTGTAAGCATCAAATGTTTTACGAATAAAGGGGAGGGGCAAGCAAAACTTCCTTTCCAAAGGAAGAGAGGCATGAGTGCACTTTCATTCTCCCACTAACTATGACTTACATAATGGTGAAATAAACTGAAGCAACACTCACTTGAAAAAAAGCCTTCCATCCTTTTCTAGAAATTAAAACACATGCCATCTCTCTACAAACATTAGTACAAATACCTTATATGCATGCTTTGACAAGAGATTAACATGGTTTTTCTCATAACCAGTCACCATTCACATATAGAGCTTTAGGTCACATCACATCATTTATAATAATTGCTTGCTATCCAAAACAACACAAATCAACCCGCAAAATAACGTAAGGATCTTTTGACGGTATTTGTTCAAACACTTTGTATGCACACCTAAAACTCTAAGCCAAAATCACATATATCGAAAACATGAGCTTCCTATCTCTAGCTATCTCGTAGGAAAAGTAAACAAACCATCACATGGAATTGAGATCAACTATCCAAGCTATCATGAGATCTATTATTGACAGTGCATACACTTACTTAGAAATCAAAAGGGTCAATGGTGTGATGACATACACACCATGATGCTTCAATCCACAATTAAACTTGACAAAACTAAGATAAGAAAAGGAAACTTTCCATAAGCGCAACTTGCTTCCTATTAAAATCATCTACAGGTTATAGGTTAAAACAAGAGGAAATCAAGGTGATTAGAACAAAGGAAGAAGATTGAGGCAAAGGGAGGAGGGAGGGAGAAGGAGAAGAAGAAGATAGAAGGAGAAGGAGAGAGAGATACTCACCTTGCAAGGGAGAGCTCGCTCGGTCCAGGCGAAGACGGAGGAAACGCAGTCCAGGTCGGTCGAGGTGGGAGGCGTCGGGATCCGTCCGGAGAGGGAGATCGGCTCCGTCCAGACGGCGTCAGGCTAAGGCTTCGCGAGTAGGAAGAGGCCGGCGTCGGCTGGTCTTCGTGAGCGAGAGAGACACGAGAGGGAGAGGCGGTCCTCCTTGGTTCGGTCCGGAACAGAGGAAGAAAGGGGGGGAGTCGGGTCGCTGGGTGGTTTTCCGAACAAGAGAAGGAGGAAGGGAGTCAGTCGTGAGAAAGGGAGCGGGAGTTCGAAACCGAGAGACTGGGAGAGAGCGAGAGGGCGTATGCGAAGAGAGAAGCAGGGTCGAAGAATCAAGAAGCCCTCTAGCCAAAGGCTTCCCTCGGCTTTCTAAACACTCTGCTTCGCTCGAGAGATCAGAATAGCTCTCCGACAGTCTGCTTCTTCGCAAAGTCGTTTGAGTCCATTGCTCGTTTGAGGATTCACGCGACTGAAGCCTGTCATTGCGACAGAACTCAATTTCAGGAAATCTGCACCGTCGAAGCTGCGACTTGATCCGGAAAATGGATTCAAATTAATTAGAAAGTTGGAGGGATTTGGCTAGGATTAAATTGAACTGAAACAGGTCTCATTGGGTTAAAATTAGGTTAAACCTGAGCTTGGATTTGACTCAATTCGAGTCAGTTCGAGTTCGAGCCAGCGCGATGAATCAAATTGCACAAAATTAAATTCAAAACCAACACTAATTTAAATTGAATCGAGTTCGACGCAATCAAAACAAAAGAATCGAGTCTAATCGAACATAGTCGAGTCAAATCCGGCTCGAGTCGAGTCGATTTGAGCTCGAATCGGGCCCGACAGGGTTCGATTAAATCGATCAAAAATGCTCGAGCACGTTCGAGCCAAAAACGAGGTCAACAAACGGACCCCCAACATATGTGGAGAACAATAAGTGAACCGTATATGTTGGCGTTGACCCTCCTAACTCTAGGAAGATGCAACTTTAGGGTCAAGCGAGGAAACAAAATCAACGATGAGAGTGAATCAAAGAAAGTAGCTCAACTATCTGCCCAATAACAATGGCAGAATAGGAGAAATAGATCTAATGCTCACAGGAGCAGAATCGAAACAAGATCATAAAGGGTCCAAAGGAAACTCAACGATCATCTAGAAAATAAGTATAAGATGACGTGACGAGAAGGGAAATCAGAAGTAACTTGGAAATCAAAGGAAATAATAGAGAACAATAATCAAAGAAAAAGCAATAAGGGAGAGTAATCAAATATAAAGAAATCATCTGTCTGCCTGACCAGAAAACGGCGAAATAGAAGAAGAAGGGAAAAGAAAGATTCCACATTCACCTGACCAGATCGAAACAGTGAATGAGGGAAGGCTCAATGCTCACCTGACCAGATCGAAACAGTGAACATGAGTAGAAAAAGGAAACCAACCGTCTGCTTGACCAGATCGAAACAGCAGAGTAGAAGGGAAAAGGAAAATCCCACATTCACCTGACCAGATCAAAACAGTGAATGGGGAAAGACTCAATGCTCACCTGACCAGATCGAAACAGTGAACATGAGTAGAAAAAGAGAACCAACCGTCTGCCTGACCAGATCGAAACAGCAGAGCGGAAGGGAAAAGGAAAATCCCACATTCACCTGACCAGATCGAAACAGTGAATAGGGAAAGACTCAATGCTCACCTGACTAGATCGAAACAGTGAATATGAGTAGAAAAAGAGAACCAACCGTCTGTCTGACCAGATCGAAACAGCAGAGCGGAAGGGAAAAGGAAAATCCCACATTCACCTTACCAGATCGAAACAGTGAATGGGGAAAGACTCAATGCTCACCTGACCAGATCGAAACAGTGAACATGAGTAGAAAAAGAGAACCAACCGTCTGCCTGACCAGATCGAAACAGCAGAGCGGAAGGGAAAAGAAAAATCTCACATTCACCTGACCAGATCGAAACAGTGAATGGGGAAAGACTCAATGCTCACCTGACCAGATCGAAACAGTGAACATGAGTAGAAAAAGAGAACCAACCGTCTGCCTGACCAGATCGAAACAGCAGAGCGGAAGGGAAAAGGAAAATCCCACATTCACCTGACCAGATCGAAACAGTGAATGGGGAAAGACTCAATGTTCGCCTGACCAGATCGAAACAGCGAAACAAAGAATCAACAGAAAACTCAACAACCCCCAAACAGGAAAATAAAACAGGGGGAATGAAGAGGTGGTGAAGTATGCCTCCCAGGGACTCTGTCGGGCACCCAACCAGAAAGGGGAGTCAACATTCGCCTGACCAGATCGAAACAGCAAATGAGAATGGCTCAAAATCCACCTGACCATATTCGCAACAGTGAATAATGAGCCCTCCCGAAAGTCTAATGTCCACCTGACCACATTCGCAACGGTGGGACAAAAGAAAAAGTCCAACATCCACCTGACCAGATCGAAATAGTGAATGAGGACAACCCAATGTTCGCCTAACCAGATCGAAACAGCGAAACAAAGGAGAAAGAGAAAGGGAGTTCAGCATTCGCCTGACCATATTCGCAACAGCGAATGAGAACAGCTTAATATCCACCTGACCATATTCTCAACAGTGAATAAAGAGCTTCCCAAAAGGTCTAATGCCTGCCTGACCAGATTGAAATAGCAGAACAAAAGACAAAATCTCACATTCACCTGACCAGATCGAAACAGTGAATGGAGACGACTCAATATCTGCCTGACCATATTCGCAACGGCGAGACAAAGAGTGACAGTCACCTCTACAACCACCCGACGCACATGTGCGCGGTGATGTGAGGGAAAAAGAAGTAAGCAATCCATCACCTAAGAAATTCCAAACTTAATATTCTAATTACCACATGGTAGAGGACAAATCGTCGTGGCCATGAGTAATTAAAATATGAGTAGTATTTCTTTAGGGTAAAATTGAAATTATATAACATGGAGCAATCGATCGATATATATCTCTCTAAAAAGAGGAACATATATACGATCGTGTTGAAAGAATAATCTTATAACAAATGCATAGAAATGGCAAGGGGACACACTTGCCACTAAGAACAACAATCATCACCTCAAAAATTAGTTATTATTAAAGTAATCACAGTGGCGACACCCATGCTAACTGATGGGACCCTGTGAAAAGTACAAACAACACTTTATGCATTCAAAGGAGGCTGCTCTTACAACTAAAAGCAAAATCTCAATAAGAAAATATATCATTTGAAAGAAGTAGCGGATCGACTTTCTGCTCGAAGATCAAAATCCACATAAGAAGTGATGTTAACATATAAAGCCAGATGTACCACATCACAAATAAGGGAGAACAACATCCCTTTAAAAGTGAACAATCATAATCGAAGAAATGAACATACAGTCATTTCCTACACGATCATTGAAATGTTTCGAGGAGAGACAGAAGGGAATTTGGGCTCTTGGAGCGTAGAACCGGGTTCCACCTGTGACAAGGGCAACCGATTATACTCAACTGAGAGCTTCCCTCTCGAAAGAAAAGAATTTTAAGGGCCTTTGGGCTCTTGGAGTGTAGAACCGGGTTCCACCTGTGACAAGGGCAACCAATTCTACTCAACTAAGAGCTTCCCTCATTTTTTATTTCATTATATTTTTTTTTTATATTTTGAAGAGAGGGGGAAATTGTTGGCTTTGATAACCCAGGCCATATTCGTCACATGAATAAAATTGGGGAGAGAGAAAAATTACAACAATAATTTATTGAAGAAATTCACAAAGTGATCATGGATCGACATCACTATATTTGACAAATATAGATCAAGGATGGACCCAGTATCATATTCCATAGAAATTCGAGTTAGTAGTTTTGGTATCCCAGACCACACTTGAAAGTGACAAGTGAAACTGGGGAAAGCCAACCCTTAGAGGGGTTGGAAAGGTGATTCTGTGCAACCACACCAAAGTGACTAGTGAATGTGAACGTAAGCACAAAACATCCCTACGGCGTATTTACATACAACCTTTAAAGACAATCTCATATTTTGCATGACGAACATCACGTAGTAGAGGACAAATCGTCGTGGCCACGGACTGCCGAAAAGTACGAGAAATCTTTCAAAGTTATATCTATACAGAGGGATATTTACAAGTGATGGGGGATGCCCCTTGCGATGTGCAAACTCAAGCATAGTACTTTCTCAAGTACTGCCCATTGATGACGGGCATGGGATGAACACCATTTGCATCAACTAGCAAGTAGGATCCACCCTCGTATACTTGCTCTACAACAAATGGGCCTTCCCAAATGGGCTCGAACTTACCACCTCGACGACGACGCGAGATGATAGGCCTACGCAGGACAAGGACTAACTCACCGACCTGAAAAGCACGGGGTCGGACGAGGCGATCATGGGCTCGGGCCATCCGGGCCTGGTACAACTTAAGGTTCTGATAAGCTTGCAAATGGAGCTCTTCTAAACCATCAAGTTCTTCCAACCGGAGTCGGGCATTATCTTCGTGAGATAGATTGTGGCTAACAACTACACGCAACGAAGGGAGCTCGACCTCAAGTGGGAGGACGGCTTCAACCCCAAAAGCCAAAGCATATGGTGTACACTGAGTAGGAGTACGGTATGTAGTCCTATAAGCCCATAATACTTCAGGCAATTTATCGTGCCATTCTCTTTTATTTGCCACAAGAATCTTTCTTATCAACTGGACTAAGGTCTTATTGAATGCTTCAACCAAACCATTAGCCCTAGGATAATAAATCGAGGAATATCGCCAATTTATGTTATGGCGGCGGGCAAATCTAGCAATTTTGGTGCTTCTAAAAGACGGGCCGTTATCCAAAATTATACGGCGCGGAACACCAAAATGGTAGACAACATGATCGCGGAAGAAGCGCATCACGTCTTCTGATTTAACTTCCTTAAGCGGGATAGCTTCTGCCCACTTAGAGAAGTAATCAGTAGCAGCCAGAATGAATCTATGACCCTTAGAAGAAGGAGGGTCAATAGGACCCACTACATCCGTGCCCCAGCTCTCAAAAGGCCAAGAAGAAACAGTAGGGTGCAGCGGATTAGGAGGTTGGTGAATAATAATATTATGGATCTGGCATTGGTGGCACTTCCTAGCGTGCTCCATGCAATCACGGATCATCGTCGGCCAGTAATAACCAAGGCGTTTAATTCTGACCTTCATCTTAGGTCTGGACTGATGAGCACCATAAAGCCCCTCATGCACCTCACCCATGACCTTACGAGCCTCCTCATTGTTGAGGCAACGCAACCACATCTGGTCAAAAGAGCATCGGTATAGAGTTTCGTTCACATAGGAGAAGGACAAAGCTCTCTTTCTGATCTGAGCGGCAAGAGAGCGGTCATCCGGAAGCTTTCCACGCTTCAAGTACTCAACAAAGGGGACTCTCTAATCTGACTCTTCCTCAACAGAGCACACTGCTAGGGTCTGATCGGGAGAAGACAAGTCCGCGGGACACAAGGCTTGTCGGTACTAGACAACAATCGACACCGGATTTCCATTCGGGTCAGCCAACTCCTTAGCAAGTTTAGCTAGTGCATCCGCTCTACCATTCTCAGATCGAGGGACTCAAACTAAAGTTACTTCAGGGATCAAACACAAGAGCTCCATTGCCCTATCGTGATAAGGCAAGAGCTCAGGTTTGAGAACTTTGAAAATTCCAGCAACTTGATTAATAATTAGTTGGGAATCTCCAAAGATTTTCACCCGCACGATGCTCATCTGAATAGCCAACTCAAGTCCTACAATCAAGGCTTCGTACTCAGCTTCATTATTAGTACGAGGCTCTGAAAGACTGTAGGAGTAACGAAGGGTGTGGCCTTCAGGAGACACAAAAATAAGCCCCAATCCTACCCTAACAACAGGAGTTTCGTAAGGCCGTAGTGATTTGATGGAAGAAGCTCCATCAAAGTAAAACTCCCAAGTAGGGGACTCCTGCTCTTCCACACTCATGACTAATTCGTCGGGCAAATCGTCATTAAGTGGGGAATCTGCAGGGATCAGGTGAGAAGAAATAAAATCAGCTAAAGCCTATCCTTTGACGGCCCGCTGAGGGACAAAGGTGATGTCAAACTGCAGTAAAATCATGGACCAACGTGCTAAACGACCTGACAAAGTCGGACGGGTCATCAAGTACTGCAAAGGGTTGACTCGAGAAATCAAACTGATCTTGTGTGAGAGCATATAGTGTCTAAGCTTCTGCACAGCAAAAATCAAAGCCAAACACTGCTTTTCCATTGCCGGGTATTTTAGCTCTGCAGGAATCAAACGTCTGCTAAGGTAGTACAAGGCGTTCTCTTTGCCTTCCTCATTTTCTTGAGCTAAAAGTGCACCAAGTGACTCATCCAAGGCAGTAGTGTAAAGAATCAACGGTTTACCAGGGATGGGTGCAGCTAACACTGGGGGATTCGTCAAGTAGCGCTTTATGCTCTCAAAGGCTTCCTGACAATTCTTATCCCAACGAAAACGGGCATCCTTCTTTGCTAAAGCAGCAAAGGGATGACATCTACCGGCAAGATTGGAGATAAATCTCCGCAAGAAAGCGAGCTTACGCTGAAAAGACCTCAACTGGGTAAGACTCCTAGGAGGTTTCAAGTCCACTATGGCTTTGATCATGGAAGGATCTATCTCAATGCCACGATAGCGAACAATAAAACCAAGAAACTTCCCCGCACTAACTCCAAATGCACACTTTAGGGGATTCATCTTCAAATCATGTTTTCTCAAGCGCTAAAAAACGATTCGTAGGTCTCGGAGGTGATCACTACGGACCTTACTTTTGACCACTAAATCATCCACATAGCACTCAACTTGCTCATGAATCAACTCATCAAAAATGATAGTCATGGCACGCTGATAGGTGGTCCCGGCATTCTTGAGGCCAAATGACATCACCTTGTAACAAAACACACCTATGGGGGTGCGAAAGATAGTGAATTTCTCATCTTCAGGGGCCATCTTAATCTGATTGTAACCAGATGAACCATCCATGAAGGAGAAAATGCTATGGGACGAAGCAATATCAACCATAAGTTCAGGGATAGGAAGAGGAAAATCATCCTTAGGACATGCCTTATTCAAATCACGGAAGTCTATACAGACACGGATCTGACCATTCTTCTTCCGGACTGGAACAACATTGGCAAGCCAAGTGGGATACTTCTCTTCGTGAAAAAAAACCAGCTTCTATAAGCTTCTTAGTCTCGACTATCACCTGTTGTTTAATATCTAACCTCATCCGACGAGGTGACTGCTTAATAGGGACTGCATTAGGACTAATAGCTAACTTATGAACTGCTACTTCTGGATCTAAACCAGGCATCTCCGTATAGTTCGAGGCAAAGCAATCTTTAAACTCAGAAATGAGTGCAACATACTCTTGAGCCTCTGATTCGGATAACAAAGCACTATGAAATATAGGTCGAGGATCCGATTCAGTGCCCAAATTAATCTCACACAGCTCATCCATGGCAGAACTGGCGCCATCTTCAAATTCTCGTGGAGCTTCAAGGACTCTATCCTCATTCTCCTCCAGGTCTACATCATCGGAGATGGAAACAACCGGATAAGAATGAGAAACAACCCGAATGTTGGCGGAAGGGGACTGATCTTCTTGAGAATAGCCTATACCCTGCCCAGTTCGAGGAAAATCAGTTCGCCAAATACGGGCCTGCTGTTGGGCCTGTCTACCTGACCAAGTCGAAGGGACAATGCCTCGCTCAACAAAGTTATCAACAGCGGGGGAAAAGTATTGGGGAACCGGCATGATCTCATCGTCCATAGTGGATTCCACAGGATCCTGTATATCAGTACTCTGTGGGACACCTATACTATGAAACAATGACGCATGCCAGGCAGATTATGCTGGTACATAGAGAGTGTGCAGCTCTTGTACAGAACGCCTATCTAAGGGTAGTGCACCACGAACACTAACGGAAGGTGTAGGGAAAGATTGAGGAGGAGATTCCTCAATTCTCATCCCGTACATCTGGCGAGAAAGGGATTGTTGACTAGTAGTCTGACGTCCGACATCTTCGTCGTCATCTGAATCACTATCAACAACCAAACCACCCTGAGGAATCAAACTCCTATGGAATGTGGGATAGGAATTGTGATCAACACTAAAGGCAGGCAAAGGGACTGAATGACGAGGAACATCAATCATCTCATCATCAGAGTCGGACTCAACAGTTAAAGAGGAAGTGTACAATTGCGAAGGAGGAGGGATTCGAGCATCAAAGTTCCTCGGAGGGCGAACTGACTCTCTACCTCGACCTCTACCACGCAATCCCCTACCTCTACTAGGGGGAATATCATGCCTGAGTACAAATCGTAAAGATTCATCCGGGTCTGTAGTGGAAACATCTGCTCCAATCTCAACCTGTGATGGACCCTGTACTAGTGGTTGTATAGGATCCTGTGCATGTGACTGCATAGGACCCTGTTCAACACTAGTGGGTATCACTGGTGACTGGGCAGTAGGAGGTCGACGATCTTTCCGAGGCATGTAATGCTCGGCGTCATCATAAATAGAGACCTCATGCACGGCAAAAGGTTGAATATCTCCAAGAATGGAAAACTCTACGTCATTCCTCATATACTTCATGCACTGGTGCAGTGTAGAGGGCACCATTCCATATTCATGTATCCAAGGCCTTCCTAAGAGAGCCTTGTATGAGGTATCTGCCTCAATAACATGAAACTTTGCCTCAGTCAAAAGATCTCCAAAACACAAAGGCAAAGTGATGGAACCTAGAGCTCGCTGACCTTGATCATTAAAACCCTTAAGTATAATCTTATCTGAAGTGAGCTTTAAGTGACCAAGGGAGAGACTCTGCAGGGTGGCATGATTAAGGATATTAACTGATGCTCCTTGGTCAATGAGGACCCTATTCAACTCATAACCATTTACTTCAGTGGTGACGTACAAAGGACGGTTGTGATCAGAAGTTCCTAGGAGAAGTTCCTGGTCTGAAAAGGTAATGCATGGCATCTCTCTCAAATAGCATGCATCCTTAATTGACTCAGTGGCAAAGAAAGCTTGATAAGACTCTGGTTCAAGCAAAGCTTTCACCAAAGTCTCTCTCAAGTTGGAAGACATCATAAGTGCATCGTAAACACTAAGGAGAGAAGGGATCTTTCTCAAATGAGCCAACACATCGTAATCAACATCCAACTGAGGACCTTTTCCCTTCTCCCTAGCAGGTGCTTGAGGAGGAGGGATAGGATCATTCTGTTGGATAATGATGTTTCTATCTTTCTCTTTATTATTTTTTGCCACTTTAGGTGGAAGGACCTTACCTGAACGCAATTGTATCTCTCGTATCGAGTCAGACTCAATGGAGGACTCATTTGGTTCAGGTGACATGGCTTGTGTTGGTTCAACAAAAAGTAATTGGGGAGTATTCTCGGATTCATCTTCAGAATTCATGTAACAACCTCCTTCAGTAATAGCAAATACAGGCTCTTCCTCACACTCAAACTCTTCTTCAAAAGAAGGATCATTACCATTTTCAGAAATAACTAAAACAGAAGAAGAACGAGTGCTAGAAAAAGTAGAACTAGAATGAGCAAGACACAAAAAGTAGCCAGAATCATCTTCTTCCATTAATTCATCATCAGTTGAAGGGAGAACAAAATCTTTCAGCGTCAGTGCTGGAAGAGATCCTGTCTTCCCCTTAGAAGTTACAACAAATTTCTCTCTTTCATACATCTTTCTAATACAAGTAAAAGTAGAAGAAATGTGCTCAGTAGGCACTACAACAGAAGAAGAAAAAGAAACTGGCAAAGGAACTGGGCTGGCAACTATCGACTTGGCCTGTGGGGGCCTCCTCTCAACTGCCTCTGAACTCTGAACTGCCCGTCTGATCATACCCCTTGTCTTGCGAGAGAGTGCAAGCTGCCACTCTTCCCCAGAACTAAGAGGTGCTTTACTGTCACTGCTCTGAACACCACACTGACTGTCATATTGACTGGAGCTAGTAACCATCTGAACTATCTGAGCAACCTTGCCCCGAGGATGTACCAAATCACTATCCTGCAAGTGAATCTCACCACTGGCCATAAGGATTTCCACCTTATCCTTGAACACATAGCAATCTTCAATCACATGACCAATATGCTTATGAAATGGACAATACAAAGGATGCTCTGTTTTCCCTTTCTCTTTTACTCTTTTGTTGGGTGGAAATGTCAAAATATTTTTCTTAACCAAAAACTTGAAAATCTTCTTTACACTCTCCCTTTTAAAGGGATACTCCTTGCTAAGCTTCTCTTGTAAGTACTGCTGGTTTTCTGGAGTTCTATAAGAGGGCCTAGGCTGCTGACCCTGTGGTCGTGGCTGAAACTGACCAGGAGGCTGTACTGGTGGTGGTAACTGAGGTCGGGGCTGAAACTGAGGTCGTGTTGGTGGTGGGCGCTGTGGTATTGAACTAACCATGGGCCTCTTTCCCCTATCATGAGCATCAGAAGTACTATGCACCTCTCCCTTCCTAGGAGGTGGTGCCCCGGAAAACTCCAAATGCTGAGGTCTACAGATGGGTTGACTCTCAGCCTTAGGAGGGACTGCACTGGGTATGCTGTCCTGTAGGCTAGTGACTTTGGTTAACAACTTCTGAAAGGTATGAATGATTAAACCCTTCAGATACGGAGCGATAGGACCATCTATGTTCTTCAACAGAATCTCAACTGTATGCTGCTCTTGCAGTTGAGGTTCACACTGAAGACTAAGATTCCTCAACCTAACTATATAGTTAGGTAGAGACTCGTGGGGGCGCTGTCTGGTCACTACCAACTCACCAACAGTCACTCTATGCTCTGTACTAATGAACCTCTGCATAAATAACTACTCCATCTCAGTAAAAGTGCGAACTGAATCATTAGGAAGATTGGCATACCACTCAAATGCCACTCCCCATAAGCTACTAACAAATAGTCTTAACATTAATGCATCATTTCCTCCAATGTTACAACATATGGCCCGATACTGAGCCACATGTTGTTTTGGGTTTCCAAACCCATCAAAAACTTGAAAACGGGGAGGAACAAAACCAGCGGGGTAGGGCTACCGCTCGTACTCTACCGGGTAGGGATGACCTCTACTAACAGAATCTCCAGACTTTCTAGAAGCTATAGCCTGGTCAACCCTCTGTGCAATCATGTCCTGAATCTGAACTGGTGACAACTGTACTGATTGACTCTGGACTGGCACACTCAAAGATACTGCTGGGGGAGACATCAGAACAGTCCTCTGAACCCTATCAACTCTAACAGGCTCTGGGGCTGGCGACTGTGGTGCTACTGGCTCATCTCTGGATGTAGTAGGAGTAACTACATCCATGACATGGGGTGTAGCCCCCAACATCGTCAACTGGGCGGTCATCGCCACCATGGCTCTAGCCATCTCCGCCATCTGAGACTGCAACTGCAAAACCGTGACATCTGTGTCTACTGAACGGGGAGGTCTACCCTGTGCTGAGGTGGAAGGTACATCGGCCTCCCCTTGTTCCTCCAAATCATCATACTGCTCATGCTGCTCATCCGACGTGCCACGCCTTGTGACAACACAAACATGGTGAACGGGGATGTCTTCATCTGACTCTCCTCTGAGTAATTCCTTATCGAAGGTCTGATGGAGAGCATCAATGTACGGACCCAAAGGAGAAGAAATCCTAAGGGGACTAGGAACAACAACTGACTCCACTCGAGCCCGAGTACTATCCTCAACATCAACTGTATCACGAATCATTTGAACTGGTGCTGACCCTGAAGGGACTATATCAACTCGTCGAATCGTTCCAACTGTCTGCTCAGTCTCGACAGGCTCATCCACCTGCCGATGTCTCCAAACCCATCTACTGCGACGGGACCCGGTAGGAACATCTAACTGAGTGGAGGGGGCAACAACAACTGAACCAAGCTGGGATCGGACAGGCTCTATCTGTGGGCGATGTCCATGATGGCGAGGGCGTCGTCCAACAGCAGGGGCACCTGCCTGAGGTCTATCAGTAGGAACAACTCTAGTCTGCTGTCGTGGTGGCTGTCCTCTCTGCCACCGGTAACTCTGCCTAACCGACTGCCGCTGCAACTGAGAATGCATCTGAGAGATCTGATGGAGTAACCTCTCCTCACTAACACGCCCTCTACCGTGCGCTGAACGGATAATGCTTTGGATCCTCTGAGTGAGGGTCCGAGTGACAGTATCCCTGGGGACTCGAGCGCGAGGAAGAGTAGTGGGGACAGGAGGGGCTGCTGCAATATGAGCAGCGTCCTCCTCATCACCACTATGCACTAGAGGGGAAAAGCATCCTCCCTGGACTGCGTCGATCTCAGGGGCGACTACGACATCTGAAACTGGGGTAACTACTCGTCTACGTGGCTCCCGCTGTAAGGGAACCATCCTCTGCTGAACTGGCTCCTGGTGAGCCACAGAATCTGCCATCCGCTGAACTGCTGCATCGGACGTCGCTAATCGCAATCTCCTGTTCCTATTCCTCCTAGCCCTTCTCTCAAGGCCGGAGGTGGAGGAAGAAGCTACATCAGTACCCACAGACGGTACTGGAGGAACAGGGACTACTGACAGAGGGGGTGTCGGGGTCTCCTCGGCAGCCTCGGGGTGAGACAGTCGGGTGAAAACAGAAACCCGACGGGTAGGAGGTAGAGGAAGCTCGGCCTGAGCCACCCTCTTCCTCGAAGAGGAAGGAGGAGGGGAGACTCGAGCACGAGTAGCCTCGACAGGAACAACAGGTAGAGGAACTGCTACTGGCTACCGGCGCTGAGGGGCCGGGGCGACACGAACAACAGGAGCGACAGGCGCTGGCCGCCTGACCGCCGGACGAACAAGGTGAAAAGGGAGTGGCCTAGGCACTGGCTGCCTAGCCACCGGGCGCACTGGCTGCGCACGAACAGCAACTGGACGAACGGGTGCCCGGGCTGGCTACCGAGCAACGGGTCGTCCGAAAGGTCGCATAGCTGCGCGTCCTCTCCTCTGAGGTGGAGAGAATGCGGCAGCTTCGGAGGGGGTCGGCCCGCCAAGAGTGACGTACGCCGAATCAGTGAAGGATCCGAAAGTGTTCCCCCCCCCCCGCCGGTGGGCTCGTCAACAGGGACTCAGGGAGTGTCACCTGTGAGTCGGAGCCAAAGCAGAAAGTAACAGAAGGACCAGAGTACGCCATTGTACTGTCTATTAACACAAACTGTAACAATTAGAGTAACACAAAACCACTGGAAAGAACGAGAGAGGAAGGGATGGAATAGCCTGTAAAGGCTAGAAGAGGAAGAACCTAACTAAAGAACACTAAACCCGGAGTGCACGCAAGAAAAGATAATTTAACATCCGAAGATGGAGAGAGAAACCTGTCCCACCGTGGTCGCCAGAAATCTGTGGGTCTCCGAAAGGATTCCGCTCGTGTGGTTCGAATGCAAAGTGTACGATCACACTATCCCGTAGGAAAAAATGGTCGTAGGCCTTTACACTCGGCACAAGCAGGCCGATGGAAGAGCAGATGGAGTTATAGATACGATTAGCCATGGAGGATAGCGGCTTTCACCTACCAACCTCGATGGATAATAATATCTATAACCCAAAAGTTCACGAGATTTCCCCTATTCGATACATCAGCATCGAATAGGGTTTATTTGATTGTGGGGATCGGTTTCCTACGGGCGCAAGCCCCCGTAGTTAATTATATCTTAGACCTCGGTCTAAGAAAACTCTCGATTAAGGATGTTAGATTATCTTCTCAATTGGGTTTAGTGCAAAGGTGAATTCTAGGCTTTCCTAATCAAAGGGGAATGTCCCAATTTGGTTCGATCAACACACGGGGTTCAGTCAACATTTGGCCGGCTAGGGGAAGTGGAAACTAGAGAAAAAGAAGAGAGGCAACGCATCTCAAGCAAGCATGAGAGAAAGAAGGAAGTGGCGTCATCTGTGTGACGCAGATGGGTAGGATTTATAGCCTCTG
Source organism: Dendrobium huoshanense (assembly GCA_016618105.1). Taxonomy (NCBI): domain Eukaryota; kingdom Viridiplantae; phylum Streptophyta; class Magnoliopsida; order Asparagales; family Orchidaceae; genus Dendrobium; species Dendrobium huoshanense. The sequence continues at coordinate 33,230,221 of CM028347.1, forward strand.
GAAAAGTAGAGGACTAACCCACCAATAAGGTGTGTAGGGGTACACTCGTATCCCTCACATTTAGATCCTAAATCTATAAGAGACGTAGTATTGTACACACAACACTAGCATCTACGACCTAACTAATGCAGTTCTGGACTTATTCCTTGTCTGACAAAGGAAGCCAGCTAAAACCACCTAATCGTGTAAAATCCATGCTGTCCAGTCTGTATGAAAGATGGGAGGGTAGTTTAGACACTAAAATTTGGGATCGACCACTAGAGAGATTCCTAAGTGATCCCACACTTATGAGTGGTACAATGCTCCTAAAACTAATGCAATTAAATTTTGATTTTAATTAGTTACTAATGTAGTTTATGCAGGTTAAAGTCTCCAAATCAGTGATGTATGAAATTTTAAAAAGGCTTATAGAAAATAGTTTTTTGAATGACTAAACTTCCCCAGGTCCGGCACTTCATCCTCATAGGCCAGATTATCCGGACTCTACCCGCAGGCGAAGAAGTTTGTCTAAAAGAAGAGAGAATACGTGCATGCTCCCCCAGACGATTCCGGCTATTCCCTAGAGTCGTTATGGTTTCTATGTGAATTAATCTTAGAATTTTTATTTAATGATTATGAGTATAAAAATTTTATCCCTAAAGAGCCTAGCGGTCAGACACAAGCACATACAAGAAAAGAAAACCTATAAAAAGCATGCCGGTTCTACTGCGCAAACAAAGTAAGTAAATCACAACACAGAAACAAATCCCACGAAAAAGAGTGTCCATGGCAAGTGCCATACAATATTACATCACAGAGTACAGTAAGTAAAGGTGGCCGAGCTCCACCGACAACAACCCGGAAACGACGCAAATCTTAAAACAAGGCATTTTTATCTTCACTCTTCTTCTTCACTTCCTTGATTCGTCTTTGGATCATCTTCAGCTCTTCGGGCTCCTCGTAGTACGTCCTCCAAGAGAATGCCCAAATGAAAAAGGAAACCCCCTGTAGGGGTTTACTTTTCCCTTTGGACTCCTCGTAGTGAACGCTCCAAAAGGATATCCAAATGAAAAAGGAAACCCCCTTATAGGAGTTTACTTTTCCCTTTGGATTCCTATCTCTTTAAAAAGCCTTATTTTAATGATTTTCACAAAGTTTACTATCAAATACATTTCAACAGAAAGAAAAGAAAAATCTAGACTCTCCTACAGGGGTTATCCTAAGCAGTTATAATAAAAATTTCACCCAAGCAGTTATATATGTAAATTAAAATGCGCACATCAATTACTTGGCCGTGCTTTAATTATTGGGGGCTAAGCAGCTGAAGCAGGTACCTAAAGCAGTTATACATTTATTATTATTAATTTTAGCCCCCCTTTTTAGCGTTGTGTAAGCACGACCACCTGCAGGAAGACAGCATTAGTATGAAAGAGCGTGCCTAACCTATGGGTATTCTAACGTCACAGCCACAGTGCAGAAAGAAGAAAAAAGCAGTACAAACACAACACGGCAGAAAAGCTACAACAGGTAGAAAAAACAACAACCAGCACACGAGTCACATGCAGGGCGTCACAACAAAGTACAGAAAAGTAAAGCAAAACAACAGCCTAACCTAAATCTAATAGTCGTGCCCTATCAAACTCATCTAAGTGTGTGAAAGCTGTGTGGTTTTGGTAAGTCCTATATAGGATTAGTTTAGTTAGAGTTGTATGTATATTTGTTTGTTTGTTGAAAGGGACAAAGGAAAGATTTTGGTTAAAGTTCAAATATTAGTGTTTTAGGATTGATTTTTTAGGATATTTTATTTCAATATTTGATTAACTATCACCTTTGTTTCACACCGAGGCCGTGAGGTTTATTTCACCCTCCTTGGGGCTAACTTAATAGCCTCGTAGGCCTGGGTTACCCAGTGATAATTAACTTTGTTTGATTATTGTAGTTTGTTATTAAAAGAAAAAGAAAAGGGTGAATTAAATCATTTATTAATTAAGTTTGAATTATGCCAATTAGAAAATTTAATTTTAGGTTTTGACGCTTCATTGGATTCATTCGTGGCGTTGTGACACCAGGCTCGAGGAACCACTTAGCCCCGCAGCCTGGAGTAGTCCATCCAATAAACTTCACTTTTGGAGCGGTTGTTGTGTATTAAGAGATTTGTTGATTACTTTTAAAAGATTATTCTAAGGTTTGATCTTTAAGAATCTCTTATCCTAATGAGCTTAGTTTGTAATTTAATCTCCTAATATAATCTACATCTTTTAGGTTTTTAGATTGGTTAAGAGTTAATTATTAGATTAATTAGAATTGATTTAGGTTTATATTTTAGATCTTAAAGTTTAATGATTATTAAAAATTAATAATAGTTTAATTAAGGATTATGTGTTTTAACATATTTTATGAATTAGGTTAAGATTGATTAGTTGATTATTAATGAATTAAGAAAAGAAAATCCAAATCTAGGAAAACGTGTCACTAGGTTTTTGTTTCAAAGTCTCTATCCTATAGGGAACATGCACCCTAAGTCTATGTTTTCTAAGACTCGGTCCTTAATTTTTGTCCTTAGATGTCACTAGTGTCGTAGGACTGAAAGTGTTGTTCTTCTTCTAATTCCTAAGACTTCTACACTGATGTCATAGGATTTTAGGGATCTAAAAAAAAAGTGAAAGCAATCCTAAATATATAATTGAAGTTTCTAAGGACCTAAGGGTGGGAGGCGCACAATCATCTAGGCCCCTAAAGGTTTTCTAAGTTTTAGTAGACTTACAGCACCGGGGGCTATGACCCGGTGGTTCCACCCGTAGCACCCCTACCAGATGGGTAGGGACGACTGATGCCTGGATCCAATTGTCCTAGCTCCAGCTCCAAGTGTTCCTTATCCATTGCTTTCCAAGAGGTACCTCGCAACATAAAAGAAAGAGAGGTATTAGAGCAGTTCTATAAGCATTTGAAAATATTAAAGAATGAAAATGCAGAAAATGAAAAGAACGTACCTTTTTGTTACTGGTTGAGCTACTTGTGTTTTGGGCTCTCCTTAGTTTGCAAGTGCGTAGTATCAAAGCGCGAAAGAAATGACAAAGAAAATTAACAGTGAAGCAAAAAGAGACTAAATGCAAAAGAACAAAAGAGGAACGAGAATCGAATATGAAAAATGGATGTAGGCATTATCATTTTGGATACACTTCTATGAAGTCAAGTGTATCCGAAAATAACATTAACAATGCCCTTTATTGTTCCCACTCTAAATGAGGCACTTGATATGAGACTCGACTCAAACAATCTAGCTACCCTTTAAACAAAGCCCAAAATAACTAAAGGAAATAACATCCTAACACTAAACTTAAAACTCTCTTTTATTTTATATTTATCCGACATTGTATATATTTTAGAAGTTATCCTTAAAGAAAGCTAATCTAAGCAAGGAAATACAATTTTACTCTAAAAGACACCAAAAAGCTTCTAACCCAAAGCTACCTAAAACTTTAGACCCCCCCAAAAAAAAAGACTTTCTTTATTTTGTATTTCTTCCAAAATTCTATATTTCTCTTCTATAGAGGCTAACACTAAAGGAATCTAACTTAATATTACCTCAAGCTTTAAACTCCAAAATCCCTTCTCTAGACATAACCCCTAAGAGAATTTAACTCAGATGGAAAAGTACTAACTACCCCCAAAAGGCACTAAGAGATCCTACTACACAAATTCAATTATAAAATTATATCTTTCACAACAACTTGCAAGGACTTCTAAATGATCTACCACACACATTTTATTATCGAATTAAACCTCTCAAAATAATTTCAAAGATTTTTTTTTTTCAAACGGGCTACTACACAAAATTATACAAAAAGAAACCTACTGAAATCTCTTTCTTGACATAAAACTCTACCCAAAACAACCCACGACCAAGTACATTTCCTTTCATTTGGAGTGGGGTGTTACTTGTGGAAGTCTCTTAATTAATAGGCACTGTAAAGCCCTTCATCAAGAAACAATCACAAGACAAAAAAGACTCTCAATACAAAACAATTCACATAAAATGTTCCTTATAAACAATTCACAAAACCTACCGCAAACCTTGTAACATGAAACAACTCACAAAGTTTCCAACCAAAGACTTGTTCACAACATCTCTCAAAACAAAGCACCTCTTAAAATTTCCAACTCATAAAGACATTCATGAAACCTCTCACTAAAAACAAACTCATAAAACCATCTATATAAAACCCCTTTTTTTTTTGAAATGACGCAAACTTCAACCATAAAGCAGTACTTTTTGAAACCTTCTCAAATGCATAGGAATTTGAACAAAAGAAATAGCCTTTAAAACATTTCTATCATGGAGCAAATCTCATATAACATGTACCGACAAATATCCAAAAGAAACTTGCAATTATGTAATTCGGAGGACAATGAAGTTCATAATGATTCATGCTTTGGATTACTCTTACCATGTAATAAAATTCATGTTCTCATAACATTGATTCTTGCCAAAATCCAATACTAATGTTATGCTTTCCTGGCGACGAAAGAACATACAAAACTCGTGGTCACTTGATATTATTTCCAAACTCCATTAATATAAAAAAAAGATATTTAATTATGGACATGACATTTCTCCAATCAACTATAGCTCAAAGAGATGAAACAAATATTTGATTTGCTAACATAAAGGAAACATAAATCCATTTCATACTTCAAGAACAATATATATATATTCAAAGAATATTCATTGTAATAATTCCAACTAGCTCAAAAATCTTTTCAAGAAAAGAAAGCATATGAATGCTCTCCAAAATTTATCTTACACAAATAGTCTATATGAAGCAAGTGAGCATATGCATCTAATCTTTCTCCATATCAATACAGGGCAAGAAACTAATGAAAATTTGCACCCAACTTGTATACGCATCAATTTGAAGCACAAAACAATTGAAAATTTGCATGTATCTACTTCCTACAACCATTCGGAAGCCAAAAACAACGAAAATCTGCATGTATCTACTTCCTACCACCATTCGGAAGCCAAAAACAACGAAAATCTGCATGTATCTACTTCCTACAACCATTCGGAAGCCAAAAACAACGAAAATCTGCACATAGTTCACTCCCAATATCAACTTAGAAACCAAAATAGTGAAATTCTGCACTTTAACATTGTTCCCAAAATAGTTTGGAACACCAAATTAGTGAAAGTCTACACTTGGTTTGCCTCCAAAACAATTTGGAGGATAAAACAACAAAAAAAACTGCACATACTATGTTTCCTAATGTGATTTAGAGACTAAACAGTGGAAATCCTGCACATGATATGCTTCCCAAAGCAGTTTGGCAACTAAAAGAAAGTGAAAAATCTGCATGTGGTTTATTCCCAAATCCACTTAGAATACAAGCAATAGTAAAAAAAACTGCATATAAACCACTTCCAAACCAACTTGGAGCTAAAAGGAAATTAAAATTCTGCACTTATACCATTCCTACAACAATTCGGGGTATTAAAACATGAAAAATCTACATATAATATGTTTGAATAGTTGCCATTTGAATGATTTATATTTGTGCAACTTATGTAGTTTTGATAATTCCAAACATTATTGTTCAGATGTATAGTTATCTCCTAACAATTTTAGAAGATTTGCATTTGCTCTTGTGTGTACTAACATTTCAGGAAAATCAGACTCCAGACTACGAAAACTTCAAATCAAATTCAACATGAGATATTTTGTTTATTTGAAGTTGAAAGTTCGATTGGGATGTTAAGCCCTATGAACTTAGTCCCAAACTAACCAAGAGGGGGGGTGAATTGGTATTTTAAAAACTTCTTTTTAAAACAAGGAAATAAAATCATATAAACCAAATCACACCACGAAAATAATGCGGAATTTAAACGTGCGGAAGCAAGAAAAAGAACACAGAAATTTATAGTGGTTCGGTCGACTCGACCTACGTCCACTCCTTGGAGGCACCCTCCAAGTATTGCACTACACAAAAAGTGACTCTCCTTTAGCCCCCACGGCTAGGTGGAGAAACCCTCACAAGAACCTCCTTTTTGCCACCCCGACAAGGCAGAGAACCTATCTCCTTTTGCTTCCTCCTGAAGCTGGCAGAGAACCAGAACCAAAAGCAACACTCCTTACCTCTACCGACCCTTCCACGGACGAGAAACTCTAGACGAAGACGACGCAGAGAGATCCTTGAAGCAACCCTTGTGAAACCCCTCACAAGCTCTCCCTCACAAGATCCTCTCTCTCTCTTCTCTCACTCTTTCTCTCCTAAAGGCCTTCTTAGGTCAAGGCAGCAGCCAAAGATTTTTAAAAATGTTGAACAAGAGCTCTTTAAATAGAAGAGCTTCAAAAGAGCTCATTAATTGCAAGTTGCCGACTATATCGTCCAGGCCGATCTGGACATCGGCCTGGCCGATCAGTACAAAACAATGAAGATCGGCCAGAGTATAGCCCTGAATGGAAAACAGGACGATTGAAAAATAGCTTGATCGTCCAGGCCGATCTCACGATCGTCCTGGCCGATCAGTTCAAATCAGAGAAAAATCGTCCTGACAATAGCCCTGAATACGAGCTGGCCGATATTGATCGTCCTGAAGTAACTTAAGGTTTTTGACTAGATCGGCCTGGCCGATCCTGCGATCGTCCAGGACGATATGATCGTATCAATCATCCTTAATTACTTCCTTGATTTCCTGAACAATTATGGCATAATTTGTGAATATCGTCCAGGCCGATCCGAGGATCGTCCTGGCCGATAATTTAAAGATATGGTATACCATACTTGTCTATGGCGGCTACTTCTTTCTGTTTTGAGCTTATCGTCCTGGCCGATACACGTATCGTCCAGGACGATCTGTTAACGTAGGCTGCCTTAATTAAGAATCCTTAATTAGACTTTCTGTTTTAAGCTGATCGGCCAGGCCGATCAAAGAAATCGTCCTGGCCGATATGAGTAAAACCAGAATTTCTAAGTCTCTCAAGTGTGTGTGTAAAGCATCAGTCTTTTTGACTATTACAAGAGGACTCAAAAGGTAAAAAACAAAAGTACAGACTGACTCAACCCTAAACCTACGCATTTCTGAACTTGGCTCCTTTTTGATTATCCGATCGTCGATTCCTGAAAAGTTAGAAGCAACAAGCTGTCCAAGAAAAGCAGTGTTTGTCAATCATCAAAACATAAGACATGAAAAATAGATTTGCAACAGAAGTTTGGAAAGGGAGTGATTGTAATTGAGTGAATAAAATCTCACACACACAAATAAAAAGTTCTTAAAATTCTATACTGATCGTACAGGACGATATTTATCGTAATGGACGATCTGTCAGTTATCTTTTATAGGGCACTTGAAACGAATAGGAACTTGCTTGGAAAAATTTTTCTAAGTCCTATTCATCCAGGACGAATTTTATTATCGTCCCGGACGATGGGTTCTCTGTAAAATTTTCGTCCAGACGAATTTTATCATCGTACGAGGCGACCAGTCCTCTGGAAAATTTTCGTCCCGACGAAAATAAATTTCGTACCGGACGATCAGCTCTCTGGAAAATTTTCGTCCAGACGAAAACAAATTATCGTCCGCGGCGATTGGTGCTCTGGAAAATTTTCATCCAGACGAAATAAATAATCGTCCAGGACGATCGGCTCTCTGGAAAATTTTCGTCCAGACGAACATATTTTCGTCCAAACGATAAACCGACTTATAACAGTTTTCAGCAGTTTCTAGAACCGACCTTGTAATAACCGTTCGTACTGGACGAACCTAGTTCGTACAGGACGATCAGTTGTACGAAGTCATTTCGTACACATAGACAAATTGGGTCGTTTCAGATCGTTTAAGTAAAATCGTCCAGGACGATCCAGGATCGTACAGGACGATCCACTGCGTACAGAATTGGAAACTTGCAGTTTTTGGGCGGTTTTTCATGTCTTTTGTATAAATAGTCCAAATTAGACTGCCACCCAATCTTTTTGTCATTTGATCTTCGTGCCTCTTGAGAGAATAGCCAAGGAGAGAGTGGAAGAGAGCATTCAAAGGAGGATTCCTACCACTGGAGCGAGAAGGCTTCACTTGGATTACTAAGGTAAGAGTCTCTACTTGTGAAATTGGATTTCTTCACTCTTTTCTTTCTTCCTTCTAGATTCTTGTGAGAAGATCAGTCAAGGAGATCCGGTTCTCTGCCGACACTTGGAAAGTGTGAACAGACGAAGGGTTCTCTGCCCACAGTAGGAGAGTGTAAAAGGACGAAGGTTCTCTGCCTACACTTGGAGAGTGTGAACATCCGTAGGGTTCTCTGCCCACACTAGGAGAGTGTAAAAGGACGACGGTTCTCTGCCAGCACTGTGGATTGTGTAAAATGACGACGGTTCTCAGCCGCACCGGGTAGTCGTGAAAAGAGTGTTTTGTACAGGCTTCTCCGCCTTGCTGTGGGTGCTAAAGGAGAGTCACTTTGTGGTATTAGTGCAATACTCAGAGGGTGCCTCTGAGGAGTGGATGTAGGTCTGGTTATAGACCGAACCACTATAAATCTGGTGTCATTTACTTTATTGCTTTTACGTTTCCGCACTTTAAATTTCAGTTTTAACAACTCTGTGGTTGAAAAACATTTTTCTATAAACTTTAAAAGAAAATTTTATTTCGGTTCAACTTTATCATTAAGAGGGTTTAAAATTTTTAAAACTACCAATTCACCCCCCACTTGGTAGCCGTGGGACATTTACTTAGGCTTAACAACCTAATTACTGGACTCAACATAATATATTCCCACAGTAGTATGGAACATGTAAACAATGAAAGATCGGCATGTATTTCATTCCCAAAATAGTCTAGAACCTTATTCTTGGAAGTATGTAGAAATCATGCTTTTAAATACATGTGCAAATACTTGAACCATAACCAACTTTATCTAACGATGTATCTCAAATATTACAAATAAAGAACAAGAGAGGTCATGTATAAAACCTTCATGCCAAAACCCCTTCCTCCAATGGGGAGTTCATTCTACACGAACCCCACCCCAATGGCAAAACAAAACTTAACATTCTCGATGCAAAACATTCGCTGTCATAAAACCACTTTAAATTTCTCTCTTATAAAAAAAAAACAAATAAATTTTAGAGTTCTTCCCACCAACCTTCTCTTTTTGTACCCCATGCCATCGAGAACACTTAGCAAGCTTTTAATCCAAATATAATTATTGCTATTGTTTTTAAAAAAAAAAAGGAAATATAACAAGTGAAATAGAAGGAATATGAATGTGATAGTATTCGCTTATAAGCTCGCAATATTTCATGTAGTGAGCAGTCCCTTTTTTTTTTAGAAAGATAAACAATCTATAATCTCATTCCCATTTGTAAGCATCAAATGTTTTACGAATAAAGGGGAGGGGCAAGCAAAACTTCCTTTCCAAAGGAAGAGAGGCATGAGTGCACTTTCATTCTCCCACTAACTATGACTTACATAATGGTGAAATAAATTGAAGCAACACTCACTTGAAAAAAAGCCTTCCATCCTTTTCTAGAAATTAAAACACATGCCATCTCTCTACAAACATTAGTACAAATACCTTATATGCATGCTTTGAGAAGAGATTAACATGGTTTTTCTCATAACCAGTCACCATTCACATATAGAGCTTTAGGTCACATCACATCATTTATAATAATTGCTTGCTATCCAAAACAACACAAATCAACCCGCAAAATAACGTAAGGATCTTTTGACGGTATTTGTTCAAACACTTTGTATGCACACCTAAAACTCTAAGCCAAAATCACATATATCGAAAACATGAGCTTCCTATCTCTAGCTATCTTGTAGGAAAAGTAAACAAACCATCACATGGAATTGAGATCAACTATCCAAGCTATCATGAGATCTATTATTGACAGTGCATACACTTACTTAGAAATCAAAAGGGTCAATGGTGTGATGACATACACACCATGATGCTTCAATCCACAATTAAACTTGACAAAACTAAGATAAGAAAAGGAAACTTTCCATAAGCGCAACTTGCTTCCTATTAAAATCATCTACAGGTTATAGGTTAAAACAAGAGGAAATCAAGGTGATTAGAACAAAGGAAGAAGATTGAGGCAAAGGGAGGAGGGAGGGAGAAGGAGAAGAAGAAGATAGAAGGAGAAGGAGAGAGAGATACTCACCTTGTAAGGGAGAGCTCGCTCGGTCCAGGCGAAGACGGAGGAAACGCAGTCCAGGTCGGTCGAGGCGGGAGGCGTCGGGATCCGTCCGGAGAGGGAGATCGGCTCCGTCCAGACGGTGTCAGGCTAAGGCTTCGCGAGCAGGAAGAGGCCGGCGTCGGCTGGTCTTCGTGAGCGAGAGAGACACGAGAGGGAGAGGCGGTCCTCCTTGGTTCGGTCCGGAACAGAGAAAGAAAGGGGGAGTCGGGTCGCTGGGTGGTTTTCCGAACAAGAGAAGGAGGAAGGGAGTCGGTCGTGAGAAAGGGAGAGGGAGTTCGGAACCGAGAGACTGGGAGAGAGCGAGAGGGCGTATGCGAAGAGAGAAGCAGGGTCGAAGAATCAAGAAGCCCTCTAGCCGAAGGCTTCCCTCCGCTTTCTAAACACTCTGCTTAGCTCGATAGATCAGAATAGCTCTCCGACAGTCTGCTTCTTCGCAAAGTCGTTTGAGTCCATTGCTCATTTGAGGATTCACGCGACTGAAGCCTGTCATTGCGACAGAACTCAATTTCAGAAAATCTGCACCGTCGAAGCTGCGACTTGATCCGGAAAATGGATTCAAATTAATTAGAAAGTTGGAGGGATTTGGCTAGGATTAAATTGAACTGAAACAGGTCTCATTGGGTTAAAATTAGGTTAAACCCGAGCTTGGATTTGACTCAATTCGAGTCAGTTCGAGTTCGAGCCAGCGCGACGAATCAAATTGCACGAAATTAAATTCAAAACCAACACTAATTTAAATTGAATCGAGTTCGACGCAATCAAAACAAAAGAATCGAGTCTAATCAAACATAGTCGAGTCAAATCCGGCTCGAGTCGAGTCGATTTGAGCTCGAATCGGGCCCTACAGGGTTCGATTAAATCGATCAAAAATGCTCGAGCACGTTCGAGCCAAAAACGAGGTCAACAATGTATAATATCACCGTTAATCTGACAACTCGTGACACCTCTTAGCATAATCAATGCAATCTATCACTTTTTTGGCCAATAATAACTCATCCTTTTAATTTTAGTGGTCATTTTGGGACCTAATTGATGTTTCCCATAAAGTTCTTCATGAACTTCTGTTACCACTATATTAAATTCTCTTGTCCTTGGGCATCTTAACCACATTTGATCAAAAGCTCATCAGTACAGTGTGTCATTGACAAATCCGTATCGAAACACCCTCTTTCGGATTTGCATGGGTAGAGATTTATTCGTCGAGATTTTACTTTCTTTGAAATAGTTGACAAATGGTTTCCTCTAATCATCTCATTCCTCAATGTTCAAGCAATATAACCATGACTCTAACCATCTACTGGTTTTATGTCTCTTGACTACATGACATTCTTCTAGTTGATTTTCAATAGTCATCAGCTGGGGAAGTTGAGGATCAATCGAGGCTGTATCCTGCTAGCTTGAATATGGTATTCCCTCTACTTGTGAGAATTATAAGATTACTGGCTCTAAGACCCAGTGGTTGTAAACTCCAATTAATATGGGTTCTTCTTTGTGTGTATTCGCCACATCCTTAGCTAATTTAGCTATATAGTCTTCTATATTATTCTGATCTTGAGGAACTTGAGCTATTTTAACATTTAACACTTATTTTGAAAGCTGAATTCACCGGTGGTAGTGGGTCAATTTAAGTTTGCAAATCTTGTAAACGCCTAGAACTTGATTTATCACAAGTTGGGAATCGCTGAAGATTTGGAGATTTATGATTCTGACATTCATCACAATCTCCAGTCCCACTATTAGAGCTTCATACTCGGCTTCATTATTGGTTTGAGACTAAATTAAACTGCTTTTATGACATTTATGTGATATTAAACTGCAGTAATATTACTTCCCACCTAGCTAGACGACCTATCAATGCTGGTCTTGCCATCAAGAACTTTTGTGGATCGATCTTTGATATCAACATAATTTTATGAGAGAGCATGTCATTGCAGAGTTATATTATAATGGTAGGCATTAGAAATCCTACTAAATAGAAATATACTATTTTAGAATTTAAACAAATTATGAGAGATTATGTAAAAGAATATTTTAAGAGTTAATTGTTCTACAACACTATTTTTGAAATTGGGGATTATTTTTTGGGTCACTAAAATAGCACAGTTCTAAAAAGAATTAGTATAAATTTTTATAAAAAAATCACTAAATATTCAAAATTGGGGTCTTTACAACATACAAAAAGTTATACATTAAAAGTTTTACTAATATAAAGTTATCTTCATTTTTATATTACCAAAAAATTTATCAAGAATTTTAAAAATATCATATTTTTTAAAAAACTAAGATAGGTTAAATGTCACCTACCTCGAACCGGACAACTTTCAAAATTAGGCCTGAAGGAGAAAATGACCCGAAGCAACCCAAACTGAATTTTCTATGCCTAGGAATTGTCTCTTCTCTCTCTAACATCGTTTCTCCAATGGATCAAATGAATGAATAGTGGAAAAAATATTTCTAAATATTAAACTTCGACCTAATGCTGCTGCTCCAACCATGGTGGTCCGTCTGAAAACAAACAACATCACAGCACAACCTCCAGCGTCATCGCACTAAATTAATTTATCAAAAAATTGAAAGCCTTGGTGTCGCTCACCGTCGAACCCAACATCACGACGCCCCATGAGAAAAATTTCATATTTTTCAAAGATAAAAATAAACCACTGGAACCCACTTCATAAGACATGCAGACTCTCACATGTACCTAAAACATTCCCAAACCCATGCAAAAGGTTTCAAATGAAAAAATATAACAACTTGCTTATTCAGATCAGGTCAAAATGAGTTGAATTGAATACTGAATCTGTAGATGTTACACGTCAGGTAGCTATGGACTAGTTGATGAGGTTGGAGAATTTCTTTGATACCATCTAATGCCCTAAAAAAAGGATCCATTAGCTATATTCTTTTTATATGGAGAACCTCAGTGCTGATGGTTAGGCAACAAAGGGAGAAGTTTTAGAATAGAACAAATGCCATAATTTTGTGGGAAGATTTTATTGAGACATTGAGGAACTAGTTCTTGCCACTATCTACTAAGTTGTACATTCAAGAGTCTTTTTTTAAGTTGGTTTAACTGAGAAAAATAGTAATATAATATGAAGCAAAATTAACTGATCTAGCAAGTTGTACTCCCTAACTAATCAATACTCTAAAGAAGAAGTGTTATTATTTTTTAAAAGCCTTGAGGGATAGTTTGAGGCATCCACTAGTTTCTTTTCATATTAAGATTTCTCTGAGCTTATGGAAAGAATGAGATTAGCGTAGAATGATTTGATGTCCACTCAACAACATTAGGATGCCATTAGAAAAAGACTTATAAGAGAGCCATCAAAGAGTATTATCAATCAAAGGAAGACTAGGCTTGAAGGGGGAGATTTTAAGAGGGGAGGACCTGCAACTTCTAGAAGTGTAGGTGGTTCTATATCAATGAGAAGTGCTCTATTGTGCAATTTCTGTGAAAAAAGACATCCTAGTAGGTGATATTTGTATATTGGAACTGCTTTCAATGTGGCCAGTAATGTAACAAGATAACCCAATGTCTATAGAGGGACCTGCAAGGTAGGCCTAAAGTAGGAGGAAGCCAAAGAAACTGAATGACAGCTAATTTAAGAGTTGCTAGTGAAGGATCATGGATCAAGAGTGGTGGTAGATCTAGTGTGAGGCAATCTAGAGAACTAGTTGTTGTTAGTGTTGCCCTATAGTCTATAACTCAGCAGAAGGCTAAGGATGTGTTGGGCGTAGCGATAGGTACACCTTTTATTTTGGGGACAACAGACACACAAATATGATAGATGTTAAATAAATGTCTCATTGAACAAAAAAGAAATGCCATATTTTGTTAGTATAAATATTGAAGGAATTAATATCATGGATTATGTGCCAATAAATTGATACATCACCTATAACATCAAATTTGGCTATTATCTATTTTTGTAATTGCATACATATAATCCATAAGATACTCAAAGAAGGAACCATCAATTATTTGCTCCATTTTCAAGTAAATATCTCATTAACTAGGCTATCTTATTTCCATTCTCCTCTATATAGTACAAAAATATTGATACTTTATTCACATTCATAATAATTTGTTCTAAAAATAAGCAGAAGTAAGAATATTATCAATTTCAAAAATATTAAAATATGATTTGAACGACCTTCAAAGCATATATGAATAGGATTTGCATACTGATTGAATCTTTTTTTCGAACTTGTCTATTTGATCTTCTATCTAGTATCTATAAACTCTCCATCAAAATAAACTATATTCAGCTGCTCAAATATATTCAGATGCTCAAATCCACCATAAACTAGTATGCATAAAAAAATTACTTATATCATATGCATATAATATTATATTATTCAAACTTAAATATGGCAATGGAGGTTGAGATTAATCTATTTCATCACATTCTAATCTCCTATCATAAGAAAGAAATCTCAAACGAAACGAAAATAAAATTAACAATGGAGCATGACTATATGACATTGCCAAGTGTTTCGAGCAAGAAAAACATTTGTGGGGGGTCATAAGCATATGCAGGTTATTTGGTTCAAAATGAAGGTTTGGTTATATTTCTTCAAATAAATACATACAAGGTACAAATGAGCAATTATGAGTACTATAAGATATGGCTGTCAATTCGTGTCGACGGGTCGTGTTCGAGTCAGACCCAAAACTGACCCGGCTGTGCTTGACACGACCCGAACACGACCCGAAACTGGATTCGGGTCACATATCCGGACCCGAACCCGACCCGAATCGGGTTCGGGTCAACACGACCCGACACAGAATTTTTTAAATGCATGAAAATTTCAAAATTTTAATTAAATTTATAATTAGAGCCTTGAGCCTTGAGCCTTAGAGCAGATTAGAAGAAGTGCAAAACTATATAAATTACAAAAACAAAACTATATAAATTACAAAATTACTATATAAATTCTACATATTACAAATTTACAATTTACAAACTATATAATTTATAAATTCTACATATTACAAATTTACAAAATTACTATATAAATTACAATTTACAAAACTGGCAGTCCGAATGTCCGATACGCCAACGTCGCCAAGTCACAAGTGCAAGTGCCAACACTTAAGCTTCATTCTTGAATTCTTGTCTCTTGATTCTTGAACCTATTTTCAACTTGCATTAATAGCAAAATGAAAAATTGAAGATGGTTAAACAATAAACATTAAAACAATAAGAAGATATTGAGATTGCATAATGCCATAATTGTATAAGTATAACTAGAAAGCTTCATTTGATTAGCTTAGGTAAACCCTTGATTTTTCTAACTATTACCATCCAAGGCGGCACATAATATTAACTAAACTTATCAAATATCAATGAATTTATAAAGTATCTGCTCTTGTATTTAGTCGTTTAACTAACACAAATGCCACCTGGTTGCAATAGTATTAACCAACACACGACAGGCCAACGGCTATCACTTTCTGTCTTTCTGTTTAGAAGGTTTTTCATCATTGCTTAAACTTTCATAGTTATACACTTATACATTAAGCATTACATATTCAAAACAAAATTAATTCATTAAGCATCAGTCAACAAGATATTCAGAAATCAGAATGTCACAAACTCTGAAACTCACAAAGTCACAAAACTCACATTGTCATCAGAATATTCAGAAATCACTAAATGTCACAAAGACAGAAAGACCGAAAGACCCAAACTCAGATTTTCAGAGTTCAAGCATTCAGAAATCACTAAATCAGAATATCATTAAGCTTCAGCCTAGCGCCCAGGTGCGCAGCGGCCCCAGACCGTTTCTTTTTCTGTTCAGATTTCAGAATTCACAGACATAATCACATAAATATGAAACAGCCAAATACTCAGATTCTAAGCTATAAGTTATAACATTATAAGTAATTAAGCATTAAGCAGCCAGAGCCAGCAGCCCAGGTGCCCACTGCCCAGCAAGTCAGCAACACTGCAACAACAAAGACAAAGAGCAACAGCCAACAATAGAACCAGTGAACCCCTAATCGGCTAATCCATACAGTGATACATCAATTTAAAAACAACAAAGAGCAATCGTCCAAAGTCCAAACACTCACTAATCCATAGTTTCATACAGCATTTTATCAGGTACTACATTAGAACCAGTATTCACAGTAATACAGCAATTTAAAAACAACAAAGACATGCAGCCACAACCAGTATTTCAAATTGGCCAACTGGGCTACCAGCCTACCAGTGACTTAGTAGAGTTTTTAGAAACCATATAGTAGTTCATTTTAAAAGAAATATAATCAAAATCAACTAGGCAAATCTGTTAGCTGAACATTTGGCATCCTCACTGTCTATTTCTGTTAAACCCAAGTTCATGATGTCCTCAGTAACACCATCAAGTTCCGGATCAGTCATAACTACAAAAAAAGCATTTTACTTTTAACATGAAGCCAGAAAACTGAGAGAATTTAATGCAAACATATAGAGCATTTATCATTATTTCCATATAACCAATCTTTACTGCACACTAAGGCTTCAACAATGTCAGGTTTTAAAGCACTTCTATATTGATCCAAAATTCTACCACTGTTACTGAATGCACTTTCTGAAGCAATTGTGGAGATGGGAATACATAAAACATCTCTAGCCATAGCTGCTACTTCAAGAAACCTGTATTGGTTACCCTTCTAAAAATGTAATACATCTAACTTAACCTTCCTATCAATTTTTTGTTCTTCAAGATACATTTCAAGTTGTGACTTCTTAGGCATAGTTATTTCCTCTTCAAATGAGTCATAATCCTAGTTATGAATGCCAACATAAATGTAAAAAGCAAGTTAATGAAAAGGTAATGAATAAACAACTTGATAACTAAATAAGAAATACCTGAAGAAATTGTGATTTTGTAATTGAAGGAAAAGTCGTTGAGCTATCAACTTGAGAACTAACTGAAGGTAATGATGACATGTCATCCGAGGCTTGTAGGTCCACCTTCTCATAGTTTGAAAATAAGGCAAATAGCTTATCCTTTACCTTCTTTGTTTCAGAAATGTAATCACCTCCATATAATTTTTTATAACACCATTCAACAAATGTGAACTTGTACCTAGTGTCCAAGATGACTGCTATAGCCAAGATATCACAAAAATCAAACCAGTATTTCTCAAACTTTACTAACATCCTTGTTGCAATATTTCGGATGTACTCAATACCATGTAACCGTTCATGCTTAAGTGATGCATAAGCCATAGATACACAAGGGAAGAATAGATTTGAAGTAGGATACTTAGTACCTGAGAATGCACAAGTAATCTCATAGAAAAGTGCTAGAAATTTGCAAATAATATCTATCCTATCCCATTCAGCATTACTAGGACAAGTTTTGAAGTTAGAGTCAAGTAATTCCAAATGTTGGAAGGCACGTTTGTAATAAATAGCTGAATCAAGCATAATGAATGTAGAATTCCACCTCGTAGGCACATCTTGTCTTAATCCTTTCTTTGAGTCAAGATAACTTTGTTTGACACATTTCAAAAAATTTTGCTTTCTAGCTTGTGAGCCTTTCACATATTTTATACTTTCTCTAACATTAGAAATAGAGATATCAACCTCCTTCAACCCGTCTTGGACAATAAGATTCACAACATGAGCACAACATCTTATGTGGAAAAACTCACCTTTACATAACAATGCACCACACAAATTCAATTGGTTTCTTAAGAATTCAACAAAAGCATTGTTAGCTGAAGCATTGTCAAGAGTTATACTGAATATTCTATTCTGAATTTTCCATTCAGTTAAAAATAAGTGAAGCTTCTCACACAAAGCAATAACATCATGTGTTGGTGGCATAAATCCAAAATTGATAATTTTTTTCTGCAATAACCAGTTGTTATCTATGAAATGTGCAGTCAAGCAAATGAACACATCTGTATTAATTGATGTCCATAAGTCAGAAGTCAATGAAACTCTACTATTACTTTTCAAAATCTCCTTTTGAATAAGGCATTTCTCTTTAGTAAACATTTTCTTGCAATCACTTCTAGCAGTGTTTCTAGATATTATTTGCAGATCACGATGGAGATATTGCAACAAAGAACGAAGACCAGGCCATTCAACACACTGAAAAGGAAGATCATGCATGATTATGCAAGCAGTGAATAACTCACGAAACTCATGAATGTCAAACGTAGATTCAGTCATAGAGATAGTTGAAGTAGCATTGGACTGTAGAATAAGTTGCCCAATGTCACAAGTGTCTCTTTTTTTACAATTTTGTATATGACGTCTTAAATTTCCAGTACCATACTTGCTATCACACTGATATATTGCCCCACATCTTCTACATTTACATCTTTGCTTGCCATCACTAAGAAGGGGCAACATCTCATAATAACCCCAAACCGTTGAACACATTCTTCGTCTTTTCTTAGTGGATGACGGGTCATCTCCTTCTTTTTCAATAATATTGCAGAAATCATCATCGTCTTTTTCATTGTCAACTGAAATAGGAGCATTTCCTACTTCAACATTCTCGATGAATGGAGTACTTTCTACCACTGTGTTAGAATCTTCCATCTATTGAAGTATTGAACAACAACAATGTATAAAAAACTATGACAAATATATAATAACAAGTTAACAAATATTCAAATAACAACCTCAACATTTTAATGTTCAATCTAAAAGGCTAAAAGCCCAACGGCAAAGGCCACAGCCTACAGGAGAAAACGACAACATGTTTTCCTCAGTCCACACAGTCACACTCGGACACTAGCCAGGAGGCCAGGACCTCAGCACTACAGCATAACAAACATGAAATGGCAACAGGCCAACAGCTAAAAGCCTACGATCAAATAAAATTCAGTCCACACTCCACAAAACCGCAACTTACAGATTTAAACATAAATCAAACATAAAACATAAATAAAATCTTGAAAACCAGTACAGGTTACAGAATAAAAGGAAATAAGTGCTAATAAGCTAATCACGAAACCTTCACGCCAGTTCACGGCATCACGACATCACCTAGGGTTTCGGCTTGAGAAACACTAAACTAATAATAAACAAAAAAAATCTTGCCATTTTCCAAGCAATCATCATATATAAACATTATATCCAAATGATCAAAAGAAAAATCCGGTTCACAGTATGTAACGACAGTTACGACATAGGGACTGGGCAGAGAACTAGAGAAGAGAACGACTGAACGAGACTTCAAAGGAGACTTAAAATCAGAATTCATCACCTGCGATTCTTGTGAAATCAATCAAACAACAGCCGCTAAAGCACAGGGAACGGGAGAAGGAAGATGAAAGATGAAAAACTAGGGCACGCCGCACGCAGAGGCAGTGCAAAATCGGAGAAACCTAAACCCTTAAGTCGAACTGTCGAAGTAACTCGAAGACTCAAATAATTATTTAAGCCTTAGCGGCTTAGCCCTTATTAAGTCCTTGACGCTTGACGGCTTGACCCAACCCCGCAAAGGCGCAAAGCCGCAAACCGCGATGAACTCGACCCGTCTACCGGCGCGGCGAGGCGGCGAGTAAATTAATATCGTGTTGAAACCGGGTCAAACTCATGTTTCCGGGTTGACCCGGACACGACCCGAAACGAGAAACGGTCATTTTCTTAGACCCGAACATGACCCGTTTTCTACCCGTGTCGACCCGAACACGGATTTTTCCGTGTCGTTTCCGGGTCGTGTTTCAGGTCGTGCCGAATATTGACAGCCCTACTATAAGACAAGTAAAGTCAAAATTTTCTTATATATATGTAGAGTTGAAAACACTTCTGAAACATCCAACCTTCATTCAAATTTTAAGTATTCGTACATAGAATTTTGATTCATTATATGATTTTTACATTTAAGACAATTCATATAAAAAGAATATTTTTTAACTATTGACAATAACAAATGCCTTGAAAAAAATTACTTTTAGTAAAGAGATCAGAGAAATGATCAAAATGCATGAACACTAAATCCAAAGCCAAAATTTATATTCCATCTTATTTATATATAATTTTCCATTTCATCCATGAATTTGCAGGGAAGCTACATGAACTGCCCCCAAACTACCCTGCTTCCTTCTTTCGCGTCGTTTTATGACGTTTCACCTCAAGTTCATCGATGAGCTAAAAAATTATAATGGTGGTCAAAAGATTGCAAATGTAACGGAATTCTTTTGAAAACTTTTAAAGTTGGATGAGTATTTTCTCCATTATATGTATTTGAAAAAATTGATTGAATTTTGGTCCAAACAATGGAACTAACATATTACCTTTCAATGCATTTATGAGCTACAAAAGTAAGAACAACTTTTTCTAATATTTCACAAAAATCAATCAGTTTTATTTTTATCCTTTATGAAGTTAATCACTATGTTCCAAATGAACACAACGAGGCATAGAAGCATTATCTTTTTAAAGTTGGGGCATTTACATTATGTGCAAGATAACCTATAATAAACTTCTTAGAAGATCTTCAAGAAATTGAGCACTTCATCGTCGGGCAAAGAAAATGTAATAATTGAATCGTTAAAAGCTTGGATGGTAATACATTGTAATGAACTGCATTCTAATAAAATAGAACCAAAATTTATATATATAATTTGTTAACTAACCATTCTAAGGCCAAAAAAACACCAGTGCAGAAGAAGCAAACAATCATAAATTTCTGCTGTTATTTCCTCCTTTTGTTCCTTATCCGACTTTCAAGCCGCTGCCTTGCTCTCTCAAACTGTTCTTCTGTTGGTTCTGGTGCTACATGTCCACCATACTTAGCCACAACGGATGACAGGAAGGAGTTGAAGCGTTCTTTCCTTTTGCTCCGACGCTGAGTAATGACAGCAACTAAATCCAGATTTGACTGCCTCTTTGATCTAGCAGAATTATGATAATAACATAGGTTTTCCAGGAATAAAATAATGAGAGTTTTCAAATATAATTCAGACCAAGAGAACTCACTTTCCCTTTTTCACAAGAGTATCCGTAGGAGGTTTAGTTTCAGATATCTTCTTTGCCCATTTCTGGTATTCTTTAGTTGGCTTCAATTCTCCTACAATCCAAGAGTAATTATACAAATTACACAATGCGTCACATCATCAAGCATGTTTTGATGCTAGCTTCATTGTGCGAATTTTTCTCAGTATGCAAGAAGAGAAAAGATAGCAGCAGTTGCCATGAACTGAACTATTACATACAATCTAAAACTTTGCTTTTATTTAAAAAGAGAACTCGATAAAATATCTATGCCGGAACATGATGAAAAAATATATCATGTTAACAGTTACTGTTAAGTAATAATTCAGGAATTAACTGTTCCTTTAATGCAAGATAACAATAATATATAATGATAAGCTGCACCATGCGATTAGAAAATAAGAACCTTCAGATATTGCCTCGTCAATTATATGCTTGAACCGGTGAGAATCAAGCTTTGGATCTGAACAAAGCATTGAACAGAAAAGCCTGAAAGGAAATGACGCCTGATTCAAGTTAGAAGCTAAACAGAAAGTGAACGTAGATTTGGCTGAAAGCAATTTAGGTACAAGATACCTATGATCTATCGAATACCAAAAGAAAATTCAAAGGGCCTAAATGAATGGAACGTATTATAAAATTTTTCTGATGGTTCTATTTCAGTTCAGCTATGTAGAATTTTTAGGTTTTTCTGTTTGTGTTTGGTTAGCTATTATTTGATTTTTTGCTAACACAGACAAAATATCAATCAAACAAGGGATTTTCATTATTTTGAATAAAAACAAATAAAATCACCATACAAGGACAGCATTACCTAACAACATATACGACTACTCAACCATGGCTTAAAATTATTCACAATAGCATATGCACATTTAATATTTAATAAAATATATCTTAACAAGTTTTTAGAAAAACAAGCACAAAAAAGGAAGTTTTGTTCACGATCGGTTCCTTATCTGTATTCTATTCATTAAGGAACATGTTAACGTTCGCAATTGGTCAATGAATGAGCCAAATATGAGCTGCTTAATGAGCTACACAAGTTTTTCAAAACATCAACAATGAACACAACTGGAAACCTCTGATGCACCGACACTTCATTTTAAGAGGGTATGCAGTGTCGGACACGAACACACGCGTCCGACACGGTGAGGACACGCGTCGGACACGTCACTAGTGTGTCCCATTTAAAAAAAAAAATCATGTCCGGCTATTATATAACTAAATAAATAAAAAAACTCTAATCTCGCTATTTCATATTAGTCGATTCACGCCCGAGTCTTCATCTTCTCCTTAACTCCGTATTCCTATTCGTATTCGTGATCTTCCCGAGCGATTGAGGCGAGCAGCGGTCGGCTGGAGATCGCACCCTTGGTCTTCCCTTACGACCTTAAGCAACAAGCCATCCTCCTTAGTTTCTGGGTGCAGCTAAGGGAAGCCGACGCCAAACTGCAGAAAATTTTTCAAACCTGTAAGTTGATATCGTCATTCTTTTCTCCATTCGTCATTTCTCTTCATTTATCAATGATTATGTATATTTGTGATCAGAAAAGAATATTTTTTTAAAGTATTTTATTTGTTTTGGATTAAAATTATTCTTAAAATAAAAATTTATTTATTTAATGAGCTTTAACTGTGTTTTTGTTGTGCTTTCACTGCGCTTTAACTGTGCTTTTGTTGCGCTTCAACTACGCTTTAAATGCGCTTTAACTGCGCTTTTGTTGCGCTTTCACTGTGCTTTTGCTGCGCTTTTGTTGCGCTTTCACTCGGCTTTTTCTCTTATAATAAAAATTTGTTCTGGGTCCAGCTCCCCCGGAAATCCCCGCAGGGGCGTTGCCTCTTGACCCCGCGACCTGACCGGGCAGGTCGAACCCTGCCAAGGGGCAGCACCCCCTTGAACCCCCAGCATAGTTGCAAATTTTTAATTGTTTTTTAGTCAGATAATCATAACGCATGATGCAATAGTTCTTTAATTATTTTTTAACTTTATTTGGCAATTTTTAATTGTTTTACAATAAATCTTTATTTCTTCTACTTCACCAGTGATTTTAAAAGCAAAATAAGCTCTAATGCTGGTGGGAGTGGTTCAAAAGAGCATTTGTAGAAATTGCGCCATTATGGATTCATGTTACAAAGTTAGGAAAAACTTTTGGCGAAGGGAATGTGTCATTTAAATGCAATTATTATGGTGGCACCTACAAAGGATCTTATTCTCGGGCGAAAGCACATCTTCTTAAGATTTCTGGCCATGGTTTGGTGATCAAGAATCTTTGGTTAATAGATGGAAGATGGATCCAAAAATGTAGTGGTTGATTCATGGAGCTTCAGCACCGCTTCTTCAAACCATAGCAATAAAACTTCTTGGTCAAGTATCATCATCTTCCTGTTGTGAGGGAAATTGGAGCACATACTCATTTATTCAATCAATGAAAAGGAATAAAATAACTCCACAACGGGCTGAAGATTTAGTTTATGTGCATACAAATCTTCGTCTTCTATAAAGGAAAACCCCACTTTATATGATAGGTGAAAACAATATGTGGGATGTTGTTAGAGATGGGTTCGAGTGCCTTGATGATATGGGGTTACTGGAGATTGCAAATTTTTCTCTAGATGAACCAGAGTTGGAAGCAATGATATTCAATGATGATGATATTGAAGGCCAAAGACCAACCTCAAAATCTAATTCTATCATTCTCTCTATTGAGTAGTTGGAGCTTCATGTTGTAGTAAATAATTTTTTGCTTATACTTTTGTGATTGTACTAGACATTTTTGTACTAAACATCTTTATGTTATAAGCTAAACAAATTATCATGACTTTGATTTAATATAGCTTGCCATTTTTAATATAATGTTACCTTAATTTCTATATATTATATTAAAAAATTATTATGCCGTGTCCACGCCGCACCCGTGTCCTATATTTTTAAAAAATGTTGTGTCTCGTGTCCGTGTCGCCGTGTCCGTGTCGGTGCATCATAGTTGGAAACAGACTAAAGGGAACAAGTACCTATCATAGGTAATACTTAGTTAAAATTACCTCTTCATATTTCCCTTAAATTTTGAATAAAGCTCCTTCAGATCCGTCTTCTCGGAATCAGATCCTCTGTAATTGGCTTCAAATTCTTCAATATCAGCTTCTGTTACCTACAAAAAACCAAGTAATTTTATATGCGAAAATGATTATTGTTACCATATACTTCACCAAACCAAGTAGGCAAAGTACCTCTCTGTATATTCTCCCAAAAAAATCCCGCAAATTATTGGCACCTTCTCCACAAAGGGCCTGCGAATATGAATGTGGAAACAAGGCTCACAGGCTGAAAAATATTCAACAATTTCTTAAGAAAAAAAGGGACACTCTTATACATCATCATCAACAGAATCAGTCTGATCATAAAATGCCCTTTTCTCCTCATCTCCAAGGACTGACATAACCTTCTGCAAGAGCTGAAACTTTTCTTTGGCTTCCTGAAAAAAGAAAAGATAGATTCAATTGGAACATTTCTTAGCAAATGCTACAATTAAAAAAGGATGAATGAAAAGAAATGTAGACCAACCTCATCACCAGGATTTTTATCGGGATGAAGACGCAAAGCTAACTTGTAGTATGCTTTCTTGATTTCTTGTTGGGATGCTGTCTTCTCAACCCCAAGAATCTGTAAGGAAGTTGTTGTTAGTATATATTTAATTTGGCGCGGAAGCAAAAAGGTTCATAATCCAATGTCAATGATTTGCTCCTATTTAACAAAAAAACAAGATAAACCACAATAAAAAAAACAACTAACAAGTACAATAAAAATGGCAGTCTTTCCAAAAGAACGTACCGCATTACAGAACAAAATGCAAATAAAAGTTTCCAGCGGGCAGTCAGAGAAGAACAAAGATTGGCCTTGAACTGGCCTAAGACAAAGAAAATGTAAATTACCACTACTTGAGTATTAATTGCAATGGAATCTCTAGTAATTGAGTAAAAGTTGAACGTCTAAAATATTTCTCCCCTATCTAGAATGCGAGAAAACAAGGGTTTTTTTATTGAGGTAATCTCTTCATATGATATTATGGGTTTTCTTATTCTACATTGTCTTTAAGCATGGGCGTACTTGTAAACTGAGAAAAAGCTGGAGAGTGATTCTGTTTGACAATAGATCATATCTTTTCTCTCCTCTTCAATGGTCTTAGGCATCATTGAAGTAAAATTAAATAAATCTTAGTGTCTTATGTATTGCGTGTCCTCTTACTTTTGTATTTAGTTTCGAGCACAACGTACTTCATCCTAATGATAATTCCACATCATGATTTGGCACCCATTACAATAGCAAAAAAGCTGGCTACGTCTGCGTTCAAAGCGTTCAAAGAAAGATATACTTAATTTTTTCAGTTGTGACTCTCTAGTGTTCTAATCTACCCTTGTTTTCTTCAACCTTCATCCTCTTGTAATACACTAGCAGACTATCATGAATGACCCCTCAATCCCTAGCAATCCTTTCATCACCAAAGTTGTTAAGAAGGTGGATCCCATTACCATAATAGGTATTCCTAGACGTGCAATTTCCCTATTTTTTAACATATTATGGTGTAAACATATGAAGATAATTATTTTTTCAAATTTCTTACCTACTTTTTTCTATATAACTGTCTATAAATTTCGTACCTAACATCTAGATTATTGTACTGGCCATCTTCCTCTTTCATAAATGTTTTTCATCAACATAATAATGATATAAATGCTCCAAAATTTTTGGAGGAAGTGATGGTGGAGGTGTGCAGCTTTCAAGTGATTATCGAAGGTTGCTAAGATAGTAATGGCTGCAAAGAAGGTGGCGGACAGGGGGTCGAGTTAGTCGAGAGGAAGTTGCTACAACTCAGGGGTGCATGAAAGAGTGATTTGTTTGGGGCTTTATTTTAGGATTTAAGTAAATTTTAATATATAATTTTAAGGGGCTCTTCCTTTTGCCTGTGTTAGTAAATGCGGCAATTACTGTTCTAGTAAAGAATCTCCTACTGATTGTATGATCGCTTCATGTGTTGGCATGCTCAAATATATTCAAAAGTGGTGTGATACATGTGTTGGTGTCATACATGCTATCTTGCATTACATGTAGTGTGATATGTGGGAAAAGTGCTTATTAGCATTACAACTAATGGGCGTAAATGATATCCCCGATTCAATACCCTTTATGCATTCTTTAGTATGCAAGTGTGCTTAGAATACTCCATTAATTCCTCATGTATCTAATTTCATATGTACCAACAATTCCACATTGCCATTTGGAATTTTTTTTAATAGATCGTGTGATTGGAAGTGAGAAGATCAAGAGCAAGATTTAATGTTGATAGAAAAGTTTGAATACTTGCTGATAGAAAAGTTTGAATACTTGTGTGATATAAGAATTTTTCATCATATAAAGGTACTCAATAGAGAAGACAAAGAATGACGCTCGATCAAGAGAGAGAAATGATAAAGAGGAAGCAAAATAAAGGAGAACGAAGAGACCTCATCCTTAAGAGGAAGGAGGCTAGAGACTTGCTTACAATTGTCTTCTATATTCACAAGTACTGATACGCCATGAAAGCATCCTCTATTTATTAGAGGTTTTACGCTTTCAATGAAATTGAAAAATAAGTAATCCAAAAAATGATCACAAGGAATTCCAACATATAAGAAAAGTCTTCTTATGAAAGGATCCTCTAAATAAGGTAATCTTCGGCCATACCATTATGAATATAAATAAGTAGTAACTCATAGTAATGTAAGGCAATGTTTTGGTCTTGCTTTGCTAAGAGAAGCCCATGTGAGTCCCCGCAAAACTTTCAATTCGTGTCACATGTTCTACGTTAATATAGCTAATATTCATGTATTGCAATTAGGAAAGCACTTGTCATCCAATGCTAGCATGGAATGTTTATTCATCCTCCACCTTTGCCTGAATTTCTTAGGCTGAAAGGAATATTCTATATTCTTTGTCATGTAAGCTTGCTAGTATGTTAAATGCTTGTATTAGAAGCCTGTGCATTTGCATCAGCTCATTTTAGATTTGCTTTTTGAATGTTATTACATAGACCGTAAACTAATGTTGCTAACTTTACTTTGATGCTTATTTATAGTGGGAACTATTTTATTTGTTTGCCAATACTATAAGCATTCCCCTTTTAATGAAACCGGAAGGCAATTGGTTTTGTTTTTAAGATCTTTTAAGATCTTCAAGGAGAAAAATTCCACATGCTTACGACAGGCAGCAGCACAAGTCCTTGTACACCATCAATGACGTGGGACTAGAGCTGTTCCCTCAAGATATGATATAATGTTAACGTATTCAATATGAGTATTTCAAGTTTAATGCCAATAGGATCATGTGATGAATTAATATAGTGTACTAGTATATATGAGTGCGTTGAAACTGGGTACTATTGTGGATGGCCTCATTCGATGAACTGTATCAAATTTGAATTGCACCAAGTAGGGTATGTGGTTTTTGCTTTTAAAAAAAAAAGTCCATTGTATTTATATTTTGATGTGAAACAACTAGGAGTTACTTGCGAAATTAAAAGGAACAATCGATTAAAACTTGCTAATGAAAATTATTGCTTGCAAATAAAGAAGAGTTACGTATTCAAAGTATTCAACTTGCTTAGGCCAAAGAAGCACTTTTGATATTAACCGAACAATCCAATCAAAATTCAAGACAATAGTAAATGCTACGTACGCATAACATAATCCATCACTTAATAGCGAAAGGTTCACCTTGAATACCTTCTCACTCAATCACTCTTAGGCTTTAGCGGAGAAAGACAAACCGTATGAAGAAGGATATTACCACTAGGAAGACGGCACCGAAGACCTTCGTTGATGGAGCGGTAGCCGGTGGCGAAGGAGGCGGTGGGTGACCAATGATTATCCAATGACCCGGTTGAAGATGCTCTTCAATCGATAAAGTTAGTTGGTATAAGATGTGGTCGATGTATCCTTCAACAGTCTCGTCGTTGCCAAAGAAGACGTCAAAGAACATGAATCCAAGAATATCCGTTCGTCCTTGCTCGTCGAAGATAAATCGGTAGAGACCTCAAGGTCGGCCATGCATCAATGATGAGATTGGTAGAGGAGGTCGTCTTCTTGTCTTGGATTCAAGTTTCATGGGCAAACTAGGGTTTCCCAAGAGATGGGATGCAAGGGAAGGGGGCGGCCAAGGTAGGGAGAAGGGGAAGGGGCGGCTTGGATGAGGAGCTTGGATTAGGCTAGGAAAGGGGGAGAGAATATTTTAACCAAATCTGAAATTAATTTCAAATTTTAAGTGGATTTGGCTGGATTTAATTTGAATTTCGAATTCATATTAAATTTGGATAGAGCCTCAATTGGAAGTATAGGAATTAGCCCATTAATGGGGAGGCCTGCGGGATCAAGAGAGGAGTATGGGGAGTATTAATCCAAACAAGGTCGGCCGAATAGGAAAGAGAATAAGCGACCCTCTCAAATTTAAATTTAGATTTGATTGAAGTTTAAGACTTTTCTTATTTGGAGTTTTACAAATTAGGAAAGCTTTTGAAATTCAAATTTGAATTTCAAATAATTGAGAACTTTCCTATCATGCTTGATTTAATCTAGGGAGCCATGATGATGTTTGGAGTCATCATAATGGTGGGGAGCCTTATGTGGGGTGGCGGCAATGGGGAAGGGGTGGCTAGGCGTCGGATTGGGTGGGCTAGGGTGGCGGATGAGCTTGAGGTGGTGGATCTAGGGGAGGTTTTGGGTAGAGGGGGTTAAGTAACTTGTGGTGCAAGGGAAAAAAGGGGCCAGCCGATGGATGTTAAGATAGTTGTTATTTGCATGCTTTACATTTTTGCAACTTGTATAGTTTTGATGATTCCAAACATTATTGTTCAAATGTGTAGTTATCCTCTAATAATTTTAGAAGATTTGTATTTACTCTTGTGTGTACTAACATTTCAGGAAAATCAAACTCCAGACTACGAAGACTTCAAATCAAATTCAACATGAGATACTTTGTGAATTTAAAGCTTGTACTTTTCTTTGAATTAAATTTGAAAGGGAGTGATTGTAATTGAGTGAATAAAAACATACACACACATAAGGAGATCATATAAAACTTATACTGATCGTACGGGACGATCAGACAGTTATCTCCTATTGAGCACATAGAACGAATAGGAACTGGCTTGAAAAATTTTTCTAAGTCCTATTCGTCCGGGACGAAATTAAATATCGTCCAGGACGACTTGGTCTCTGTAAAATTTTCGTCCAGACAAAAATTAATTATCGTCAGAAAACGAGTTGCTCTCTGTAAAATTTTCGTCCAGACGAAATTAATTATCGTCCAGGACGATCTGGTCTCTGTAAAATTTTCGTCCAGACGAAATTAATTATCGTCAGAAAACGAGTTGCTCTCTGTAAAATTTTCGTCCAGACGAAATTAATTATCGTCCAGGACGATCTGGTCTCTGTAAAAATTTCGTTCAGATGAACCAATTTTCGTCCAGACGATTAACCGACTTAGAACGGTTTTCAGCAATTTTCTAGAACCGACCTAGTAATAACTGTTCGTACCAGACGAACTTAGTTCATACGGGACGATCAGCGTGTACGAAAACATTTCGTACACATATACAAATAGGGTCGTTTCAAAGCGTTTAAGTAAAATCGTCCAAGATGATCCACGATCGTACGGGACGATCCACTGCGTACAGAATTGAAAATTTGCAGTTTTTGGGCGGTTTTTCTTGTCTTTTGATTAAATAGTCCAAATTAGACTGCCACCCAATCTTTTTGTCATTTGATCTTCGTGCCTCTTGAGAGAATAGCTAAGGAGAGAGTGTGAGAGTGCATTCAAAGGAGGATTCCTACCACTGGAGCGTGAAAGCTTCACTTGGAGTTCAAAGGTAAGAATCTCTACTTGTGAATTGGGATTACTTCACTCTTTTCCTTCTTCCTTCTAGATTTCTTGTGAGAAGATCTGTTAAGGAGATCCGGTTCGCTGCGCTTGCTCATCTTGAGCTCTCTCTCCCATCTCTAGTGCTCATACAAGAAGAAGAAGAAGAAGAAGCACAGGAAAAATTTCATTAATCAATCATCATCCTCTTACAACACATAAGACCACAATATATAGGTCTCAAACATGAAATAAGAAAAATGCGCAATTTCCCTCCGAGCTACAATAACAAGACATTTACCCCTAGGGGTAAATTCGGAAAACAATAAAACTACATGAATCATAACATAAAGAAATGCATCAAAAGTAAAGGCGTTGAATCGTAGCCATCGATCTACGATTCCATCGTCGGTGCATGTGTCTGAATCTCTGAACGATGTCCTCATCATATTTGTTACCAATCTATGATTGCATTTGTTTATTGTAAAATGCTTAGTGATCTCCTTGTAAAGAAATATTCATGGGGTTATGATTATTTGGAAAGTACTTTCGTTCATGCTAACCAATCAGTTCACTTCAACAGGTCGTAGTTCAACACATTAAATGATCATTTGAGTTCAGTAGATACTGCATTTTGGCGTAGATGGATTTAGAAGACTGTGGAAGGGATTAGATGATATATTTTTTATCATCCTTAGTCATGGATTACAGGTAACTATTAGGATACTGCACAATAACCAAGAATAATTAGAAATGTTCAGTAAAAGAAAAGGCTCGTAAATTAAAAGCTTGCTAAAAACCCACCGAGACCTAGGGTGGTTGGTCGGCGAGCACGGTTGGGAACCCCCCATCCCGAATTCGAATCCCCTCTGCTACGGCATCGCCTCTTCAGTGGGGCAAAGGAAGTGTGGGTCCGATGCAGGTGGGTGGCCTCACTTGTTCCGCCGAGGGATTAAATACGCCGCCAAGCGCTCCCTTTGGAGTGGCAGCGGGTAGATACTCTAGTTCCAAAAAAAAGCTTGCTAAAATTTTTAGCATTTTAGATAACAAGCAAACAAACTCCTGTACTTGCTTATAAAGTTTGTAAACATTAAAGTAAACTATGCTAGGATGAGGTAAGCAACACAATCAATTAAACAAACCCTAAATCTTGTTCATATTTTCTTATGAATACTTCCATAATTTCTATTCTAGACGGAAACTAAAAGTTATCATATAGTATCAAATCTTTTAATGAGTTAAACAGGATTTTAAGAAAAAAGTTACTAATCTTCTAGATTGTTCTTAGATTCTGTGTTTTCTCCTCCTCGAGTCTAGATCACAATACCATTCGTACTCTGGAACCCTACTTCTTCCAAACAATCAAGAAGCTTTCTTTTCTGATTCGCTGCACCTGTTCCACTTAAACTGAATGTTTCACTATTAAACATTAAGAAATTAGTTAAATTCTATTTTATACGTTCAGCAAACAACTAATCCATACAAACCACTTGCCGTCCATTTGTTTAACAAATTAGCTTACCCAACCGGCCAACCCGATACCTCCTCAACCCAACGTCCGCTTCAAATGAACATGTCACATAAAACGATTAAATCCAAAGCAAATGAATCACTACAGTGACTATAATTTAGAAGGTATGCAGATATAGAAATTAAGACGCTGCAAGATGATATTATGGATAAAAATAATGGAAGGTTCAGAGAGAATATATATGTGAGACCTCGTACAAGCTCTTCTCTCTTGCGTCCGATTCTTCACGGCCGCCTCCGGATTCCTGATCGGGTCGATGTTCTTCTTCTTCCGATACCCTAGGCCTCTTCCTTTTCCCCATTTTCGTTGTCAGCTGAGAAATTTTCCCGCCAGGACGCTCCACAAATTAAAGAGAGAACGATTCACAATGACAAAAAAGGGAAATATCTATTGTCATTTTTTATTAATAATAAACTTATTAAATATTTCATTTAATTAAATATTAGCCTAACCGGTTCTTGAAAATCGGCACCAATTCGTCTGTTAATCAGTTGAACTGCCGGTTCAAGCCGGTTCAATTCGGCTCATGTCTAAGGTGATTTTTACAAAATTCTGAACCATCCGGCTGATCAGTCCACGATCAACAGATTGAACCGACCGATTCGATCCAATTTTTAAAACATTGGGGCAAAGTATAATTTCATTGATCTTAAAAAAAGTCTTATAAAAAATGAACAAAGAACTCAAACAGAATAATGGGAGAAGATTGCAAAATATAGTGTAAAATGCTAAATAAACAAACATAAATATTGGGCAAAAAAATTTTAATTCCTTAAGCAAAAAGTACTCAAAATTTAGGCTTTGTTTGAGAGTGACTTTTTTTATTGTTTCCTAAAACAGAATTTAAGTATAACTTTTTGTACTAAAATTATATTTTAAGAAGCAATAAAAAAATGTCTTTGATATATCATCAAAAAATTATCTTGATAGGCCACAAATCTCGAGGCAAAATCAAGTCGGAAACTTCAAAAATTAAATCCGAGAACATTTGAACTTTGATTTCAACAAACTTACAGTCAAACTGAGTGTCTCAGAAATACAAACCAACGACACCAAATTCAACGCAATCCGAGCCCAAATGGGTCTGAATCAAAGACCCGAAGAGCTATTGGAAGGTTCGAACCACAATTTGGGTTGCCAAACGGTTTCATAACATAACGTACTTATATTTGAATCGAGCGGCTCGACGAGACAAATCCAACGAGCCTAAGATCGTCGAATTCCAACATCATTAAGACCTTCAAATGTCCAATGAACGATACACGATCAAGGGATTCAATATCGGTCGTCCATTGAACCACTCCACATTTGCCCTTGATCCTCCTATTTACACACCATGCCACTCCAGAATATCTATAAATAGACCACTCATTTCTCATAAGAGGGGATCCAAGATAAAGAAGAAGGAGAAGAGAAGAGAAGAGGATTAGGAGGGAATAACTCCTCCTCGACCAGCGCCGCTGGAATTCTGTCCGAATGACACCGGAATTCCGCCCGACCTCCAAGTGACGGTGGAATTCTGTCCGCCCGACCTCCAAGTGACGGTGGAATTCTGTCCGCCCGACCTCTAGGGAAGAACTCCTCTAGACCCTCTCTGTTATCTGATTGCATGCCAGATTTTCGTACAATACTAAAAAACTAAATTGTATATTTTTTTGCCGCCGCAAAAACCCCTGGACGCAACAGTTTGGCGCCGTCGGTGGGAACGTGGTTCCCGACTTTGGGGAAATTTTAGCTCCAACCTCAAAAGGTTATTCGACTGCTATTGATGTATTAATTTCATGGAATCAGATTCGGAGTGGGGTGCAACCTTGACTACAATTTTAGTCAAGAAGATCCCTCCAAGACTTCTAAAACCAAGACAATATATAAGAAAACTCTCGACAAATGCAAGGAAGCTTTTGATAAATTTCAAGCCACTTACAGTCCCTTACTGGACTTCTACTCATTCGGCAAGGTCTTAATTTTGACCTAAAAAAGGTAGTAAATGTCTAAAGATAGACCATTCTTCACCTTTGATTCGGGATATACGCGGCATTCTCCCCCTCCCAATCAAGGCAAAATTGATGTCAGGTGGATCCAATTTGACCTCTTCTATATATGTGTTAATGTCGTTGAGCAAAGGCTCTGAAATACAACCTCAGATAGGTTTCACATCCTTGTTAGATTCTCTCGACCTCTTTCATACAAGTTAACTTTGTCGAGCAAAGGCTCCGACATACAACCTTGGATAGGTTTCACATCATTGGTGGATTCTCTCGACCTCTTCCATACAAGTTAACGTCGTCGAGCAAAGGCTCTAGCATACAACCTCGGATAGGTCTCACATCCTTGGTGGATTCTCTCGACCTCTTTCATACATGTTAACGTCGTCGAGAAAAGGCTCCGACATACAACCTCAGATAGGTCTCACATCCTTGGTGGATTCTCTCAACCTCTTCCATACAGGTTAACGTCATCGAGCAAAGGCTCCGACATAAAACCTCGAATAGGTCTCACATCCTTTGTGGATTCTCTCGACCTCTTCCACACAGGTTAACATCATCGAGCAAAGGCTCTGACACGTAACCTCGGATAGGTTTCACATCCTTGGTGGATTCTCTCGACCTCTTCCATACAGGTTAACGTCGTCGAGCAAAGGCTTCGACATACAACCTCGGATAGGTCTCACATTCTTGGTGGATTCTCTCGACCTCTTCCATACAGATAACGTCATCGAGCAAAGGCTCCGACATACAACCTTGGATAGGTCTCACATCCTTTGTGGATTCTCTCAACCTCTTCCACACAGGTTAACGTCGTGGAGCAAAGGCTTCGACATACAACCTTGGATAGGTCTCACATCCTTTGTAAATTCTCTCGACATCTTCTACAGAGATTATTAGCAGGCTAAAAAGCCTCAAAAAATATATTATGCAATATATCAGAGCATGACTCAAAGATGCATAAACAATTTAATTTCCCCTGAGGGATAAGATCTCAACTTTATATACAATATCACTGGAGTTACATTGTAAAAATTTATACAAAAAGTTTATTTCTATAAGAATCTGAAAGTAAAAAGTACTTTGACATCAGTTGTACAAGTTACAATCATCAAACAACAAGCAACTTCAAAATAGTCAAATATCCTTAGTGGATTTATTGAACTCTTTCCTACTTCACACAATAAACTCTTGCAACTTCTTCTTCAATGAAAGATTATAATTTGACCTTCATCAGGCCTCAACTCAGTTGACACTATTAATGTGTCTCCATACTACTAATATAGCACACTGCTTTGGCTCCTTAAATCAAGGATATCTGATGTCGGCAAACTTCCATATGGATGCTTATTGTATTAGCAAAATGCCACTGGGCATCCGGGATTATCGGCCCTTTGTCTGCTATTTTCCACCGGTCCTTTACTTCAGTCATCATCGGATTATTGCTCGACTGCTACTTGCAGCACACCCTCGAATTTTTTCCTTCAGCTCTACACACGGCTGTTTACTGCCAAGGATTTCAGTTCAATCATCCATAGCCGATAGACTTTTGCTCAAGCAGCATCAAAATTCTCCCCATCTCCTCATCACTTCTGGTTATCTATTAAGAAGATAGCCTATCATCGCTACTTCTTCTACATAATAAAGGGACACTTAAACTTGATAGGGGAATGCCGCCTATATTTAACAGTGGAATGACTCCAATGTAAAAAGAAGAATGCAAGAGAAGAATACGAAGGAAAACATCTACATCAACATAAGAGAGGGGCACTGAAGATTGATAGGAGAATGCCATCTATCTTCGACAGTGGAATGCCCTTAATGTGAGAAGAAGACTAGAGAAGAAGAAAAGGAACGATTGCAAAAATTCTAATTTCTACACATGGATAGAGCCCCTAAATTTTAGTAGGAGATGCTGCCTACAACCATAGGGGAATGCCTCAACTGTAAAAAATTTAGAATGAGGGAGGAGAAAGAAAAGAAACGACTACAAAAATTCTAACTTCTATATATGGAGAGGGGCTCTGAATTTTAGTAGGGGATGTCGCCTTCAACAAACAAAGGAATGCCTCAACTATAAGAAAGTTAGAATGAGGGAGGAGAAAAATTAGAAATAACTACAAAAATTCTAACTTCTACACATGGAGAGGGGCCCTCAATTTTAGTAGGGGATGCCGCTGTTTTGATTGAAAAATATAAGTTTAGTTTTGAAAAGTATTATGTTTCTTTGGGAAAGATTAATTTTTGAATTTTAGTTTTGAAATGGAACACAACATTAGGGATAATATATCATCTCAAAAAGATGAGGATATCATTTACTAATTGGTTCAAATTACAAAACTTTAACTTTATCCTTATTATCGTAGTCAAACCCAAAAAGAATCACATTTGACCCCGAAAAATCAAAATGGGATTTAATCGAGTGTTTAACTAAGCTAATATGGATTAAAGATTATTAATTTCTTAATCAAAACGATGATAATTATTGATATATATCTCCAAAGAAAGAAGATATCAATCATTATCGATTGTTTGAAAATGACGATAATGATCGTCAGGTTTGATTTTCCCAAAGAGAACTAATTAGAAGTTTTGAAAAATTGATTTTTAAAATCAGTTCTGGGTTTCTAAATCTCCTACGAGCGCAATCCCTTGTAGTTAATTACATCATAGGAAATCAGAATTTCCTACGAATACTCTCGATTAAAATAGCGGTAGAAATTTTATTTAGATTTTCAAAGTTTGATATCAAAGGAAGAAAAGAGTTAGAATTTTCAATCGGGATTGGTTCGATGTTCGAACACTTATTTTCAGAGTCAAAAGAAGAGGAGTATGGAGTGTTTTTGGATTCTGAAACAATTCAAAAAATACCCCAGCCTATCATAAGTGTTGAGCTTGAATTTGATGGAAAGAGATTTAATGTTTAAGTGATCAATTTTATTAGAAATTTGGGATTCAATTCCCGAAAATTGAGGTCTTATGGCCCAAGCCAACCTCGGAACCTAAGTTTAAATTGGGTACTGAAAATTAGTAGCCCGAACCTAGCTAATGTAGTGTGAATCTGGTCTTACCCCGGCCTGGATTGGAGAGCCAGCTAAACCACCTAAACTATTTTAAAATATGAGTCCAGTCAATTATTGTTGAGTTGTAGGGACGTTGCTTAGAACATTTTAGAGGAATGGGGTCGACATCTAGAGCAGATCCTTAATTGACCCCTTTGACTTATGTTGGGTTTGATGTCTAAATAAATGTAATTAAATATTATACTCTTTTTAATTTGTTTCTAATGCAATGCATGCTAATCGACTCGATAAAATGCATGAATCAATATGTAGCAGTTTAAAAATTTTTGGCATAAAAAATAAAATTTTCCCTAGAGATTATACAACATCCCCTTGACAGATCTGCATCCTCATAGGCTAGGTAGTCTGCCAAAACCCGCAGGTGGGGAGGTGCTTAACAAGGTAGAGAAGATTCAATATGATGTATGAAAAACCCTCAGTGAGTCCGAGCTTACTTCTTAAGACCGTTTAGCGTTTCTATCTTATCTTAAAATTTTTATTTAATTACAGTAGAATTTTTTTTTGACAAACCCCTAAGAGCCTAAAGTCGAATTCCAGGCTAAATCAAATGCAAGTAAAAAAGACTAGAAAAGCAGGTATCTCTAATGCATAATCAATTTAAATAAATCAATCAAATTAAATATATCAAATTGAATGTCCATATGGCAAGTGCCACTTATTATTACATCACAGAATTTTGCAGAAAATTAAAGTGGCCGGGCACCACTGACAATAACCTAGATTCTATCTTAAGATTTAAATGATTTTAAGATTTGAGATTCTTCTCGTCGCCCATTTCTTCATCTTCTCACGAACATCTTGATTCGTCGGTTCCGTATATCCAAATGGAAAGAAACTCCCCCTTGAACAGGGTGTTATCTTTTCACTTTGGATATTTGAAAGGGATCCTAATTTGACTTTCAAATGGAAGAAGACTCTCCCCTTTAGGGATGTCTTCACCTCTTTGGAATTCAAATTGGATCAAATATCCCAAACTCAAATCATTTCAAATTTTTTACAACCTTTATATAATAAAATTATATTTGAATTTAAAAGAAAATCTAGACTCGATCCTGCAGGGTTATCCTAATAATCAGCAATTGTATATACAATCCCATGCAGTTATAATATGAAAATTGAAATGCATTTTTTTTAGCCACACTTGGCCATGCTCTTTTTTTTAAGGGGGTCTTAAGCGTAGCAGGTACCTGTGCAAAGAGTATATATATTTTATTTTTATTAATTGCCCCCTTTAATTTCAACTCCTTGTATGAGCATGGCCACCTACATAAGGCTGAACAAGTATAATTCGTCCCTAACCTAGGGGTAAATCTAACGCACAGTCAATCACAGAATGCAGGAAGTAAGTAAGCAAACATATCAATTCTATGCTATCAAACAGCATGTAGTGAAAGCTCTAAAAATATGGCACACAACTGCAGAAAAGTATACACCAGCCTATCCTAAAATTAGAGTAGGTGATCCTAGCAAACCATCTAAAGTGTGTGAGATAGGCTGTGTGATTTTGATATGTCCTAAATAGGATTATTAGTTAAAGTTACTTAAGGTTCGATTGGTTGATAGGCCCAAGGGAATTTAGTTAAAGTTTAAATATTAATGCTTTGAATGACTTTTAAAATTAAGTATTTATTGGAAATCACCTTTATTTCACACCGAGTTCGTGAAGTTTATTTCACCTTTCTTGGAGCTAAGAAAATAGCCTCGTAGACCTGGGTTACCTAGTGGTACCCGATATGATTAAGTGTTTTATTTGATTAAAGTTTGAAAGTTAATGTATTTTATTAAAAAGTGTTTGATTGCTGATTTTTAAATTTTGATTAATTTGAGTTTGCCATTAATCGATTCGTGGTGTTGTGCCACCAGGCTCGAGGAATCAGCCTCCTTAGGACACTTAGTCCCGCAGCCCGGAGTAGTCCAGCCAATAACCCAATTAATGTATTTGAATTAGAGATTTTAAAAGGTTAAATAATTAATGATTAATCTATTTTAAGGTTTAACACCCCTTAGAATCCTTTCGTGGCGTTGTGCCACCAGGCTCGAGGAATCAGCCTCCTTAAGACATTTGGCCCCGCAACCCGGAGTAATCTAGCCAATAAACTTCATCTTTAGAATGGTTGTTGTGTTTTAAATGTTTTGTTGAGTGTTTTAAATATTAAACTAATATTTTCTGAAGTTTTAGAGTGATTTTGAGTTTTTAAAATTTTTGGAATATTTTAATCATTTAATTAAGGGGTTGAAAATTGATTTTTTAATTAAAAGTGTTTTCTGGAAAGTTAGTATTTTATTAAAATATTAGACCTTAATACGATCTGTTAGACAGTAAGTACACTGAAATTGGATTTTTCTACATTTTATTACGAAGGTTTGAAGTTGTGAACTAATTTTGACCTAAGGTTGACCGATTTGTTGACTTTTTGATTTTGACAGATTTCTGGAGTTTTTATATGTTTAATAAATATTAGACATTAGTATGAGTTGAATACAAGTTAGTTTGTTCAATTTGGATTTTTTTTTGAATTAGTTATGAATATTTGAAGATTTGACTATTTATTGAATTATTGAAAATCCTCAATTAAAGGGCCTTTTTGGGATTTTGCTCCAAATGAGATCCCAACTCTTTGAAATCAGCTCTAAAGGTCAATAATGACCTAGGGAGAGATTCTCAAGTGTTTGAGAAATTTTTGGAATTTTTAATTATTATTAATTGATTAAATTAATAAAATATTTAATTTCACTTAAAATTAAATTAAGATTTAATTTGCTGTCAATTCAATATGGTTTTATTTTTCGTTTGTTAATAATTCAATTATGGTCAGTTAGAGGTCTTACTCATATTTTTTGGGTTTAAATTTGATTTATAATAATTTTGGAAAGGTTTAAGGCTTAACTAAGGGTTTAAACTTAGAAAATTTGATTAAGAATCTTAATGATCTCTAAAACCAATGAAAATATTCCCTAAGGCTGAGAGTGTCACTAAGTTTAAGTGGTTCAAATTTCAATTTCAAATAATGTGTATTCTAACAACAATGAAATTTCTAAGTTCTCTAAATATGTCCTTAATTATTGTCCTTAATGATGTCACATATAAGATAACATCCACAATCACATTCAAATCCTTAGATCTCTCAAATACTTAAAGATTTAATTAAGCCTACAACCTAAGTATATAAATCAACTTAAAGATTAATTAAGTAAAGGATTAATCAATGAATAATTAACAAAGTAATTATTCATTGATTAATCAACATTCCCCAAAATTTCTATTCAATCATTCAATCTATACTTAAAATCCCAAGGGATCTCTCAAATACTTAAAGATTTAAATGTATATAATTTTAAAGTAGATTTTAAAATACATAAATGTATAAATACATATATATATATATATATATATATATATATATATATATATATATGATTTAAAATAAAATAATTGAAAATAGTATTAAAATAAATTTTGAGGGGTCACTGACCTTAAAGTTATTTGAAAATAATTTTTAAATTTTAAAATAATTAATATCATAAATATTAAAATAACTTAAATTATTTAAAATAAACAAGAATTTAAATCATGAAATTAATTTTACGTCAAAGTATTTGAAATTTAAAAAAATTTGATATATTATTCATATTTTTCAAATTTAAATTGAATTTGTTTGAAATTTTTAAAGTTTTAAAACAATTAAATGAATTTAAATAATTCAAAATTAGTTAATATTTAAAATAATATCTAATATAAATTTAATTAAACATTAGCTATTTTCTAAAATTTTAGAATTATTTAAAATAATTTTTAACTAATAACCTTAAAATTATTTAAATTTAAGTTTAATTAAATGTTAAATAAAAGTTTACATAATTTAAAATTAATTAAATATATTATATCTTAAATTAACTTTAATTTAAAAATAATAATCTCTGATTATATTAAAAATAATATTAAATTTTAATATTTTGAAATGATTTAAGTTAAATTTAATATTTAATAAATTTTAATTAATTATTAATTTAAAATAATCAAATATTTAATAATTAAAATATAATTAATATTTTAAATTAAAATGTTTAATTTTCTAGAAATATTAATTTAAAATAAATATATGTATATTTTTTAATAATTTAAAATTAATTTTATAATTTTTATAAAATTTTTTGAACTAAAAATGAATTAAAAATGATTTTTAAATCATTTTTAGGTATCTGGCGGCCCCGGCGCCGGCGCAGGACACGTGGCATTCTGTGATTGGCGAATTAGACCGCGCGGTGGCGCCAATGATTGGCGGCGGCAGTCTAACTCGGGTCGCCCGTCGATCGATTCACACGTTTTCACTAATCCATGTAAGCACGGATCAACGCCATCGATCCCGCGCTGTCCAAAATCAAGGTTTAGGATCGAAGCGGACGAGCAATCATCCAGCAAACCGCTAATACACTATTCGATGGACCGCATAACGGAAAAATCTTGACCGTGGATCGTATGATTGACGGCCCAGATGTTGTTCATGCGTGAAGGGCTACTGGAATAACCCTAGAACGAGATAATCAACTCGTTCTCGCTATCCACTCGATCATTTTAATTGAAATTTGAAACATATATTGAAATCATGAACAGATTACATGGGGAATCAAAAACATAGATTAAAAAGCACTTTTAGAAAAGTTAATTAAAACTAAGTGTTCTAACCTAGGGTTTGAGATTATACCTTATTCAATGGATGGATTAATCCGTTTAAAGATTTGTTGCATTTGTTGGCTGTCCACGCTCCATTTTGTAGAAGAATCCTCGAGCTAATAATGCCTGGATCAGCCGCCAATAAGCTTGGATGGATGTTGGCTCAAAGTCGCCGGAATTCGGTCGTCGGCGGCCTTCAACTGGTGGATCTCGACTTGGAAAATGTAGAAGAGGTCTTTGAAAGCTCAAATGAAAAGACTTTTGGGTCTAGGGAGACTTTAGTGGAGAGAGAGTGTATATGTTAGAATAGAATGATTTCTTGAGGTTTTGCCCTATTGAATCATATTCTAATCAAATGGGCGGCTGGGATTTAATGGTACACTCCCTAGATGCATGCCGAGTGGAAAGGGAGTGGTTGAAAGGCTGAGAACAAGGACAGCCCAAGGACACTTAGGTGGAAAGTGGATTTTGGCCTTATTTGCACATGGGGCTTAATCCAAAGCTTAAGCTGGGTTTTAAATAGCCCTTAGAAGGTTCTGGAGCTTATTTAAGCTACTAGAATAGAGTGGATTAACTCAAGCTAAAAGATTTGGTCATTTAAGGGTTTGTTGACCATGTGTTGACTGGTCAACTGATCATGTTGACTGCTGAGGTGGCAGCTAAGTGGCTTCAAGAGCTGGTTAAAGTGATTTAAAACAAAGGCCAAGTCATGGGATTGAGACTTGAGTTTGGTATGAGAGTTTGAAATAAATTTGATCAAGTCCTCATGACTTTAATATGTCAAATGAGATTTGATTTGGCTTGCCTTGGCTTTGGATATATTTAAACTCTAAAATAGAGTGGGATCAAGGGCTTGATATGCTTTGAATGAGTTGATCCACCAAGAGTCATTGATTTAGCTCGAATGGATAATTTGACTATACTTGAGCTCAGTTGAACAGGTCGACTGTTGATTGGGTCAAGGGTCTAACCAAAGTCAAATAATTGGAGAATGTACTCAAAGGGTTTTGATTTAATATTTGAAAATTGGTGGAAGAGGTTTCACGTAATTTGGGAAATATTTGGTTTGAAATTAATGTTTGAACCCCTAAGGGGTATTTTGGTCATTTTGACCCCTAGTCAACTAGGGGTCAAATTTGAAAGTTCGTTAGGGATGTTAAGACCAAATATAAAACCAAATATAAAACACGAACCAAATCACCACAATCAAAGTGTAGAAGAAAAATAAATGCGGAAGCAATAATAAGAAAAGAACACACTGGATTTATAGTGGTTTGGTCAAATCTTGACCTACGTCCACTCCTTGGAGTCACCCTCCAAGTATTGCACTAACTAAGTGTCTCTCCTTTAGCTCCCACAGCTAAGCGGAGAAGCCCTTACAAAATCACTTCCACCTTCTTCGGTGCGGCGGAGTCGTCGGGTCCTTTGACACCAAAGAGATCTTCTACTTTGGTGAACTTCCCTCGAGATGAGTCTTGAATCCGACGATATTAAGATGAAAGCCTGCCGGAGCAACCGTGTGGAATCCCCTCCACACTCCCTTGAGTCCCCGCTCACAGGATCTTCTCCCACCTAGACTTCACCCGTTCCTCACTCCCTTTCAAGCTCTCTCTTCAACTCACCCCCAAAAGAACGAAGCTCCAATGACTGCCAAAGACGCTCACAAAACCTGTCATGCCATAGCTTAAATAGAAGCTCTCAAAACGAGCTCATTAATGCAAGTTTCCGACATTATCGTCTAGGACGATAGGAATATCGTCCTGTACGATAAGTACAAATTCAGCTCAACGGCCTGGGACGATTAGAAGAAAACCGCTTTTAATCGTCTTGACAATTGGTTATATCGTGCTGGCCGATCTTACGATTGTCCCAGACGATTAGTTTAAAACTGCTTTTAATCGTCTTGATCATCGCTCTGATTTGGTGCTGGCCGAAGTCAATCGCCCAGACCATCGTCCCGGCCGATCCTATGATCGTCCCAGACGATGTGATCGTATCAATCAGTCATTAATTATTTCTAAATAATACCAGATCATTTTAGGTATAATTGAATTAGATTATCCTGAATGATAGGAATATCGTCATGGCCAATTTCCTAAAATAAAGAATACCTAAACTGATTTTAGCGGCTGATTATTTCTTAATTGAATATATTGTCATGACCAATACAAGTATCGTCCAAGCTGAACTATTTATGATGGCTACCTTAATGAGGTTGCCCTAATTAGGGTTTCTATTTTTGGATAGATCGTCCAGAATGATATAAATATCATCCCAGACGATGTTACCAAAAATAGAAATCTTTTAGGGAATAACAGGAAATCTTCTAAGTTACAAATCAACAGGTCCCACCCCAAATACAACAAACTCAAGAAAGGAAAAAGATTACAAACTGACTCAGACCTAGTCTACCCAATCTTGAACTGGTTCCAAATTGTAGTCCGATCGTGTGACCCCGAAACGTTAGTACATAACGCAATCATAGAAAAGTAAGAATGTTTGCTATCATCAAAATCATAAACCATAGATCCGCAACAATCTCTCCCTTTTTGACGATGACAAACAATTTCAATTTGAATTTTCAAAAAAAAAAATATTTTTTCCTAATCTCTCCTTTACTAGAATATCACTTTAAAAAATAGAGGAGATAAAAATATTTTTGATGATTTAAAATTTTTGAAAAGAAAGAAAAAGTATACAAATTCAACAGTACGTTCTCCCCCTTTGACATTATCAAAAAGAGAGGAGGTACGAAACAACAAAACACAAAAAACATTCCCTGATCTAGTGAGAATAAAAAAATTCTTAAAATGATAAAGTTACCTCTTGGTTTTAATCAAAATCATAGTAGAATCAGATTTGACAATGCATAGCCCAGAAAAGGTTAGAAAATTCAGAATTTGATAATCCAAACTCAAGTTCTTTAAAAAGGCAAAAAATAAAAACTTTTTAATTCAAGATCTAAATCAAGGAATAAATTAGAGAAAGAAACAATAATTTTTCAAAAACTCCTTCCATAAAATATATCTAATAGAAGATCAATGCACAAATTTTTGAATCAAGAATCAAGATTTTCAAACTCAAGTATCAAAAGTATCAAGGGTTTTCTTAAGCTTTTTAAAAAGCACAAGAATGGTAAGCATTAACTTTGTGGGCTCATTTTATGCCTCTTGACAATTGGTTGGCGCAATGCGCATCTTTTATTTTTGGCATCATTGGCTAATTTTTTGAATATGCTTCCTTTCTTAAATCTTAAAAATAAAGAAAAATC
This sequence comes from Dendrobium huoshanense, assembly GCA_016618105.1. Taxonomy (NCBI): domain Eukaryota; kingdom Viridiplantae; phylum Streptophyta; class Magnoliopsida; order Asparagales; family Orchidaceae; genus Dendrobium; species Dendrobium huoshanense. Next base: position 33,274,790 of record CM028347.1, read on the forward strand.
CATCTTAGTGATAAAGCGAATTTCTTGATTAAGAAAATTATGAGTTAGATTCAAAAATTTGCAAAAGATTCCTATGTGATAAATAAAATGTAGGGAGATAAAAATTGTTGTTTCAAAAACTAATTTAAAACATGAAAAAGATTTTAAATAAAAAGTAGGATAACCTCTTTTAGAAAATAGAGATTGAGAGTAAAAAAAATGAGTTTCCTTCCTTTGACTATTTTAGAGAAGTCAAACAGAACTTATCAAAGATTTCAAGAAAAATTAGGAAGTATATTTTTTATTTTTAGAAAAGTAAATGTGTGTGTTGATGAGAAAAAAATTTAATGAAAACAAAGACAAGAAAAAAATAAATAAAAGATAAAAAAATGAAAACAAAAAAGAAAGACACAAATAAGGCATTTAACCATTATCTCTTTCCTGGTGCGATGCTTTAGAGACCAGATCTACCCTGAGATTTTTTTTTTTTTATTTCCCCAGTTTAAATTTAGCTTCGCCTTACTCTTTTCTTTTGTAGGAAGAATTCTTAAATTAGGGCACTCATTTTTCATATGTCCAGGTTTCCTACATCGAAAATAAATAACGTCAGAGGAAATATTAACATCCTTACAATTTTTACCTTTTTTCCACTTTTGCTTATGCTTTGGTGAGCTTTGTGATTTTCTTGATAAGTCATTGCTATCGTCACCAACTAAGCTTCTTCTTTTCGTATCTTCAGCTTTTAGAACGATTGTTTCACCTGCATCCAAAAGTCTTTGACCCAAATCTTGCTCGTAGGCAATGAGTGAGCCAATCAAATTATCAGTAGAATATACATTCAAAATTTTAGATTCATTAATAGTAACAACTTTAGGATCATATTTATCCAGTAGACATCGATGAATTTTGTTAACTTTTTCAAAATTTGAAAAATCTTTTCCTAAAGCATGCAATGAGTTTATAATTTGAATGAATCTGGTATACATGTCTAAGATCGTTTCAAAAGGTTTCATGAAAAATAATTCAAAATCATGCATTAACAAATTCAACTTGGATTGCTTGATTTCACTAGTGCCTTCGTATATAGTGTTCAATTTATCCCAAACTTTCTTACCGGTAGTGCACGTGGATACTATCATAAAATCATCATAATTTAAAGCACAGAAAAAGAAATTTAAAGACTTCTCATTCAATTGAGCATTGAGTTGTTCTTCCCTGTTCCATTGACTAAAAGGAATATTAATTTTAACTCCATTAATAATTCGTGACGGTGATGAATAACCGGTTAAAATCATATGCCACATGCGAAAATCAATCGATTACAAGAAAATAGACATGCGAGTTTTCCAAAAATCAAATGACATATTTTCAAATAAAGGAGGTCTGGTGATTGAATAACCTTCCGCAATAGTACGATTAGCCATGGATCGAAATTCAAAAGCTTTTAAAAACTTATTTTATGAAAGATTGCTCTGATACCAATTGAAAGTTTGTTAGGGATGTTAAGCTCTATAGAACTGGCCCAAGGCTAACCAAGAGGGGGGAGAATTGAAAAACTTTAAAACCAAAGATAAAATATGAACCAAATCACCACAATCAAAGTGCGGAAGAAAAATAAATGCGGAAGCGATAATAAGAAAAGAACACACCGGATTTATAGTGGTTCGATCAAACCTTGACCTATGTCCACTCCTTGGAGATACCCTCCAAGTATTGCACTAACTAAGTGTCTCTCCTTTAGCTCCCACAGCTAGGTGGAGAAGCCCTTACAAAATCACTTCCACCTTCCCTAGTGCTGCGGAGTCGGCGGGTCCTTTGACACCAACGAGATCATCTTCTTTGGTGAACTTCTCTCGAGACAAGCCTTGAATCTGACGGTATTAAGATGCAAGCCTGCCGGAGCAACCGTGTGGAATCCCCTCCACACTCCCTTGAGTCCCCGCTCACAGGATCTTCTCCCACCCAGATTTCACCCGTTCCTCACTCCCTTTTAAGCTCTCTCTCCAAGTCTCCCCCAAAAGAATGAAGCTCCAATTGCTGCCAAAGACGCTCACAAAAGTTGTCATGCCATAGCTTAAATAGAAGCTCTCAAAACGAGCTCATTAATGCAAGTTGCTGACATTATCGTCCAGGACAATAGGAATATCATCATGTACGATAAGTACAAATTCAGCTCAGCGGTCTGGGATGATTTGGGACGATCAAAAGAAAATTAGTTATATCATCCTGGCCGAGCTCACGATCGTCTCGGATGATTAGTTTAAAACCGATTTTAATCATCCTGATTATCACCCTAATTTGGTGCTGGCCGAAGTCAATCGTCCAGATCATCGTCCCAGCCGATCCTATAAACGTCCCTGACGATGTGATCGTATCAATCAGCCATTAATGATTTCTAAATAATACCAGATCAATTTAGGTATAATTGAATTAGATCGTCCTGGACGATAGGAATATCGTCCTGGCCGATTTCCTAAAATAAAGAATACCTAAACTAATTATGGTGGCTGATTCTTTCTTAATTGAATATATCGTCCTGGCCGATACAAGTATCGTCCAGGCTGATCTGTTTATGACGGCTACCTTAATGAGGTTTCCCTAATTAGAGTTTCTATTTTTGGACAGATCGTCCAGGACGATATAAATATCGTCCCAGACGATGTTACCAAAAATAGAAATCTTTTAGGGAATAACAGGAAATCTTCCAAGTTACAAATCAACAGGTCCCACACCAAATACAACATACTCAAAAAAAAAAAAAAGATTACAAACTGACTCAGACCTAGTCTACCCAATCTTGAGCTGGTTCCAAATTGTAGTCCGATCGTGTGAACCTGAAATGTTAGTACATAAGGCAATTGTAAAGAAGTAAGAATGTTTGTTATCATCAAAATCATAAACCATAGATTCGCAATAAAACTGGGTCCATAAAAATATAGTTTCATGTTCAATAAGTCATAATCAAATGTCTGGAAATGATTGGAGGCTTTGTAGAAAGCTCCAAGGTCAAAATCTACTGGATGACAAGTCTAGTGACATAGACTATAAATATTTTAAGGTTTTACAGCCTTTGGATTTTGATTTAGTTTATGGGGTTAAAGATCTCAGAATGGGTTCAAATTTGGAGGGTTGCCTCTAGAGATATGTCCCATCAGTATGCAACTGACAGACCATGAATCACAGGTCATTTGATTAGATTTTGAAGTGTTTGAAAAATCTATGAAAAAGGCTTTCCGGACTTGGACCTTTGGCCTTGAATTTTTGTTTGAAATTCTGGATTTGAATTGTGTTTTAGATTTGATTGATTAGATGTCTGGATTGATTTATGATCTAGGTAAATCCTAAGGTCTGACATTCTAGAAGGGTCCTAAGGTCTAGAGTAGATCCTAAGGTCTGAAGTCTTGAAGGATCCTAAGGTCTAGAGTAGATCCTAAGGTCTGAAGTCTAGAAGGATCCTATGACCTAGAATAGATCTTAAGATCAGGATTCTAGGAGGATCCTAGAGTTTGAATTGATTTAGAGATTAGATTGATTTAGGGTTAGGATTGGTCCAAGTGACCTCATATAATAATGAGGTCAACAAATGGACCCCCAATATGTGTAATTGAATGAAATTCTATTACACATATTGGCATTGATCGAGATTAAAGATCAAGTATGGAATTTTGATCCTAAAGGAATGGAAAGTTCATCCCTGGGGAATCAAGGTTTAAATTGATACTAGGGTAGTGCCATGGAGGGCATACTTTACCAATAGTGGGTCGAATCATAAGGGAATGGAAAGTTCATCCCTAGGGAATCAAGGTTTAAATTGATACTAGGATAGTGCCACGGAGGGCGTACTCTACCACTAGTGGATTGAATCCTAAAGGAAAGAAAGTCTATCCCTATAGGAAAAGGAAGTTTGGGTGATTGTATAGAAAGGAAGAATTTCCAACTATAAAAGATCAGATTTGAGTTTTGATTCTAAATGAAAGGGAGCCTAACCTTAGAAGATTGAATTTGGATTTGATTCAAAGGGAAGGAAAGATTTAACCCTAGAGAATTGAGTTTTGATTTGATTCTAAGGGAAGGGGAGACCTAACCCTAGCAGATTAAATTTGAAATTGATTCTAAGGGAAGGGAAGACCTAACTCTAGAGGATTGAGTTTGAAATTGATTCTAAGGGAAGGGAAGACCTAACCCTAAAGGATTGAGTTTGATTTGGTACCAGGGTAGTGCCACGAGGGGCGTACTCTACCACTAGTGGATCTAATCCTAAGGGAAGGAGAAAACCTAACCTTAAGGAGAAGAAGATTGGATTGATCGTATAGAAAGGAAGAAATTCTAACTACAGAGGATCAAATTTGGGTTTGATACTAGGGTAGTGCCACGAGATGCGTACTCTACCACTAGTGGTTTAATCCTAAGAAAGGAAGCACGGGGACTCACACCTAACCTTAAGGTAAAAGAAATGACTGAACTATGTGGGGCCCAATAGCCCAATAGGCTTAATTCCACCTTTAGTCAGTCGAGATCCTAGGAGATAGGAAGCACAAGGACTTACACCTACTCCTAAAAGATCGGATTTATACTGGGTATTCAATGACAAACCTAGTTAGAAAGCACAGGGACTCACATCTAACTAGGGGAACTAGCCAAGGAGATAGTCTGCCCAAATCTCTAAGGATTTGGCAAAAGCTATCTAACCCGAAATTTGATTTTATACGCTAGGATGGTGCCACGAAAGGCTTGCTCCACCACTAGCAGATCTAATCCTATGGAAAGAAAGCACGGGGACTCACACCTAACCTTAAAGAAAAGAAAGAGTGATTGAACTATGTGGGGCCCAACAGGCTTAATTCCACTTTTAGTCAGTCAAGATCCTAGGAGATAAGAAGCATAGGAACTCACACCTATTCCTAACTGATCAAATTTGTACTGGGTATTCAATGACTAACCTAGCTAGAAAGCACAGGGACTTACATCTAACTAGGGCAACTAACCAAGGAGATAGTCTACCAGAGTCTCTAAGGATTTGACAAAAGCTATCTAACCCAAAATTTGATTTTATACGCTATGATGGTTCCACGAGGGGCTTGCTCCACCACTAGCAGATCTAAAACTAGAGTCGATGATCAATAAAAATACAATTTCATGTTCAATAAGTCATAATAAAATGTCTGGAAGTGATTGGAGGCTTTGTAGAAAGCTCCAAGATCAAAATCTACTAGATGGCAAGTCGAGTGGCATAGGCTGTAAATATTTGAAGGATTTACAGCCTTTGAAGTTTGATTTAGTTTATGGGGTTAGAGACCTCAGAATGGGTTCAAATTTAGAGGGTTGCCTCCAGAGACATGTACCATTAATATGCAACTGACAGACTCTGAATCAGAGGTCATTTGGTTAGATTTTGAAGTATTTGAAAAACTTATGAAAAAGGCTTTCAGGACTTGGACCTTTGGCCTTGAATTTTGGTTTGAAATTTTGGATTTGAAATGGGTTTTGGATTTGATTAGATGTTTGGATTAATTTATGATCTAGGTAAATCCTAAGGTCTGACATTCTAGAAGGGTCCTAAGGTCTGGAGTAGATCCTAAGGTCTGAAGTCTAGAAGGATCCTATAGTCTAGAGTAGATCCTAAGGTCTGAAGTCTAGAAGGATCCTAGGACCTAGAATAGATCCTAAGGTCAGGATTCTAGGAGGATCCTAGAGTTTGAATTGATTTAGAGATTAGATGGATTTAGGGTCAAGATTGGTCCAAGTGACCTAATACAAAAATGAGTTCAACAGCCACCTACAACAGATAGGGGAATACCTCAATTGTAAGAAAGTTAAAATTATGGAGAAGAAAGAAAAGAGACAGATACAAAAAGTCTAACTTCTGTATGAAAGGTGGGCACTGATTTAAGTAGGAAAAATCACCTTCGAAAAATAACGGAAAGCCTCGACTGTAAGAAGATAGTCATAGGAGAAGACATCGAAAGGAGAAAATTTTTTCTTCTACATTAAAGAGGGGGGCCGATTTAAGTAGGGAAATTTACCTACGAATAATAGCGGAAGACCTATTGAGAAGAAGAAAAACAGGAGAGAAAGAAGAGAAAATTCTAACTTCTATATAAGAGGAAGGGCGCCGATTCAAGTAGGGAAAGTCACCTACTAAAAAATAACGTAAAGCCTCAACTGTAAGTAAGAAAGAAAGAGAAAAGAAGATGGTGCAAATTTTCCCATGGCCTTGGGGGTATTTATAGTGTTTTTGGAAGAAAAGATAAGCTTTTGGAAGTTTCCATAATTTAAAAAAAAAATTCAAATTTTTTTGAATTTTTCATAATTTTTCAATTTTTTTTGAAGTTTTTTGGGATTTTTTTTTTTTAGAATTTTTTGAATTTAAAAATATCAAGTGGGCCCCCACACAAAAAAAAATCTAAATGGTTAACCGCGCGGCTAACCGCTGTGGAACCTAGCGTAGGCGCTTCTGTTCATGCGTTGTATGCGTGAGCCAATGTAGCTCAATGGGTCAAACCCACTTAGTAACTCAATCTCTTTCCCCTTCCCATGACTTGAAATAGAAGGCATAACAAGTGTGAGCCAACAAAGCTCAATAGGTCAAACCCACTGAACTAAATCTCTATTGATTTATTTATTTAACATTTAATTGAATCCAAAAAAATTTTATAAGAAATGTATTTGATTGATCATAATATTAATTATCGATAGTTAAAATAAAGTAGACTATACTTGAAAGAAACTAAATGAACACTTCATATATTTGAGTAGAAAATAATAAACTTCTCTCAGGCCTTTATACCTCCTATCAGAAATAAGCCCTTATGACTCCCGTGTTGGCACTTAAAAAAAAAAAGCTCTTATAACTCCCAATGCCCGACACATATTAGATATTCAAAAATTTTGGTCACATATAAGTTCTCCTTAAATTGATACAACTTAAGCCAATAAGCATATATATATATATATATATATATATATATATATATATATATATATATATATATATATATATATATATATATATATATATATATATATATATATATATATATATATATATATATATATATATATATATATATATATATATATATACATTATAGTAAAATAAATACAAAAAGTAATAGTTTAAATTTTTCATAGAATGCTTCATCGATAGGCAACATAACTACCAACTAAGCAACTTTTTTTTAATTTATTAATATTATGCCAATCTCACAAATTCCTCTTGATTCCAATAACATTGGGGGATGATAGCAAAATCTTTTTAACATGCTTAAAATCCATAATACACATTTTTAATATAAAAGGCTTATCATTACTAAACACTAAAGTCACACCATACACTTTCTATCAAAATATGCGATACAAGAGAATTTGAATAGAAAGAAGCCATTCGAGGGTCAACATGTCAAGATTATATTTGAGTTTTCATAGCTTCCTAAAAATCACAAGATGAAATCCATTGAATTGTCACTTACCATAACAATGGCATAAACAACTAAGCCAAGATCCCATGAGATAGTTCTTATAAGACAAAATAAACTTACAGTTCACAACATTCTCTACTCCTAAGTAAATTTTGTTTGCGCTAAAATAACCAAATAAGCCTGTGGGATTTTGAAATTTTAGCCTCATAATTTATATACAACATAGCTATTTCATTGAACTTTTCCTAAATTGAAGTTTAAAAGACATCTATTTGGATAAAACATATTTGCAGCAAGCTTTAGAAATACAACAACAACCTTTGTCAAACATACACTAGTTCAATAAATTATTTGGTGGCCAAGGCTTCTTTTGTGAATGTAATTACCTCCGTTTCTTTTCTTCTATACTTTCACTTCTACCAACTACAACTTTGATCAACATTTCAAATTTTTATACAAATAATTCCAATTCTGCTAACACTGAAAACATCTAAAGAAGCATCATTATATGGTCTACAAGGAACTATGATATGTTCACTGTATGCTTTTCAATCAAGTTAAACAACTCCTCCCCTATTCCAAAGCCAAGCATTCTGGCCATGTCGCTTGTTTTCATCTCAGGTTTTGGGATTTTTTGCTGCTTCAACCAGGCATGCACAATAAATACCTTGTTCAGCACAAATAACTCCAGAGCCTCTGGGTTAAACACGATGCCTTTTGTCATGCTCATATGTCATAAATTCCTCCCATAATTAGAAAGCTAGCAGTTAAGAAAAGCAAGACCATTGTAAAAAAAAAAGGCTGTAAATTTCAAGGCACTTGAACATTTGATTTATGGGTGTAATACTTGAAAATTCAAAGAAAATGTTCCACATGTGCGATAAAGGCTTCATTTGGGACGACTTTTTTACTTCTTAAAGCAGCTTTTGAGTACAAAAATTTTAACTTTTGTATTATAAAGCTATTTTAAGAAGCAATAAGAAAGCCGTCCCAAATGAAGCCAAAGAGTAAGTTCTTATTATGTGCCAATCTCTCTCTCATTTCTTTGCCTTTCTTGCTACTCATCCAGTAATGCTTGCTTAATATTTTTCTCGTACTTGTCAGCATACTGAAGCTAAATTTTTGTGAAAGCAAAAAAATATTCAATCATGTAAGATAGCTCTATTCATTCTTATGGGATACCTATGAAGATTATGAAATAATGAGGTGGAAAATATTCAAAATGTTTCTCTGACTCACCAAGGCTTGTGTAATATGATGCAAAAGCAACAAACCTAAAAATATTGGTTGATTTTTAATGGCAACGGTCTTACTACAAATTGATTAGGCTTAAAAAAACTGTAATGTTGTAGGCATACAATCAAAGTGAGCTAAACTAGCGGAAAATGCGTTATTCTTCAAGTTAAATTTGATTACCTGATGAGGAACAAGCATTGCCGCATACCAAGCAAGTTCTCCAGCTCTCCCGTTCAATACTACGGGAACTAGGGATACAAAGCATCAAGCCTCACAAACCAAAGCCTAATATCGGGGAATTCTGATAGCTCACGATTGTCATATGGGTCTTCCCTTTCATAATTGATGGTGAAACCAACTGTCTTCTCTAAAACCAATGTTGGCTTAGCTGAAGTACAAGGAAAGAAATAAGGAACAAGAATATACATACATTATTGGCCAAACTAATTTATTGTTAGTGAAGAGGTACCTCCATTGATTGTAAAAACAGGGGAAAAATCAAGTTATCGAATGAAATCATTATTGATGACAATTTCAACGTGACCCTCGGTTGGAGGCAGTGGAGGTGTAACATTCTGGGTATCTATTGATGAAACAAGGTGCAATTAACTTGGCTCGTAATAAATATTAGTAAATTGATAACATTTGTACAACAGTAATAATTAACATCATTAATTACCTAACAAGGAGTTTTAAGAAACCCGAAAAACAAGGAGCATATCTACAAGATCATGAAATGAACTAAACTAGCTGGAATTTAGCGTGTTTCCTTGGGAAAACATGCAAATGTGAGGTTTCTAAAGGTTCGCTGGTGGTGCATTATCATCTTTGTTGGTGGGGAGATTTTTTATTAATTTCATTAACTATGAAATATCTACCTTCAAAAGTGCTTTTGATCATTCTCGTTAAAAACAATATTTTGTGACAGATAACATTGCTATCTAAATGACGTTGTTATTAAGTTTCAAATATTAGAGGAATTTCCTTCTATTTTTGATATGAATCGCACAAAGTTTCAAACTCATATAAAGATTTACTATTCAAAAACTCAAATTTCCTTCTAATGAACAACACCAATTACACAGAATTTCAATATTCTTCTCGATAAAATGATATTTTGTGATAGATAACATTGTTATCTAAATGGTGTTACTGTTACCTTTCAAATATTAGAGCAATTTTCATCTCTGTTTGATATGACTCAAACAGAATTTCTAATTCGTACTAAGTTCTAATCTTCAAAAACTCAAATGTGCTTCTAATGAACAACCCCAGTTACAAACGAAATTTCAATTAATCATCATGAGAGAGAGGAGGAAGACTATAGAATGAATTATAAGGAAAAATAAATAAAGAGCTTGATTACCCTCAGCAGCCCAGTTAGAGAAAGATTAAAATTTCCTGATGGATTGAAAGTGACGGAGAGCGAAACATCAAGATTAGCATGATTTTGTGAAGAGGATGCGAGTTGGAATTGAAGCAAAGGTTTGAAGCTGAAAATAAGGTTTCTCCCACTTAAACATGAGAGAAAAGAGGGGTTGGTTACTAGCGGCAGTCGCGAGTGACATTGATTGTAATGGGAGCAGAAGCGGTGAGCAAGACTTATTCTACTCGGGATAGCCATCGTTATCCCCTCGCAAAAGCTCGTGGCCAGTAATCTTGGTTACATGCAAAACATTCGAAAAAATTTGTTTGTATGCTTACTATCATATTTTCTTTTTATGATTTTTTTTTAAGATTTTATAAATAGAATAATAGTTTCACCTATAAATAAATAAAATTATTTTGAGTTTACATGCACATAATTTTAAAATTGGAGAATTGCACCCATTATTTAATTACTTGAAAAAAAATGATGGAAGTTACTTACGTTCTAAAATAATTCTAATATTAAATAAATGGGGGATTTGAAAATTCTAGTATTCAATAGGGGATTCATAATGAAACCTCCTATTTTTAGCAGGATGATTGGTTGAATATTGACTTTATTGACACTTATTTCAATTCTCATACAACTTCTTCTCTTAAAATCTCTAATTTCATCATTGATGGCAATTAGTCCATTAATCGTCTTAGGGATGCTATTCCTCTTAACTTGATTAATATCATTTAGAACATTCCCATATCTACTGTTAGCAATGATAAAATGTTATTTAAACTCTTTTAGAATGGTGAAATGAACATTAGTAAAGTATGGCACTACTTTAGAATTAAAAAGCAGAATATTCATATTTTTTGTTATATTTGGAAATCCCCTATTCCCATGAACTATTCTTTGTTAGTTTGGAGAATGATGGAAGGTTTCCTTCCAGTTGATGTAAGGCTTCAAAAGAAAGGCATTTACTTGGCCTCCAAATGCCAATGTTGTAGTAGTATTGAAACTACTAATCATGTTTTCATCCATGGCCAATGGTTTCGAATGTTTTAGTTTCCATTAAGGATGATTTAAATATTTTCATTGATCTTCATGCTATCAATATCATGTATTTTCTAAATATTGTTCTTATAAACAATAACTTCTCTCAAAGAATGATGATCATCCCATTAACGATATTTTAGTTATTATGAAAAGAAAGAAACAACAACAAAAAATTTTTGTATTAAGATGCGCCACAAAAGGATTCTTTTTTCTCTTTCTTTCAAGATTCAGCAACTTTTTAGTGCTCGGGTTCTTTTACATGATCTTTATAGAAATTAATAGATCCTACTTGCATTTCTTTACTATTTCCTTCTCTAGTCCTAACAGTTGCAAGCATCCTAAATGCATTGTGTGGCAAAAACCTGAGTTAATTAGTGTAGGTGAAATTTAATACTCATGCTCTGAAATTGAAGAATTAGTGTGGGTTTGGAGGAACTTTTAGAGATTTTAAGGGGTTTTTCATTTTGGGGTTTGCTGGTTTACACCAGTCCAGTAATATCATTAATGCTAACCTCATTACTATTTTCAACGGTCTAGAGAAGTGCTTATTTTTAAATGATCACTCTGTTTGGATTGAGGAAGATATTGATGTTGTGATTGATATCATTCATCAAAGTGTAGGGGTTAATGCTCCTAAATTTTATATTATGCATAAAATTCTTGATTTATTACACATTATTCATTTTAGCTTATCTCTTATTGATGAAATTGGTAGTGGTTGTGATGTCCTTTTGGCTAATTTGGGGAAATGGAATAAGTATTTGGTTTTATTTAACATATCTAATGCTCCTAAATTCCTCCAATGAAATATTCAATAGGAAGCTTCTAGCCTATCTTATGTATGTTGATTTCTTTGTGGTGAAGGGTTGTTATTGCAGTTTTGTTTCGTTCTTTTTCTATGTTTTGTTAGCTTTATCTTCATTGCTACTCTTTTGTCATTTGTTGCATCTTCTACAGGCTCTATCATCTAATTTTGTGGCTCTTTTTTTCAAATTTGTTCTTTTTGCTTTTTCTACTCTCTTATTTTGGTGCACATGTTTTTCTTGTTCTATTGCAGGATTTAGTAATCATTTGCACATCTTTTCGATCCTCTTTTGGGTGATGGCTCATGGCATCCATAGTATTTTGTTTTGTTGGTTTTATTTTACTTGTAATTAGGTGGGTTCTTTGACTCCTAGGTTTTCTTTATTTTTTATAGTATGCTCTAATGAGTTGTAACGAGCAATAGATCCCTTTGAAGGATTTGTAATTAATAACGTTGTTGCGGGCTAGAATATACACAACGATAGAATTAGAAAATTTTGGTCTCAGAGTTGTACGGATATCCAACACACAAACAGTGGAGAAATAGAAACACCAGGATTTTTACGTGGAAAGCCTGGAAAGGGAAAAAACCATGGGGCCACGCCCAATTAAAATAATTCCACTAGTGTTTGTTTGAGGTATAAGAGACTGACTCATCCTTAAAATTTAGGGCAATCAGATTACAATGCTACACTTCAAGATTGAAATCCAACTACAACATCGGGCAGAATTTTGTCGTCTGCAGTCATAGGAGAGTTCAAGAAATCTTATGCCTTAAAGATAATTATTGAGGACCACGTTTGGGAAGCTTGCAAACCAAATTACGAACTAATGTAAATTGAAATGGAGAAGCTAGTTTAAGAACTTCTTTATCTGATAGTAAAAAAGTCATAACGACATTAAAGGTCGACTGAGTTAAAGATAGAAGATTATCACCTGCTAGTGAGTTACTAGAGGGAGCATCCTTAAATGAGCGTGAGTGAGTAGGAGAAGGCCCCCGAGACTCCAAGCTAAAGAAACCTTTATTCTTATCTTGCACCTAGGTGGAAACATTCCCCTAAGGAATAGAGGACAAAGTCCCGACCATCTCTCTAGAGCCCTAGCATGGCCAATCAACAAAGCGAGCACCAAAGCACTTTAAGGAAGAGAGAAAAAAAGAGACTGCTGGGAGAAAATAACACTAAGGTGAGGAGAAAGCAGGAGGAGGAGAGGTACCCTAAAATCTCCCGAGTCAGCACGTTAGGGCGAAGGCAAGACGAAAAAAATTGAATGTAAGTACCTTATTTATCTTTCTTCTGCCTCCATTCTATAGATTTCAGGGTATGGAATGTTAAGTCTATTAATATAAATAAGCACTCTCTGCCATATTGTAAGGATGACCAGTTTATATAACTTCACAACTTATGAGAAAAGGTTGATATACAAAAAATTGAACCAATTTTTTTATAAGCACTGCAATGCAGAAAGACAATGGATTAGACACCAAGTAGTTCCAACAATCAATATGCTCGATGAGGACCATGTATAGAAAGCCACGACAAAGGTCTTACATTTTTTATTTTTTTTTCAGCTCACTTCCAATATCACAGAATGAGACATATTATGATGTATGCAAAGTTTGAGCTCATAATGCAAAGACACTGAAATGCCCGGAAAATATAATATCATCATTACTTCATAAATCCTCATACGAAAGTAAATAGAAAAGGATGATCATAAAAAAAAATAAAAAAATTGGTAGGTTCAGCTTTTTTGAGTTTCCACTTATAAATGTAGCTCACCATTTGCATAAAAAAAATTCTATGGTCATTCTGCATGGAAAAAGAAAATAATAAAAATAAGTTTAACTCATTTTTAACAAAATTTAATTAATAAAAATAAATGAATAATAAAAATATTAAAGAGGTGAAGTTTTATCTTTTAAATATCGAAGAAACGGATATAAATGTTCAAAAAATGACCTTAAATAGATCTGAGACTATTTTTAGTAGAATTTTCCATGAATCTTTCTGTCCGAAATAAAATAACAATTATGACAAAAAAATTTTGAAAATTTTGTCAGGATGCTTAATTAGCGACAAATTTTTTGGCATAGAACTTCCACCTGAATTAGGGGCAGAATTTTTGTTAGTAATTTTTAATAATATTTCATCAGTAATTTAGGTGTTCTTCACCAAAAATTCCATTAGTAATGCATATATTTCTTGTATTGTATCTTGTCATCAAAAAATAAAAATATTAATATTATGAATTCGGAATAAATAGTAACCTTCTTCAAGATTTCATTCATCTAATAGTCAGAATATAATGTATTCAACAAAATATTTAAAGGAATTATGAAGTATTATAACAAATGATACCTTATCGACTCATTATTCAATAGGGCCATTAATATCTTTGCTAGAAATATTTTAATCATAGCATAAGTACAAAACTTAGTCGGCCAAACTTCTCATAATAGGATTCAATACACAACAGATAATTGAAAATATGCATAATAATAGAGAGTTTATCTTTTTATTCTATTATTATTATAGATTAAATTATATTATAACGTGAATGGAGAAATGCACATGTATTCATCATCCCCACTTAGCTTCCATTTACAACCTTTCGCCTACTGAAACAGGTGTAGAACAGATTAACTTGACCTAGTGCCACAACGCTTAGCTTCCTAGTGTTGTGCACTCACTCTCAAAGAATCTTTTAGATTCACCCAGAATCTTACCATTAGAGGACTTGGTGCCACGACAACGTCACCTAGCACCACAGTGTATCATTTTTTTTTTCTCAATTTTCTCGAGAACTCAATGTTATGGCGTAAATAATCTCTGTGTCACGGCACCTTCAAAACAAATTTCCAACCTTAGATTTTCACTTCTCCATCCCACTTCTTGACTTATTAAAGTCTTCCTTAAACCCTCTAAAACTTATGATGTTAATCAAATTATATGTATTTTCAATGTTAATCAATGTTGTGAAGATAAGATTTTCTTTGTTATTTTTAATTTTCAAACACAATTTAATTTTCAATTAACTAATAATTGGGTCAGAAGATTGAGGCCTTAGTAACTTACTATCAGGAGTTATGATCCATGAGATCTCACACTCACTAGTATGAACTCTTTTCTTTTTACCACTTGGAGCTATGATTCATCCTTTATGTTGTTGTCCAACATGATCTAGAAATTTTTTTTTGTTTGCTTAGGTAATGAGTTGTGATAGCCCATATTTTGACCTAGTCAAATAAATGTTTTTTTAGGAATCATTATAGGTTCAATTCATAAACTATAATAGCAAAAACATAGATATTATAGAGATTAATTATATGATTTTTTTATATATATAATATTTAGACATTGATGCAAATCCTTGAGAAATTAAGACTTACTAATGGTAACTCTTATAAAAAAATATTTATTAAATTTAAGTAATCACCAACAAAATTCTAGTAGCTTAATATTAAAAAGAATTTTAGTACAACATCACTCCTAACATGGGATTGACCAAAAAATAAAAAAAAAATGAAAAGAACAACTTTGTCTAGATTAGTGCTTCCCCTCAGAGAGTAATGTTAAGACAAATAAGAGAAATTCTGGAAAAAATCTAACTGACACCTAAGTTTAGCAGGCCAATTAACACAACAATTATCTTCATGAGAAATATGAAAAAAAAATATTATTTGAACTTATAAGCCCATTAGCATAACAGAACTTACCTGTGATGAGCAAAATGGATGCAAGGCTTGGACTACTCGGCACGCACACCCATTGTCAAAGAACGTTGTCCATGAAGATGAGCGAGTGAGGCTACGATATGGCATTAAAAGGTTTTGTTAGGATATGCTTCAAGTTGTTGCTATTTTTCGGAGAAGAGGATGTGTTAGGTTATTTGTTGCTTGCTCAGATATGGATAATTAGCCTAAGAAGTGATGTAGAGTTTCTTGGACGTGGTAGGAGCGAGAGAATTGTTGTCTTAGACGTTTCCAATGTAGTTGAGGCTCTTCATTTTAGTGGGCTTTTGAGTTCGAGTGATGGATTTGGGCCTTCTCTCTAGCAAAGGTGATGGACATGTGTGTTAAAGGATAGGGAGAATAAAGCTACTATGAGCTAACAAAAGGAGATTTTGCTCAGCCTAAACTATGGGAGAGCTAGAACGGGACTCGAGGAAAGTTTCAACAAATCCTTTTCTTTTAAATAAAATTTTGATGAAGCTTTTGCCCATCTAAAATTTAAATTTTTCGTAAATTAATTCAAAATTTAATTTTGAAAATTTTCAAACATTTCATTTAAATCATTAATTTCCCATTGACCTCTAGAATCGTAGTCGAGAACTTTCTTCTGTTCATGCAAGAAATTAAAGATTTGCTTTTCATTTGGTAATTAACATAAACTAATGACTTCTCTTATTAAAGTTAGGCTATGTTTAGAACGGGTATTTTTAATGCTTCTTAAAGCGGTTTTCTTGTACAAAAAATTTAATTTTTGTACTAAAATTTTGTTTTAAGGAAGAAAGCCGTTCCAAATGAAGCCTTAAACTTATTAAAATAACTGTTTAAAGCAAAATTACATATTAATTTTGATCATAGTTATATGCTTGATACAATTTTATTTAAACATCGCCTCCGAAGATTAATCAATTTTTGTTAGTTATTTAAACAAAAGCAATATGTTTTTTATGCACATGTAATTAAATTAATAATATAAATAATAATTACAAAAAAAAATTTGTTATTATAATTTTAACCAAACTAACTACAAAGGCTTTGTTAAAATTTCTTGCAATGAAGCTGTTCATAGGGAAAAATTTGGTCATATATTTTGATAAAAAAATAGTCTGAAAGATCTCATTCGCGAGAGATGGTGAAGTATTGCTTTATGTAGACGATGACCAATTATATGTATATGATCGTTGAGCTAGAAGACATCGTAGCTCCTATCGATTAAGTGTTAATTTCATTTAAATTTATGTATTTAAGAAAAATCATTTTGATAACTCTCCAAATTAAGAAATTATTTTGTGCGGACACCAAACGTAGTTTACTGTCCGCAGACCATTTAGAATGCCCCACGTCAGCAGTACCGAGCGGTATCGAGCCACGTACAGAGCAGGGGTGACGTGGCTCAGTTTGGTTGGTCTCTGAAGAGCGTTTGGCATCCACACAGAATAATTTCACCTCCAAATGACATCAAAATTTGACACAAAGTCTTACTTGATCTTTTAATGAGCTGTATGAAATGAAAGATAATTTTTAATATAAAAGAAATATAAAATTTTAATTTTAGAAATTAAATTTTTATACTTGGTTTTCAAAATGCTTAATCTAAAATTTAATCTAATAAAGTCATCTCAAAATGCTTATTTTAAAAATTTTAAATGACAAATTTGTTTTTTAAAGAAAGAATTATGTTATGCATTTTTTCAGGGAAAATGGAAGTTGACATTTTTTTAGCCACCAATAAGCGAAAAAATTGGTGATTTGAATATTAACCACATTCCAAAAAAAAAAAAAAAAAAAAAAAATCCACAAATGCTTATTTTATTCCTTCTATTTTTGGTGAGGTCCACTTGTGAGCTATGCTATATATATCTAACAAAGATTGCATAAGGCATTCAAGCGCTTTTCCTCATCTATTTGCCACCACATATACAATAATATTATGGCATTGTCTGATCTCCACATAGATCTCCTCCATTACATCTCATCACAATTGCCCATTGTAGACTACCTTCGACTCGACGTTGTCTGCACCTAATGGAATTCTATTCTTTCCAATGATGTACCCAATGGAATTCAATGTCATCCCTTGCCATGGCTACTGCTTCCCAGTGAAGTTGGAGAGGCCTCATACACACTAATCTTCTATGACTTTACAATCAAAGAAGAAGATGTCGGTTTCAGTTGCCATCGTCGCTTCTCGTCCCTTGATAGTTACATCACCGGTCGTCGCTGCTTTGGCTCCAAGGATGGATGGCTTGTGACCCTTGACAAAGAAGATCTGTAGCCTCGCCTCTTTAACCCTCTCACAAAAGCCAAAATATCACTCCCATCTCTTTTCAACATCCCTAAAGATCAAGGGCATATGATAAAGCCCCAATATTGCCCCGACGGCTCCATCAGATTTTTTTGTGATGAAATTTACTCGAATTTCAGAACAGACAAGAAATGCTTGCGTGATATATATTTTCATAAGATCATTTTCTCTTCTAATGACTTATTAGGAACTGATATTGCTACCTATGGGCATACAAAATCTCGGCCTGCAGTTGCCTCTTTACGCCATGATGCACGTGGAGCATTTTGAGGATGTTTACTATCATCATGAAGATAAAATATTTTACAAAATCACACATTTCTCGATGCTCCTGGCTTTTGATCTCAATGGAAAAAATATTGAATTGATCTGCCCGGCAACGCAGGACCCATGCTTGTGCACCAAAAACTTTGATTACATGTGCTATATATATATATATATATATATATATATATATATATATATATATATATATATATATATATATTATCAGAAGCACTTCTAAAAATAGAAAGGGTGATCGATAATACTAAAAGGAAGATAGATAAACCGCAAGGGTGCTGCTCCTTGACCTCGCGACCTGATTGGTCAGGTCAAACCCCGCCCAGGGGCGCTACCCGCTTGGACCCCCAGCATATCTGCAAAGTGTACATCGATCAATGATATGAATAAATAAGGGTCGAGCCAAATTCAAAGCAACTTCTACATACATTTTGTAGAAATTGAATGATTAATCATCTTTAGCTATCATTTTCATTTTCTTCATTTTTTTTTGTAGCTATTGACCCATTTTCTTGTAGTGAAGGGTCGAGCCAAATTTGAGGCAACACCAATAGTTACTTATAAGCTTGACACAAAATTCATTTTTTAAAATGAAGTAATATAATTATTGTAAATAAAAACCTTTGTATGCAGTAACACATATAATATATGTTTTCAAACCTTCAACTCATTTCTATATTTAAGAATAATCATTTCAAGACTTTTTAAAATAACGTCAAATTTTGACACAAATAGTCTTGTTCGATCTCTTAATAAAATGCATGCAATAAAAGAAAACTTTAATTTAAAAATAATTATTAAATTTTCAATAATAAATTTAATTTTTATGACATGAATTTAGCACCTTATTCTATTTATGGATAATGCGAGTTGACCAATTTCATTAGCCACAAATGAGAATAAAAATTAATGCACTTTAATATTTGCTAAAAATACTTATTATATTCCATATATTTATATCTCTAATAAATATTGCATATTTGTTTCTAACTCTTATAAATGTTTGTCCAAGCATGGTTGTGTTGGAAGAAACTGCAGCTCATTTCCTCCATTGACCACCACAAAAAGAATAATATTATGGCATGGTCTGATCTCCCCATATATCTCCTCCGTTACATCTCATCGCATTTGTCCATTGTTGACTTAGTCCGATTATCTGTTGTCTGCACCTCATGGAGTTTCACCCTTGACAACTATGCACTCCTTGGATTTCAATGTCGTCCCTCCCCATGGTTGCTCCTTTCCAATGATGTCGAAGAGGCCTACGAAAGACTCACCTTCCACAAACTTACCATAGAAAGAGAAGAAGCTGTCCTCAGCTTATATCCTCCCTTCTCCTTCATCGATTTCCACACCTCTGGCCACCGCTATTTTGGCTCCAAGGATGGATGGCTTGTGTCCCTTGACAAAACAGATCTAAAACCTCATCTCTTGAACGCTATCACAAAGGCTGAAATATCGCTCCCATCACTTTTCACCTTGATCGAGTCACAATATTCCTCTGACAGCTCCATTAGGAGATCTTTCAATGAAACTCTCTTTGACTTTACTGCTGATGAATTCTATAATATATATTTTCATAAGATCATTGTCTCCTCTACTGACTCCTCTAGAACTATTGTTGTTATCTTTGGCATTAGAAAAGCGCTTGCTTTGGAAAGGTCAGAAGATCTGACTTGGGTTCTTGGGCATAAATTATCTCCTTACAACACAGAGGACGAGGAGCAGTTTGAGGATCTTAACTCATGAAGAAAATCAAATATTTTATGCAATAACAAATTTTTCTATGGTTATTTCTTTTGACCTCAATGGACAAAATGTTGAATTGATCTGCCCGAATAGGCCGAACCCAAACTATCGCAATAGAAGCTTCGATTGTGTATACTATATTACCTTTTTGTCAGGAACTCTTATAAGAATAGAGAGGGTGATTGATATTACTCTTGATAGTCACCATAACCCGAGAACGATGACTATCTCAGTTTTCAAGTTAGTGCCAACTGTTGCTACTTCGTCTTCATCATCTTCTTCTTCTCAATGGATCCCCGTCAATGAGCTGAGGGAATACTCCCCTTTGTGGGTTGTAATCAGACATTTTTTTTGCATCACATGGTTTCTATCGGAATTAAACCAAATTGCATATATTTTGCCGATCGTTCGAGCAAGATGTTTCCCAGTTATGTTGATTGTGATGTTGGACTTTTTGATCTTTATAATTGTCACATTCAATATATCCTTCACCCGCATTCACATAATAATTGGACTATATCAATATGGTTTACACCATCAATTTCATAAATTGAATATCTTAATCATTGCTTATAATCATGTAATATAAATATTATTGGATTATAAGTCTATTTTTAATATTAATTGGAAAATTTATTAGGTAGTATTGTGTAGTTTTTTATTTAAATATATAATTACATCTTTTATATTTGCTTTGAAGAAAATATATTAATAATGTTAGATCACAGTTGAGTTTTTTTTTTAATCTTGTTAGATAACATAAAAAAACTACCTGAAATGAAAAAAAAATAAAGTTTATATGAAAGAATGTGAAAATGCTCCTAAAATTTCTTGAAATGTTTTTTAGAAAAAGTGTTTTGTGAGAAAATACATAAGCATGTCTTTATAAGGAAATATTAATATATTTTACCTCAATTATTAATTTAATAGCAATCAAGGATTTCAATGATAAAAGATTTATATTTGTCGTTGTGAACTCCTTTGCATAAAGCATATGGATATTTTGGATGTAAAAAAAGAAAATTTACCATACAAAAAATTTAGCTAGTTACTATTGTATCACTTAATGTAGATTTAAAATGAAAAAAAAAATTCATGGTGGTTTCTTATTCGAAGAAATGGTTCTATTACTCAAGGATATATATATATATATATATATATATATATATATATATATATATATATATATATATATAATATATATATATATATATATATATATATATATATATATATATATATATATCAATAAATAAGATTTGATTCTCTTATGTAATTTAGATGCATCATTCCTATCTAATTAAAAGTATACACATTTATGGGGATATTTTGATGAGGAAATTATAGTATATTTCTTATAGCTATATATAATGCCTGAATGTCATTATCCTATCATGATCAGCCAACATCATTTGACTATTATCACCAATCATTGACGTCGGATACTCTTCATTTGATTATCATAGATTTTTCACCATCATTTGACCATTACCATCTTACTGTTGTTAATCCAACCACCATTGTTAAATTGGCATCATTTGTTGTCGCAATCATCTATCCATTTCTTTTACAATATATACTACAACTATAAGAGGCCAAACAACTATTCCTTTGTAATCTCATATTCTTCTATTGTGAGTAAGATCTATATTCAATAACTTTAAGTACAAAATAGATATTGTCAACAAAGTCACGATCAACAATACTATTCCTCTCTACGGTCTTCACATAAAAGTTCTAGTCTCTCCAATATTTTTGCTTTTTATTTTCATGTCATGGATCTTTGTATAAAGCTATGGCATTAATCGCTTAGTCTACCACCACATAAATTCAAGCACACAATAGGTACCTATATTTGATTTTTATATATCCACAATTATGAATTTTTAATTAATACATAATGTTTCATATTATTTTTAAATTGCTATTGGACAAGAGAGACTTTTATATTATTTTTATAATGTTATTGGTCTGGGGGACTTTCACAAGGTTTGGGGAAGAAATATGGTTTTAGCTTAGAGTTAGTATAAATGTTAAGAGTTAGATTTATATCCATTTCTAAATAAGTGAATATCCACCTTCTAGAAGATAGGGAATTGATAATGAACTAGTAATGGGCGAGAATGGGACAACAAACAAGATTTTTAAATAGTATGACCAATTGCTCATGAAGGAGGGACATGCAAATCTATCAATTATAGGGGTTTATTTTTTTTATCATGCCATCTCATTATATAATTCAACTAATTTTTAGTATGGCTTGAGCTCATCTCTTTCTAAGGAAAGCACACAAACATGATTGCTATATATATTAAGGTGGCTCAAGCTAATGTAGATACCGGCATCTTAGATGATCAATCTTGGTGATGACAATGTGGGTAAAGTAACATACTAAAAAGAAATATTGCTCCAAGTAACACAAATAACATAATTGATAGCCTAACATTTTAGTTGTCATTGAGAGACAAATGAAGGTGCATGTTAGGGGCTATTATGAATACTAATGAACCTTTAGGGTGTAACACACATAATTGCCAAAGACTATTAGTTTTTCCATTGACCCAACTATTGGTAAAGGCTTATGATAAATAGAAAATTTTTAATCTTTGCATTGTACAATCGAATCATAATCCTTCCAAAATTTTGTTACAATTTACTAAATAAGATATTTTGAATCGCAACTGCAGCTCTAACATAACAAAAAAAAAAAAAAAACTATAAAAACAATAATTAATTTCCTACATATCATCATATATTTCCACATACAACTTGTAACTTTTTGTTATTTAACACGTAGGCCCTTATGTGGGGTTTAAAATAATAATAATAAAAACAACTTACTAACACCATGAGATTTCATCCTCTTATATAATTTAGATGCATCATTCCAATATAATTAAAAGTGTATAATTTTTAAGGTGATATTTTCATTAGAACGTTATAGTATAATTTTATTATTTTATATAGAAATTTTCAATAAATTTAATAAATTTTCACTTACAATAAATTTCCACTTACAAGAATTAGTTCAGAAAAAATGAATAAGCAGTTAAAATTGAACTTATCAAACTTTTAATTTAGATAATATTAAGTTTCATCTTAGAGAGAATTACGCATCTCTTATGTTTTTCTATATGTTAAAGCAAGTGAATGATGTGTATTTGAAATTAATCTGTTTGAAAATACGTTTCTTACTAAATGTTGATATTGAAGTTTTAATCCTGACTTACAATGTTGAAGAAATTATAGAGTTAAGAAATATTTAGTTTGAAAAATTCCCAAATTTGAAAAAAACAAATTAATAAAACAAGTGGGAGAAAAATGAACCAAATTTAAAGAACATAAGTAAAATAATTAGTGAACCATTACCAACCCTTTGATCCAAGCCTTCCCTTCATCATTAGCTTCCTAGGAGAGATTAGGTGACCCTAAATCATCTTCCACCATCTTATAGCTTCTCTAGAGAGAGAAAAGAAATGTGGAAATGAAAGAGCTCCCCCTTGTAGTAGTAGGTTTCAAATAACTTACAAAGCAAGTGGTTTGGCCACCATATGTATTTGTATGTGTTTTCAAGAATTTGTAATGCCAAAGTTAAGTTTATTCTACTGATTGAGATTGTTTCCCAAGGTTGAGTTTAGGATTTAGATGTCTAGTCTAGGTATTCCTTTGTTAGGTATGTGCCTGTTTATGTTTTTAATGAAAAATAAAATTAAATCATGATAGAGTGCTTGGCATGCCTATGGCTTGAAGGGATACCAAGCACATTTTTACCCAATTTATATCCAATTTCTTGCCTTCTGTAAAGCTGACAGTAGGGAGTTCAACATTAGAAATATTAAACAAGGGACAAAGAAATTTCATCTAATTTCACTATATCAATATCTGAATCATTTTATGTATTGGTATGTATACCTAGTAATGATTATCTAGAATAAAGATATCTTATTGATAGGAATACAAATTTGGATAAAAAATATTTTGATTGTAGAATTCTTTATATTTGTTTTATAAAGAATATTGAGATATGGACTGATGCACATATTGGTATCAATATTAAGAAATTTATAAGCAATATTTTTAGGATTTTTTGGGGAATTTCTTGTTGGCAGCATTTGGAGGATTCTTTGGAGATTAGAGAGGGAGATCAAGAAGAGAATTTTGAGGGTGGTTAATGCAAGAATATGGCAAAATAATTCAATTAGTTTAAGGGTGGTTAAGGAAAGAAGATGGCAAAAGAATTCAATTAGTTTGAGGGTGGCTATGGAAAGAAGAAGGCAAAAAGATTTAATTAGTTTCTAGACTTCTTCCTTATGGTTGTATTCTTCATGATGAATTTTGTATTTTATTTTTCATACCAATTTAACTAAACCTCTTAGGATCTGGATACAATCGATTGAATTTTAGCTATTTTGATTTAATGAAATTGGTTATTTAAATGTTGTGCTTTGTAAATTTTTGATGGGTTATTAGACAATTAGAAATATAGATGGTCTATTTGAAGTAAAGAGGTGGATGATGTATTCATCTTGAATAAAATACCACAATGAAGCATATATATATATATATATATATATATATATATATATATATATATATATATATATATATATATATATATATATATATATATATATATATATATCATGCCCTATAATCAAAACTTTCTCTACATTGAGTCTGCCATCAGGAGATAGGAAAGTAACTTAGAAAGGTTGGTGAATGTAGGCTTTCGAGAGGAGGTATTTCCACTCTAGATCTGATATCAGCATGTGTTTTAACAACTCATGATTTTTATCAAAATCAATTTAATATAAAATATTATAAGAATAAAATTTAAAATAGTTGTTATTAGAAGTTAATAATGTAACATATAATGGCTAGTTTTAATCAAAAGTTCTCTCTCTCATTCAAGATAAGTAATTAATCATGGGGCATGAATCTATAATAAAATGTTAAACATATTATAAGTTTAGAGAAATGAGAAATAAATCTATATATATAATTTCTTATCTAAAATTTTATTTGCCCTGTAAAAATTTGACATAAAACAAACTACCATAATATGGATAATGCTAAAATCTTCACCCAACTTTCTGACTTTGACCTGTGTTTGGCCCTATCTCTGGTTTCCTTCATTGACCAAGGACAAATCTCCATGTCTGAGTAGCCCTCGTGATGCCCTAGTTGCACAACCTTTGTCCTGTTTGTGGTTAGAGTCTGTGAGGATGGCGGTGCCCCTTCCAAATCCTTGGGATTCGGCTAAGTCTGCCATTAAGAATCAAGAACTTTTTGGGATTTTTGCTCCTGATATTCCTCTAACTTGTGTTCTTTCAAAGAAGCGGTGGATGGTTTGAGCTCTTCTTCATCTCCATCATTCCTACACAGATTTTATTGTCAAGGGGGTTCATGTTGTTATTTTTTCAGAAGATATTTTTGGTTAAGTTGGCTCCTCCTTTTGAATTTACTTTGGTAGGAAAATTTTCTATGCGTCGGCCAAATATTGATGCAATCGGATAGTTTTTTGTTAACCTTAATCTTTTTGGTATGTTCTTTGTTGGCCTTTGGATTGAAAACATGTTGTCATTCAACTTGCTAATGACTTAAATTACAGTTGGGTGTTTGCAAGAAGAACTTACTATATTAATAATTATCAAATGAGTGTGTTGAAGTGGTCTCCCTTCTTTCATATTGAGGAGTCACCTATTATTTGTGTATGGATATCATTTCCTAATCTTAGGTTGCAACTATTTAATCCCCAAAGATTATATGTCGTTGGCTCTATTTTTGGACGTCCTCTAAAAATGGATCAAGGCACTGCCTCTCATTCACAGCCTTTTGTTGCGAGAGTGCTTGCTAAATTTGATATTATCAATAAATACCCAAAAGAAATATGTAGAAAGTTGAATCATAAAATATTCCTCTTTTTTGTAATTATTGTAAAATTTAAGGTTGAAAGTTCGCTAGGGATGTTAAGCCCAATAGAACTGGCCCAAGCTAACCAAGAGGGGGGGTGAATTGGTAATTAAAAATTTCTTTTCTCAAAGAATGAAAATCACAAACCAAAATCTCACCACAAAAATAAGTGTGGAAGCAAAAATAAGAACACAGAAATTTATAGTGGTTCGGTCAACTCGACCTACGTCCACTCCTTGGAGGCACCCTCCAAGTATTACACTGCAAAACATGACTCTCCTTTAGCCCCCACGGCTAGGCGGAGAAGCCCTCACAAGAAGCTCCTTTTTGCCACCCCAACAAGGAAGAGAACCTACCTCATTTTGCTTCTACCTGAAGCTGGCAGAGAACCATAACCAAAAGCTAACTCCTTACCTCTACCGACCCTTCCACGGACAAGAAACTCTAGACAAAGAACAAGCAGAGCGATCCTTGAAGCAGCCTATGTGAATCCCCTCACAAGCTCCCCCTAACAAGATCCTCTCTCTCTCTCCCTCTCTCTCTTTCTCTCGTCAAGGTCTTCTCAGGTCAAGGCAGCAGCCAAAGGTCTCTAAAAACGTTGAACATGAGCTCTTAAATAGAAGAGCTTCAAAAGAGCTCATTAATTGTAAGTTGCCAACTTTATCGTCCAGGCCGATATGAACATCGTCCTGGCCGATCAGTACAAATCAAAGAAGATCGGCCAGAGCATCGCCCTGGATGGAAAACAGGATGACTGAAAATTAGCTTGATCGTCCAGGCCGATATCACGATCGTCCTGGCCGATCAGTTCAAATCAGAGGCAAATCATCCTGAGAATAACCCTGGATACGAGCTGGCCGATATTTATCATCCTGAAGTAACTTAAGGTTTTTGACTGGATCGTTCCGGCCGATCCTGCGATCGTCCAGGACGATATGATCGTATCAATCATCCTTAATTACTCCCTTTATTTCCTGAACAATTAAGGCATAATTTGTGAATATTGTCCAGGCCGATACAGGATCGTCCTGGCCGATAATTTAAAAATATAGTATACCTTAATTATCAATTGCGGCAACTTCTTTCTGTTTTGAGAATATCGTCCTAGCCGATACACGTATCGTCCAGGCCGATATGTTAATGTCGGCTACCTTAATTAAGAATCTTTATTTAGACTTTCTATTTTAAGCCTGATCGTCCAGGCCGATACAAAAATCGACCTGGCCGATATGAGTAAAAACAGAAATTCTAAGTCTCTCAAGTATGTGTGTGAAGGGTTACTTAGCATCAGTCTCTTTGACCATTACAAGTAGACTCAAGAAGTGAAAAAACAAAAGTACAGACTGACACAACCCTAAACCTACGCAATCCTGAATTGGCTTTGTCTTGTTCGTCAGATCTTCGATTCCTGAAACGTTAGAAGCAACAAGCAGTCTAAGAGAAATAGTTTTTGTCAATCATCAAAACATAAACCATGAACAATAGATTTGTAACAATCTCCCCCTTTTTGATGATGGCAAAACACTACGAAAATAAAAAGTTCAGGATTGACAAAAAAGGAACCTCATGAACTTCTCCCCCTTTTGACATATCAAAAAGGAGGGAACAAAAGACAAATAGCAAATGAAGATTTTTTTTTAAACAAGGCATGAAAATGATATAGTATTCCATGTGATTGATTTAAAAAACTTGTGAGTTAATGAGTTACCAATCTCATTAATCCGTAGAATAGTAGAATATCCGTTCATGGTTTACCCTTAGCTCAAACGTTTTCTTAGGATAGAATCATCTTTTGAAATCAATGACCTAACTCAAATAAATAATTGGATATGAGAAAAAAGAATTCACCCATCACTTGTCTTAAGAAAAAAAATCTTTTATAGAATAATGAAGTAAGGTAAATTTGTTACGATCGCAAGATAATCGAGATCAAGCCTTTGAGAACCAAAACTTCTAAGTTCTAAAAGATTTTAAAAAGGGAGAATAGCTTGCTTTTTAAATGGGCTCATTTTATGCCTCTTGTCAATTTAGTGGCGATTTGCGCATCTTTTTATAGATTTTTCAATTTTTGGCGTCTTTGCGCTTCTTTTGTTGGCATCATTAGCCAAATTTTTTTTTTTGATTTTGCAAGCTACATTCTCTTTTATAATCCTTTAAAAAATCTTAGTTGTGAATATATCTTCTCAGATATTAGAGAGCTCTCTCTCTAACATAAGGAAGAATTACCACAAGCAGAATTAATAATCAAAGACAAGAGTAACGAGGGATCTTGATGTGACAAAAAGACCTTAATCATTATAAATACAAGATATATTTACTTAAGCAAGCTTAAGAAAAGATCTCAATTTCATAAACAATCTTTAATTTGAGATAGACTTTTGATTGGAAAAGAAAACTATGCCACTAAAATATGTTAGACAAAGAGACACAATCAAAAAATATTCCTACCATCTAAGAGATTAAGTAGATGAAAACACATTGACTACAAATTTTTTAAAAACAAGGACAAGAAATATAATACCATATCAGCGATGATTTTGAAAAAAAGAAAAAAAAAAGAAAAAAAATAAAACACACTAAAAAGTCAAAAAAAAAAAAAAAAAACAAGCAAAAGAAAATAGCTAAAAAGTTTCATGCATTTATGTCAATCACACCCAATCTGGTCCTTAAAGAACTGAAAGTGTCGAAGGCCAGTGATTTAGTGAAGATGTCCGCCAGTTGGTTTTCAGTTGTCACATGATGTAACTCAATGTCTCCCTTAGTCACAAGATCTCTAATAAAGTGATGCCTAATGTCAATGTGTTTAGTTCTTGAATATTGGATAGGATTCTTAGAGATGCATATGGCACTAGTGTTGTCACAAAAGATTGAGATGGTGCTTACATGTAATCCTAGATCCAATACCTGTTGTTTCAACCAAAGAACTTAGGACACACAACTTCCAAGAGTAATGTATTAAGTTTCAGCAGTGGAAAGTGCAACAGAGTTTTGCTTCCTACTAGACTAAGAGACCAAAGATTGTCTAATGAATTGACAAGTTCCAGAAGTGCTTTTTCTATCCACCTTGCATCCTGCAAAATTAGAGTCAGAAAAACCAATAATCTCAAAAGAAGTGCTGTGTCTAGGGTACCAAATCCCTAAGCCTTGTGTCCCCAAAAAGTATCTAAAAATTCTCTTAACAGCAGTCATGTGGGATTCCTTAGGGTCAGCTTGAAATCTAGCACAAAGGCAAATACTAAACATGATATCAGGTCGGCTCGCAGTCAAGTAAAGTAAAGATCCAATCATGCCTCTATACTTCTTCTGATCAACAGACTTACCACTTGGGTCCTTATCCAATGGAGCACTAGAAGTCATGGGAGTGTTAATTGGCTTGGCTTTGTCCATCTAATATTTCTTCAAAATATTCTTTATGTAATTTGTTTGATTTAGAAAAGTTTCATCCTCCAATTGTTTTATGTTAAACCCCAAAAAGTAGGACAACTCTCCCATCAAACTCATCTCAAACTCTCTACTCATTATTTTAGAAAAATCATCACACAAATTTTTATTAGAATATCCAAAGAGTATATCATCAACATAAATTTGAACAATGAGTAAATCATCTCCAACTCTTTTAAGAAAAAGGGTGGTGTCTACGCTCCCCTTGACAAACTCCCTCTCTAGTATGAATGTGCTAAGCCTCTCATACCAAGCTCTAGGTACCTGCTTTAAACCATACAAAGCCTTTTTTAATTTAAACACATGATTTGGAAATTGAGAACTCTCAAAAGCTGGAGGTTGTTCTATAAAAACATCTTCTTTTATTTTCCCATTTAAAAAGGCACTCTTGACATCCATTTGGAAAAGCTTAAATCCTTTATAACAGGCAAAGGCTAATAGTACTCTAATGGCTTCCAATCTAGCTACAGGGGCAAAAGTCTCCTCAAAGTCTATCCCTTCTATTTGATTGTACCCCTTAGCCACCAATCTTGCTTTATTCCTTACCACCACTCCTGAATCATTTACCATGTTCTTAAAGATCCACTTTGTTCCAACTACACTTTGTCCCTTAGGTCTTTCCACAAGTTCCCAAACATCATTCCTAACAAATTGATTCAATTCTTCTTGCATTGTTAAAATCCAAAACTCATCAGAAAGGGCTTGGTTAATGGTGGTGGGTTCAGTCATAGAGATAAAGGCAGAGTGGTTCACCTCCTTCCTAAGTCCATGTCTAGTCTTAACTCCATTAGAAGGGTCTCCTAAGATCAAATCCTTGGGGTGACTTGTAGAGTATCTCCAATCTCTAGGCAAAGTGTGTGAAGTTTCTCCCCTTTCATCAAAATTTTCTACTCCTTGGGTGACTTCTTCTACTCCTTCATTACTTAGGTGCTCACTCTCCTTTCCCAATTTTTCTACTCCAATTGTAATCTCTCCAACATCATCATCTTCTACTCCATGTTTCTTAGGATCAGACTCATCAAAAACTACATGGGTTGTCTCTTCCACCATCAAAGTTCTTTTGTTAAACACTCTAAAAGACTTCCCAACACTAGAATATCCCAAAAATACTCCTTCATCAGATTTAGGATCAAATTTTCCCAAGTGAGACTTCCCATTGTTGTGAATGAAAACCTTACAACCAAAGACATGAAGGTGGGAAAGATTGGGTGTCCTACCCTTAAGGATCTCATAGGATGTCTTCTCTAATTTGGCTCTAACATTCACCCTATTCAACACATAACAAGCTGTGTTAACCGCTTCAGCCCAAAAGTATTTTAGAAGTGAATACTCAGCAAGCATGGCTCTAGCGGCTTCCACCAAGGTCCGGTTCTTTCTTTCAGCTATCTCGTTCTGCTGAGGGGTACTAGGGGCTGAAAAATTGTGGCTAATCCCCTTGTTCTCACAAAAAACTCTAAATCTTTCATTTTCAAACTCTCCCCCATGATCACTATGGATGGTCAAAATCTTACAACCTAGTTTTTTCTGAATCCAAGTAGAAAATGTTTTAAACTCCTCAAAAGACTCATTTTTATGTGAAAGAAATCTAGTCCAGGTGAACCTCGAGTAGTCATCAACAATCACAAAACCATAGACTTTCCCTCCCAGGCTGGCAGTGCTAATGGGTCCAAATAAATCCATGTTAAGGACTTCTAGAGGTCTAGAGGTGCTAATGTCCTTAATGGGGTGAAAAGTGGAGTGGACTTGCTTTCCTAGTTGACAGGCATCACAAAGGTGATCTTTTGAAAACTTAAGTTTGGGGATACCTCTAACTAGGTCCTTTTGGGTTACTTTCCTAAGGGTTTTCATACTTGCATGACAAAGCCTCCTGTGCCACAACCAAGAATCATCAATCACAGTTTTTAAGAAAAAAGAAGCAGCACATTCAATGTTATTTAAATCAAGCATGTAACGTTGTTGATCCTCTTTCCCTGCAAAATAGTGTTGTTACTTAAACTTACAATGCATGAGTTTGCAAAGAATTGCACGATGAAGCCTTTATCACAGAATTGACTGATGATGAGCAAGTTGTGCTTCAATCCATCTACAAGAAAAACATTTTCCATCATAAGGTTCTTGGAATTACCGATTATACCTGCTCCTACCACCTTCTTGGTGGTGTTGTCTCCAAGAGTAACCTTGCCTCCAGTCCTGGACTCTAGTACAACAAACTGACTGGCATTACCAGTCATATGTCGAGAGCATCCACTGTCCAGGTACCGCATACTCTCACGAGGTCTTTTGTGAGAGCTCTCCTGCAAAATTACCAAATGTTAGATTTAGGAACCCAAGCAGGTTTGGGTTCCTTCTTATGAAGAGAAGAATGCAATGCATGTGTGATATGCTGTGGATCATGCACCTTAGGTCTCCACACCCAATGTGTACTATGGTGAATCATGCAAGTGTGTGAGATGTGTCCTAGCATGCCACATGAAAAACATCTAACTCCAGGAAAGGGATTTCTTAAGTGGTTTGAGTTATAATGTCCCTCTCTAGGTTTTGGCAATTGATCAAAAGTAGATGTCATCTTAGTTTTCTTACATGCTTCTAAATCATTTTGAATCTTCAAATTAGTATTTTTTAAAACTTCATTTTCAATCCTCAAAATTTTCTCTATCTCCTTAGACTTCTTAAAATCTGATTCAAGTGATGTGTGTGAGACTTTTAATGCATCAAGCTTTACAACTAACTCACAATGATTTTTATTTAACTCATCAATTCATCAAGTAAAGTCATATGATTTGAATCAATTGTTTGATGGTCTTTAATCAAAATTTCATGCTCTTTTTGTAGATTTAAAATTCTAATTTCAAGCTAGCATGTGTTTTCTTTAACTTCTATATGATGCATGAATTTTTTCGGAAACTTCAAGAAGTTGATCGTAGGAAAATTCACATACCTCTTCTTGATCAGGATTATTGTCTGCCATCAAGCACAATTTTGATGTCTCATCTTCTGGTTCTGTCTCTGATGAATCCGATGTCGAATCCGCCCAAAATGCTTTTTGTACTCTCATATTGTCCTTCCTTGGCTTAGGTTTCTCCTCACCCTTTCCTTTGCTTGAGTGATCTTTAAGCGTAGGGCAATCAATTCTCACATTTCCAGGCTTCCTGCATTCAAAACAAACAACATCAGAAGATCCTTTAATATATTTATGATCCTTACCTTTTCTCAAACTTTGATGATGCTTTTGTTTCTTTTTTAGAAAACTTTTGAATTGCCTTGTGATGAAGGCAATTTCATCGCTTTCAGACCCGGAAGATTCAGAATCTGATTTGTGTGCCTTCAGTGCAATTGTTTTCTCATTTTTCTTCTCACCTGCATCAAGATTTCTTTGATTCACCCCTTGCTCGTAAGCAATGAGTGAGCTAAGTAAGTTATCAATAGAATAGATGTTCAAATCCTTAGATTCAGTGATTGCAGTGATTTTAGCATCATAAGACGAAGGCAAGCATCTCAAAATCTTGTTTACTTTTTCATAGTTTGAAAGTATTTTCCTAGTGCATGCAGTGAAGTAACTATCTGAGTAAACCAAGTGTACATGTAAGAAATCGATTCATGAGATTTTATACAAAAAAGTTCATAGTCATGCAAGAGAATGTTTAAACGTGATTGTTTAACCTCATTAGTACCTTCATAGGTGATGCACAATTTATCCCAAATCTCTTTACCAGTTTTGCAAGTTGAGACACGCATGTAATCCTTAGATTTTAAAGCACAGAAAAAACAGTTCAAACATTTTACATTTAATTGAGCTAAATCGCGTTCATCAAAAGTCCATTCAGTAAAAGAAATTTCAATTTTAACACATTAATTTCACGAGAAGGTGGAGAATAACCTTCTTGAATAAGCATCTACATGCGATAATCAGTAGATTGTAAAAACGTTGACAAGCGGGTTTTCCAAAAATCAAAAGGTAGGTTATCGAACAGGGGAGGTCGGGTAATAGAATACCCTTCCGTAGTGTTACGATTCCCTAGGTTAGCCATTGATCTAATTCAAAAAGTTTTCAAACTTAAATTTTCGAATCCCGCTCTGATACCACTTGAAAGTTCGCTAGGGATGTTAAGCCCTATAGAACTGGCCCAAGCTAACCAAGAGGGGGGGTGAATTGGTAATTAAAAATTTCTTTTCTCAAAGAATGAAAATCACAAACCAAAATCTCACCATAAAAATAAATGCAGAAATAAAAATGGGGAAGCAAAAAATAAGAACACAGAAATTTATAGTGGTTCGGTCAACTTGACCTACGTCCACTCCTTGGAGGCACCCTCCAAGTATTGCACTACAAAACGTGACTCTCCTTTAGCCCCCACGGCTAGGCGGAGAAGCCCTCACAAGAACCTCATTTTTGCCACCCCGGCAAGGCAGAGAACCTACCTCCTTTTGCTTCCACTTGAAGCTGGAAAAGAACCACAACCAAAAGCTAACTCCTTACCTCTACCGACCCTTTCACGAATGAGAAACTCTAGACGAAGAACAAGCAGAGCGATCCTTGAAGCAACCCTTGTGAATCCCCTCACAAGCTCCCCCTCACAAGATCCTCTCTCTCTCTCCCTCTCTCTCTTTCTCTCCTCAAGGTCTTCTCAGGTCAAGGCAGCAGCCGAAGGTCTCTAAAAATGTTGAACATGAGCTCTTAAATAAAAGAGCTTCAAAGGAGCTCATTAATTTCAAGTTGCCAACTTTATCGTCCAGGCCGATATGGACATCGGCCTAGCCGATCAGTACAAATCAAAGAAGATCGGCCAGAGCATCGCCCTGGATGGAAAACAGGACGATTGAAAATTTGCTTGATCGTCCAGGCCTATATCACGATCGTCCTGGCCGATCAGTTCAAATCAGAGGCAAATCATCCTGAGAATAGCCCTGGATACGAGCTGACCGATATTTATCGTCCTGAAGTAACTTAAGGATTTTGACTGGATCGTCCTGGCTGATCTTGCGATCGTCCAGGACGATATGATCGTATTAATCATCCTTAATTACTCCCTTGATTTCCTGAACAATTAAGGCATAATTTGTGAATATCGTCCAGGCCGATACAGGATCATCCTGGCCGATAATTTAAAAATACAGTATACCTTAATTGTCTATGGCGGCAACTTCTTTCTGTTTTGAGAATATCGTCCTAGCTGATAAACGTATTGTCCAGGCCGATATGTTAATGTCGGCTGCCTTAATTAAGAATCCTTATTTAGACTTTCTGTTTTAAGCCTGATCGTCCAGGCGATACAAAAATCGTCCTGGCCGATATGAGTAAAAACATAAATTCTAAGTCTCCAAGTATGTGTGTGAAGGGTTACTTAGCATCAGTTTCTTTGACCATTACAAGTAGACTCAAAAAGTGAAAAAACAAAAGTACAGACTGACACAACCCTAAACCTACGCAATCCTGAATTGACTTTTTTTTGTTCGTCCGATCTTCGATTCCTAAAACGTTAGAAGCAACAAGCAGTCCAAGAGAAATAATTTTTGTCAATCATCAAAACATAAACCATGAACAATAGATTTGCAACAAAGGTCAATGTTGTTGCTAAGTGTTTTATTTTACATCACCACTTAAAAAAAGAAAAAGTAAAATATATGATAATACCATACCTATTAATGTGCCTTTGGTAGATAGTGATGATGCTGATATTAATAAGATATGTGAGAATCCTTCTGATGTCATTCCTTTCGATAGTTCTAAACCCGTGCAAGATATTGAGGAACATTCATCGCAAATTGTTATTGATCCAAACACTAACAAGGATAATGCTAATACTGCCCCTAAATCTCAAATATGTATTCAAATGAATCCTAATGTTGGTCACTTTTCATTTTCTAGTAGTATAGATGTCTCCAATTTAACTCCCACAATTTCTATTCTTATATATCTGGATGATATGTCTTAGCTTATTATGGAGGGTTTTCATCGAGAGACCATGCTTTCTGATGTGTATAGTGATGATTCTTATGTTTGAGGCTCTCCTTCTACTTGGGAAGAGGGGGAGCTCTGTTCTGCTGATGAAGGGGATTTCTACAAAGATCTTGACTTAAATGTTATACAAATCATCAATGATGATTTCTGCCTTGCTTCGAGAAAGAATGAGAAGAGGAAAAATGATAAGAAATGACAGGAATATATCTGATGTTGAAATATCTTCATCCTTGGCTTCTTTTGTTTCTTTTTTGCTTTTATTGTAGCTCTATGAGCATTAGTGAGCTTTTGAGTCTGTAAAGTATTGTAACCTTTTTTTTTTTTTTTTTTTGCATTAACATGTAAGCCCTTTGTGGGTTTTATCTAAAAAAAATATGAGGTGCAAAGTTTTGAAGCCCACAATCATTTAAAAATTATCTCTTAATATATGCTTTAAATTTGAAGTTGTTTCAATTACTTCTCATTCATTTCATTGAGAATTTCTAAATTAATACAATATATATATATATATATATATATATATATATATATATATATATATATATATATATATATATATATAGATATATATATATATATATATATATATTATATATATATATATATATATATATATATATAGTATATATATATATATATATATATATATATATATATATATATATAGGAGCAATTCCTCTCATTCTTTTCATATAAACCTCACACCTTTTCTCCATCAGTTGCTTTTTAACCTTGTAGCAGACTTAAAAACACAACTAACCTAAGTGAACTATATGTTAAGGGGTAGTTCTTGTAAAGTCACCTATTCCAAATCATTTTTTTAAAAAGACAATGAAGCCGACTATCAAAACTTATCAGATTTCCCAAAAAGACATAACAATAAGTAAATATAATTAATAGTTATTCTTCAAGTCAAATATGATAGAGGAAAATGATTATTTAAATAAAAATGAAAATAAATATATTTTCTAAAAAAAATTGTGTAACAAATATTAAAAATAGACTTATATTTTAAAAATATTCATGTTCGAGTTTAAAAAAATTAAGATACTCAATTTATGATAGTGATAGTGTATATACATTTCAAGGACACCAATTAGGCTGTGAATCAAAGTAACATATTGCATTTTTAGAAGTGGTCAGTGTGAAGATAAAAAAGAATAACTTTGTGATCAATATTCTCCCAAAACATGTCTCTTAAATGATCAGTGAAGCATATGCAATTTGTTCTAATTCAAAGAGCAATCATGTGTTGCAATAAAAAGGTTCGCTTAGAAGCTAAAAACAAGGAGAGATCCCCCATATCCCTATAATCTTCCAATGAGAATAAGAACAATAAGAAGCAATATCAATTTGCTTAAACTTTAAAACAAAGATACCAATCATCTTCGTTGTGTAGCTTTCATTTATTTTCTTCTTTAAAATATTGATTCCATCTCTATTTTGGAAGAGTTTCACACAAAAAAAGATAAGATAGAACATGAAATCAAAGTTTCTAGTGTATGAGCTCGGGTTCTGTATCATCTAGTCGAGAGCTAGCACAATCAAAAATTGTATGAAGACATAAAGCCTTCACCCTACTTCATTATAAAAAACATCTACAAACCTATTGACAAGGTTGATCGGGTAAAGAGGTGATTGTGGGTTGAGAATCTAGATTTAATCTCATAGTCTTACTAAAGCTAATACTTTCATAAGATCATAGTTAAAAACAATAATTCCAGACAAATCATTAGAAGAGACAAAAATCTTCTAGCTTTACTCGAGGATGGCGAAAGAGATGGGATCAATATTTGAGTTATTATGATTGGGTTGACATGGATTTGGTTAAGGGTTACAATCCATCCATCCTTAGATCCTAAGACGTGATAGATAGAGATGTGGCCATCAAGGGAGGAGAAGCGACAATGATAGCCAATGCTACCTTCTTCTTCTTCTTCTTCAATGATAAGATCATGAAAGATTAGTGTTACATGCCTCTTAATTTGACATTGTTGGTAAGGAACAACAGTGGGTAGGGATGACAATTAATACCTAGGTGTGTGTTTTTGGTAAAAAAAAACAAAACAAGACATAGAGAGAGACAACAACTAGTTGGAAGACAAGTTGTAAGAGCATTTGGTGAGGAAGACACGGAGGTCACCGAGGGGATTCGAAGGGATAGATAAGGACAACAACTCATTTGTCCAAAAACTTGATAGTGGGAGGCAAGGTTGTTTCGGTGAGGAGGCCCATTTGAGAGG